>CM074726.1:8187548-8800048 GCA_037306005.1 Rhinophrynus dorsalis
GAGAGAGGGAGAGAGAGAGGGAGAGAGAGAGGGAGAGAGAGAGGGAGAGAGAGAGGGAGAGAGAGAGGGAGAGAGAGGGAGAGAGAGGGAGAGAGAGAGGGAGAGAGAGAGGGAGAGAGAGGGAGAGAGAGACTTTCCGCCATATAGTTCCAGAGGTTCCCAGACATGTACGGAACTCAAAATCCCATAAGCAACTGCATGCAGCAGTCATTAGTGTATATGTACGTTATAGGACATCTTGATTAAGGCCCAAGGGTGGAGCTAAAACTGCACTTTTTTTTCCCCCCATCTTGGAAAAGACCTGTGCTCTATTTAAATGGATCTGGATTTATACTTAATCTTAGATTGGCACCCAGACAAAGAAGTTAACCCTTTCAGTGCCAGAGAAGAAAGCAATACATTGCAGAGCTCCTCTGGCACTGAAATGGTTATGTTTAGTGCAGCGGCTCCCAACTCATGCCCTCAGGGCCTACTACTAACAGGCCAGGATTTGAGGCATTCCTTTTGAAGATCACATGCAATTTATATCAAACTCAGTCTATCAGACTGCGATATTTATGATTAATATATTTAACATACCAAGATACGGGTTAAACAAATTAAGTGCCAACTATTGCAAGGTCACCTTTCCAATTCCTCAGTTTGAACATCCATCTTGCCAGGATTTGTAGCCTTGCTCCGCCCCTTTGGGAGGAGAAAACAGGTTCTGGCAGCCTCAGGAGGAGGGGTGAGGCAGGTAATGTCAGTGCAGGTGAGTAATTATGCAGATTGCGCTGCGCGGGCCACACGACTAAGCTCTGCCAAGGTTAAAATAAAAGTAACTCTTTATTTTGACTCCATATTCTAGCAGTACATAATATTGACAGTTAATGTGTTTATATTTTGTTTCCATATTTTTGTTTGTTTTTTGTATGTATTTTTTTTTTTTTTTTTTTTTTACACTTAGGTCTCTGAAAGCAAGCTACTTGGATCTCAGTTTCCAGAGAATTCTATGGTCAGATCATTTATGCAGAACGTAATACATTGTTATGGTCTCCTTGAAGCACTGACTTGTGTGTGTGTGGTTTTGTTTACGTTGTATCATAAGACCGGCTTTCATGTCTGACAGAAAGCTCTCTTCAAACAGATCCAAGGAGCTCACAGTCAAGAGCACTGGTTAAACAAAACAAAAACACTCATGCATATGTAAAGACAAAATTAAGAGGTACTATTCCTTTAAAGGGGTAGTATTTTGTCAAAACAATTAAGGTGTGCCATTCCCACAGCTCCACTGCCCTGCGAGTAAGCCGCCGGGTGACAGCAGCGCGGCATGAGGCACTCACTGGAGACTGATCTCCTGGATATAACTGTCCATATGAAGCTTCTACTGAGGAGAGAAATTTCCCAGAAGCACCTCAATCAGTGCTTCATTACATCACCATGCCTTACAGATCACCTTAATCTGCAATTACCAGGGGATCAACAAGATTTTAGAGCTGATTAAAACAAAGGCAAAGATTTTTTTAAAGTAAGGGAAGTAAAGCTATGGAATTATTTACCTTGGGATGCTGTGCTTGCAGATACTGTAACTGCTTTCAAAGATGTAGTGGATAGCTAGCCAACACAGAACACTAATGCGAATTATGACAGTTTCGGCTTCAAAGCAGAAGGATTTTTTTTAATGCACTTGGGGCTTAACTGGAAATAGCTTCAATGTTTTTTTTTTTGTTTTGTTTTCTTTTCCTCTGGATCAACAGGGGTATTTAGGCATAGGCTGGACTTGATGGACACATCTCACTATTACTACGTAAAGGCAACGAGGAGAGTTCCCCATTGGCATTCAAAGGGTTAACACTTCAGGTGCCAATGGGTTGGATACCTCTTTCGCACTCTCAAAGTGTTGATTTAAAGGAAGGCTTTTAACCCTTTACATGCTGGGAACATCTTCAATGCATTCTGAAGCATTCGAGGGGTTGAAAAACCCCATTTAAAAATATTTTAACTTCTCCCTAGAATCAATTCCCTCGATCTTACATGCGTCCCAATTAGAATTGTGTAAAGAGGCAAACAAATTTGGAGGCAAGCCATTTCCATGTAGAGAACAAAAATATACCCCATTTATTTAAAGGGAGAGAGGTTTATTGATGGCCAACATTTTGCTATGACACTCACTTTTCTCTAGGAAAATACAATGTGTCACCATACCCCTAAACAAATCCTCTCCCTTAAAAGGGTTTCCATATTCAATGTTGTACCCCGACACGAAATAGTAATAGGAATGTAAACAAAAACAGAACAAAGTTTAAAAATATGAATGGCAAAAATTAGACAGATGCACTGACGAGGAAAGAGTACACAGCACATATCAAAAGGCGAAAACTATAAAACAGTAAGGAACAGGCAGACTGGTGATGGTCATTCAATCTATAAAATGGTCTGTAGAAAACTAAAATGAAGCAGAACACGATAATGGAAAGATTCCTATTGTAATCAATTGAACAAGTCACTCAGATTCCAAGGGAGGATCAAGCAGCCAACCCTGCTCGTATAACTCAGAGAAACGGCAATAAGGTCACATAAGTGCATTACAAAGACTGCAACATGTCTGATCACCAGCGTAAACACGGTATCTTCTGTAGAATGTAAGAATACGTATTGTGCTACTAGCTACAAAATCACATGAAAAACTGAAACAAAGGGTCTCTTTTCCTGTGTGGAAGTAGCAAATGTGTCACATTAATCTGAAGCAAGATTGGCTATTCGTAATGTTTCTTTAAGCCTTTGAGTGCCAGAGGGATGCGCAATGCATTGTGTATAACGGACATTCAAAGGGTTTTAAGGGGAATTTTACAGTAGGAATGTGTGTCATTTGTTTAACAGAAGGACCATGTATGTAGGTGACCTTCATAAAAGCAACCAGGTTTATATATTCATTGTATTTAGGATTACTGTAAAATCTCAGGTAGAATACGCACAATTTTACCTCATTTCACCTTATGCAAAGTGGGGGGTGCGTATTATACACAAGAGGGTGTTTTTTCCCCCCACTAAAAAGGACAATTTGGGCTGGCAGATACCATCCCTCCCTCCCCCGGTGCCATCCGCTCTCCAAATAAGGTTTACTTTGTTCCACTGAAGCCAATAGAAGAGAAGGCAAATCACAAAACTTCCATGTATGTAAATCTTCCCTGTGGGCAGCAAATGCAAACATGCTTCCTTCAATGGGCTTTCAGGACCTTCTCCCTCCAGCCAATGGCAATGTCCTGTGAGGATCTCAAGGTCCTCACAGGGCAATACCATAGGCGGGAGGTCCTGACAAGGCACTGAAGGAAACAGGCGGCAAATACAAGCATGCCGCCCGCAGAAAAGATTTACATAGATGGAAGTTTGTATTTTGCCTCTTCTATTGGCTTCAGTGGGGAATTCAGTGGAACAAAGCAAGCGGATAGCGCCAGGGGAGGGAGGAAAGATATCTGCCAGCCATAAACATTCTTTTTTTAGTAAGGGAAAAACAAGGAGTGCATATTATACACAAAGGTATTCTTGTTTTCCCATTAAAATCTTGGGTATAACATACACCTGCGTATTAACATAGTAACATAGTAAATTGGGTTGAAAAAAGACAAGTCCATCAAGTTCAACCTTCGCCTCATACCTCAGTAACTGAGAATTTTATAGCTTTCCTGCTACCAATTAAATGTCTTTATACCTGAGATTTTATGGCATACTACTTACAAAGCCGGTATACACGATCTGGAGCGGGGAGCTCTGGATGGCTCACAGCCTGTCTGTTCTCCCGGCTCTGGGGCAGGAGCGGAGGTGCTGGGTGACAGTATGTCATCCAGCCTCGTCCGCTCCTGCCCCAGAGCATAGACAGGCTGTGAGCCATCCTGAGCTCTCCGCTCCGGATCAGCCAGTACTGCGAGTCCCCACTGCGCATGTGCAGTTACGCACACAGTAAGCGACGCATTCTAGGACTTTACGTTATAGGATTTTACATACAGTTTCCTGTTTCTATGAATCTCTATTCAGTCCTACTTCTAAGACACACATCCTCACAGAAAACAATGGGCCTCAGGCCTGAACGGACCTTAAGGCCCCTTTTTCACAGGGAACCACTGGTGGTGTAAGCAGTGGCAAAAAGCATTACAGCCTTATGTGAAGGAACCAAAAGTCTAACAAGCGGCATCAGAGTGAGCGAGAAAACAGTAAAGAGGCAGAAAGGAAGATCTGAACTGTTGTCTACTGAGCTGCCTGTAGTTCACATGAGAGTCACAGGCTGTAAACTTGAAATGCTCATAGCAACCACAAATGACCCTGTGCCAGCCACTAATACTCAGCCACTGCTTAGGTGGACATGCCACCGGATACACCCTCCACCCTACATCGGGATCAGCAGTGGAATGCAGGTGGTGAGCATAAGAACATGAGCAATGAATGCAGCATTTCTCCACTAAAATTCCTCTGGCAGTGACAAAGATCCCTAGAGATATAGTTTTTATCATATTGTAAACAAACAACTAGCAGTTCACTATAACAGATCTAAGTCCTAAAAAATTGTACATAAGAGGCATCTGCTTGCTGTATGAAGAACACTTTCCTAGGTAAATCATTTTGATACACAATATAAGACACTTATCACTAGGTCAGGGCTCGGCAGATCACAGGCACCAGGCCGCACAATGTCCTCTTCCCGGCCTTGTCCCACTAGGCTCTAAAATAAACTTCTCATCTGATGCAGAGTCTGGCTCCTAAGCACAAACCAGATTCATCAAGCCCTGTAATAGAGAATGCTTCCCCTTTAACTCTTGTGTTGCAAGGGTACCTCTGATACTATGGAAACTCAAGGGGTTAACCCAAAACTACATTCCCATAGATACCGGTACTTCACTGCAACATTTACTAGCAGGGACAAAGATAAGTCTCCTGAACTCAGCAAGGTCAAGCAACAGCTTTTACAATGTGTTGCATGCTCCTATGTCATCAGAACGGCAGATCAGTTACTACTTGCCATTACATGTTTTGTTAACAGCTTATAGGTTGTACAAACACCGTGTTCGCAGATCAGCACAACTGGATAAGTTGTAATAGAACAGTTTTACAAACCTGCAGTCAAGACCAGAATGTCGATATCTTAATAAACATACACATCCAAGATCTAGTTGTACGGTTCTCACTGCTGGGAGGTACTCACTTTTCAACTCCATCAGCAACCCACAACATTCCAATTTGTTCACAATCCTCTAAATATTACAAAAATTAACATTATTTTGAAGTAAATAAAACAGTTCCTGTCCAGGAATCATTTAGAGAATACTCTTAAAAGACAAATTATACACACTCTAGAACAATGGTTCCTGACCTTTTAAAGTTGTGACGTTTCAGTTGTGACACAGCTGGAAAATGCAAAGTCCCTTGACATGCCAGAAGTAAAAACCAATAAAAGTGTACAGAGTTGGTGTAATGATAAAAATACCGTGACACGCCTGTTGTGAACAGCTTCCCTAGAATAAGCAGTGATTCATTTGTTTAGAAGGCCTCCTTCATAAAGCAGTGCAGTACATTTATAGTTTCACTTCTGAAGTCTACCTTAGTCACAACCACCCATCAGGATACAATAGTCCTACACGGCTCATGAGGGTGGACTATCAGAATGAAGACTGAACATAACTTGCAATAAACAGACGAAATGCTAAAAGAAAACAGACATTCTAAACTACTGTATGAAGGAAAACAATGAAAGTCCTACTATTAAAGGATCAGTAATGTCCCATAATAAATTATAGTTTTGTAGAGGTTAAAAAAAAAAAAAACTATATGCCACAAAGCCTCTCTCTCTAATCTTTATGGTTTGTGAGATATTCGCATTCAAAGATCCCGCTCCCTCCCCTTCTCCTGATATCAGCGCTGTGTTGACAGCAGGAGATCCTGGTTCCAGTCAGCAGCTCTGCAGCAGAGCTGAAATCGCTTTATTGGGAAAAAAAAATGACTATTGGAAATGACTACAAATTGTGCCTGGTTTGCAATCACACTTTGTAGACCGTTCCAATGAAATAATTATTTTTAAATAATGCAAATGCGGCTCTGCTTTAGAGCCTCCTCGAGTCAGCTGATACGGATCTCCTGCTGGCAGCTTTACAGCTGATATCAGGAGAATGGGGGTGGGACTTTGAAAGCGAATATCTCACAAACCATAGCGGTTTGAGAGATAGGATTTGTGCCACATACCTTCTTTTTTTAATAGCTACAACACTATAAGCATTTTTATGGGACATTACAGTCCCTTTAAAGGGATAGTAATGTTTCATAATAAAAGCAGCTCTAATTAATCACCATAGTATTTGGGCCGTGGAGAGTGTTATTTCAGTTTTGTCAGAGTTGTAGTTCAAGAGTAATTCAGTGACAAAGTATCCCCCTCCCGCCCCTTTTACTGATGTAACACTGCTCAGCCAGATCAGAAGGGAGGTGCCCAGATAGACTGCAGGGAGGGACAATCTTCAATTAAGAGAAGGGAAAAACCTGAAAAACTTGTCAAGGGGGGCAGGGCTTTCATTGTTCTCATAGGAGGAAGATTGTCCCCTGCTGTTATCTGTCTGGTCTATGGACTGGATTCCACATCTGAGAAGAGATGGCTTACACTAGGTAAAAGGGGCTGGAGGGGAAACTTTGCTTGTGAAATCTCTCAAACCATAAAGGTTTGAGAGATAAGACTTATATCGTTCTTCATGTTTTTTTAATGCCTACAAAACAAAATACAGATAAAACGAAGTATTACTAACCCTTTAAACACATGAAAAACCCCATACTGTATAATTCCTCCTTAGGAAAGGGCTGACATGCTAATCAAATGCCCCATTCTTTTATAACCTATGTTCATTAGGTTTTAATTGTTTTGTCTTCCTATGTTCCTTAAGCAATTCATGCAATTCCATTTAACATTTTGCGTGCCAAAGATGTATCCAATGCGTTGCATTATAATGTGTTGGATACCTCTCTGGCACTCAAAGAGTTAAATGCAGATCTCTTTAGCTAACTGTGCGGCAGACATAGGTGAAAGACAATAAAAGAACTGATACATTGTGAACCTCCACTCTCCTGCAGTCTCAGTTGGAGAAGCCTATCCTAGCACGTCCCAAGCAGGCTTCATTCTGATGCATAATTTTTGTTAAAGGGATAGTAATGTTTCACAATAAAAGCAGCTCCAATTAATCTTCATAGTATTTGGTCCATGGAGAGTGTTATAGCAATACTGTCAGAGTTGTAGTACAAGAGTAATTGAATGATAAAGTACCCCCCTCCCGCCCCTTTTACCTAGTGTAAGTCACCTCCCCTCAGATGTGGAATCTGGTCTCTTGACCGGACAGATCACAGCAAGGGACAATCTTCTTACTGTGATCATAAGGAAATCCCTGCCCCCCCTTGACAGGTTTTTCCTTATGATCACTGAAGATTGTCCCTCTCTGCGATTCATCCGGACAGTCTTGCTGCTCTGAGGTGAGTAGTGTTACATCAGTAAATCAGAAGCCCAGGCTCTTAATATTCACTGCTGATCCTTAGATTAGTATTATTAGTATTTCATTTAAGTGTGTACATGCACCAGTGTACTGCCTTCAAAAACTCCCAGATAGCACTGTAGCTAGACAAAACTAAGTCATTTCCATGGAGTCAGTCATGGCAGTTGCCAGCATGACAACAGAACTTCAAACTCTGCCGGCGGCAGGTTGGGGATCATGGGAGTTGTATTCTGCAACAGCTGGACAGAGAGCAACCCCTAATAAATGCCTTCCTCTGGATTACCAAAGAATAACTAGCAAAAAGAAGAACATATTCTCTCCTGCCAATGAAATAGGCTACGTTCACATTGTCAAATTGTTTGATGCTCAGAAATTCACATACAAGGAGAAGGAAAAGAAAAAAAAAAAAAGGATTTGTATGCAATCGATATGCGATTCAGCACGCACTGAAAAAGGAATCCCAATGGAATGGATTATTTACTTTTCCAAGCATTACATCACATGCTAATCTCATTAACATGCATCATTTGGTTCAATACCTGAAATCACTACAAATATTGCATGACATTGAGATAACTCCTTGTCTGTCCAAATGTTGGAGCAAGATAAGTTATGGTCCAACACGCGCTGCGTTTTTCAGCAACATGGACAGTCCGCTGGATAGAAGTTTCGTATATTTTTGTTTTTGTGTGCTTGAAACATTACAATTCAGTTCTCGGTGTAAATAAGGCCCTATGCAACTATGTAGATTTAAAATCAGGGTATTCCCTTATCTTCCAAATAAAAGCAGATGACTTCTATTACATGAAGACTTCACTAAACGACATAACCAGCCTTGCAGCAGCAAAGTATTAATGTCAAAGCCATAAGCAGCCATATCAAGTCTCTGTGCAAAATAAAACAAACCCACTTAAAGGGGATCACCCCTAAACATGTTTGTCTTACTTGTTATGTTATATAGCGAATATGTTGAATACTGTATTAATTTATTTTTTTAAACCGCTATTTTGCCAAAATTCAAAACACACTGCCCTGTACCCTACTTCCGGACAGACTTCGGTTACCAACTCGGTACCCGCAGTCTGTCACTCAGCCTCTGCTCCCCTCCCCGCTATCCAGCCTCCTCCAATGACGTAGGCTGTCTGTAAACTGGAGCAGTCACTAGCCAATGAGACACATCGTTCTATGAATTAATCTACAAAGCAAGAGATGGAAGTGGCGCTGAACAGTAGCAATAATTCCCTGTTCTGCAGCTAGTCATTCTCAGAGCATCACGTTTTAGCTCTCTAGTGCCATTACAGAGGAGACATTTCAACATACATATTAGACTAATCCCGCCCAAAAGGGTAGTCTAGTTCCTAAATGATGGGCAAGTCCAACTGCACGGGAAATACCAGCTAACCCCAGACATACATGTGGGCCTTGTTTGGGCCTCGTCAGTGAGGTGCACCTGGTTTCCATAGGCTCTGAGAGCAAGGGGGCCACATCTGGATTACACTTTACTCTTAGGGAGACACCCCAAGAGTGTTCCAGGGCAGGGGAGACTTGCCTGTCATTTTAGTAAAAGAACCACCTTACTAGTTTAGTTTAATATGTACGTGGAAATTTCTCCTCTGATGGAAGTAGAAAGATAAATGGTGACTTTGCGTACAACAGGCCACTGTGCTATTTGTTCATCCTCAGAAGCCTCTCATTTTGCATGCATATTTTGAATACACTTAGGGATGCTCCCTAAGACTGCAGGGTAATCCAGATGTGGACCCTTTGCTCTCAATGCATAGGGAATCCAGCTGCACGTCACTGATGAGGCCCAACAAAGCAGAAACGTACATCTGGGATTAGCTGATGTTCCTGTGCAGGGGAGACTTCCCCGTCATTTTGGAACTGGACGACCCTACTGGGCGGGATTAGTCTTTTTACCACAAAGTTCCAGTGCATACGTGAAACACTTTGGAATATTACCTGAAATACTGTACTATATCTATATCCATTCCACTTATTAAGCTACAGCATCACTGACCATATCGTAAACAATGGTCTTTCCACTGCCCACTGACTTAAGCCATGTACTCAGTATTTCAAACAGAAGTCGGAGAAAGGCGGGAGGTTTAAACTACCCCTTCCCGCTCTACAATCTCTGTAAGTCCGCCTAAGGGATAGAGGATCCATACTCATTGGACAGGAGATTACCCACCGGGGATGGAGGAGACGTCATCTGCCCGCTTAAAGATCCTATCTCCAGGACACGAGTGAATCTAAAACCACAGCGGTTACAAAGTGACCTATGTCGGGAGTGGATTACGACTTAGAGATGTGATAAGGCTGGCACAAACCGGCTCTACCACCTTTTTATCAATTCTTCCATCATATATTCGTTTTATATTCTTCATTCCTATTTACTATATCATCCCATCTATCATATACATTGTTGCTACATTGATTGATCGCTATTATAAGGACAGTGTATTTATTGATACTTGGAATGGTCATATTATAGATCAAGTATTTGATCACTTTTATGGTGTCCCATTGATTTCCATAAGGGTACTCTTTTAAATATGTATTGTAAATAAAAATATACAGTGATTTTGATTATAGAGCTCTATTCTATCTACCCATTCTAACAGGTTATACCTTTAGTACCTTGCTCTCAGTTCCTATGGAATCTAGCTGCACCTCACTGACGAGACTCAAGAAAGACAAAACATATGTTGGGGGTTAGCTGGTGTTTCCATGCAAGGGAGACTTTCCCATCATTCTGGAACTGGACTGCCCTTTTGGGCAGGATTAGTCAAATATTTACGTGGAAATTTCTCCTCTGTAATGGCACTAGAGAGCTAAAATAAGATGCTTCTGAGCGATCACTATCTGTAGAACAGGCCATTGTACTATTTGCTCATCCTCAGAAGCCTCTCACATTATGTATACATATTTGAATACTCAAAGGGACTCTCCCTGGACCCCTTTGCTCTCAGGGCCTAGGGAATCCAGCTGCACCTCACTGACGATGCCCAACAAGGCCAACGTATGTCTGTGATTAGCTGGTGTTCCCATACAGGGAAGACTTGCCTGTCCTTTTTGAACTGGACCAGTCTATTGGGCAGTAATAGTTTAATACATTCTTGGAAATTTCTCCTCTGTAATGGCACTAGAGCTAGAATGTGATGCTTCTGAGAGGTGAACATGTGCAGAACAGGCCATTGGGCTATTTGTTTGTCCTCAAAAGCCTCTCACATTATGTATGTGTATTTGGAATACTCTTAGGAGCTCTGCTTAACAGTGATGGGTAATCCAGATGTGGATCCCTTGCACTCAGTCCCTAGGGAATCGAGCTGCACCTCACTGATTAGGCCCAACAAGACCGAAATGTACATCGATGCTTACGAGCGGTGGGTGACTAGCCGTGCAACAAGCCACTGTGCTATGTGTTTGTTCTCAGCAGCCTCTCACAATATCTATGCATAACATAAATTAATCTAGACAGAGCTCACAGAAACTGGGGTAATTCCCAATAGTGCATAAAATAAGAAGTGGACCTTTCACTTTTTTTTTTTTTTTTTAAACATATTCGGAAACTTCATTCAAAACTGTAACTGTCATGTTACCAAAAATTCCAGCAGATATCTAGTTTAGGAGATCATAACACTTTTCCTCTTTATCAACAGGGGTGTTTTTGGTATGGGCTGATTTGATGGACGCATGTCTTTTTTTCATCCTCATCAATTATTACTATGTTACATATTACGCTGACAATCCAGCTTTGTGCCACTGGTAGCCACAGTATCACACACACCTCGTTCTACTAGGCGCCAAAGGGTGGTTCTACTCTGTGATACCGAGTTTGGCTTCTAAATTTTTATTCTGCCTTCTAAAAGGCAAGCCAAAATTTGTCAAGCTGGATTGATAAAAGAGCAAACCAAGTGGTGGTTTCCAGTTGCCCAGAAAGCCCATATGCATTATTTGTCTCTATGAGATTAGACACCTCAGTAATGAGAAATGTTTGCACTTGTTCATCAAATGACCATACACCGGGGTGTTGTGGGGGTTATCCAGTTTCCCTTCCATTGATGGGATACAAATCCCATTGTCCAAAGTTGGGAGGCGCAGACCAGCAGCTGGAGGGATGCAGGTTGCTCATTCGTAATATATATACAGACAGGAACTGCAGTGGGTTTTGGGCAAAGAAATAAAAGAAAACCAAAATCATTACATTTTTTTTCCTCCAAGCCCCTTCGTCAGTAACATGGGTTTGCCCCTGGACCAAATCTCTGTTACACTAATTTTAAGGATGGATTTCATTTATAGGCAATAAATGTATAAATGTTTCCTAAACAATTCCTTTCATCATCTATAAAGAATGTTCAAGATTACAAGTGAGAACTTAACTTTGGCTTTAACAAGCAAACACAATTAAGGTGGGAAACAGGATAAATACTTCCAGCTTAACTCCACACCCCCATGTGCTTTCTTAAAACTATAAATAAAAAAAATGAAAAAAAAAAAAAAATAGGCGGATATTTTCACACTTAACAGCCATAATTCTATATATAGTGTGCGGGTTTTAAGTGTGTAAACTATATTCCAGTTTTGTAATGCTTTTCTGAAATCACATGGAGTGGAATTAAGTTGCAAAAAGCTCTTTTTTGTAAATGCATACCTTTGATTATTAGTATAAATATATTTTTTGACCATTTAAATTTCCTAGGTTCGCATTATCTATAAAATGTGCTATAATTTGCCGGTAGTTAGGTTTGACAATTTGTATTTAACCAAATCTCATTTGTAATCCTTAAAGGGATAGTAATTTTTCAAAATAAAAGCAGTACCGATTAATCGTCACAGTATTTGGGCCATGGAGAGTGTTATTTCACTACTGTCAGAGTTGTAGTTCAAGAGTAATTGAATGATAAAGTATCCCCCTCCTGCCCCTTTTACCTAACGTAAGCCACCTCCCCTCAGATGTGGAATCTGGTCTCTTGAGCTGACAGGTCACAGCAAGGGACAATCTTCTTACTGTGAGAATGAAAACCATTCCCCCGACAGGTTTTTCAGGATTTTCCCTTATGCTAATTGAAGATTGGCCTTCTCTGTGATCCATTCGGACAGTCTTGCTGCTCTGAGGTGAGAAGTGTTACGTCAGTAAACGAGGCTGGAGGTGGATACTTTATGATTCAATTACTCTTGTACTACAACTCAGACAGTATTGAAACATTCTCTTTGGCTCAATACTATTAAGATTAATTGATGCTGCTGTTTTTGTGAAACTTTACTATCCCTTTAAGTGTCATCTATTGATGGAAGTCGGTAGTACACACTGAGTCTCTGTCATCTCTTTACTGAGAATGTGCACCAATTACATATATATATAAAAAAAAAAAAAAAAAAAGCTATAATCACAATACCGCTAGATCCAATGATACTATTTACGAGCAAAAAATGAACATGTGCAATACTCAGGGTTCTTATTCATGCCAATTTTGGCGACAATACAGAAGCTATTTTGGGCTGTAAATAGGATTAAAATTTCTCATAGCAGTAGAGAGGGGGAAAAAAAAACTACACTAATTTTTATTAGACTTGCAGTGTTTAGAGATACTGCCAATCAAACATGGAATAATATGGTACAGTCAATTTTGCTGCTGCAGTATAAAGTTCAGGGAAAAATAAAACATGTCAGACATTAAATCTTCAAACTATAGAAGTCCTATGAGTTTTCTATAATAAACAGCAGTATTACCTGCAAATTAATTCAGTCATATAAGCCTCTACATATAGGTTAAGCAGAGCATGAATGAATATTCTAATCTGGACAAGTGGTAAATCTGGAAGGAAACAATAAATAAATTAAAAATAAATAAATAAATAAAAAAAACTCCTGACCAACTACTTCAAGAAGAGCACAAACACATAAAACCAAAAGTGAACCAAATAAAATATTACATATTTGTAGAGAAAATCCCAAGGCATCTAAAAAAAAAAAAAAAAAAAAAAATATGCAGTACAATCACTTCATACACTGACCCCTAAATATTGCAGTTTTCTCTGAAACACCAATGAGTGTGTGTGTGGGTGTGTGTGTGGGGGGGGGGGTATTACGTAGGGACAAAGGTGTGATAAAGAGAATAATACTTTTCTAGTCTTATAAACTCTCCAAGTTCTATGTTATTCTATGGAGCCTATGCACTCAAATTTCAAGCTGGAGAAATCTTAATGAACGCATAGCATAGGAACTGGAGAGTATCATTTCCAACATGTCACCTCTTTATCACATCTTACTGCATCTCCCTCCTGGTGTACTTATTTGGTCCTAAAAAGTGAAGTATATTCGCTTCACATCATAAATGTAGTTTAGCAAGAAACAAATAAGTATTTCACGTCTTTGAAATCAATGTTCCCCCTAAAATAAAGATTTCAGCTGAGAATATGCCTTTTCCTATAAATTGTGGAGTTGTCGCTAAATGCGCCAAAATATAACAAACACTTCATACACCCAATGAAAGAGTTTAAACTTCCATTCGACTAAAACTTATTTTTTTATTGGATACATAGGATGCAGTTACTGTCTCCAGAATTGCTCTACTTTTTATTTATACACCTGTAACTGAGAATCATGTGTTTTACACTTGCACTTTGTAAGGAGACATTTGAAACAGTGTCCACACTAGACTGTAGTGTCAGAAGACTGGTTACAAGGAAGAGACCTATAAAGAAATAAACATGCATCCACAGAACAGCTGGGTCATGGACCAAGTCACATCCGCAAATAATAGGAGTGGAGCAGAGATGCCAGTGATGAGCAACAACTTTAAACTGAGAAGGGGGAGGTCAGCTGTCAAGCATTCCCATACTTGAGCTCCACTACCCCTACCAGAGGCCAGAAAAACAAAACTCTCAAACGCTTAAAGAGGTATTTATGTTGTATGCCCCAGCCAAGGATGAGCAACCTGCTGCCCTTCAGCTATGTGTGACAACTCCCATCACCTTCACACAGCTACTGTCAAGCTAAGGATGACTGGAACTACAGCCCACATAAGCAGCTTAAAAAGCCCCTGGATACTAGTTCTAGAAACCTTTATATACATATTTTATATGTTGGACCAACCCCCCTCTGAATGCTCTGAACGAAGCTGTATATGTAGCATTCATGTGGAAATTCAAAAAGAACATTTAAAAACACTAATTAGCAAAGAATTGCGTTTAGGAATAAAAACAATTAACATACTTGAAAGCATGCATATAGGGTTCGGCCTGTATGAAGTCATGACATACAAGTTCGTGTTCAGTGATGTATATTACAGTTTGCTGTACTGTTCTGCTCCTTTTGTATTTTAATTGTTTTTAATCTAAAAAATATATTTTTAATTTGTATTAATGTATGCACATACATATTTCCTTGTTGTTCCACGAGTACCTCGTGTTTAAGGTTTCTTTAGACACATCTTGTCTCTCTTTTGGGAGGGTGTACTTGTATTTTTTCTTTACCTTTATACCTTAAAGTGCACCAGTCTGCATAGTGTGGAATGGGGAACCGACTTCTTGGTCAGTGTAGTATCTCTCTCGCCTTTTATTCACATCTAAGAGGCCATGGGTAAACCAGGGAAGGGGATAATAAAACCCCCATGACATGAGGGAAGAAAGGGGATGCTTTGCGTGCAGGTGTGAGGCAGCAGTATGTGAAGGAGGCCGCCACTATAGAACAAGGGATGAAAATAGGAAGCAGGGAACCCCGCAGTTAACCCCTTGGGCAGCCCTTTGGCCCTCAAGGCGTTAAAGTGCGCGCCTATACACGAGAATGCCGGCCCGCGAGTGTCAGGCCCCAAAGGAAGACACAGGCCGCTGCCGCTTGTCAAGCTTCGAGGGCCGCCCCCGTGTGTCACGCTAGCCGGCGCGGCCTAATGCCCACCCCTCCCCTCAGAGCACCAGGTCACTCCCTGACGCCATTCACCCCTCCTGCCCGCAGACTCATTACCTGCTCGGTCCACGGGTTTAGCTCCAAAATCCTGTCGCCTTCGCCATTTTAAAACAGACCCATAGCCCCGTACTGACTCCTGGACCCAGAGCGCAAGAGCCGCAGCACCAAGTCTCGCGAGATTTCCTGAGACCTCCCCTTGTCTACTGGAAAAGGCTCTCCCTCCTCCTCCCCTCTGAAATCTCGCGAGATGTCTGCCGGGATTTTTTTTTTCCGCTTTAATTATTTATTTTAAGTTCCGCAGGTTTTACCAAGTGACGACATCGCGAGATCTCACCCGCCGCGGGATCAGGAAATCTCGCGAGACGATCCCCATTTGCCATCTCCCTTATAATAAGCATTGACTTGATGGAATCCGGCGCGGTGGTGATCTGTGACCTGCAGGTCTCGCGAGGTTACACAGCACTACTAATGAGGGGGGATTTTATTCTGTGGGGATGGACGTTGGATATGGTGAATGGGTCCTTAAAAGAAAGTTGAATCAAATAACTAAACACAGGGAGATATATATATATATATATATATATATATATATATATATATTTTTTTTTTTTTTATATTATTTTTCTTAAGTAACTGGAGTTATTCTGTACTAAACCAGCTGCAGGGGTGTCATAATACCATACCTCCCAACATCTGAAATGGCCAAAGAGGGACAATTTTGTTTTAAGTGGTGTTACTGGGAGCTTGGTTGGTGGGCAGGTCATTACCAAGAATTTATAGGTGATTTCATGACCTATTGCCACCTCTTTGTGTAACTTAATAAATGATCTAGTATTTTATCTACACAGACTAATTTAAACACATATAATGATATTTAAACAAACATTAATTTGAATTAAATGTTCTGTCTATTATGAGACATGAAGACCATCCCCAGGTTCAGTCCTACTTCTAATGTGTCAAATAGAACCATTCATTTTGTAAGGCATACGCTGTAAATATAAATGCAGTGTTATTATAGCTTTATTTGTTAACTGATGCTTGGAGAAGTGGCCTTAGTGTCCTGAAAGCTTACAGCTTGTATGTCCTCGGTTAGCCATTAAAAGGTATCATCTTTATACCACTCTTGTGAGTTTTTTGCTACACTGAAACCTATCTTCACCGATAAAATAATCAGTGGCTCAGCTATTCTAAATAAACTACCTGTATACAACATCGAGGAATGAGCTTTGACACTCCTAAAGTAATGTGACCAAATCTTCATTTTATTGCAGGACACTGACCTACAACAGACACTGAAAGGTCACACTAGTTCATGTGCAGTATTGCAGAATTACATGTTTATATGTATTGCACTAACATTATTTTATAATTATGGTAAGAAGATCTCTTTTTTTAACTGTGGTTGGATATGACATTTAACAATCTTGGTAATTTTTTTTTTTTTTTATATGGCTGTAAATGGTCATGCTCGGTGTGGTTTATTATTATTTATTTTCTTTTTAGACACCAAAAAATTGACATCTTTTGGACCGGTCCTTCTTATAGTTTGCAAAACAACTTTTTTTTATTATATCCAGAAAGTTTTTTTTCCTAGTGGAAACCTATACTGGTTATGCTCTCTGGGGATTATGGGAATAAGCGAAGAATGTTGTAGCGTCCTTCCTCAGTGGTAGGAACCATAAACCCCACAGTGTCCCCCAGACGACTAAGAAAAATGATTTACTTGCAAATTTCCTTATATTCCCTTTTACTTTAAAATAGTTTTAGGGAAATTAATATTTACATTTTGATGTCATAAGCTAAAGCTCTCCACAGTATGTTAGTTATGCTCAAAGCACATATTAACATTTACTGAACTGTCAAAAATGCCTCCGGTATGGAGGATTTGCCTAGGGTCACACGTCAACACTATGGACGTCCTCTGCATAGTCAGATGGTTCAATCTGGAGGCTTATTGCCCAGTCCAGTAGTATTTCTCAGTTCAAGAGCTCAGCCTCAAACTTTGACTTGCTCATCTCATAATCCAGCATCTGCTTCCCCATTTACATGTCAAACTGACGACGCACACTCTCAGTGGTCACAGATGCTTGTTTTACCCCTTGGTGACAATATTTATTTTAAGCACATCACAGGGCAAGAGCAGTTTGGGCCTCTTTTTTAGTATGTCTTTATTCAACCATATTTTCCCATCTAATTCATATAGTACACCCACAAAAATGATACAGTGTTTTGGTTTTTAAAGGTAAGTAGGGCTTTCTTTTTATGATTTTATATATATATATATATATATATATATATATATATATATAAAACCCATTGTTTAGTTTAATAATATAACAAGCTGGTCCTTAAAATCTGCAAATCTAGGTCTAAGCATAAAGACTAAAGTCTCCCATTTGCATCCACCATCTTCGTCCATAGCAAACAAGTCGTTAGACCCCTGACCATATGGATTATATCCATAGTTACAAGCCGTTGCCTATAGATTAAGGGGCCATAGGATGGACTGTGATCCTCCGTGGGTAAGTACAGGACATCTCTTTCGCCATGTTTGATGGATTTTCAGTTCACCCTGTAAATGTGTTTAAGATTTTGTGCGCTCCCCTGTGAACAGCACCACAGGGGCATTTTTTTTTTTTGAGATTAGCAAAACAGGCACTTGTAAACTTACCTGTGCATAAAGAGCTGTGATAGCTGCACCTGCTTTACATAGGTGGGGCGGACAGAGCACTAAGTAACCATTGCATACTGCTGTTTTCTTCAAATGTTATAACTCTTTACATTTACTGCAATGCATTCTGGGATGGCACATCAGCATGCATCTGCGCTGCCATCCCAGCATCCCATGGCATGCCAGGACAGTCGTGACATCATTAAGGGATAAAAAGAAACAAACTAAAAGAAAAACAACAGCTGACGGCTGTAGGGCTAGCTAAGCATTAGGCCTTCCTGAAGAAACACCGCTCAGTAATACTCCCTCCCGCACAAAGTATGGCCAGAAAAGCTAAATGGCCTCCCTGAATTTTGTCTTTGTCCGTTTGCTCAAACGATAACATCGCCAGGCTGTCTTGGATTTCATATCCACAGTACACAAACAACCCAATGGACATGGTAATCTTAACCCTATGAATGTCAGAGGGCTGCACTCTTCAGTGCGAGATAAGATGGAGAGGGCTGCACCCTTCGGTGCTAGATAAGATGGATACCCTTCTGGCAATCAGAGGGTTATGGACTGAAAATGATGTGCAACACATTACTACATGCACCTCTCTGCTCACATAATACTCGTAAGCGTAACATCAGCTAGTACTATGTCCCCATGCATTCATTAAGTGCATGGCAACTAGCTTGGAAATCCATGTCTTACCTTTAAAAAAAAAAAAAAAAAAAAAAGTGCAGATTCTAAAGAAATCTTTGCCGTTTGGGGACTGACGGGCAGGTTAGTGCAGTCTGCGCGCCTGACCTGTCAGTCCCTTCCGGTTACCTTGTGGCACGCTGCAGTGCTACTCAATGGAGACCGGGACTGACAGCGCAGGCTGCGCTGCGCTGTAACCTGGGTTCCGTTCTCCAAACTGCAAAGATTTCTTTAGAATCTACAATTTTTTTTAAAGGAAAGAGATGAATTTCCAAGCTGGTCGCCATGCGCTTAATGAATGCATGGCAACTTAGTAATAGCTGAAAGTTCCGCTTTCAGTTTGAATAAAGCTGCTAACGACTGTCATGTCTACCTTCACGAACATGACAATCATCAATAAAGATTCAGCAATAGCAGATACTTATTTGTACTTTGCTGTGTGTTCTCCCTTGTATATATATATCCGATAAAGGGGAGATGATTTATCCCATTCCTGTTATTCTATGGAGCCTATTCACTAAGATCTCCGAAGTTGAAGAAATCTTAGTGCATTGGCTCCATAGAATAACATAGGGATTGGAGAAGTGATAAACTGGAGAAGTCATCTCCATTTTACCACAGCTTAGTGAATCCCCCCCATTATTTCTTAAAGGTGCAAAAGGTATAGGATATTCTGACCACCATAGGGTAAGTGTACAGTTATAGTCATAGTAATGTTTACAAAAAACAGCAGTGCCGATTAATCTTCATAGTATCTGGGCCATGGAGAGTGTTATTTCAATACGGTCAGAGTTGTAGTACAAGAGTAATTGAATGATAAAGTATCCCCCTGCTGCCCATTTTACCTAGTGTAAGACACCTCCCCTGAGATATGGAATCTGGTCTCTTAACCGGACAGATCACAGCAAAGGACAATCTTCTTACTGTGATCATAAGGAAAACCGTGCCCCCCTTGACAGGTTTTTCCTTATGTCACTGAAGATTGTCCCTCTCTGTGATCCATCCGGACAGTCTTGGTGCTCTGAGGTGAGCAGTGTTACATTAGGTAAAAGGGGCGGGAGGTGGGATACTTTATCATTCAATTACTCTTGAACTACAACTCTGACAGTACTGAAATGACACTCTCCATGGCCAAATACTATGAAGATTAATTGGAGCTGCTTCTATTGTGAAACATTACTATCCCTTTAAGTGGCAGATCTCCTTTCTCTTTGAGGTCCCGTGCCCCCAAATAAGAAACTCAAAAATAAAAAAAATAAAAATAAAAGAAAAAGAAAGGAAATTTTACTATAAAAGGCTTACGCAATGTAAACATAATTTCACTCACATAAAATAACGACAAACAGAGCAAGATTAAAGCACATGGAGGCAGCTGTAATTCCTTTATAACTACTAAAGGGAAACATGACAGTCTAAAAAAATATAAATTACATTAGAAGACAGATACCCGGACAAAGAGAAGCATCTTTCACAGCTGCCTGGTAACATCCAGCAGATGTGCAAACAGTAAAATAGAAATCCACACATCTGCTAAGCTGCTTCTTAACCCTTTGAGTGCCTGAGGGGTACCCTCTGGGATTCCAAGGGTTAAAAGTCTTTTCCCCCCAAGTCAATACTTTTTTTTTTTTTCTTTTTTCTATTAAAAAATGTACAAAGTAATAAAAAGCGCCTTCCCTTGGCTGGTGAAAAGTCTTGTTCTCCTGGTGATCCTGTTGGTATTAATCTTCCTGAGCCTTTCGTGGGTTAGACAACACAGAATGGATAGGGGAGCACAGCAGTTAAAGGGGAAGGAGCATATCCCAATTATACACCCCCCTCACACCCACACACTTACTTTTCTATGTCCAGGAAATGCCAATGTTCCCTAGGAATTTTGTCCTTGTGTCAGGGATAACATCTGTCAGTCAGTTCTGAAAGTCATGTGCATGGAAGACGACATCACGGTTGCTAGCAGATTTTTCAAACAGACAGACCTGTATTAATGTTGTCTGACCGAATCTGTAATTTTTTTTTTTTTTTATATATATATAATGCTGTATTATTCGAGATATTGGCATTTCATATTAATCCAGTGACGTCACTTCAAGACAGGCTGCGGGTCAACTTCGTCAATCTTCGTCTGTTCCCTCACCAAATAGCTGCTCATTCCAACCTCCTACGATGACGGAGGATTAAGCCATGTGAGCTGGAGCAAACTCTTGTCAATAAGACTGCTCCAGCTCACATGGATGAAGCCTCTGCCAGAGTAGGAGGTGAACAGACAAAGCTTGATAGGCTGCATTACATCGATGTACCACAGTCAGTACAGAACCGACATCACCGGATTAACGTTAAAAGCCAATATCTCGAATAATACAGCATTTAAAAATAAAATTAAAAAATAAAAAGTATTACAGATTCAGTCCACAGGAGAATTCGAATGAAGGCAACATTACTACAGGGAAGAGTTCCCTTTTAACCTAGTATGTAGAGGAGTGTGCAACATATTGCCAAGCAATGCACTGAATACACCTCTGTTACTTAAAGGGTAAAGATCCCCACTTGCAGCGGGCTGCGTTTGTATCCTGTGGTTCTCTTAGCAACGTTCAATTACACCTCAATGGACATGACATCACGACTGACAATGTTATTTCATAAACGAATAGTAATGTTTCGCTATAACGATGCGTAGCAGTAAAACCTTATAAAACTTTGCCGTTTTACATTTATTCTCTAATAAAAGGTCCCCCCTCCTGCCCCTTTTACTTATGTCAGCAATCCGGTACAGGCAGAAATTGAGAAGGGACAATCTTCTTCCAGCATAAGGAAAAACCTGCCATCCTTCATCAAGGGGACAGGGTTTTCCTTATACTGACAGAGGGAAGACTGTCCCTCGCTGCAATCTGTCCGCTCCTGGATTCCAGATCTGAGGAGAGGCTGCTTGAGCTAAGTAAAAGGGATGGGAGAGGGAAACTTTATTAGAGAATAAATGTAAAACAGCACAGTTTTACTGCTACGCATCGTTATAAAAAAGTAGGAAGACGACTATTCTACTTTAATAACGAAACAATAAAAAAAAAATTCAGATGGGCCATCAGGATTATTTGGCCATAATAAAGTAAGTGGCGGTTATTATTAGGTGGTGTTACTCTGCCTTTAATTTAAAGTATGAACAAAGTTTTATTATAAAAAAAAATGTATATTGGAGGTCTTTTCCTGTTGAACAAAAATAAGACTACATCCACTTATGGGAGAGCTGCATCATTCAAAAGTGATTACACCTCAATTTGTTTTATTAAACAGAAACAGCGCCACCTGCTGTCCAGGTACAGGTGAGCCACTGGCTACAGTTCTCTACAGAAAGTGATAACAGCCACTCCACTACTTCATGGCAATTTGAAGTAAAATAACTTTTGAATAAAGCTATTGCCTGCCCTCTGCAAGAAAAGCCTTACAATATTTGTGTTTTCATAATAAAAATGTACTGATCCTTTACATTTACAGAATGTTCCCTTCTTACAAGATACCGCTGGAAGATGGCAGTGTCTTAAAGCAGCAGTACTTTAAATAACAAACCCCAATTTAATTTATTTTGTTTACAATATACATTCTTGCTATAAGAAAGGCCTTGACAGCAACACATTAATTCAGAAAACAAAACAAAAAAAACAATTTGAAGTTTACCTATAATTATTTTGATTTAGGAATCTATCTCTTCCTAACATATTTAAAACTTAGCGTTAAAGAGGTACACTTCTTGGGCAGGTAAACGGCACCATTTGTTGCATACAATGCAGTGCTTTGCCCCAGAAGTGCCCCTCCATCTTGCGGAATACAGCCCAGTTTGTCTTCACCCCGACTGCCAGAGCGCGTTGGATTCTTCCCTGGCACTCAAAAGGGCAAATTATGAAATAACAGCCTTCCATACTTTCCCAGTCTGAATATGTTATGGAGTAAGGTAGTTACAGCCAAGTGGGATATACATTTAATTAGCCAGAATAATAAATATTTTTTTTTTTATCTCAGAGAGGACTTTACATAAAAAAAAACAAAAAACAAAAAAACAATACACTGAGTCATGAAAGTAGTCCCTCATAGAAGTGCTCTAAGTTCATTACTTAACCCTTTGAGTGCCAGAGGGGTACGCAAAGTAATGCGTTGCGTACCCCTCTGGCACTCAGAGGGATTAAGAAAGTTTTAAGAAAGAAACAAACAAAAAAAAACCAACAACTATAAAACGTTATATCCTATTGAAATGTGGGTCTGGCTGTCACTGGGCAGACGGGACGGGAAAGGTGTTGACTTTTCGGATCACAAAATGGGAGACTGCAATTCAAACAATAGTCCTTTCAAAATCAAGGTTTTTTTTTGTTTTTTTTTTAGGCCAATTCAGTAGTTTTGTTTTTTGTTTTTTTTTAATCCAGAATTGCTCATCTTTCGTTTTCTGCAGAACGCCCGAGGTGCCATATTTAGGAAAATAGGTGAAATTCTGGAGCAAATCAGCTATACTGTAGGGGACGAGTAGTACCCAAAATTTCAACTGATTAAAGGGCAACTATTACCAGACTAGTGCACCCTAGGCAGATCTGCTCATGACACAGAGGCTGCTGCATTGTGAACTCTGTTAGACCAGTGATAGTTGCAGAACATGGCACTGAAAATTAACCCCATGTGATCCTGCAGGAAGAGGATGAATTGTAAGACTGAAGTCTTCCGGCAGAATCTCCTGTCCTGCACAATGTGCTGTCCTCATAAACCTTCTGTATTAGGCTTGAAAGCTACACAGAATATCTGTTAATTACACCTGCTGCTCCTAAGAGCCACAGGGTTATACGCACACACGCACCACCACACCAAAGCTTGATGGAGCCATTTTAGGGCAGCACAATGAAGCACCAGGCTTTTTGTCATAGGAACAGACCGAGTAAAATGTGATAAATACCCTTTAATATATATATATATATATATATATATATATATATATATATATATATATATATATATATTTTTTTTTTTTTATTTTTTTTTTAATTCTATTAACCCATCGCGTGCAAGAGGGGTAAGCAACATATTGCTTTGTGTACCCCACTGGCACTCAAAGGGTTAAAGATTAGAGATCTCAATGCACTGCAGACTTCTCCATCTTTCAAGGGGTTAAAAGCACCATTTGCATCAAAAAGACTTATTTGTCCCCCCATGGTGCAGTTGGTTTGCTCCAGAATTGGTAATATTTTACTTTCCGCATAAACCCCTACAATGCTTTATCCCTTTAAATACCACAGCAGTACATAACGCATCACAAAGCAATGTGTTGCAGACACCTCCGGTCCTTAAAGGGTTAAAACAGTAAGAAGAAGAAGAAGAAGAAGAAAAAAAAATATATCATCTTCTTAGAACCGTAAATAGTACTGCTGCTGTAAGACTTCCCCCTTTCATCCGGTTACTAAGGTTTGGGGATTTTTGTGTTTTTTTGCAGCCCTGACAGCTAACGGATTACAGCCACACAACAGGAGAGCTTCCCATAATATAGGCAAGACAAAGAAAGAAAAGCAATTTATAAAACAGGGACATCTCTCTATATATACTGTAAAAACTCAGAGCAAATCAGATAAAGATGAAACAGGCCCAACAAATGGTACCGTGGATATTAACTTCATCCCATCTTCTGCACTTCATGGGAAGGTGGGAAAGCAAAAAGTGTTACCAAAGTTGTAGGTAGACATTTTTCTGTGGCCTCATACAAGCGCCTATGCCTTCTTTGCTACTTGTTAATCTTTTACAGGACCATTACGAGTAAACCACCACTTAATATGGGCCAAAAATCATAATGGCCAATACGAATCATTTCTGTATGGAGTGGGTCTTCCAAATTACATTTTAAAGGGCAATTATCACCGTTTACTAACTCTGGAGAAGAGTTAATAAAAACCCCATGGCTGCGCAGTAGAAACCCAAAATAGTTCCTATTAGCAGGTCAGGTTCTCACCATGAAGTGTGTCTGCAGGGGCCACAACATACTGGGTGCCAAACTGAAATGTAGGATTTTACTCTGTCTCTTCAGTTTGATCGCTGGGGGAGCATCAGGGGTTTCTTTTCAAACCTTTTCTGCTCCTTCCACTTGTTCACCGGACCCCACAATGTAGCCGTAATTTCATCAGTAGGTCTGCCAACAGGCGAGCAGGACTGCCGATGAGACACTATCCTGGTGTTCGGGATTAGTACAGGATATGACATCTACAAACACGGGCAGGATTCCAAATTCCTCTCACTGAAGCTTTATTAACCCTTCACGGACCAGAGAAATGTCCAACACATTATTTTTACCTTGAAGGGTTAAACAGTCTTCAGTGCAAGATTTTTGAAGATGCAGATTGCTGCAACAAAGAATCAAGTCTGCCTCTGCAGGCACAATATCCATGACTACGGATACATTTTGGAAAACGAATCCATGCAGAACTGATTCTTAGCGAGTATGCCGATTTTCTATCAATGTTAACCCTTTGAGTGTTTAAGGGGTGCCCAACGTGACACCTCTCTGGCACTCAAAGGGTTAAGGTAAGTGATGGTTTATTATGAGGACATGTTCATTGTTCCTTTAAGGGCCACTGCACACTCACAAATGAAAAAGCGTTCGCATGCTTGACTATTATGCCTGTCCACTCCAAGTGCTAAGAGATCAGAAGCTCAAGTCCTCCAGATCTGAGTGCAGTTAACACGGAATATGAGGTCAGCAGGTGATTTTGGACTGTTCCATGTAAAGGCAGCTCTATTTTCTATCTTGTGGCAAACGGCAGAAATCCAGGAGGAGTTTAGATCAGGAAGGGGCGAGAGGAAGAATGATACCAAAATATTCCCAAATAAAACCTGGAAGGAACTTGCTGCAACACTCACTAGATCGCTTCTAGATTTGTCTAAATGATGGCCTCATAACCAATGTCTGACACGGCTAGGCAAATACGCTGGCTGGACCTGAGCCAAACTGAGAAGACCGTCCGCGCTGTTGGAGCATCTCAGTTGCATGCAAGAAGGGTTTTCTGAGAAGACTGCTCGAGACGATGCAGGTTTTTCCAGTCAATCTAGGCATTCAGAACTTGTCCAGGTTATCACGTAATCTTTAAAAAAAAAACCTAAAATTATCAAGGCAGTGCCAGACGGTTTTAGGGGAGGAAACGGTGAAACAGATCCAGGGAGGTGAAGGTGAAATGACGATTTGTATGTAACCCTGCTGCGGGTCTCAGACCGGAGTTCATTAGACTGCATGTATTATTTCCATCTGTCTAAACTGCTTTAATCCTTTAAAGGGGAACTCTCACCTTTAGTAAAGCGCTTCTTAAATAAATCTTCCATGCTAATACGTCTTGAATCTTTTTTTTTAATTATTATTATTATTTTTTTTTAGATGCACTATTTTCAGAGATTTTGTTTTTTTAATTTGTGTCCCTGATGTCAGTTCAGGGCAGATTGCAACCTCTTGCCCACACTAATTGTTCCCCTGTTACCTCTGCCTCCTCTGACGGAGGAATCCATTGTGTGAGTCAGATCTCTCTCATTGGAAAGAGAACACGCCACGTCACATACTGGATTCCTCCGTCAGAGGAGGAGATGGCAACGGGGAACAGCTGGGGTGGGGAAGAAGTGGATAACCTGTCCTGAACAGACATTAGAGACACAAATTAAAAAGCCCAAATCTCTCAAAATACTGCCTTTATAAAAAAAATTAAAAAAAAAGGATTCAAGACGTATTAGCCTGGAAGATTTATATAAGAAGCGGTTTATTGAGGTGAGAGTTCCCCTTTAAGGGGTGATGCACACCCTTCTGTTTCTTAAAGGGTTAAGTACAAATATCTGCTTTTTTTTGTTTTTGGTTTGTGTTTTGTGTGTAATACGTCTGACTGTATAAAAAAAAAAAAAATAAAAATAACAGCGTTCAGTGTTGTTAGGGATCCTCCTCTGCACCCTCTTCCAGGCTCTTAGTCTCTGCATAGAGATCTGTCTCAGTCTGTGAGTCTATTAGGGGCCAGAGAAGCATCCGAGCATTGAGTATGCTGGGAACACTAAGCAGGTCACAGCAAAAGTAGTTTTCCATTCCGGTGGATCTTAAGAATCTTGCCCAGGCGTTGCTTAGCTGTAGCTAATCCCTTTTTGGGCCTTTTTCCTGAAAGCAGAAAAAAATGTTTAAATAAATAAAAAGAATCCATCGGGCAGTTTAAATGAAAAATCTAAAATGACCAAAGCGTACTAATGTCAAGGACAGGTTTACGGGTCACACCTTAGGAACGAGAAGTACCAACTCTAGGGACATGTTTTTGATACGACAAAGTACTGAACTAGAAACAGGACAATGCCCTTTGTAACAATTTGGTCCTAAAAGAACTGACCCATACACGACATTACATTGGGCCTAGGAAGGATGGTCAGCCAAACTGTACTAAAAGCAGTGAGATGTTTATGATTCTGTTCTTCCTAGGACTAAAATGTACTTATGTTTATGGGTGTGTCCATCCTAGAACCAACCTGTATTAATGTCAATAATGTGTTCTATGGGTCAGTTCTTAATGCTAAGGGTCAAACATTTGTAGGATCAAAATTGAAATAATGACAGTGACATGTTTATGGATGTTACTCATATTGTCCATTACCATCATATAAGCTGCTAACAAGGCTGGATCATTAAATATTTTAGAAGTACTAACATGTATTTTAGAAGTAAAATATATTGGTCTGCGAGAACTGGGGACACAGTGGTTTAATTATGTTAAACTAGCATGCAATGATCAGTAATCTAATTAAAGCGGAACTACCACCCCAACTAGCTGCTCAATAGTGCTAGTCACCAGAATTCTTACTGGATTAAAGAAAAATCTCTATTCTTCATGGACTGATAGTAAGATGGAGCGAGGACATCTTGCCCTAGTGACGTCCAAGCGCCTGCACTGTCAGTCCCAGCCGGGTCTAGGAGGCGTTGCTAGGAGCCGGCAGGCTCCAAAAGGGACTGACAGCGCAGGCGCGTGGACATCACTAGGGAAAGATGTCCGCGCTCCGTCTTGCTGTCGGTCTGGGAAGAAAAGAGATTTCTCTTTAATCCGGTAAGAATTCTGGTGATTAGCGCTACTGAGCAGCTAGTCACCAAATGGGCAATGATGTGATGCTATCTTATTATTGGGTGGTAGATCCTCTTTAAGATTGTTGAGTACCACTTTGGTACAGAACCAAATAACTTCCACTTCTGCGGTCAGGTCTGGAAACACTGACTTCGTCTGTGACTAATAAAGAGCGCTTTTGTGAAGCTTAAATTATTTTTCTCTCCGAACGGAGTCCTTTTCCTTTCTGCAGATGTATCTTGGAAAAAATGAGTACCCTCTATAAACTAAACAATATCGGTGACAAACACAGGTTTATGCGGTCTACGCACTGAGAGGTCAACACACCCATTTCTCAGACAAACATTACCCTGCATTGCTTGGCTCCCTGGAGAACTTGACGAAAGTCGCCGGTGCGACAAGAACACTCCTGGTGCCATTGGGGTGGTGCCACGATTGACTTGTGCCATGCCGAATATGTTGGGGCCTGCCGTGTACTCGTGGTCAGCAAGACTGCCAGCGAAAACCTCGGTTTGAGGCTCGGGAGGGAGTGTCTCAGGTTCAAACGTTACAAGTGACGGCTCTGGCTCGATTGCTGGCTTCTTCTTATTGGTTACCTTCTTCTTCTGAGATTTCTGCTGTTCCTGTGAGACGTCAAAGTCGGAAGAAAAAACAAATTAGAATAAAAAGTGCAATACAGTAAGAGAGTGGAGCATTCAACTGCACTACAGGGAAAACACAGCAATTCACAATTATACAATAGAGCTTTTAGTCTCTTGAATGCAAGAAATAGAGATGCACCGATGCAGATTTTTCAACCTTTTCCCACCTTTTACTTCATTCTCCCCCCCTTGAGCTCCCTCCTTTTGCCTTGGCTTTTTCTCTCCCCTTTGTCCCCCTCCTTGACTCTTGATCCCACCCTTTTGCCTCTCTGTCCTTCCTGATCCCCCTCCTTTTGCGTTTTCTTGGCCCCCCTCCTTTTGTCTCCTGATCCTTCCTCCTTTTGCCTCTTTTTTTTTTTTTTTTTCCCTCCCTTAGTCCCTTTTGCCTCTTTTTCTCCCTCTTGACCCCCACTCTTGCCTCTTTCTTCACCCCATCTTGCCTCTATTGATCCCCCTTTGCCTGCCTTACCCTCCTCTGCCGGGTGCTCGCTGTTCTCTCGCGAGCCCCGGCAGAGGTCAGAGTCGGAGTGTTGCCATGGAAACCTGCGTCAACACTCCGACGCTGCAGGAGGGAGAGAGATGCCCGGGAAGCATTGTGAGCAGCTCCCTGGGCTCCCTCTCTGCAGCACCGACCCAGACACAGGGTATCGGGGTGCTGGCATCAGCCGCATTTGCGCAAGTACGAGTACTCGCGCAAATGCCGGTATCGTCACCGATACCAGTATCGTATTGGTGCAATCCTAGCAAGAAAGGTCTCCGATGCATTGCTTCACAGTGGGTTGGAGAACTCACAGCATTCAAGGGGTTAAAAACCTAATTTGCATCACTTGGAATGAAGGGCTTTTTTTTTCTTCACTCCAGAAATGTACCGTTTTGTTGTGCAACAAAATTGAAGCAACTGAGTGTTTAAACAGGCTCACCTGCTGGGAAAGTCTTGCTGCAGCCACAGCAAGTCCGGTTTCAACAGAGGCCACACGTGTCCCCTCCCGTACAGGACGTGCTTGCTTGGGAAGTGTTGGCGTGACACGGGCTGGAAAGAGGATCATGTCAAAGAGGTATCAGATTGGCCATCAACAAAGAGCACGTCTTAAAATACATGCAACAAAACTGATAAAGGGACAGGAGGATCTGAGATATAAAGAGACTAGCCTAACTGGGTTTGTTTACATTGAAGACGACACGTCTAAGGGGGGATATGATGACTATTTACAAATACATCTTAGGTCAATACAAAGAACTCATTGAGGAACAATTTACACAAGGAGCTGAGTAAAAAACAGACCCTAACACCTCAGATCCCATATTTACTCACTTGCAGGCATACCAAGTGATGTTTAGCACATACAGTGTGTTTTGTAGTGGCAGATGAGGTAGCAGGTTGGTGGTCGTGAGTTCACAATGTGTTGCGTATTCCTCTAGTCCTTAAGAAATATAGCAGGTAGAGTGCTCCTTTGAATCAATGGTACTAAGGTTAGTGACCATCATTGATGTTGATCAGTGTGGTAAATGGGGCTTTCAGCTGCCAGATGGAGCACCAGGCAACTGCCTAGTGTGCCCAATGGCAAATCTTGCCCTGAGCAGTGGATATACTGGTACGTATATGTATATTACACACACAATGTGTGACCACGAACATCTGATAGGAGTAATTTTGGGGAGGCACGCATCAGCCCCAGGATTTTACAAAGTCTGCTCCCGATGACTCAGAGTAATTAAAATGTGATTACTTGCCTTTAATATTGATTGGAACATTCTTGAAACTGCTGTTGAGGACACTGATCAGAACAGCGGAGGGCAGCCTTCAGCCCTCCATCTCCCATGACCCTCAGCCAGCTGACTTAAACCCTTCAGTTCCAGAGGGGTACGCAATGCATTGCGTACACCTCTGGCACTGAAGGGGTTAAACCCTGCAATATTTCCATATTACAAAATACAACCACTTTAATAATGCCCTTAGGTCAGTGGTTCTCAACTCCTGTCCTCAGGACCCACTAACAGGCCAGGATTTGAGGATTTCCTTGTTAGAGCACAGGAGAGTTAATCAATGTGAATGAGCCTCTGATCACATGATTTCCTTGTCCGGGCACAGGTGAGTTAATCAATGTGAATGCGCCTCTGATCACATGATTTCCTTGTCCGGGCACAGGGGAGTTAATCAATGTGAATGAGCCTCTGATCACCACACCTGTGCTCTACCAGAGAAATCCCTAAGTCCTGGCCTGGTAGTGGGTCCTGAGGGCAGGAGTTGAAAAACACTGTTTTAGGTGAAGTGGTCTCGGGAACTGCGCTCCTTTATCAACAGTACCTTTTGGGTTCCACGGAGCATCGTCTGTCTGTTTCTTCTTCTTGGGACGTGACCTCAGAGCGGGGTCATCATCATCAGACTCCAGCGATGGATAAACTACGGACAGCACAGAAGCATGTGGTCAACACGAGTCAGGCATTACAGCAAGACACAAGAGAATGAAAATGTGCAGAAAACATTGAAGCAAATGAGGTAACAAGATACATTTCATCTGTGACCAACAATATGGTTATACCATGCTCAGATTGGTACTCACTGTATTCTGAATCCTTGAAACAGGCTCCTAGTGTCTCCTGCTCATCTGTACTATCCTCGTCCTCGCTGTCCATGCTGCGATGTGCTGGTCGTTTCACTGGCCTCTTTCCTGGCCTCAAAATAACTTTGCTGCCTCCAGTACCACTACCGGTTCCGTTGCTGCCAGACTTAATTCCAGTAGTTTTACCACTTCCTTGTGGCACTCCTACCCCAGCACTATTCTCCTGGCCAGCTGCCCACCAAGCCTGCAAACTGGAGGCAGACGTGCAAGACGAAGATGCCTGGAGGTTGGCCATGCAGAGCATTCCCTGGATTGCCTCCTGTGTGCTGGGAGAGGCAGGGGCTTCACTACAGGGAGAAAGAAGAAATTATTGGTAAGAGACAGTGGAGAAGGGGCGTGAAAGAGACTTACATACTAAGAAAAGCAGGAGTCATTCTGCGGCAGAAAAGTTGCACCAAAGGCAACAAACATTTCCACGGAACAATATTAAAGGAATTTTAACCCCCTGAATGCTAGCCCTGTCTCTAATGAACTGTTTTGCTAAGTGCTGTATACCAAAAAATTCAGTGGGATATAATCCTCATTAACCCCCTAAGGACTACGTGACGTACTATGACCGTCATGGTCCTTAAAGGGATAGTAATGTTTCATAATGAAAGCAGCTGTAATTAATCATCATAGTATTTGGACTTTGGAGAGTGTTGTTTCAATACTGTCAGAGTTGTAGTTCAAGAGTAATTCAATGATAAAGTATCCCCCTCCCGCCCCTTTTACTGATGTAACACTGCTCAGCCAGATCAGAAGGGAGGTGCCCAGGTAGACTGCAGAGAGGGACAATCTTCAATTAAGATAAGGGAAAAACCAGAAAAACTTGTAAAGGAGTGCAGGGCTTTCATTGTTCTCATAGGAAGAAGATTGTCCCCTGCTGTTATCTGTCTGGTCTATGGACTGGATTCCACATCTGAGAAGAGATGGCTTACACTAGGTAAAAGGGACGGGAAGGGAAACTTTGCTTGTGACTATCTCTCAAACCATAAAGGTCTGAGAGATAAGACATATTATTCTTCATGTTTTTTTAATGCCTACAAAATAAAATAAAGATAAAATTAAGTATTACTATCTCTAAGTACGTCACGTACTTTTCACTTTCAGCGCTCCACCTGGAGCACTGTAAGTAAAAACGGGGCCTAAAATTGACCTTTCCAAGACTGTAAAGTTCTCTTTCAGGCCCCAAAGCTGCACACCGATACACACAACAGGTCACGTGTACCCGCACGTCGGCAAACATCAAAACGGTCCTTATGGGACGGAAACGTCCCAGGACATCTGGTCCTTAAGGGGTTAAAATCAATAAGAATTTGAGGAATTTTATATTTCCCTTATGGTGCAGTTGCATTGCTCCAGCTATTTTCTACATTGGCCCAGAAAGGAAACAAAGCATTACTGTAGGGAAAATAGAAAGAAATGGGATTGAGAACATGCAAGCGCAAGCATTTGTGTATCTGTGTGTAAATCATCTCCTTACTCAATTTCAGAGTAGTCAGGACCCCCGACCTGCCGACTGGCCTTCAGGAGGTCTAATATGCCACCGCTGCTAGCCATGAGTTGGTCACCATCAGCCTCTCCCATTTCCTCATCCGTTGTGTAATCTTCCTGTTTGGGGCAGAGGAAAATCAGTAGGGAGGGCAGGAAACACAGTCTTGAGACACCGACACACACACCATCACCACATGACTGACCACTACGTTCATATATTAAATTACCTCCACGTCAAACTCCAGCTCCCCAGGCTCTCGTACTCTGTTGGGATCAGAGCATGGCTTTGCTCGGGGTAGTTTACGTGGGAATTCTGCGAGAATAGGAGAAAAGAAAATTACACCACGCACACAAATTAACATCGTAAATCAGGTATAAAAAAGACACAAGTCCATCAAGTTGACCCCTTGCCTCATAACTCAAAGACATGAGGATTATATAACTTTCCTGATGGCAAATAAGTTAGTCTTTATCTGAACTTCCTGATTTGGCTACTAATACACAGTATAATCCTGTATGTTCCCCTCTGAAAGAAATGTATCAAATCCTCTCTTAAATGTATCCATTGTATCTGCCATAACCACATCCTTGGAATTCCATAATTTAACAGACCTTACTGTAAAAAACCCCTTCCTCTGCTGAAGTTGAAACCTCCTTTCCTCTAATCTCAAGGGGTGCCCCCTGGTCATCTGATCAGGACTTGGAATGGATTGAGTGTAAAATTCAGTTTTATCACATAACATTCTCTATGTAGATGCAATCCCCACTCAAAACTATTAACTCCTTAATGCGATGCATTGTGCACCCCTCTGTTCCAGGGTTAATTTTAAAAAAAAGTGTACTCTTGTAGCCATAAAAGAAATAAACTAAAATATCCCAGTCCTATCTCAAACCTTTATGGTTTGAGAGATATTTGCAGGTAAAGTTCCGCCCTCCCCTTTCGCGGACGTCAACACTCTAGACAACTGCAGGAGAATCCAGTCCCGGGACCGTTGGAGGCTCTCCAGCAGAGCTGAGACCGTGAGATATAAAAATAACTACTTCAATGGAACGGTCTACAAAGTGTGTTTGGTTTGCACGCACACTTTGTAGACCGTTCCAATGACGCATTTCTTCTGCTGAAGAGCCTCCGCCGGTCCTGGGACTCAATTCTCCTGCAGGAAGCAAGAGCGCTGACATCAGGGAAAGGGGAGGGGGTACTTTAACTGCAAATAGCTCTTAAACCATCAAGGTTTGAGAGAGAGACCTGGGATCGCTTAGTTTATTTTTTTATGGCTACAAGATTACATTTTTTTTTTTAGAATTAGACAATACTATCCCTTTAAATCTACCTGTATAGTGCTGCCATCTTGACTAAGTGAAAAATGATTGGCAGTGCTCTCCCTCTGAGCAATCCCTTCTAAGCCTCCTGAAACATTACTAACCCTTTAAGGTCCAGAAGTGCATGAAATGTACTGCTTACTATGCCTTGTATACCACTCTGGTGTCTGAAGCATTATGTAGTCTTATGCACTCTGCCTGGTTTGGTATGAAAAAGCTGTCATGTCCACCTCCATGGATATAACACACAAAACTGGTTGGATAAAGGCTCAAGAACAATAAAATAAAAAAATCAGAGAGGCCATTAGGATTTTCAGGTTATAGTAAGGTATTCGGAGGTTATCCTCAGGAGTTGTTAGCTCCTTTAATAAAACTTGGGACACAGCAGCCTCACAAGCCTTTCTGGCAGTAACAGTCAGGTTGTCAGTGTAGAAGTCAGATGCCAAGCGATACGTACTCTGCAGCTTCCTCTTGGGAGGGGCCAGTTTCCTTTCCTTGCGAGGGGATTCGTCAATCTGCAAGTCATCCTCTGAATCTAGAAGAAAATGGTCGCCAGGGGACAGTTCTATCTCCAATTGTTCCTTTTTAAGGTGTTTATTTGCAGATGCTTGCCGCCTGCTCCCGGCTCCTACTCGGACCTTCTTACTATGGTAAAAGGATATGTGGACTAGTTAGTAGCGACAGGGTTTATTTTCAACAGAGTCTGAAATTGCACGTTCTGTTATGGGAACTTTCCAACAGCTGCTACTGAAACTGTAACATGCAAAAAAGGATTAAAGCTCCAAGAGGCCCTAGGCAATGATTTGAGGCCCCGTATCTCTTGAATCAGCACTTCTGAAACAGAGTGCTGCTAGCAGGTATTGGCAATGTGGCTCTTATGAAAGTCTGAGTAACTGGATGAGGCTGGTCTCTTTCTACAAGAAAGAGCGACCGACACAAAATGTTAGGGGCAGCAACAGCAGGTCCTCTGTCTGTGACCCATCACGGGCAGCCAGGACCTCTCATATTGCCATGGGCCCTAGGCAGTAGCCTAGATTGCTGTAATTGATGATCCGTCTCTGATAAGACAGAGAACCACGGACCGTATTCAATAAGGTATAGAGGAGCAATTTTAGGGAAAAATACCAACCAAACCAAGGGGAGAAACGAGAATTCCCAAGGATTTAAGTGGGGATTTTTACAGTGGTCTCCAACACATTAACCCTTTGAGTGCCAGAGGGGTATTCTATTTGTTTGCTACAAAATTGCACCTCTTACACTTATTGCAGATGGTAACATTTTCTTTAACCCTCTCTGGCTATCAAAAGGTTAAAGGATCAGTAAACTTTTTTCCCCCTCTGTACGAATTATCCTGCCAGGTAAAACGAAGATACTAACCTCATGTTGCTGCCATTGGCCAGAACCAGCCTCAGCTTGCTCTCCGTAATGTCGCCATCCAGTAGACAGCTTTCCGAGTTCTCATCAAGGAGATCCAGAGATGAGTCGTCCAGCTAACCGGGAGGAGTGGTGAGAATAAGTAACGATTCACTAATTCAGTTCATTTTAAAAGGCTGCGAGAGGTGCAATACCAGCAATTCCAAGATCATCCCATTCACTGGAAAAATGGAAATCTAAAGTAATTCATATTTGTCTTACGTCCACTTGGAGGACACAGGGACCGTGTGGTAGAGATCCATACACTGGAAGGCAGAGCAGTTTAAAGTGGATCTATCACATATAGAAAAGTAATGCTCATTAGATAGAGCATTTAGCGAAAAAGTTTAATATGTTAGTCATTTTTTTATAAAACCCGTTATCTGCGCAAAAATTCAAGTTTAAAACGTGCCCAGCAGCCTACTTCATGCTTGCAGCACTGCCTCTGCTCCCGTCCCACTACCTAGCATCCTCTGATGATGGAGGTTTTCTCTCTCTAAGCTTGAACGATCTCATTGGCAGAGATCAATATCTAGCCAATGAGATCGCTCCAGCTTAGAGACAGACAGCCTCCATCATCGGAGGATGCTGGGTAGTGGGACGGGTGCAGCCTCTGTGCGGCAAGTGGAAGTAGGCTGATGGGCACCTTTTAAACTTGAATTTTTGCACAGATAACGAGTTTTGTTCCAAAAATGACTAACATATTAAACTTTTTCACTAAATGCTCTATCTAATGAGCATTACTTTTCTATATGTGATAGATCCACTTGAAAGAAATAAAGGCAGACTCCTCCAGCCCTTTGTATTACACCTGGCAGCTATGCCTGCTATTCAGTTTTTTAGGAGCCTGCTTCACAGAAGATTCTGATGCCCATTTCTTTTTTCTACAGCTTATCAGTCAGCATTTAGATACATGCAATCCCCCCAGTCTGATGGAAGCAGGAGCCTGCTCTTAGCCATCCACCCCCTATATGTTATGTACACTTATTCCCCAACTATGTATTTATTTCTTCACTGCTGTGACCACAAGTCTATGACCAATAATCAATTACTTGAATAAAAATTCCATTCTGTATTATTTTGTCTAAAAACAACACTTATTCAACAACATAAGGCACAGAGTTATAACCTTACACATTTGGTTCCACCTATGATGAAGGATGGTATACATCCAAAATGTGTGAGGTTATCTACATGCTATGTGTTGCTGAGCGAAGTGTTATTTTTAAATAATAATAATGAACACTGAAATTTGCATTCAACCAGCTGATAGCCTGTCCATGGATTTGTAGCCATAGCAGTACTACTCAAAGAGATATTCTTGTTCATGAGGATGTAAATGAGCCAAAGGATTTCACTTGGACACCAGAATCCAGGGGTAAGCTTACTTTTGGCCACACTGGTGATTGCTAGTTGAGAGGGTGGATGGAGCCATCTAATGTACATTCAATTTGGTCCTCTTATCCACCTACATCAGGGATATGAAAACTGTGGCCTTAAAGGCATAGAGAACTAAAGCGCCCATCCCCAGCTAGCCAACAGAGTGAACACAGACTCAACCATTAAACTTTAACCTTTTAAAGGTATAGTAACGCCTTCACAAAAAAGCAGCTCCAATTAATCTTCATAGTATTTCAGAGATGGAGAGTGTTATATCAATACTGTCAGAGTTGTAGTACAAGAGTAATTGAATGATAAAGTATCCCCCTCCCTCCCCTTTTACTGATGTAACACTGCTCACCTCAGAGCAGCAAGACTGTCCGGATGGATCACAGAGAGGGACAATCTTCAGTGATCATAAGGAAAAACCTGAAAAACCTGTCAAGGGTGCAGAGTTTTCCTTATGATCACAATAAGAAGATTGTCCCTTGCTGTTATCTGTCCGGTCAAGAGAACAGATTCCACATCTGAGGGGAGGAGGCTTACACTAGGTAAAAGGGGTGGGAGGGGGATACTTTATCATTCAATTACTCTTGAACTACAGCTCTGACAGTAGTGAAATAACACTCTCCATGGCCCAAATACTATGAAGATTAATTGGAGCTGCTGGTTTTGTGAAACATTACTATCACTTTAAAGAACCAGAAAAGAGCACATTAATAAAGTTAAGGAGGAAATTATTTTTTCAGAAAAACAGGAATACTAGAACAAAATGGCACGATCTGAAGTTAGATGGTGTGAAACGTGGAAGTAGTGTAAGTTATATTAAAGGGTGTTAAACACCTGGATAGACATGTCTACCCTGAGATCTATGTAAGATTGTGTATTTTATCTTGATAGTAAAAAGGGAAAACTAAATGGGCCAATAGGTTCTTATCTGCAATCGAAATGTGTGCTTCTATATTTGTGTCATGTTGCAATGCGATGGACACCTTAGTAGCATTCTACAGGTTAAAAGTTTCATTTAAAATCAATAGGAGTTTGGGATATTTTATTTGTCCCCATAAACTGCAATTGGTTTGTCTCAAAATAGCTGCACTTTGCTTTTATGCGTAAGACAGGGGTAGTTAACTGTTGGACCTCCAGTTATTGGGTGGCTGCAATGCCCATCACCACCAAGCGGCCAATGGGTGGTTGGGAATAATGGTAACTTGTAGCTTCCAACAGCTGGAGGCAGAATACTTTCTACCGCTGCATCATGCCCAAAGGATAATGGAAAATTACAGGTAACAGTAACACGTTATAATGGACCGAGGAGACATATGTATGCACCTACCTTTTCTTTCTTGAGGGTGACTATTTTTCTCTGGTTTTGACCTGTGGGTGTGCCAGGAGACTCTGGGCTAATGCTGGCCTCCAGTATTTCTTTGCCCCTTCTGCCACCTTTCTTAACAGGCTCCTTCGCTTTAGGACCCCTCTTCTTGGTGCCCTTGGCTAGAAGGCCTGCTTTGGAGGGGGAGGCTGTACCAGTCATGGGACTCCTGGTTAGGCCCAACAGGTTGCCCGTTTTCTCTATGTTTTGGTGGAAAATGTCCTGTGGGGCGAGATAAAGGGTCTCACAGAAGTGGCACAAAAAAATGGGTACGAGGTAAACTGGTTGTGGCATACAGGGATCGAAGGTTTAGAAATGAGACAGAAGCATACAGAAATGCGCATGTATACACACACACATCCAGTGCGCACACACATCACGCATCCAGTGCGCGCGCGCGCACACACATCCCCCCCACCTCCATTAGACGGATTTCCCGGTCGAGGTCCTTTATAAGTTGAGCTGTGATAATAGTTTCAGGAATCTCCTCTTCATGATCCACCAAAGCCTGAACAGAGAACAGAGTGGATCAAAATAACATTCAAAATCCTAACACTGAAGAAATGAACGGGGGAACTGTGTTGAAGAGGGCTTTATAGGTCACTCATCTTAAACTATTCTCCTAATAGCACCATGAACTCTACACATAACCTTCAGCTCTTAACCCTGCCCTCCTCCGACACAGGCCTACAAGACTTATCGTGATCTGTGCCCCACTATGAAAGTCGCTATCACACCGTATCAGACTTTCACCCAACATTATTAGTTTCAAGTAATAGTTGAAAATAAACAGCCTTTTATCAAACACCTTATTTAACTCTCTCACTTCAGGGGTTGATCTGTGTAGAAGGCAACTTTAACCCTCTGAGAGCCAGAGGGGTACGGAATGCATTGCATTGCATTCCTAACACAACCAACATGATGGCTCCCATGCCTCAGTCGTACCAGCTCTGCCGTCCATATAATGCACAGCTGACACAACCTTTCCTTTTTTTCCCCAAAACACTCTCCATCCACCATTTAATATTAAAGGGATAGTAATACTTCATTATTACTATCCCCCATGTTGTAGCCCTTAAAATTCTGAATTCAACGATACCAGCGGCATCTCTCAAACCTTTATGGTTTGAGAGATATCCGCTTTCAAAGTTCCCTCTTTCTGTCTTTCCCCTGATGTCAGCGTTCTAGCTGAGAGTAGGGGAATCCGATCCCAGGACCGGCGGCGGCTCTGCAGCAGTGCTGAGTTCTTGTTATAAAAAGAGCACGTGTGCTTGCAAACCAAGAGCAAACCAAGAACACCTAGAAGACCATTTTAGTGAAGGATTTCTGTTTCTATAATGAGATCTCAGGACTCCTCCTGCCGAGGATTCCCCGGCTCTCAGCTAAAACGCTGACGTCAGGGGAAAGGCAAAAAGAGGGAACTTTGAAAGTGGTTATCTTTCAAACCATAAAGGTTTGAGAGATGCAGCTGGTAACGTTAAATTCAGAATTTCAAGGGCTACAACATGGGGGATAGTAATAATGAAGTATTACTATCCCTTTAAGACAAATGTTGTTAACCCAGAGGAGCATGCAATACACTCATCAACTTGGTCCTTAAAAAGGACAGACTACCACTTATCAGCCACACTACTACTTGCCCTCACCCTGTCTCTTTAATGTTTGTTCACCTTCTAGATAAGTGGTTCCCAATTCCAGACCTAAGTACACATCAGGAGATGAGTCCAGGTGGATCAATCAGTGGATGAGTCACTGTTTCATATGTAACATTGCTAATAATATTCACCTGTGAGGGGATCTTGAAAATCTGCACTGCTGAAGTGTCACTAAGACTGGAGCTGGGATCCAACAATCTAGACTGTAAGCTCTCCTGAGAAGGGCCATCAAAAACCATTTTGTTTCAGTCTATTTATGTATTAATTTTACATTAGTCTCTTTTATAAGTTGGGACTCCATAAATAATGGCTAATAATCACAGCGATGGAGATGGTACATATGAACAGTAACACAGCCATCACTGGCACTGGTGTTAGTAGTACACAGGGATTTCATTTCTAGGTAGGATGTGTGACTAAATGAGTGTAAATAGGGAGTCTGGAATATTTAGAGATATGTACGGTAGAGTGCAACAAGCACATAAAGAGAAACTGCACCTCTTTCTTGGTCCAGGCTCTAAATGCGGTGTTGAGGGCCTTGGCTCCATGGAGTAGGTAAGTAGCGGGGTGCCTCCTGTTCTCACGAAGCCCTAGAGACAAAAAATATATGGATGCTGATGTACTGAGAAAAGCTAGAGTCATTCTGGAGCAAACCAACTGCACAGCGATGTGTTGAGACCTCTCTAGCATTCTAAGGGTTTAAAGCATTATTTTAAATCAATCGGAATTTGTATTGTCCCTGATTTCCCCAAAATTGCTCCAATGCTCTTAGAACATCAGCCTTGAGGAGTAATTGAGACAGCCAACATCAGGAAGACTCTCCAAAAGGCAGAGTTCTTATATAATCATTGCTAGCGACGAGCTTCATGTACAAAAGGTAAAGTTGGGGGCTGGGGCAATGTGTACAAACTCTGCAACTCCCTGCTTGTCTCTTCATTCATTAAATGAGAAGAGCAGAGAAATGGGATGATTAGCATCAGTGCAGTGTGTGCTTGGCAGTGGTGTTCAAGCACTAGGTTCAGACTTGCTCAGTGTCAACTGGCGCACGAACACCACAATCGCTGTATAGCCCCTACACGCACCACACTCATATGATCGCAGTCCCATCTCTCTGCTCTTGGCAATAACAATGGCACAGATGAGTTACTAAGAAGCCAAGCCTGTGCAGTGACTGCTGGACAACTGAAAGCACACTGCGCTACTGTCCATGTGACTCACGAAAGCAGTAACCCAGGTGACTGAGGAATAATCAGAGAACCAACCCCATCCTTGGGTAGATACTGGAAGGCGACTCAACCATTGAACCATTTAACCCTTTGAGTGCCAGAGGGGTACCCCTCTGCCACTCAAAGGGTTAACCTTTTCAATACCAGAAATAATTCTAAAAAGTTCCACCTTGATGCAAGAGAGGTCAACATTGCCTCCGGCCACTTTTTCCGATTAATCTGAAATAATAAAATGTGGACAATGAATATAATAGTTTAACGTCTGACATAAGGATTTCTAGATAGGGGCAGATTACAGGTTATAGAACATTGAAGGCAAACACGTTGCCTTTTATATAATTTGCATCTATGAAACGCATTACTGAAATCAGCCCATGTTCCTAAAATATCCAATATCTTTTGCTGAACTGTACACTTCCTTTGTCTGTAGAGCGTAGTAATTAATTTACATAGTACAATGGCAAAGGCCACGCAAGAGTCTGGCATAAATTATTTGCACCTGTCATTTATTTTAATCATGTGCTACGTTCCAGAGTGAAAGCGACGTTACACATGAGGAAAAGATATTGGATACATTACTCCCAGCGTTACTAAGCAATGCCAAGGTGTATCAGCATGCCCACTGGCAATGTCCATTTAGAAGCTATTAGGGTAATGTTATTTACAGGCAAAGTAGCTTTTATATATTATGGGCTCCCCGAGATCAGAACAATATGTTTTGTTTTTATTATTTATATAGAGACACACACACACACACACACACACACACACACACACACACACACACCGTTCAAAAGTTTGAGGTCACTTAGAAATCTCCTTGTTTTCCGTCATTGCAAAAATAATAGGAAACATAGTCAAGACGTTGACAAGGTTAGAAATAAGGATTTTTAATTTAAATAATAATAGTGTCCTTCAAATGTTGCTTTCCTCGAAAATCCTCCATTTGCAGCAATGACAGCCTTGCAGACATTTGGCGTTCTAGTTGTCACTTTGTTTAGGTAATGTGAAGAGATTTCACCCCATGCTTCCTGAAGCACTTCCCACAATTTGGATTGGCTTGGAACCATACGGTCAAGCTGCTCCCATAGCAAAAACAAGGACATCTAAGTGACCCCAAACTTTTGAATGGTAGTGTATTTTATATTATATATATATATATATATATATATATCTATATCTCAGGGCTTACAGTTTGAAGTCCTTTGCTACTAGCCAGACCTGAAGAATTACTCGCCACTGTACGCCATAACATATCAACCAGGGCTGAATTTCTACTCGCGAGGGCTAAATTTTCACTTGCCATTGGCTAGTGGCCAGTGGAAATTTTGAGCCCTGTATATATCCTATTAAATAAAGTGGTAGAATGCGTCGCTTACTGTGATCCGTAACCGCACATGCGCAGTAGAGAGTCTCTACTGTGCATGTGTGGTTTCGCACACAGGGAGCTTCGCTGTGAGCCGTCTGGAGCTCCCCGCTAAGGATCAGTGCGCTTGGCAAGTCTCTACTGCGCATGATTGCAGTCATACGCAGAAGAGACTTGCCAAATGAGCTGCCCCTCTCCGGACAGTCTCTGCTCCCGGCTCCGGGGTAGCCTGTCTATACACACACACACTTTGATGGAAACAGATTGCACTCTGAGGGATGTTTTTGAAAATCAAGAAATTCAGTGTTTATTGATCCGACGTTTCAGCCAGAAATTGTGGCCTTTATCAAGGATAAAGGCCACAAATTCTGACCGAAACGTCAGAGCAATAAACACTGAATTTCTTCATTTGCAAAAACATCCCTCAGAGTGCAATCTGTTTCCATCAAACTGTGTGTAAATTGTCATTCTTGGATGTGCACCCAGGTCTCAGCTCAGTTACAGAGGGTGCAGCTCATCTTTGACTATATATTTAGTTTTGACCTCAGATCCTACACAATCACTTCTTTATTTGACCTAGACCCAACGCAGAACTGAGCAAGAAAGGATGTGGGGTTCTATGCCTCAGACCTCGTGATTACAGACTGCAGTCCAGACCACACAGAATAAAAAACGTACTGATTTAAATATGGGTTTTAATCCCCTAAATACTAGAGAGCCCAACGCATTGCTTTTGAAACATCTATCATTCAAGGGATTAAGGCAGCCCATTTAAAACAGTGATAATGTTGGGAGCATTTATTTGCTCCCTAAGGTGTAGTTGGTTTGCACCAGAATTTGCCTTTATGCATAAAGTCCATATGACAACATGCTGGACACAACAAAGCAGTGAAAAGCCTCATTTCAATGATTCTCGTTAGGGGAGTTGGTTTGCTCCAACATTGTTCCTCTTTACTTTTGTACATAAGGCCTAAAGAAGCACTTTATTTACACAAAAGGAGGAGTAGTAGTTCAGGAGGAATCCAAGTCCACCATAGGAGGAGAAATAAAACGGACCATCTATGTAAGTGGCATTTTTAACCCCATGAATGCCAGAGAGAACTCAAAAGCATTTCTTCACAATGAGTCGACAACCTCACTAGAATTCAAGGAATTAAAAATCCCATTTAAATCAATGGGAATGCTGGGATTAGTCCCCCACCACGTTGCAGTTGGTTTGCCCCAGATGTTGCCTTTACACATAACGACCCTTTATCCTATATAATAATTTGCTAGGATGTTTGTCAGAAGCCGTCATGCACAGTAGAGACTGCCCGCATTCGGCAGTCTATACTGCGCATTATTGCATTGCGTGAGTGAGACGACGCAAGAGTGCATCACGTGGCTAAGGGAGGTAGCGGCCTCTTAACCCTTTGAGTGCCAGAGGGATATGCAAAGCAATGCGTTGCATACCCCTCTGGCACTCAAAGGATTAACATTAATCGGACCTTGTATACGGCCTTTTACACTAGTCTCATAATAACTGATCCACCTGATCAAATGGCGGAATAGCTGGAGGACTCACCACGAAAGGTGTCCAGTAAATGCTTTCCCACATACCAACAGATAGACTCGAAGTTTGGGAACTTAAACAGATCAGCGGTGCTTAACCTCTTCTCAATCTCGTATGCTCTGCAGGAGGGAGGGGGGATAACATAAGAGAATTGATCATGGGGATTTTTATACTTACCGGTAGATTTCTTTCTATTCTAATGCACTGGGGAAAAAGTAATGTTTCACAGTAAAAGCAGCTCCAATTAATCTTCATAGTATTTGGACCGTGGAGAGTGTTATTTCATTACTGTCAGAGTTGTAGTTCAAGAGTAATTGAATGATAAAGTATCCCCCTCCCGCCCCTTCTACTGATGTAACACTGCTCACCTCAGAGCAGCAAGACTGTCCAGATGGATCGCAGAGAGGGACAATCTTCAGTGAACATAAGGATAAACCTGTCAAGGGGGGCAGGGTTTTCCTTATGATCACAGTAAGGAGATTGTCCCTTGCTGTGACCTGTTTGATCAAGAGACCAGATTCCACATCTGAGCGGAGGTGGCTTACACTAGGTAAAAGGGGCGGGAGGGGAGATACTTTATCATTCAATTACTCTTGTACTACAGCTCTGACAGTATTGATATAACATTCTCCCCAGCCCAAATACAATGAAGATTAATTGCAGCTGCTTTTTTTTGTGAAACATTTCTATCCCTTTAAAGGGATTTTCGGTGGGGATTAACATTTAAGTTCTCTCTAGTGAATATTGTGGCAATTCCGTTAACGTTCCCTAAAGACAACGGCTCCACTTCCCCCATGCTGTGACATTACACATAATATGAGAATTATTACCATAAAGCAAAGCATGGAAGGCAAGCGGATTTACTCTTCACATAGGCAACAACTTTGATGAAACGTGTTGCCTTTTAATTTCCACAGCGTTTTTTTCTCATTTCCATTCAACTTGCTTTTGTACTCAGGTTTCTTTGCTCGATCAAGTGCAATTTGCATGATTTATTGATGTGTTTACTTCTGCTCTTATACACTTCACATTGCAACAATATTTGTTAATAAAGTGCTTTTTAACACCTTAAGGACCCATGACGGTCCTGTTCCGTCATGGGTTGTTATACACTTAACGACCCATGACGGAACCGGACCGTCATGGAATTCCGGGCTCCCCTCGCGGCTGCACGCCGTTCGGGGAGTCCAGAACTCAGCCGCAAAAAAAAAAAAATGCTCCGTGGTCCTTAAAAGACCGCAAGGTGCGTGCGCGGCCCGTCATAAGGGGTTAAACATGACACTTGGATTTCCAAAAAAGCCTCAGTTTTTAAATGAAGAGACCCAATAACTGGAGAGTCAGAAGTTCCCTACCTCTTCCTGCCTTAGACAGACTAATGAGGCAGATGGGTGTAATTTCCTCCCTCAGTCTAGAACAGTGATTTACCTACTGAATACTTATCTCAATAGACATACGTTACACCTTAGTATAACTAAGTGAAATAGGGTTCCAACCTGGCCACAAAAAAGACTAAACTCAGTCCGAAAACCAGCAGGAGAACAGCCTTTAATGCCCTTCTCAGCGGTTACACTTGTCACCTTTGCATAGCAGTGAGCAAGAATGATCTCTGCAATTGTCTATGGTGCGGATGATTTGCGTCAGAACTGTACCTCTTTAGTTTGTTGAATACGGCCCTATGGGACAAGCTCTAGAACCAATGTGATAGGATGGCATCTCAGAATTTCCCAAGGAAACTTAGAGATCCCAATTCCCATCCCTCTTGTCGAGCGCCCAGATTTTGCGGTACTTACCTGAGCTGCATGGCGATGTTCAGACTGTGTAGGAAGTTCCCACCAAAAGCTAAACAGTCCACTGGGGTCAGCACTGCATGAATCCAACCTGTGGAAGGCAGAACAGGCAGATAAACAATAAGTAACGTATTAATAGTTAAAAAGCAGAACACATATTGCTGGGCTTTTCCTGCAGTATAAAACATGGGCACGTCCATTGCTGGCACTTACTTCATACAAAAATGTTATCCATTGTGGAGACGCCACTACAGTCACATTCTATGGAGAACTGCAGCCAGTGGCTCACCTCTGCTATAGAATGCGATAGTTGAACTGTCTGAACACCAGGTGGCAATGTTGCTAACAGCTTAAAGGATAACTACCAAGCTAACAATACCCCACTGTCAGATTTATACCATGCTAGGAGACCAGCTGATGGATCCGGGGCTGCATTTTGAGCCCTTGTCGGAGGGATGGGAGTCCAGAAAAAGGAGTCTAAAGGGAGACCCCTGGTGCATGCCTGTTGGCAATGCAGGAAAATCCTAAACTGAAATCTCCCCCTTTAGATTTGTGTCCTGTATGGTGCATGTACCCCATAGACCCTCTGTATTGGGCTTGAAAGCAAGAAAAGCGGGTCATCTAGACTGCATAGGGAACCCAAGAGTTTGTAACTGAAAACCAAATAATTCCCTGTTCAGTTGCAGCCAAGGGGCGTCAGTTTTCTGCACTCCCAAATAGCAGACGTGAGCCATTTTAGGGCTACACAATGCAGTCCCAAGCTTTTTTGCAGACAGCAAAATATGATAAAGTCGCTTTCACATAAAAGAAAATACCAATATCTTTACAATGAAGCAATCACCAGCAATGAAAGCACACTTGGTTTACTTAGGAGGAAACAAACCCTATAATAACTGGCCTGGTTTCCTTTTTCACAATAAAAGATTACTATTCCTCCTAGTATAAAATCCACCTAGAGTTGGTGGGAACTGCTATGACAGTGGAGAAAGTACAAAGCAGAACATGTTCCCCATCCAATCACCTGTGGGGATGAAGAGCGTCTGACCCTGCTTAACCGGGCACCTGTAGCATTTATCCACTTGATCCCCAAAGAACATCTCGTTCTGGTTGGAAGAGCTGCTCCAACACTCGAAAAGTGACAGGTTCGTTTTGGTGGGATGGATCAGGTAAAAGATTTTCTCTCCCTAAGAAAGAAAGAAAAATAAAAAAATAAAAGATCAAACAGAAAACTGTAATGTTTGCTCTCCTAATAACCTGTGTGCACAATGCAAAAGATGAGCAACTTTGGAGCAAACTAACTGCATCATATGGGACAAATAAAAAATCCCTTTCATTTAGCCTTTTGAATGCCAGAAGGGTATGCAATGCATCGCACAACCCTCTGGCACTCAAATGGTTAAATGGAGCTTTATTAGAGCCTTGAATGACACAGAAGTTTCCAACACACTCCTTCACAGTGAGTCAGAGTTACATCCAGAATTTAATGGGTTAAAAGCGGAACCTCTTGCACCAAGGGCACAAACTGAATTACAGGCATATCTATTTGGGGGTAATGGAGACAATGGGTGCAGTAAAAAGCCCTTTTTCCTTCTAGAAAATGCCCTGCCCCCTAGTGGGAATAGTTTTCCTTTATTCTCCTTGTGTTTCCCCGGTATTACAAATGCGACAGCTCCATTTAAATCAACGGGAACAGTCAAAAATACCAAATATGCTTTATAAGAAAACCTACAAATGCAAATAGACACAAAACCAATACATTTTTACAATCCCAGCCTTACATCATGCTTTAATAATGCCTATCCTACCTTCTATTAGTTGCATTACCACCAAAGTGTGATGGCCACCAACAATGAGTAAGAATCATATCTCTAGTCCCATTATGATAGTGAGGTAGCTCAGTGGTAAAGTCCCTGACTGTGGAGCCTGTTCAAACCGCAAGTTTGCAGGTTCGAATCCCAGCAGGGTCAACTCATCCCTTCATCCCTCTGAGGTGGATAAATGAGTCCCATTGAATGGATAATAATAACAACATCTATTATTTCAACTGCCGACTTGTTTAATTCTGAGAGTGTGCGCTGAAAGTGCTTTGAGTCCCACTAGGAGAAAGTTGCTATAAAAATACTAATTATTATTATGTTAGTGCAGTACCAGGGCATTGAAGCTTGAGTGGACTCAGGACAAGAATCAGAAGTTCGACTCTCTGCATCTCAGATAATCATACCATTCTTTACCACTGATCACTGCCCTGCTTTCAGAGATACATTACTATGGATTAGCAGCCCATGCATTATACACATCAAGATTATACGACTTATGATCTTACCTTAAGAACATGGTACCAGACAGATGTCCCCCCAAAGTCAATATGGAAATCTGTATAACTGTCCTTCACGCCCATTAAACAGTATTTCTGGACGTTGGGTCTCTCAAAAACGCTCTGCTCTGGCCACAGGTTCTCAACCCAGGACAACTTCCGCACGATCTTTGGTGTTTCCACCAGGTTGGACAGCCTGTGAGAGTAGATACAGAAAGGATTATACCCCTCGTTCTCAACCAGTGTTCAGTGGAACCCCAGTGTTCCCTGAACAAGTACAAATGTAAGCAATGGCAGACAGGGGCTAATCACTCTGGCAATCAATGGGTTAACTACGGTGCAAACTTTACGCTTGAACTGCAGCTTCCAGTCGTCATTCCCACAGCAATCAAAGAAGGATGTGTAGAGGCCAACAGCTAACAATCATTTATTTACTAAAGTGTTTTTCAACATTAGTCCTTCAGGCACACCAATGTTATCCCTGCTTAGACATCGGTAATCAGTGGCTCGGTCATTTTCATTATCTGATTGTGCTTAAATAAGGTTATCCTGAAAGCCTGACCTGAGTCTCAGAATGCACAGTCATAGATTTAATTAATGTTATTATTTACTAAGGGAACAATCAAAACCTGATCCTTATACTTATCCAAATGTGCATACTCATCCTTCTTCAATTTCGAGGAGTATCAAACTGCATTCCAAAAGGGCCAAGACATCACAGGGTTTTGGTCCAAGCCTGATGCTGCACTGGTGTTACAATTGTAAGTGATTGCTCCATCGATTGATGCCTGTACTAAATCAAGCGTATCCCAAAACTCTACTCTGTCGGAGCCCTTTAAAAGGTACTACATGGATAATGGGAGAAATCTCAATGAAGTTCTTAAGTATCCCCAGTGACACTCTCACGGATTATTCCCCTCCAGCACTCACCTGGTTTCAGAAAATTCCAAGCTGATTACGTTAAGGACTTTTTCCCTCTTAGGGCTATTGTAATATTTCACAAAGTCCTTCAGTTTCATTTTCAGGTCAGCCTGTCTTGTTACATCAATGACATCGATCTCTTTTTCTGGGCCTGTGAAGAGTACAACAGCGAAGGAGGAAGATAGATGGCATATTAAAAAAAAAATAATAAAGTGGGGTGTGGGAAGACTAGCCACACCATATGGGAGCAAATACAACTTTCCATTACTTAAATAGGACTTCTATCCCCTGGAATGCTACAGTGGTCCCTACTGTATTACTTCTCAAAGCGCTGGGGACAGCTCTAGAATTCAAGGGATGTAAAGTCCCATTTAAATCAATGGGGAAGTTTCAGGAGTTCCCCTATAGTGGAGTTGGAATGCTAGAGAGCTGTTGCATTTTTCTGTTATGCATATGGCCCTTAGTATAATAATTTACAAAAAGAAGTCCACAACTTACCTACGTAATATTCCACATCATTCACGGTGAAAGAGGGAGAAGGGAGAGTCATCCCCAGCCCATCTTTCTTAAGCACCAGGATGGGAACGCTGAAACTGTTCTCCTCCAAATACTCCACTGTGAGCTGGGCTCCCTGCGGCTTTAGAACGACCTCATCTGCACTGAACATTCAGAGACACCCTAATGAGTACCTAGGTCCAACAGGGCCATATGGTTACACGCGACTGTGTCACATAGGAATAATGACAAACAGGGTGGCTGATGAGCCAAGAAATTTGTGCAATATTTGGGCAAGTCAGTCGCACCATAAAGTATTGTCAGCTGGCTCCAGATACTCTCCACGTTTTTCTTAATAAAAGAGCCACAGAGTATGCCATGAGATCAAATGCTTTAGGGTGTGAACCAATGGGGTATGTTGTGCCTTACGCACAGAAAAATGTTGAGCACTATATTTGACAAATGAAACATCACATTGATTTAAAGAGGGACTTTCCAATGCGTCTGTGACCTCCAACATTCAAGGTATTACAGTGGAACTATTTGTAACAGACAAGTGATTTTGAATGAACTTTCAACATCGCTGCTACTTCTAGTTAAAGGGATAGTAATACTTAATTATTACTAATCCATATATTAAAGATACATGTACTGCCCCCAGTGTCATCTCTCAAACCTTTATGGTTTGAGAGATGATTGCTCCTAAAGTTCCCCTCTCCCTCCGCCTTCCCCGAAGTCAGCATTCTAGTTGACTGCAGGGAAGCCAGTCGTACAAGTTTCAGGCTGCTCTCCAGCACAGCCGCGATCGCTTTAATAAAAAAGAAATCTTTCACTGAAATGGTCTTCTACGTGTGCTTGGTTTATGCTTGGTTTGTAAGCACACGTAGAAGACCGTTTTAGTGAAATATTTTTTTTTATATTAACGTGATCGCGGCTCTGCTGCAGAGCCGCCTGATGATCTAAGACCAGATTTCCCTTCAGTCAGCTAGAACGCTGACTACAGGGAAGGGGGAGGGAGAGGGCAACTTTAGGAACGATCATCTCTCAAACCATAAAGGGCTGAGAGATGACACTGGGGGCAATACATTTATTTTTAATAGGACTTTAATATAGGGATTAGTAATAATCAAGTATTACTATCCCTTTAAGGGATATTTAATAATTGTTTGTTTATGCAAATAAGCTAGAACTGGAAGTCAAGGATTGGCAGTTGGGAGGCAAAATGAGGTGTCGGTATCACTGGCATGGCAGCCACTATTATCTAATTTGCATAAACTGACAAATAAAAAAGCAAAATATCTCAAAGTCCTATTTTATTAAATAAAAAAGGATAACCTATATATAGGCGCCTATTTGTTACAAAGTGATAGTTTCACTATAAAAGTCCCATTTAAATCAACGCAATTATTTGCTCCTTTTTAGTCTTTGTCTGGTCCCTATATTTTGGATTATTTCTCGGTTGTATTTTACCATGGGTAACAGATAAACAGATGTCCATTTGGTGCGAACAGAGGTCATCATACCTAGGGAAGTTCCTGCTCCTAAGCTCCTTGATGAAGCTTGCGCTTCCGGTCTGCACTGGCTTCCCGATATCCTTATTCATCGACACATCTTGCTTCTGGGCTCCACGCCGCCGTTTCACTGTACCAACAAGAGACCAAACAATGAGAGAACACTTGCTCACCTGTACGGGAAGTGGAGTACCATCGCAGAAAACCCTGCCCCTACCAGGGATTACATGACTAGGCAATCCAGTTAAAGGGATAGTAATACTTAAAATGTAAAAAAAAAATATGTTGTAGGGTTTATTCCCCTGAGTAAAATAAGAGTACTCCCACTGCTGAAAGGTGTTTCATTCAAAAGTTATTCATTTTCAAAGTTGAATTTTTTAGGTGCAATATCACAGTGGCCTGAAATTGTACAGTGGCACTGTTGCTACACCATCCTATGGAGATTTATGGTCCCGGGACCAGAGCTGTCTGTAGGATCGTGTAGTAACAGCGCCACTGTACAATTTCAGGCCACTGTGATATTGCACCTAAATAATTCATCTTTGAAAATTAATAACGTTTGAATAAAAACACCTTTCAGCAGTAGGAGTTCTCTTGTTTTACTCAGGGGGATAAACCCTACAACATATTTTCTTTTACAATTTAAGTATTACTATCCCTTTAAGGACATTCAGATTCACCCCAAATAATATGGTCCTCAATCCCAAAGGCACATTACGTTTACAAATTCTACGTGTTTTGGAGACCACTTTGGCATCAAGAGGCTACATTGCAAATCTAAAAAGGGAATTATGATTTGGAGGTATACAAAAGGTGTCCATGCTTTTTCTTATTTGGTGGGGGGGGGGGGTGGAGAGCATGTGTAATGTGGTAAGGAGATATCCTACTTTAGCAAAGGGCACATGGGGTGGGGGGCAGGAAAAGCTCCTGACAGGCCACACGTGGCCGCAGGGCCTCCATCTGCACACCGCTGACGTAATCACGTAATAACTCTTCTAATTCTGTTTTTCTGGTCAAACCATAATTCACATCCCCACAGAAGAGTCAGCTACTTACTAACAGATGGCCCATGAGTTATCTGGCAGTTTGGACAATGATAAAGGTCAATTTCAGATGCGTTTTCCTCCTCTACTCCAACACAGCTATAAAGAGAGAAAAACCATGTTCATTCACACAGGCAAACAGCAGCTGAAGCATTTACAGATTTCCAAAGCAGCATCAAGTCAAATAGGACAACTTACATGAAGGGTCGAAGGGCCTTATGGACAAAAGAAAAAGCATCAATTAAATTCCCAAGTATATAAATGGGGATTTTAAAGGGGCAGTATAGCTTCAATACAAGAAACCTGAACCCGTCGCCAGTGCCCCCAGCGCCTTAGAAACAGAGTTCCCATAGAATAACTCTCCCACTTCTTATGCAGATCACCGAGATCTGTACAGCTGGATGAATTCAGCTCTTTGCTCAGAGCCGGTGCCCAAAAAAGCCTACTGACCGCACAATCACTGACAGGGCCGGTGCCACCTATGGGCGAGGTAAGCGACAGCCTAGGGCGCACATCTACTGGGGCGCAGCAGAGCCACACGCACCTCGGCAGCAGCTGTGTGAAGAGAAACTGAAGAGAGAGGCGGCACTCTAACGAGAGCGAGGGACTAGAAAGCTTCCTCCTGCCTCCACCAATGAGCACTGCAGAGTCCGGCTAATGTGCCGGCCGGTCGGCTCCTTTTTAAGCTCTGCATCTACCAAACTACAATCCTCAGTCAAATACAAGATATGACTTGACCTTCAGGGACTACATGTTGGGATCATGATTTGTCTGGTAAGGAGAGGAAGTTCAGTGATGCACACCGTGCGGGGGGGGAGCATGGGCTCTTTCCCAAGATAAGCACTGCCACAGATATATGTAAAGTGTGCACTGAGAAGCATACAGTGGCATGGAACTTTTTTAAATTGATAAATAAAGGAATAACTAATATAGATAAAATACTCAGTGCCGTCCTAAAATGTTTTTAATACACTCCATGTTGGGGCATAAAGGAGCGTGGCACAATGGGCGGAGCCAAAATCCTTGCACCAGCCCTGATCACTGACTTGGGGTTCGAATGAAGAAAGGATAAAGCTGGCAACCGCTGAACAAGGAGTCGCAGTCACCCAGCTGTGCCGTGATCTGCACAGCAAACCGGCAAGAAATGTACGAAGTATAAGCTCTGAGGGCAATGGCAGTGGGTTGAAATGGTGTAGAATTTACCCGATAGTAGAACTCTAACCCTTTGAGTGCCAGATGGGTACACAATGCATTGTGAAGCAATGCATTCCTCACGTCTCTGGAGCTCAAAAAGTTGATTACCTTCAGTCATAGAAAGGGCTTCAACGCATTGCTTCTCAACTAAGTTCTCAATTAAACAGGTTAAAAAAACCCAGTTAAACCAATGAGACAGTTTACTAGTTACATACGGTATCACGGTTTTACTCCAGAATTGCTTTTTCTTGGCTTTCTGCATCCAGAGCTAAGTGGTGACAGAACAGCGACCATTTCTGAAGCAGCTTAAAGGGATAGTAATAGATGGAAATAAACGGAGCTCATATTCATCTGGATACCTTTTTCAGCATGTAGAGCACTATGTCAATCCTATTGGAGTTGTAGTTCAAGAGTTAAGTTATAAAGTATTCCCTCTCACCTCTTTACTTACATCATGCTGCCTCTCACGCTGGTCCAGTGACAATCTTCATCGAGCATATGGAAACTCCTGCCGTCCTTCGTCAAGAGAGGCAGCATTTTCCTTAGGCCCACAGTGTGAAAATTGTCCCTCACTGCGCACTGTCCTGTCAAATCCCACATCTGAGGGGAGGCAGTGTAACATTGATAGAAGGGGTGGGGGGGATCCTTTCTACCTTAATAACTACAACTCCAATAGGACTGACATAGCACTCTATGTGCAATTGGAGTTGTGGTTGAAGAATTATTAAAGGATAAAGTATCCCCCACCCCCTTTTATCTATGTTATGCCTCCTCCCCTCAGATGTGGGATTTGTACAGCTTAAAGCGAGGGACAATTTTCATGCAGTGGGTCTAAGGAAAACCCTACCCCCCTTGACAAAAGAGGGCAGGATTTTCCATATACTCAATGAAGATGTCCCATGCTGAGTTCCCTCCGGACCAGTGCGAGGAGCAGTGTGATGTAAGCAAAGGGGTGGGAGGGGATACTTTATAACGTAACCCTTTGAGTGCCAGAGGGGTACTGAATGCATTGCAAAGCAATGCATTTTGTACCCATCTGGCACTCAAAGGGTTAACTCTTGAGCTACAACTCTAACAGGATTGACATAGTGCTGTACATGCTGAAAAAGGTATCCAGATGAACATAAGCTCCGTTTGTTTACATCTATTACTATCCCTTTAAGTCAGAGCAAGGTCCGAGCAGAGTCTAAAGGGCCACATTCAAAAAGATAAAGAGGTGCAATTCTGGAGCAAACGAACTGTACAATAGGGGGGACAAAAATACTCACCTATTTAAATGTTTTTTTTTGTTTTTTTTTATTTGCTGGAATACTAAAGAGATCGCCAATTCGTTGTGTACAAGGTACGGAAAAGTTAATCTTTTGAGAGCCAGAAGGGTACGGCAAGGCCTTGAGTCTCCCTCTAGAATTGCTTCTTTTTAACCCTTTGAATGCCAACCAGCTGTACCACAGGAAACAGATTCATGTTGGTTTTATTGAGAATGTTTTTCCCCAGAACTGCACCTCTCTGGCTTCCTGAGTACAGCCTCTTTAACTTCCCAAAGTGCCCCCGGAGGATGACACAAATATAAATCATTTTGGAAACACATTTTTAATAGTCATCTGGGAGTTATAGGAAGCACTGGATTTCCTTTAGTGGCGCCTGAAACTCCATACAGGTAAAATGCTGTAAACATATAGGAGCCAGAAAAGGCTTAAAGTGGCACCATCAACCACCTTATATTGAGCCCCAAATCCTAATTATAATAGCAATATGCATATACGTACTTTTATTTTCAAGAATAATTGTTGCATTAGTGAAAAATAGGACTTTTTAGGCAGAGGGGGCATCGGAAGGGATCTTGCCATGGGCGCTCTCTGTGCCTGCTTCGTCATTCCCTTCCGGTGCCTTAAAGGGATAGTAACACTTTGTTTTAACTTTATTTTATTTTGTAGGCATTAAAAAAACATGAAGAATGATATAAGTCTTATCTCTCAAACCTTTATGGTTTATGAGATATTCACAAGCAAAGTTCCCCTCCCCGCCCCTTTTTCCTAGTGTAAGCCATCTCTTCTCAGATGTGAGTCTGGTTGTATGACAGTACAGATAACAGAAGGGGACAATTTTCTTTGTATGAAAACAATGAAAGCCCTTCCCCCCTTGACAAGTTTTTCAGCTTTTTCCATTATCTTAATTGAAGATTGTCCCTCTCTGCAGTCTACCTGGGCATCTCCCTTCTTATCTGGTTGAACAGGGGGGGGATACTTTGTTTGTGAATATCTCTTAAACCATAAAGGTTTCAGAGATAAGACTTATATCATTCTTCATGTTTTTTTAATGCCTACAAAATAAAATAAAGTTAAAATGAAGTATTACTATCCCTTTAAAGGGATAGTAATACTTTAAAAACAACTTTACATAATATTATAGCACTTACAAATACAAATTAAATGAGACCAGCGACATCTTTCAAACCTATATGGTTTGAGAGATAGGCACTTTCAAAGTTCCCACTCCCCTGACGTCAGCGTTCTAGTAGACTGCAGGGGAATGAGGTCACGGGACCGGCGGAGGCTCTTCGGCAGAGCCGAGATCGCATTATAGAAACAGAAATCCTTCACTGAAATGGTCTTTTACATGTGTTTGCAAACCAAGCACACGTAGAAGACCATTTCAGTGAAGGATTTCTTCTTCATTAATGCGATCTCAGCTCTGCTGCAGAGCCGCCACTTTTTCAAGGACAGGATTCCCCTGCAGCAAGCTAGAACGCTGACGTCAGGGGAGTGGGAACTTTGAAAGCAGCTCTCTCTCTGCCGCTGGGCTCATTTAATTTGTATTTGTAAGGGCTACAATATTAAGTAAAGTTGTTTTAAAGTATTACTATCCCTTTAAGGTAACCAGGCATTCAACTCGCCAATCATGGAAGAGAAGGGGACGGACAGCGCAGACTCAGACCTTCTCTGCAAGATGCCTGTGCTGTTTACTGATGCTCGTCTGCCTAAAAAGTTCTATTTTTATATTTAATGCCGCAATTATTCTTGAAAATACAAGTATGTGTTTACATATCGCTATTATAATTAGGATTTGGGGCTCAATATAAGGTTGATGATAGTTCACTTGAAGTTTCTTCCTACAAGAAATGATGAAGCAAGGAAATTCTACAAATAGGGGTTTTCAAAAAGGATTCAGAAATGTACTCTAAAGTCACAATTTACTGTACAATACCTCAAGCAAGCTTAGAGTAACAAACCTAATAAAGAATAACATGTGAATGCCACATATCTCTTCTGAATACAAAGATACTCAATAGGTATAGGTGCACAAATTGTATGTCCTTCCTTGGATCCCCAAACAGTACAAAACAATCTCAATTTCAGGGGAATCTGGTCCCGGGACTGTCGAAGGCTCTTCAGCAGAACTGAGATTGCGAGATAGAAAAAAAAAAAAAAACCTCACTGTAACGGTCTACAAAGTGTGTTTGGTTAGCAAAGACACCTTGCAGAACATTCCGGTGAAGTAGTTCCTTTTATCTCGCGATCTCGTCTCTGCTGAAGAGCCTCCGCAACTCCCAGGACCGGATTTTCCTGCAGTCAGCTAGAATGCTGACATCAGGGAAACGGGGGGGGGGGGCTGTGATTATCTTTCAAGCTTTAAAAGTTTGAGAAATGGGACTGGGGTCATTTAGTGCCAGGACCGTTACCTGTGGATCTGCGTTAAGGACCGGTGATGGCCATGAAGCATCAAGGAATTCTGGGATGTAGCACGGCTGCACACCGCTCTGGCATCCCAGAATCTATCACGAAAAAAAAATATGCCGTGGTCCTTGATGGCTGTCCACCCCTGGATCAGGTGGTCATTTAGGAGTAAAAATATGTAATGAATATAATAGAAAGCTGGCAACTTTTGTTACATTGGGTGAGTGAATACAGAGTACCACTGTGGCTCTTATCCACTTTGACACCACATATTTCCCACAGTGCTTACTATATAACTCATCTGTGCAAATCATGTGGAATAATCTATCAGTAGCTATTATGGCAGTGGGTAGGAAATGCATGAAACTGCTGAAAGACACGCTATGTTCAGATGTGCTCTCTGACTGCTGCTGTGCCCAGACTGAAATCTGCTCCCTGGCTGGATGCAGCCAACCACTGGATCTGTCTATGGTAATCCTGATAGCTTGATACTTGATTGGACTGGATAGTGCTACTCACTAGCAGCTAAAGAGCTACCAGTAGCTTGTGAGCTACTTGTTAGAAACTCCTGCTGTAGGGGATGACAGAAAGCACAAAGTACACAAACCACAGTCTCTCTTTTTACATATAGGATTTGCCTGTTCTAAAATGGTTATAAAACAACAGAAATGAAGAAAAGCTAACAGTTTTAGAAAGCAAACAAGCCGTATCAAATGATGGGTCACTTTGCCTTCTACTCCCAAGCTAATGTGCACAACTATTTCCAGAATGGGGTATTGAGGGAGATAATATTTTTTACACTTCAAACATACAAAATCTTTGAACACTATGGGATTGCCAAGTGTACTGAGTACCTAGTGCTAAGCCACTATAGTGGATGCCATCAGTGGGCAGTAGAACCAGGCTGGGGGTTCAGACTGTGTATGTGGGGATCTGTGACCAGGAAGGGGGTCAGACAATATATGGGGGAATCTGAGACTAGCAGTGGAATCCAGGTGTATATCTGTAACTAGCAGTGGAACATGGCTTGGGAAGCATGCAGTGTATGTGTATTTCAGAGCAGTGTCCAACATACAGCGAAGAAATTGGTTGGAAACCCCTGTGGCACACACAGGGTTACATTTTGTTTGTAATCTTTTTAAAGCTATTTGGAGAGCATCGGGACCCCTCCTCATGCCCCCTTCAGTATTGATTGTTTATAGATCACGAAAGCAATCAATCATTCATCTGCATTCCTTCCCATGATCCTCCCAGACCCAGAGGCCCCGGAAGAAAAATAATATAAGATACTCAAATTTTAGCAGACGAGAACAATGTACTAAACAGCAACAACTTGTACAGCGCATAAAAACATTTTTAGCTTTCATTTATATGAGCAGTTCTTCCTAGAAAGAAGAGACATCTCTGGTTCAAATGCAAACATTTGACCACAGCAGTAAAGTTTTATTACGAAACACTGTAAGGCTTTTATTGAGGAGTAAATCAATGGCTTTAATGGCAGTTGCTTCATTCAAAAGTTATATCCGTTCAAATTCTCACAAAGCGATGGAGCTGTTACCATCACATTTTATGGAGAACTGCAGTCAGCATCTCCCCTCTACCATAGAATGGGAAAGAATAACTGTCTTAAAGCAGATCATTCAAATTAAAGTGCCCCCCAAACCAGTATGGATATAGTGATACGCATATCCATATTAGTATTATCCTGAATGAGCCTTGGAATTATTGCGAAATCCAACTCGTTGTGAGATGGTCAGGCAGGCATCAGCGCAGACATCTTGCAAAAAAGACATCTGTGCTCCTCTACAGCAAGCTGCTTGCCTGTACATCTCAGAACGAGTTGGATATATCAATAACGTCGGACTTATTTAGGGTGATATTAGTATGGATGTGTGTACTGCTATATACATAATGATTTGGGAGGCACTTTAATTTGAGTGATAGTTCCGCTTTAACGTTAGGGGAACTCTCTGGACACCAGTGCGAGATGCACTAAAACATGATAAAGTGGTGATAGAGAGGGGCAAACTTCTCCAATTCCTATGTTATTCCATGCACTAAGGTTTCTCAGACTTGGGGGATCTTAGTGCATAGGCTCTATAGAATAACACATGAACTGGAGAGTTTATCACACCAGACAAATTAACTCTACTCCACCTCAGGCTGCACTTAAAAGTAAAAACAAATAAACTAAGAACTTTGGATCACCACCTGGAAGCAGGTAAAGTTAACTATTTTAATGAAAAAAGTAAGGTAACGGTAATACATTGCTATGGCAACAGTGATACGTTGCTTGCTTTCAATCTGTCCTCCTCTGGTGATGTCAGCTACTCAAATTCCACCCAGCGTTCTCAGCTCATGCTGTTCCTGAGCATCAATTGGAGAATTAAGGGGAAAATGAGCAAAAGGAAGAAAAAGACACTTCAACTTAGAGTACCTGCAGAAATTCAGATAAGTTATAAAAATGTTCACAATAGACTGAGTATTTCTTGGGATACTGTTATTAGCTTTATATTGCCTAGAACCAGGCAGTTACAGTTTCTAAAGCGCCAACATATTCTGCAATGTTGCACAGGAAGGAAGCAATCAATATTAAAGTGGAACTACCACCCCTTCCTAACACGGCCCCAAATAATTACCCATCTGGCGACTAGCTGCTCAATAGCGCTAGTCACCAGAATGATTACCTCGTTAATGATAATTCTACACTGTCCCCGGACTGACAGGCAGGAAACAGCGCAGACATCTTTCCATAGTGAGGTCTGTGCAGGCTCGCGGACATCACTATGGAAAGATGTCTGCGCCTTTTTCTGCCTGTCAGTCCGGGAGAGGTGTAGAATTATCATTAAAGCGGTAATAATTCTGGCAAATAGTGCTATTGAGCAGCTAGTCGCCAGATGGGTAATTATTTGGGGCCGTGTTAAAAAGGGTTAGTAGTTCTGCTTTAAACAGAGAGCGGTGCACAATGTGCTGTAATGCAACACGCTGTACATCACTCTGATCCTTAAAGGGTTATTATACACAAACATATATATTTATATACACATACACACACAAACTTTTGAGAGTTGAAATCTTACCTGCCGTGAAACCAGTCTTGACAGACATCACATTCAATCATAAAGCGGGTCACGTCATAAGGCAGCCGACACAAACAGTACACGGGCACAGACGCCATCTTGTACTGCTGTTACGTCACACAATTAAGTCTGTACCGTAGACCAAATGAACGGTTTAACAAAAAGCAGCTACAAACAATACCACTGCTGAGAACTCCAGCACCCTTTCTATACTGTTATTGAGAAGGTGGTGGTCATGTCGAAAAAATGTCCTATTCAAATCACTAATATTTCCCATACACCACGGAGCTGATGAATATTCTTATTATGGATTATACGTGAACCCTGCGGAGGCAAAACAACAATGGTTCAGGTAGGTGCACACAAACTGATAAGGTATACATTAACCTTTTGCATGCCAGAGGGGTGTCCAAATATAAAGGACACCCATTTGGCACTCAAAGGGTTAAAAAAAACTGTGAACAGTACCGACAGGGAAAGATAACTGAAGACTGGGTCATGAGTAAGAGAACTAAATCACAGGAATACAATGGCTCTAATCTTTTTAACCCTTTGAGTGAAAGAGGGGTACACAACGTATTGCAGAGCAATGCGTTGCATACCCCTCTGGCACTCAAAGGGTTAAACACACTAATTTGCCTAGGTAGGATTCATTTACACAGCAGTGAGATAAATATATCTACAACTTGCTGTATAGTGACCTGAGAGAAAATAATGGGCCGTCAATAGACCTGAGTGTCACTTAAAAGGACACTAGTCTTATCAGGGGGTAAACTGAAACCATTAGCAGTGATCAAAAGCAAATAAATGATTTTACACAGGCAGAACTGGCTACTGTTTGAGTGACACCTACCTAGGCAAGTCCTTTTGTTACATATATTAAAAGCCACTTATTCCTTCACTTAGGCAGTTGTCGGACCTGCAGCTGTTGGCTGGCTGGGAATGAAGGGAGTTAACCCCTTAGTGACGGCCGCGTGCAGACGCGGCCGTCACTTAACGTCCGTCTAACTTTTTTTTTTTTTTTTTCTAAAAGAATCCGGCGTCCCCGAACGGCGTGCAGCCGCGCGGGGAGCCGGATTTCCGGGACGTACATGTACGTCCTCTGTCACTAAGTGACAGCCACACAGGACGTACATGTACGTCCTGTGTCGCGAAGGGGTTAAAGGGATACTAATACTTAAAATGTAAAAAATAATATGCTGAGGAGATTATCCCCCAGAGTAAAACAAGGGTACTCTCACTACTGAAAGGTGTTTTATTCAAAAGTTATTATAGCTCAAACTTGACTTTTTTTTTTTTTTTTAGAAGCAGTATCACTCTGGCCTAAAATTGTACAGTGGTGCTGATGCTACACCATCCTATGGAGAGTAATGGTCGATTGACCAGATCTGTCCATAAGATGCTATAGCAACAATGCCACTGTAGAATTTAAAGCCACTGCGATACTGCACCTAAAAAATTCTGGTTAGAGCTACAATAACTTTTGAATAAAACATCTTACAGCAAGGGAGTACCTTTCTTTTACACAGAGGGAATAAACCCTAATATATATATATATATATATATATATATATATATATATATATATATATATTTATTTTTATTTTTTTTACATTTTAAGTATTACCATCCCTTTAATAAAAGTAATAATAATAATAATCTATTTATATAGCACCAACTTATTCTTGCGATAGCCAACAACTGGTTACTCCTTTACTAGAGGGTTATTGGGAGAAACAAGCACTAGGTATTTATTAGAGCTATTATTGTTAATATTATTGCAAGCAGTGTTTTACCCTTTGAGTGCCAGAAGGGCACACAACGCATCGCTTTGCAATGTGTTGCACACCCCTGTGGCACTCAAAGGGTTATCCAGAAGTTACACAGTTCAGTGCACTTCCCACTCTGTGTTTTTAGATGTGTCAGCGGCATTTTATATACAATTCTGTCTATTTCTGTTGACAGATGTATCAATTTGATTAACCCTTTGAGCGCCAGAGGGGTACAGAGCGCATCGCCCTGCAACGCTTTTCGTACCCCTCTGGCATTCTAAATAAAACAAATTATAGAATATGGATAAAGACAAAAATGAGAATGATCCTGTGACAAAGAAACTATCTAATGTTATCCCTCTGATCCTTAAAAGAGCACACAGGACTTTAACTCAAACGGTTAACCCTTTGATTGCCAGAGGGGGCACACAAAGGGTTAAACTGAATGCTGAACAGGAGTCTCGGGTATTGCTTTGCAATGTACTGGAGACTTCTCATATATCCCAAGAACAAAAAAAAAAATAATGAATCAATGGGACTTTTCATGTGTTATTTATGGCGCTGTAGGTCTGCCCCAGTTTTGTTTTATTATTGTCTTTGTGCATATGGCCTGCTGAACTGCAGCTGATTCCCAGTGAGCCATTGTAACTTTACACAAGTGGAGGCAGTGCATGAGGGCTCCGTGTTGCTACACTATATACGTATATTTAGGGAGACTGCGGGCAGATTGGCCCTATAAGCCTGCTATGGAGTGCGCCCTAAAAAAAGCGGGCTAACTGATCCAGACTGAGCGCCTTCCTGTAACCGGCCGGGCTTCGCGTTTTACCTGAGGCCGAGGCAGGGAGGCCTGACATAAGAAGAGCGGGCCGGGCACACGTTCCAGACGGAGAAGACGTGTCTGAACTGGCAACCAGATGAAGGAGTTAACTAGTCCACTCAGAGAATGATCCGGGTAGTAGCTGACCCGGGCTGGGCCCGTGAAGACCACGGCATCCGTAGCATTGGAGGCTCTGGCCTATGGGACGCCATTACACTGATGACTCCGCCCAAACACGGCATCACAAGTCAGCGACGTTCTTCAGCAATAAAGTTGGTTGAAAGAGAAATGTACCCAGATCAGTGCCATTTTGAAGGTGGCAACTGGGTTCCATAAAAAGAACACTTGACACACGGTCAGACAAAGGAAACTTTAACCTTTTGAGTGTCAGAGCGGGACACAAGGCATTACAAAGCGTACCCAACAGGCACTTAAAGGCATATATGTGAACTCTCAGGGTGTGACCCTAAGACTCAGGGCTTTGGCCCAAATCTCAGGGTCTCAACGTGAAGAGCCAAAATCTCAGGGTGAGAGAGTTCAATGCGGTTATATATTTTGCTCCAGTTAAATGCTTCTTTAGTCTCTAAATTGGTGCCACTTGTACCAGGAAGGCAGAGGGAGAAGTCCTGCTTGATTTATGTGTGTTCATGCAGTGATATCTGTAAGTTGTTGTGTATTAATGGCTCCTTGAATGCTGATTGGAGTAACTCCCGATCACAGAGATCAGGGATATATTGCATAAAATCTATATTATGGGAAATGTAAGGGTTAATATTTACACAATCTCAGGGTCAGCTCAATTTGAAAGTTCCCAGGTATGCTTCAAGGGTCATTAACACCAGAAGTAAAATAAGTTGATATAAATGTAAACATCACATACTCTAAGTTAACGTGTAAAAATTATTTATGTTACACCCCTAAAGCATAATCCTAAACTTGTTTTAATGTTTATGTAAATTGTCCTGTTCAGGGAGCTCTCATTGTGTGGTGTGTGTGTGCCGGGAATATTGACAGAAAAGCTAGTCAGTTGATTTTGATTATTACACACTGTTCTTGTATTGTTAGACTAGTATAACAGCCCATTACACGCGCCACAGTGCCACTGCCACCCGGTCGCAGGGCAGTCACACGCAGTAGAGACTGCCCGCGCCACGGCTGATACAGAGCTGGACGCTCCTTTGGAGCTCCCAGCTCTGTATCGGCCAAGGCGCGGGCAGTCTCTACTGCGTGTGACTGCAGCACGCACAGCAGTGTCTACTGCGCATGTCGGGCATTACACACGATTTAGCAAATATATAGGATAATCTCAACCCATTCACAAAAAATCCTAAACTGGCAATGGGTATACCGGGGATATTTTTATTTTTTTTAAATTAACACACCATGAGAGCTTTGAAATATTAACCCCCTAACATTCTTAAAGCATTACTTTCACTTTGCATAAAGTCACATAAGGCAACTAGCTTCTTAACAGGACATCTTGCCCTAGTGACGTCCATACACCTGCACTGTCAGTCCCTTTCAGGAGCCAAATGGCTCCTAGGAACGCCTCCTACAGCCATCTTGAGACCGATAGCACAGGCGCGCAGACGTCACTAGGGCAAGATGTCCGCGCTCCATCCTGCCTGTCAGCCGAGGATGAATGCATATTCCTCCATAACCAAGTAATAATTCTGGTGACTAATGCTACTAATCAGCTAGTCACAAGATAAGAAATTATTAGAAACAAAGTTGCTTAGCGGTGGTTATTCCGCTGTAATAGTTCTATTACCATTCAGAAATGCCAGATTCAAAAGTAATCCCTCATCTTCGGAGACTGACGGCCAGATTAGTGCAGTCTACACGCCTGCACCGTTGGTGCCTTTCGGCACAGTGCGATGCCTCCTAGAGGAGATCGGGACTGACAGCGCAGGTGTTTCTAAGACAAGATGTCTGCACTCATACCTGGCTTCCAGTCTCCAAATATTAAGTATTACTTTAGAATCTGGCACTTCAGAGAAAAAAAATAGAACATCCTATGGTGCAGCTCTCTAGTTAGACTGTAAGCTGTCACGAAGTGGGCCCCCTGTTCCTTTTTTTTCCATGTTCCAGTTGCACTACTTAATACTTATGTATGTCTATTCCGTATTGTGCAGCACTGCAGAATACGTTATCACTATATTTAATAACTTAAAAAAATAATATAGAAGTTTATGGTTAACTGACCAGAGTTGTCCATATGATGGTTTAGCAACAGTGGCACTGTACATTTTCAGGCCACCAAGATACTGCATCTAAAAAAAATTAAAGTTTGAACTGCAATAACTTTTCAGCAATATGAGTCCTCGTTTTATTCAGGAAGATAAACACAACTGGATAAAGATTTTTACATTGTGTTACCATAACTGAAATTAGTGCAGAGGCAATAGTGGGAAACACTGGACTCTCACCTTGAGAACTTGTTCATTCACCCCGAGTCATATGCTGCAAGTTCCCAGATATAGTAGTGGGAGCCCTGGAAAAGGCAGGAATGTCTGCTTCTTCAATGCCTATGTAAAACTGGTATACCTAGCATCACACTTCCTACAGCCAAAAAGGGACTCTGTGTCTTTTGGGGGTGTTGCTGGTAGGCAGAACAGTACTAATAATTTTTTGGAAATTTCATGATGTAACGAGAAATATTTGTGTAACTGAATAAATAATTTAGCACAATATCAAAATGGTTTATGGACAAAGGCTAATTCATAAACATAGATAATGAAGTTTAACCCCTTAAGGAATATATGACATACTATGACCATCATGGTCCATAAATACTAAAGGACCGATGATATCATAGTATGTCACATACTTTATACTTTCAGCGCTGTACCGGGAGTGCTGTAAGTAAATATGAGGCCTAAAATTGGCCATTTCAAGACTGGAGCAATCTCTTTCAGGCCCCAAAGCAGCACACCGCTACACTTAACGGGTCACATGTACTGGCACGTCAGTAAGGATCAAAGCACCGGTCCTTAAGGGGTTAAAAAAACATTGAGAGTTTTATTGCTGTGGATCAATGTGATGCAGTTATTTACACATCATTCTGTCTGATCTCCTAATACAACACAGTCAGGTGGGAAAGAGTGCTTTGGGTCACACAAGGGGACACTTAGGACATATGGACCAAGATATAGTCCAAGGGGGGGGGGGGGTTAGGCTTACCTGTTAAATCCTTTTCTCTTAGTCCATACAGGTTACTGGTAACTCTGGGAAGGCAATCCACCCCTTAAATTAGGCAGGAACAATTCTAGAATTGATTGCAGGGGATGGAGCCTACCTTCCCTCCTTGGCTGCAGCTAGCCACCCAGCTCCAGTAAGATTTGAGACACTAACTTGACTAGATAGAAGGGAAAGAAGACTCCTGTGAGCATGACCCCAAAGGACCCCCCAGTTTGCCACAGGAGCACCAAGCATTGTCCTGAGACAGGGTGGGAGACCAGTAACCTGTACGGACTAAGAGAAGAGGATTTAACAGGCAAAACTAAAATCCCCTCTTCTATGTCGTCCAATACAGGTTACTGGTAACTTTGGGATGTCAAACCATTGAGTTTCCCAGAGGTGGGAAGGAAGGCAAGGACCAGGTGCAAGGCCTCCAAGTCACCAGGGCAGATATGAACCATGCAATCAGAGATAGCCCAACAAAACAATGAAGAGTCAGCAGACACTGAACAGGGGTAACAACACCCTAACGGTTACACAGCACACTGAACTAGAGCTAACGGGGCTCAAAAGTGAAGGAAGCACCAACAACCGAAGAAAATCCTAGACAGGCAAGACTGCCTCCAGGATTTTCCTCCCAAAGCTGGTTTCAGCCGATGCCAGCACATCAACACGGTAATGCTTCGAAAAGGTGTGCACAGAAGACCAAGTGGCAGCCTTGCACAACTGATCAGCAGAGGCCTGATTCTTGTAAGCGCAAGAGGCCCCAATAGACCACGTAGAATGAGCCATGACCCTGAAAGGGACAGGCTTCTTCCTCAGCTCATAAGCCTTACTAATAGTGGACCAGATCCAAGAAGCAATAGTCACCTTGGATGCAAGTCTTCCTGCTCTAGGACCATCAGGAATAACGAACAACGCATCTAATTGCCTGATGGACTCAGTGCGATGTACATAAAACTTGAGACAACGCACCACATCATTGCCGGTGGGGGGGGGGGGGGGTCAGGGTAGAAAGAGGGCACCACAATCTCCTGATTGATGTGGAACTCCAAAACCACCTTCGGGAGAAACTCCTGAGAAGTGCGAAGCACTGCCTTGTCCTTGTGGAACACCAAAAAAGGTGGTTTACAGGACAGAGCATGTAACTCCACGACAAGACGGACAGACACAATCGCCAGGAGAAAGGTCATTTTTCACGGCAAGAGGCATAGTAGCCAAAGACTTAAATGGAGGGCACTGAAGAATGCCCAAAACCAAGTTAAGATCCCACAGAGGGGCAGGAATCTTGAAGGCAGGACGAGTATAAGCAACGCCCTGGAAGAAAACCTTGACATCAGGAAGAGTAGCAATGTGTCTCTGAAAGAAAACAGAGAGAGCACACGTCAACCTTAAGGGAACTCAAACTGAGGCCCTTATCCACACCGTCCTGTAGGCAGATCAAATTCCTGAGACAGGTCCCTATCAGCACACCAAGATAGAAAGGTCGACCAGACACGATGGTAGATCTTGGAAGAAACAGGTTTGCAGGCACCGAGCATAGTATCCACCACACCAGAAGAAAACACTTTCTCCCTCAAAATATTGGCAAAAAGGCGTAACATATCTGAAGTAGGAGCACCCTGACGGACAGCCAGGGTGAGCTGTTCAGTCCAGACCGTAATGGCTCAGTTCACCCATGCTGCAGCGAATGCTGGATACATGGCTGAACCAGCAGTGGCAAAAAATGGACTTTAGGGAGATCTCGCGTTTCTTGTCAGTCCAGTCCTTCAAAGCGGACGCATCACACAGTGGCAAGGCAGTAGACTTAGATATCCTGGAGATAGGAGCATCCACTTTGGGAGGATGAACCCACTGAGCAACTGCCACCTCAGAAAAGGGATAAAGCTTGGCAAATTTCTTGGAGACAGAAGGTTTCCTGTCCGGGGACTTCCACTCCTCAGACACAAGAGTGGGGTTAGGTGGAAAGTAAAGGGCTTTTTAGGCTCCTGGAATACATCAGAAGGAACCTCCTACACCAAGGGAATGTTTAGGGTATTAAAAAACAGCCCTTATCAGGCCCTCAGCCGAGGGTTCAGGAGCAGCCTCAAAAGGGTCCCCAAAAAACAGAGTAGCCCACTGCAGAACATTCCTCAACATCTGAATCCACCAGCAGTTCCTCCTCAGAGGAATCTGACACGTCAGGTACCCCCTGAGGTTTTGGCAGGGAAGACTTGACGGAGGAGGGGGTCTGCCAAGAATGAAAGACCCTCCGTAACTGGGATGGAAAGAGTGGCAATGTGGACCTAAGGTCCCTAGTAGCAGCCTTGAACTCTTGCACCCAAACTGGCTCTAATGCATGGCTGGAGGTCCCTGGGAGAGACTCAGGGACATCAGAACATGATTGGCATAAATGACCTGGGAATTCTCTAGGTAACCTTGAATGACAGGAAGAGCAACGCACAATAGGGGATACAGAGACCCCAGCATCCTTAGTCTTAGGTCTAGCCCCAAGCTCCAGTGGCATAGACATTATCACAGTGTGAAATAACCTTACTGTATAAGAAATCACCCAATTATAGTGTGTATGATTAAAGTTTCAATCCAGAAATCACTAAAACAAACTTATCTGGCAGGCGAAGGGTTAATCGGCAGAGGACAGTCCGAGCCCTGCGTAGGATACACATTCTGGAAATAGCACAAAATGGCTACCGCGGCGGTAGCCAACCAGAAAAGAGCACGTGAAGAAAACGCTCATGGGAAATGTAGTTTTCTCTGAAAAGTATCCCAAACAGTGCCCGAAGCCCCCTGAGCCCCCAACACACTAGAAACATGAACCGGATAATAGAGAAAGGGCAGACAAGCAAAATGAGCCATCTCTGAAGTCGCTAGGTTAAACGGTTGCAGAGATATGTCCCAAACTGTGTAGTCCCACAGATGTGAATAGAGCAATGGCGCCTATGCAGTAAAGCGCGCCTAACTCAAATTTTACAAAATTGAAAGTGTAAAACTAAAATACATGAAACATCACTAGAACATGTTAGGACAGTGAACCAGTAGGAAAAGTGGTAGAACCCCGCCCCCCCAAAAAAAAGTTAAACCAGCAGCTAAAGGGTTAATCACCACATAAACCTGCTCCAGACACCCAACAGACATACATATAGACCCAATGAGTGCAGTAAGAAGTCCAAACGAAAAACCCTGTGCGGAGGGGCACTGTGGGACAAGTGGACCTGCAGCACTCAAAGGGTTGCTCACCTTTCCTGCAGATCTTTTGTCTTCAGATTACCATGTAGTAAGAAGAAGCCTCGGTAGGCAACTCCTGAGGAAAGAACTTGTAACAAAGATTTTCCCCCCAGGGCTTAATGTCCACAAAAAGCACCTGGATACTGAACTAACCACATGTAAGGGCATTGTCAGTTATGGTAATCCGCCTAATGGTGGTATTCCATTTCTAACATAAACATAAATGTCAAACTATAGCAGAACTGTTCTCTTGCCTGTGTCTTCAAGGAACAAATCTTTCTGGAGCTGGTTGGCTAGCTGCAGCCAAGTTGGGAACGTAGGCTCCAACACCTGTAATCAATTCTAGAATTGTTTCTGCCTACTTAAAGGGGCGAATTGCCTACCCAGAGTTACCAGCAACCTGTATTGGACGACACAGAAATTAGAATTTTTACAGTTTACAAGCATGTAGTACAGTGTAGTTAAAGGGAGAGTAATGGTTTCATTTAAAGCTTGTGTTTTGGCCCTTTGTTTCAAAGTAAATTCTTGTAGAGCCCTTAGAATAAAGCCATTTAATCAATATTCACTCCACACACAATTGATAGGTGTACAAGCCTCAGATACGTTTAAACCTGCTTGTCTAGTTCATCTGTAGGCAATTGTGTATTACCATCTGCCCCTGTTTGTTTATTCAAGTGGTAAGTGCAATGCACGGTGGAATTTAGATAAAGGTCAGTTCCAGTGAGTTGAACTGGGTGGGTTTGCATCTCAAAATCAAATCTCTGGTCATCATTTGAATTAATTTTTTTGGGGGGAGGGAGGGGGAGGCAGGCCTAATAGGTGTAGCCCCTGTTCACCTTTATTTTGAAAGTGTTTAGGACCTTGTCACGTGGGCTTAATCATGGCTATCCTTAAATCCTGGTCCGTTGGTAGCCCTTGATAGGTACTTGGACAGCCCTTCCTTCAAGGGATAGTAATGTTTCTTTATAAAAGCAGCTCCAATTAATCTTCATAGTATTCGGGCCATGGAGTGTGTCATTTCAATACTGTCAGAGTTGTAGTACAAGAGTAATTGAATGATAAAGTATCCCTCTCCTGTCCCCTTTTATTGATGTAACACTGCTCACCTCAGAGCAGCAAGACTGTTCAGATGGATCACAGAGAAGGACAATCTTCAGTGATCATAAGGGAAAGCCTGTTGGGGGGGTGGGGTTGTTTCCTTATGGTCACAGTAAGATTTTTTCTTGCTGCGACCTGCCCGATCAAGAGACCAGATTCCACATCTGAGGTGAGCAGTGTTACATCAGTAAAAGAGGCAGGACGGGGGATACTTTATCATTCAATTACTCTTGTACTACAACTCTGACAGTATTGAAATAACACTCTCCATGGCCAAATACTATGAAGATTAATTGGAGCTGCTGTTTTTGTGAAACATTACTACCCTTTAACGTATGGCGATATGACCTACAGGTAAATGTAAATAAAAAAGTGTTAACGGTCAGACAAAATAACAGTGTGTGCTTTGAGTGCCACAGCACTGAGCACCATCTGCGCCAAATATTCTCAGTACTTCATTTTAACTGCATAACTAATAGGGTAACCGACTGAGCAAAAAAATGAAAACAGAAGATTTCTTTTTTTTACTAAAAGAATAGACTTTATTAAGCACTGTAAGTCTTTCTAACTGGAAACCAAGCTCTTCCATAAAACATTCCGAAACATTCTGCATCGTAAGGTCTCCATCTCAGCAATGACAGACATTCCCAGAGTTTAGCCGCTCTAACTTACATTGATAAACTATGGAGATGCTGGGGAAAGGGATTACGGGACGGGAAAATTTGGAAAGTGGGAGATAGTTACACATTACCCATCCACTAAACAGGTGACTAGCATAAGGGGCATTTATTAACAGGGGAGAAAATATAATCCAGAAGCCATGTTTTTTTTTTCATTTGTAAATAACACAGACAGCATCTGTTAAACATGAATTACTAACAAATATCATCATTGCAGTGAAAGATTCACCTAGCTAAAAAAGTGTTTTAAATAAAAGAAACTTCTTGAAAGAGAAAGCGGAAATGTATATTAATCAGGTTCAACAGGGAGCGGGCTTACAATATATATTTATACCTCAAAAGTCAGAAATCTTCTTTCAAAAGGAGTTTTTAGTTACTTCTTGAAACTTCATTAGCAATTAGTTACCACTAAACCAGGAAAAAAAGCATAATATCACAAAGTACATGTGCAGAAAATACAGATGGGTCAGGTTTGCACCCTAAGGACTTAAGTGCAAGGATTTTTTTTTTTTTTTTAATTTTTTTTTTTACTTTTTTAACGTTTTTTTCTTGCTCTTAAATCTGAGCAAGAAAATAAATTGTGTTAGTTTATTTTTTTTTTCTTAGTCGTAGAACATCTAAAAAAACCCTTAAAAGACACAAAGTTAATTCAGCAGTATAACTCGGACTTTTTTGCAGGGCTGCTATGCATTCCCCCCAAAAAAGTATACATGAAAATTAACCTAAGTGGAGAAAACACAAATAAGCAGAGTACATTGGTTACCTTTTAAACAAAATAACAAAATGTCTGAAACATTTTGATGTCAGATGATAAAGTATACTTGGCGGATAATAGGCAGCATAATGTATCATGACCCCCCCACACACCCTATGTAACTGAACGCCTTTTGTGACCAGAGAACCTTTTCATTTAATACTCTGTGAATCTCACCCACAGAATTGGCTGAGGAAGAACAGCCCTGAAAGGCTTCATTTTGGACCATGCTGGTGCAGAGGTGGGGGGGGGGGGGGAAGCCCCAGGAAACTGGGTGCTGCATTAGTCTCTGCAATATTGTGGATTAACCCTTGAGTACCAGAGTGGTACTCTACGCATTTCAAAGAGTACGCCTCTGGCACTCAAGGGGTTAAGTGATAAAGTGTGTAGTGGTGACAAATTAACTGGGGCAGTAAAAAAAAAAAAAAAAAAAAGGGGGCAGTTTTGGGGGCAAACCAATGACAGAATGGGAAACCAAAACTCCCAGATTAAATTGGACTCTTAACCCCTTGAACGCTAGAAATGTTACTGATGCGCTAAAAAGCAATGCGTTCGAGAGATTTCTACAATTCAAGGTGTTAGATGTTCCGTTTAACCTTTTGAGCTCAGTGGGGTAACCAAAGCAATGCATCAGGTACCCCTCTGACACTCAAAGGGTTAAGCGGATTTTATTTTGCTGCCTACAGTATAGCCGGTGTGCACCACACACCTCACTGTGATTTTGAAACTCCAAACCAAGTACAATACAAAGACTCTGCAAATAAAAAAAACTTGGGTTCCCAAAGCTTCCCATAAGTATTGGAGTCTTATAAGCAGAGACCCCTATCGGATTTAATTTCATTTTGCGGGCTCCTTGGGAACATCTCATTAGTACATATTGCATAATGTGACTATAACAAAGAACAGTGTTACATCAAAGACAGAAATGCACCCCCACAACGCTAAAAGTAAAATATAGTGGGTAATTTAACCATCTGAGTGCCAGCCGGGTATACAATGCATTGCTTTGCATGTGCGTTGGATTCACCTGTGGCACTCAAAGGGTTTACAAATGCTAAACAAAAACAAAAAAAAAATTACAGATAGGTTACTACTTCCCCTCTACGCGTTTCATTGCGTTAAACCAGCATATCACAATCTGGGTACCTTTCTGAAAATAAACATGCTGTCAAAGTGTAAAGCAGTAACTTGTCAATCAATGTTACTACAGGGAGGGAAAGGATTTCAGTAGTTACAGCTCTCACTTCACACTACTGCCAGCTATGCAAAAGCAAAAGAATAGTGCGGTGAGCCATTATTTCAATTACTGGAAGTTATATGCCAGGTCTGCCATGCTAACCTGAACATTTTTATGAGATATAATTTTTTACCCGTTAAGGTATCAGCATGGTGCACAATGAATCGTGAAGCAATGTGTTGCACATACCTCTAAGACACTGATGCAACTGAAACCATTATCTAAAGACAAGCATGTTTATTTTAAGAGAGGACGAGTAAAAACTAATTTTCACACTTGAAGTGCAGGTTTTGACATTTATGTGGTACAAACAGTGATTAGCAATGAACTTTATTCCAAATCACAGAGTATGGTTAATGAGGACAGACTAAACTAACCCATCGCGAGAAGGAAAGATTTAACGCATCTCCTCTCACCAGGTAAAATAAATGTGTATATTAAAAGACTCCTAAATACATATAAAGGTGTATTTTTTTTTTAATCAAATATCCAAAAAAAATCAAAACGGCAATTAATGGTGGATAATCAAGTGGATGTTTCAATATGATCAAAATGAAACTGAAATTTTAAAATGCGGTTAAAAAAAAGAAAAAAAAGAAAAAAAAAAAAAAAAGTGTATTGTAACTTCTTGAAAAATAAAAAAAAAAAAAAAAAATATATAAAAAGTATCACAAGTTGACTCCTTGCCTGGGAACTGTATGTTATCCCCTGTGAAATATCTGGACAGGTCCCCCCCTTGTTTACAAGGCTGCTGTGCCCTCAGTAGCCGGGCTGGTCACAAACAAGGGGCACGGTCTTTAACCACGGGAAAAAAAGAATTCTCCAAAATGGGTGAAATTCAAGTCCATTCCGTGGTAGAGAATAGATATGGAGTAAGCAAGGGAAATTCGTCACAATTCCTGGGTTATATTGTCCCTAGGAGATTTCGGAGAATGATGCCTAAAGGAAAAGGTCTCAGTAGTAGGGCAAACGCTTTACGTTGGCATCAGAAGAAAGATAGCTTGGTGCGTTCCCCTTGGCTGTCCGTGAATCACAATCTGGGAACATGGCGTGGTCCAAGCGGTTTACGTAGCTGGAATTTATCTCTGAGCACTGATTAAGCTGTAGTATGAGACCTTCCTTCTTTTGTAGAACATTGGAACACATTATTGTGCTATCTGCAGGGCAATAGCACAGCCATCCAGCCACACGCTGGCAAAATGTGCTGAGCTCTGTTGAGGACACACAAATACCTTCTATGGCCATATATACACAAAAAACAAAAAGTTGGACCGATTTGGGGCATATCTAGCGGAACCATAGGGAACAAATAAATTGTCCCATTGATTTAAATGGAACTTATAAGCCCTTGAATGTCCGAGGTCTCCAATGCACCCTTCTCTATGGGAGTCAAGGTGTTAACCCTTTGACTGCCAGAATGGTACTCAATGCATTGCTTTGCAATGTGTTGTGTACCCCTCTGGCACTCAAAGGGTTAAGTACCATTGGTTTCACCTAGAATTGACCCACTTCTGTCTTTGTGCATATCACCCCCTCGTATGCAATAGTGGTAAGAGAAAAGTGAAGGAAAAATAAAATCCAAAAACAAGAAAAGCTATTTGGATACAAATGATAACTTGCAGCATCATTTGTATCCAAAACCATTTGTTTTTACAAACCATTAGTCCTGTGGCAGACATAGCTCGTGCTCCCCCTGGAGCTCATTAAAAGAATGAATCTGTGTTCTGAAACACAGATCAGATTGCTGTGCCCTAAGCAGAGACTGCTTTGTTTTCTTAACGCTATAAGAGGACGTGTCACATATGGCTACTCCCAGCATCCTTTGCCTCTGTAGGAATACCAGGTCTCAATGTGTGAGAATTGTAGCAGAAAGCAACATCAACAAACCTATAAGCTAGCCACCTCTGGCTCACGAATGCTTGAAAAATAACAAAAATCACATAGGACATCCTGAAAATATTCTACAGTATTCACCTGAAACTGCTGCAGATGCAAAGAGTAACAGACCTACACTTCCATACAACAGAAAACAGCCCCTTCACTGAACTGCGTTCTTGAGGACCCTCTCTTTTCCGAGTGCGATTTCTGGTCACACAAGGCTACTGATCGGTAAGGACCAATGCGTGAATAGGCGGCAGGAAGGGGTGAAAACTGAAGGGGTAGGAGCACCTAAAACACAAGTGGGAGGGAGAGTGCACGCTTTCTCCAACCACCTGTGTTTCAAAAGACCCTTACTGGATTGTCACAAGACTTCCTGCCAGCAGACTGAATAAAATAAAAAAAAATAAAAAATTCAAGGAACACCCCCCGCCCCCTATAAAACAATGATGAGAACGGTTTCCCCCGATTGTTACCTTTTTCTGTTTGATGTTGCATACCTTAAGCACTGCGGAAACACATCATTCATGTGCATGCTTCTTACCCAATTAATCCTTTGAGTGCCAGAGGGGTACGCAACGCATTGCAAAGCAATGCGTTGCGTACCCCTCTGGCACGCCAAGGGTTAAGTGTGCTGCTGAATACAGCCGATCATTTAACCTTGGAGTACCAGAGATGGTGTCCAAAACATTGCTTAGTAATGTGATGGCCCCTCTGACACTCAAGGGGTTAACAACCCTCTGACAAATCAAGAGAAAGGGCGAGCGTTGCTTCGCAATGTCCAGTGAGACATCTCTAGTGTCCACAGACTCCAGTTCTCCAAAGCATTGAAAAATACAGCTTTGACCCCAAGTGCCAGAGGGGGTAAGCAACACACACTCAAATCAATCATGCAAGGCATTACACAGAGATAAAGGCACACCTCCCCGAGTAATGCAAATGTATCTACCAATCATCATTTGGTAAGATCCGTACCATTTCTCTGTTTCACACTTCTAAATCAAAGGTCTGGAAACCTCACATAACAGCCACCCTCACTTCCATTACTATGGATAGAAAGTGCTAACAGCCCCCTACGAGTCAGTCCCTGATGTCAAGTCCATGGAAGAGGACATGACAGTAGATGGCGGTTTTTTCAAAGTAGGAATAGTATAATCCCATTTAATCCCTTTGCATGCCAGAGGGGTACACAACGCATTGCACAGCAATGCATTGCTTACCCCTCTGGCACGCAAAGGGTTAAGTGTTCCATGAACAGTGAGCAGTTTGACTTTGTGTGGTCCTGCTAGTAACAGTCATGCTTTCCTCCACAGAGGTTCTCTCTAAAACAATGGCACAAGGAGCATAGGGGCCATCAGAATTTCCTGTCCATAGTACAGTTAGTGTGTGTGTGTGTGTGTAGGGGTGTCCGTTCTCCTTTAATTCTTGCTGGTGGTGAAATTAGTGGGTAAAACACTAGCCGGGCATTGCTGTGTGAGCCAAGATCTTCTCTCATTGGCTGAGAAAGAACACAGTGGTGGAACCATCTCCTTGAGATTTTGTGAAGATCTGTTATAGTATTCATATTAGAAGAGACTGTCGGACATCCTCCAAAGCAGTGTGTGCTTAAAAAAAAAAAAAAGTGAATGAAGAAAAATACAAAAAAATGGAGTGCAGAGCAGGCTGAGAAAGCATTGCTGCTCCTGTGATAAGCATGCTGCAAGTCTCTTCAGAATAAAGCCAGGATTACCCTTCCTTAATACACAACTACACACCCATGGAATAATCAGCTCTTAAGTTGTAAAAGAAGGACTTACCTAGTCAAGGGTCCTGAAAAGAGAACGCGGTAATAGCAATATACATTTTATGCATTTAATCAGGAAACTGTAGATGCACTTTATCATTCATAAATAAACTAGCGATGCTGCACGGCATTACACTGAGAATTTGAAGCCCCTTGCACGTTACAAAACTGCTGGAACTCCGATGGCCGTGAGCTGCAGAGATTTTCCCATTAGCAACAGGAAAGGCCCAGGAATCTATACCACCCCCACCCCCCGGCCACTCCTGCGAATCTCGCTGCAATAATTAATTTCGACAGGATCAGCCAGTGAGGCAAAGCCCCCTAGTCACTCCTAAAAAAAAAAAAAACACTGCCCAGTTGAGGGGCAGACAGCGAACCAGATTTTTATATTATATATAGATGTAGCTAACTGTTGTATAAACACTTACTTTGCAAAGTCCTTACATAAAAATAAGGGCTACTTATTCCAAAAGTATACTTCCCCCCCCCCCCCCCCACACACACACACACACACACACTATCGAGGGCTTTGCAAAGCGCTGCATACAGCAATTCAGGAGTAATGTAGAATCAACAGTGAGCTGGAAACACACACTCTGGACCATATACACAAATCAAGAGAGAAGCAACTAACAGCCAAATCAAATGGAACAAGCCAGATAAATATTCCTATTCACTGAAATGAGCTCTAAAATGGCTCCTATCAGCTTTTTTTTTTTTTGGGGGGGGAGGGGGGGGTATGGAGGGGTCCAGAAATGCAACATGGAAGTTTTGTTCCAGTTGCAATGGTGGGCAACATAAGGCCCTACGGCTTATTTCAGATTACAACTTCCATAATTCCCCACAAGAATAACAGTTGTAGACTGGTAGCAGCTGTAGGGACTCACACTGTCCATCTCATCCATGGGGACATAGCTCTTCTCAAAAGACCAATAGGGGAGTGTCTTTATTAGACACATACACACACACACACCTCTTTGTCCACAAGGCTTGCAATGAAGCCCCATATTCACAGGAAGGTCTCTTCCTAGCTGTCAAGTCTAATAGGACACAATCCTGACGAGGATGGTCTTGAAAATCAGTGGGAATTTCTGTTTGCTCAAGACAGTAGAGCTGGTTTGCCTCAAAATGTTCTCTTGTTTTGTGCAAATGGAACAATGTGGGTTTTGTTTTAACCCTTTGCGTGCCAGAGGGTTTCCATATCACTGCTTCGCAATACGTTGAATATCCCATATGGCAAAGGGTTAAGCCAATTATAAAAAAAAAAAAAAAAAAAACTCGTAATTTTAGTTAATTTTGGAGAGGTGGGTGTTGCACAAGATTTCTGAATGCAGCGCTGGACACGAGAGCTAAAACTTGCCCTCTCTCCAGTTATAGAGTCACATGTTCGGAATAAATGGTTCAAAACCACCACAAACCTTCCCTCCCCCAGCAGCGGCAGCGTTCCTGAGGAATACTGTTTCTGCTCAGGACGCAAATGTGGCGTTATCTAAATATATATTTTATATGTTACATAAATAGATCTCTCTCTCTCTGCCTCTCTCTGTACATAAACGTCTGTGCACAAACGTATGCATATTCACAATATACGCAGCGTGTCTAGTCAGACAAGCTCTGGACGCCTACTCTGCTTGTTTGCATCTGCAGTATACAACGGCAGAAACACACTATGCGCACACACATTCATTCAAATTACACCTTCATTCCAACAGCAGGGTCCATAATCCCCCCTTTGCTGCCGAGCAATGTCTCGCTGGTCCCCCAGTTAACCCTTTGATTGCCAGAGAGATAAACCCACGCGTGCACTCAAAAGGTTAAAGGTAGGTTAACCCCTTAGCTGTCAGATGTGTAAGTTCAGCAATGCTGCAGCTTTTAGCAGCTTAAGGGTTAAAGGTGAACTGCAGGTTCAAGAGCCACCATCTCCTTTGAACGGTTACACAAAATTAATGTTGGAATAATACTCAATGCAAAGGTGACGAGAAGAGAGACGAGCAAAGATGGAGCAAACCAAAAAAATCTCACATTAACCCTCAAAGGGTCAATTTTCGCACGACTGACCCTGTGAACAGTAGCAAGATCTGCAGTACACTGCAAACCTAACACTGAGGGGGCTACTAAAAGCACCATTTAAAGGGATAGTAAATTTAAAAATTACTAACTCCAATAAGTAGGAGTAAAAAAATTTGCCCACAGTGATCTCTCAAACCTTTATGTTTAAGAGATATTCACTTGCAAAGTTCCCCGCTCCCTTCCCTTTCCCTGAAGTCCGCATTATAGCTGACTGCAGGGGAAGTCTGTCGTACGAACGTCAGGTGGCTCTGCAGCGGAGCCGCAATCTCTTTAGTAAAAAAAAAAAAAGAAATCATTCACTTAAAAGGTCTTCTACGTGTGCTTGCAAACCAACTTTGCGAGTAAGTCTCTCTCAAACCATAAAGGTTTGAGAGATATCACTGGGGGCAAATAATTTTTTACTCCTACAATACTGGGATTAGTAATTTTAAAGTATTACTATCCCTTTAAATCAGTGTGCGATTTCATTTTCCCATAAGGTACTATTGGTTTTTACTCCAAAACTGCTCTACTTTTGCCTTTACCCATATGCACTTAAATCAGTGTTTCAACTCCTGTCCTCAGGTCCCACTAATAGGCCAGGATTTGAGGATTTCCTTGTTAGAGCACAGGTGAGTTAATCAGTGTGAATGAGCCTCTGATCAGCACACCTGTGCTCTAGCAGAGACATCCCTAAGATCTGGCCTGTTAGTGGGTCCAGAGGACAGGAGTTGAGAACCATTGGCTTAAATCATGCCGTACTCAAAATGGATGGCACATCGGTCTTTTTCCCCCTGAGATGGGGTCAGCTCTCTCACTTAATTCACCTTCAACCCCTTGAGATCATAAGAATAGACTTCAACTTGCTGCTAAGAGAACATCTGTGGAGATCAAGCAGTTAACCCTGAGTGGCATTTGATGCATTTGCAGTGAGCTGGGACACCCCAATGGCATTCATAGGGTTAAACCAACTCTTTACTCTGCATAGTAAACGAAATGACCCAGCGAAACAGGCTTCACCTCAACAGAAGGCAGGAAAAATCTGCCCAGGACAGTATCTTTCCTAAAATTCCCCTTTGTACAAAGGCCATATTTATATATATATATTTATATATATGTACATATAAAAAATAATATTAATAAAATTCAGAAAAAAGTTCCACTTTATCTACAGGATCTTGCTGTCAAGGCAAAAAGCGTTGCCTCCTTTCACAAGGGAGAAGGTGAGCAGGGAAGAGAGGTCCTTAGACATTAAAACAAAACTAAATCTATCTTATCCAGTCATCATGTTGACTGACACATGGATGACTAATACTAACTGCTGGAGTATAATGCAACTTCCTTGCAAGGATCTTCCTCACTAAGGGCCATATTCATGAAGATTTAGGCCTGGATTCATCAAGGCGCGAATGGATTAAGAAGCAGGAAAATCCGAGGATTCCTCTGCGTATTAACCATTCGCACATTCAACAACTTTCGGATTGTATCTGGCTGTCGCTTATTCTTCAGTAAGCAATGGCCAGATAGATCCGAAAATGTGATATGCTAGCTTCAAGCTGACGTATCCCATTTGAATGCATGGGGTGAACACACGCATACACATTTTCGCATATGCGTATACGTGCGTTTTTCACCATGACTGACCAATTTACGAAAGTTTCTCTGCTTCGCATATGCAAAGCAGGAAAACACGCAAAATCAATGATGTATACCCGAAGGTATCCATCAATTATCGCGGCGAAGAGCAGTGTATTTGATACGCTGCTCTCCCCGCAGTTTGATGAATCCGGGCGTAAATGGTGCAATTGTAGAGCAAACCAACATCATATGAAATTAACACTCCCATTGATTTAATAGGTGCTTTCGAATCCCTTAGACGCCAGAGGCTTCAGTTCAAAGTTATGATTTGCTCTAGAATAGGTCTTAACTTGATGAATACGGCCTGCGCAACAGATCACACTTCCTATTTCCTGCTCAGTCAACGTGAGGAAGACCCCAGTAATTTGCTGGATAAAACTACAGAATTGCACCTGTGGCAAATCCAGTCCTTCCTATGGGTTTTTCAGGAGGTTATCCATTTTAATCCCCCCCTCACCAAAAAAAAAATAAAAAAATAAGAAAAATTAGCAGCTACACTTCAATCAATGGAACTGTGAACATAAACAGCAGCTTATGTCAAGTATGGGGTATTCCTTACATAACCTCTGCACTGCCATGCAAAGTCAAATGCCAGAGGCTACAGGAGCTTAGACGGGGATGAGGAATCTTAGGACCTCCAGATGCCAATTAACTACAGTTCTCATCCTATCAACCTTTGGCTGCTTAAGGATGATTGGAATTAAAGGCCATCAACATCAAGGGCCTCAGGTTGCTCATCCCCGACCTACTGCATTGCAGAGATTATATGGAAGTGTCACAGGCAGGACCTGATAAAGGGCAGAAACTCATGAACTGAGTATGAGCTTATTTTGGGGGCTGGTGTTTAAATCACTTGTCATCAGGTCCCACTCTCTCACTCTCTCTGTACCTCCCTTCCACCACTCCCCCTCCTTCTCCTCCAACGCTTGCCCCTTTATGTCCCTGTGCTGCTCACTCCTCCTTCTGGAGGGCTGTGGGCACCAGCTTTTCATCACGGCAGGCATCGGTGCCATCACTGCTTATTCCTGTGAAATGGGAGGCGTTGCCGTTGTTGCACTGGTCACTGCAATCTCTGGATAAGGCACATGCTAGGTTTTGAGGGCTGGATTCCTCCTCTGTGGCGGTGCTTCCACTGGTCCCATTCACTTGGGAAGGACTGCGGCTGTCGGCTGAACCCTTGAGGTATTAATAAATATATGAGGTCTGTTAGTAAAGTAGAGAACGTATGTACCAGTGTAGATCAGGAAATGTGAAAAAGGATGGGGTTCATGAAATTTTATAATAGACAGGTGCATCAAAACGTATAATGGATCCAGGCCATGCAGCGAATAAAAACAATCATATGTTTATTAGTGCAACAATAAAAATGCTGTACAACAAGTAATGATACCTTGTTTCATAACTGAACAGCGGGAGAAATTGTTTAGTGGGCACCTTTCGGATGCAGACGTGTAAGTTCTTAGATTGACATGTTTCGTACACCGCTGCGCTTAATCATGATCAAAGAACTCTTCATGTACATCATTTTTATTGTTGCACTAATAAACATATGATTGTTTTTATTCGCTGCATGGCCTGGATCCATTATACATTTTGGTGCACCTGTCTATTATAATATATTGTGTTCTGTTGAAGGGTGCATGGAGAAACCCTAAGGTGGCACATACGTGGGATATATATATATTAAGGTCATTGCAGTTTATGAAAAAAGGGGTTTTTTGAAGACCTGAAGTACAAACATTGAAGATATATGTTTGAAATATTCTGTATATAGGGTTGGAGCCGCTTGTTTGTTTGTTTGCAGTTCATGAAGTTTTACCAATTAGGAAATCCATGGCTATTTCCAAATGGTATAATTCCCTCCTCTTACAATTTAGCTTGTTTCCACAAATACAAAACTAAGGGGTTGAACAAAACTATAAAAAGCTTTAAAACAAAAAAAATGTAAACCTTTGAGTGCCAGATGGATACGCAACACATTGCAAGGCACTCAAAAGGGGGGAGCATATGCAGGATGTTAAACAGACAAAATTCTGGAGCAAATTAAAAAAATAGCCCACCAGGAATATGTAGGAATTTTGGTATATCTGCCCACTGAAGTGCTGATGTTTTACCCAAAATTGCTTTTTTTTTTTTTTTTTCTCTTAGCTTCCTGAATGTGGCCCTGAGGCTCATATTTATTTAAAGAAACTGGAGTTATTCTGGAGTAAACCAACTGCATAATAGGGGAAAAAAGTAACATTTAACCCCCTGAATGCCAGATAATCTCCAATGCATTGAAACCCATTATTCTGATTAGAATTCAAGGAGTTAAAAGCCCAATTTAATGCAACATTTTATTGGTCTCCTGTGGTCCAATTACTTTACTCCAGAATAACTCCAGTTTGCCTTGATATATATATGGGCACTGTCTTGTTACTCATTTTTTTGGAAAGTTAACACATACCTGCTTGTTCACCTTTTTGTTTGATTTTGTCACTTTATTGGATGGGTCTCTTCCACGACTACGAGAAAAAGTTAACAGTAAATAGCTGGTTACTCACAGTTCAGAAAATTTCACCTTCAACAAGTTGGAGATTACCCTGCATTTTGCATCAAAATTATGGTTCATGTTATGAATCATTTTTACTAGCAAATGGCGTATTTCCGTGGGGACTTTGGGTAGGAGACTGTTATTTCTATGGGTTTGTGGGATATGCTGGTTCTTTTTTTAATTAGATATACTATATCTTGAAGCAACAGTCGATCACACTAGCATTCCTCTCCAGTCTCACATGTTAACAGTCACATGAGGAACATAAAGTTGCAACGCTTTGGCTGATATCAAAAAGAAAGAGCAATTCAGGAGCAAAATACCACCATCATGGGGACAAAAATATTCAAAAGAAATCCCACTGATTTAAATGAAGCTTTTTACATTGAGTGCTACAGAGGTTTTGACCGCAAGAGTTTAAAAGACCCATTTAAACCAATAGGAATGTTCATTTTCCCACCTTGAATTGCAGTACTTTTTCTTAATACATCAGCCTCGCAGTACAGATAGGAAGCATCAGTTACAGTCATAAATAAACTGAAAACATTTTGAGTTTCTTGTTATAGGTTGATCTTTACTAATAACAGGCCTTTGCACTTACCCCTTTCCTGGGCCCCCAACAGAGACCACCTGCATGCCAAAGGCTCCTCGGCCACGGGAAGGTTTACTGCCAGCCCACTGACCTACCACCATACCAGCAATTTCCAGCTTTCCACCTTGGGGAGGGATAGGATGAACCCCTAAAAAGGAATAGAAAGAGATCGGTAAAAATTGTATAACCATTTCTCTTAAGGAAAAAGCAAACAGGCATTCGGGGGGATAAAGGAGACGATGGAAGAATAAGGTGACTTCTTTACTGAAGTGCGTGCCTCAGTGCAAGGAGCGTTACTCCATGGCCCATGTCCCCCAGTAGGATGTACTAATATCTGGAGCAGTTCAAGAGCAAGCCAACTGTACCATTTGGAACTAATACATTTCAAAAATTCCTAATGATTTTAGTGGCGCTTTCAACCTCTTGAATGCTGCAAATGTCATCAACATCCAATGTGTTATTAGCCCCAGAAAAATTGATTTTTTATTTGTTCTGTGTTGCAACTCGCTTGTCCATGAATTTCTATGAATTTCTTCATTCCTCTTAGTAATGAGACACAAACCTGAAAACCCCCTGTTCCTTCCTGGTGGGGGAGGAGGCATGGAACCCATGGCTCGTGGGTACAACGGTACAGGGTAAAATGGTGGCATCATAGGGGGCATGAATGGTGGAGGAGGCAGAAGAGGCGGTGGCGGCTGGCGGTTTAGATTAATCCCCTCCAGGATACTCTGTCTCATCTTCTCCACTTTGGCTGCCTGCTCTCCCTGGGTGAAAAGAAACCAAATGGTAAAAGACCAAGTCAGGAAGGAAAAGAAAGAAGGTCAGATTTTGCCTGAGGACAGGTAATGATATTTCAGTTCTGCTGGGAAGCCATTTAGTCTTTTTGGTTATATAGTCCACATTTTAGAGCCTTATTTGAAGAGGTATCAGCATAAGGTTATTACACGCTCTCAATTAACAGAAAACCAACAACTCATAAGAAGAAAACATATTTTATACACACACACAAACAACCTCTGCCTAATATCCTTGTCCCACTAGTAACACCATCCCTAACCGGTAAGACTGATGTGTGTAAAGAGAGGGAGAGATGTGAGTAACAACTGCATTCTCTGCTCTAGAAAAGGAGATACGTTTAGCACAATATTAGTACAATGCACCGAGAAGGCCAGAATGGATATTTTCCTGTCTACTGCACAGATGGACAATCTGAGGCCCTCCCGCTGCTGAGGACTAAAACTTTCATCCCTAGCAATCCAAGGGATGACTGAGGTATTAGTCTTCAACAGTTGTAGGACATCCGGTTTTCCCATCCCTGGTCCAGAAGCATCGTATGTGAACTGCCAGGCAGACCCGAGGGCCAAAGAAAATCAGCCCATGGGCCATGATCTCCAACACTGCAGTGTGGGTTAAAAGGAATCACCTTTAAATCACTCTTTTTTCCCCCTCTTATCTACAGAAAAGCTACCATGTTGCATAATAAAACTGAAGTATAAGATGACCTTAACCCTTTGAGTGCCAGAGGGGTACTCAATGCATTACTTTGCAATGTGTTGTGTACCCCTCTGGCACTCAAAAGGGTTTTTTAAAAAAAAAAAAAAAAAAAACCACAAGGTTGGAAAAAGATGCAAAGCCAGTCTAACATTATACAAACAACTGTTTAAGAAATCTACATTTCTTAGTGAAATCCGTTCCTTACCTGACCATCACATAGTTCGATTAGGGGAGCCTTCTCCCTCCCTGCTTTTATAAGCTTGCTCTGGAACAGCTTCCCATCAAAGTAGATCCAGGGACAGCAGTGCTCCCAGGGTACTGGCTGCCCGCAGGCATCGTTGGCAAACAGTGCAGTGTCCACACCACTCATGAACAGAGCGGCAAGCTGAACTCCTCGTGCATCCAACTTCTCAATCTGTCCAACAGCAACACAAGATTGTCAATCTAGCTTTTCCCAGAATTCCCCTCAACCTCAGGTAAAACATTCTGTCTAATAGGCCTTTGCGGTGGCCGACCCTGTACCACCAATGAGGCAGGACACTGAAAAACTGAAGCAAAGGTGCGGTTACAGTGTGTAAAGGAGAGGATGGCCAGTGTCCCGACTCCTGATGGGTCCCTGGATCGCACCCCAAGGGGATAAAAGAAAACAATGATGTCTAAACTGCCTTCCACGTATTCTGTAATGAGAAATCAGCTAGAGAAACTTTATGAATGTATGAAGACAACGGGTTGAAGCACTTCTGTGAAAAACATCTATATAATATGTATACAATTAACCCATGTGATATGCTACAGATGTGTCAAACGCATTGCAAAACAATGCACAGGAGACCCTCTAGAATCCACTGTGTTAAAAACGGTCATTTATTTCCATGGGAAGTCTATTACATAAGGTGCGGATGTTGTGCCTCAGAATTGCTTCACTTTGGTCTTTAACGTAATGCGTTGCGTACCCCTCTGGCACTCAAAGGGTTAAGCATCTGCTTCTTTGAATTCAGAGTTCCCCCCCTTCATACTGCATAAAGAATTCCTATTCAACCACAATCTCAAAAAAATATATTTCCCTAGCAGACATACCCTTTTCATTCTCAAAATGGTTTAAAATTATTACTTTATGACAAGGTATTGTCTAGGTTCCGTGGTGCAATGCGACCAGCTATACGTATGTTAGCAAGTTTCAGCCGTAGATGTTTAGAATGAAATATAATGGAAATCATAAAAATAAATCTTCTAATGTAGGGATTTTCTATAACAGGATTCACAAACAGCATTCCTAAGGGAGCAAAAGGGTCTAGATGTTAGGCATGTCTTTGCAAAAAGGACAGTCTTGTTAAAGGGATAGTAATGTTTAAAAAGCAGCTCCAATTAATCTCCATAGTATTTGGGCCATGGAGAGTGTTATTTCATTACTGTCAGAGTTGTAGTACAAGAGTAATTGAATGATAAAGTATCCCCCTCCTGCCCCTTTTACTTAGTGTAAGCCGCGTCCCCACAGATGTGGAATCTGGTCTCTTGACCGGACAGGTCACATCAAGGGACAATATTCTTACTGTGATCATAAGGAAAACCCTGCCACCCTTGACAGATTTTTCCTTATGATCACTGAAGATTGTCCCTCTCTGCGATCCATCCGGACAGTCTTGCTGCTCTGAGGTGAGCAGTGTTACATCAGTAAAAGAGGCGGGAGGGGGGGGATACTTTATCATTCAATTACTCTTGTACTACAACTCTGACAGTATTGATATAACACTCTCCGTGGCCCAAATACTATGAAGACTAATTGGAGCTGCTTTTACTGTAAAACATTACTATCCATTTAAATAAACGGGTAGAGAGATTTTTGGGGGTGTACTTGTATGTACGCGTCAGTGAAATCTTTAGTATCAGTGTTGTGCTTCTTACTTTGAGCTCCTGCAGCTGATCTGGCTCATACAACTGTGCAGATACAGCTTGGGCCAAGAACGCATCAAGCTCGTGCCTGAGTAGTATCCTGCCTCCAGGCCATTGCATCATGTACCTGCACAGAGGAAACAAGACTGAGACTCCTACATATTCCAAGGAAACCCATACCCCCCCCTCCCACAATAAAGACACACTGTCCCTCACCGCAGCACACAACACATCAGCAGAAGGTGCGTTGGCACGTTGGCTGGGTTTAGCATGCTGGGAGTGTCAGACTTCATGCAGGCCAGGAATGCTCTCATCCTGCGATTCTTGTCCTCTACAGCTTTCCCCAGCCACAGCTTCTTCAGGTTGGGGCAGGTCCACTCTCTAAAGGTCAAGGCGGACACAAGTTCTGGAGTCTGGGGAGACTTCCCCTTGTAGGCAGACCACTCCTTAATGATCACTGGTGGGACTGGAGTAGCAAGGAAGAGACGTGAGAAGTTAGAGGTGTAATTATTACTCTGACCTCATTGTGTGACATAAATAAATCATCCTTTATGTGGCATCCTATATAATATTTCGCTAAAACATGTAACGACACAGTCATGCACAGCAGAGACTGCTGCGAGTGCTGCAGTCACGCGCAGTAGAGACTGCTCGTGCCGCGGCTGAGGCAGTCTCTACTGCGCATGACTGCCCCGCGACCGGCTGGCAGTGGCACTGTGACCAGTGTAACAGGCTCTTCAACTAGTTACACATATTTCTTTATTTCAATTTGTTTTCGAAGTACTGATCCTCAAGAGAGATTTGCAGACTTTTCATTAATGTAGTCTAGGATGGGCATGACACTGCAGCTGTAGGGCAATATAATTCCCTTCATCTCTGTTTTGAGTGAAAGTGTAAGTCTGATCACACACTACACTAACAGCTGTGCCAAGTATCAGTTGCACTAGAAGTGCTAAACACTGCATTGCTGTTGGGCTTTGAGATAAAATGTATAATTCTTCCACTTCAAAGAAAGCTAAAAGTGAAATTATTCTATAAAGCTGCACGGCTGTATGCGTCCAGCCAGACCCGAGGATCATGGCAAATCAACCTCAAACTGAATTTTGTCCATCTCAGTTTTAAAGGGATAGTAATACTTAAAATGTAAAAAAAAAATATGTTGTAGGGTTTATTCCCCTGAGTAAAACAAGAATACTCCCACTGCTGAAAGGTGTTTCATTCAAAAGTTATTATTTTTCAAAGTTAAATTTTTTAGGTGCAATATCACAGTGGCCTGAAATTGTACAGTGGCGCTGTTGCTACACGATCCTATGGACAGCTCTGGTCCCAGGACCATAAATCTCCATAGGATGGTGTAGCAACAGAGCCACTGTACAATTTCAGGCCACTGTGATATTGCACCTAAAAAATGTCAACTTTGAAAAATAATAACTTTTGAATGAAACACCTTTCAGCAGTGGGAGTACTCTTGTTTTACTCAGGGGGATAAACCCTACAACATATATATTTTTTTTTTTTTTTTACATTTTAAGTATTACTATCCCTTTAAGCAATTGTACAGCTGTGTTGTTGTTCACCACTTGGAGGGATGCAGATCACCCTTCCATTTGTACACAGTACTTTTACAGCAGGAATAAGACCTCTACCCAGCACTGACAATTCATAACACAGAACAATTCCACGTGGATTACTAGCACGGACTTTGGTCCAACAGCAAAATATGGTGGGACACCAACTGCACACATAAGAGGCAAAAACAAAAAAAATCCCACTGACAAGTGGGCCTTAACATCTTGAATACTGGAATATCTCCAACACATGGGTTTTGAGTGCCAGAGGGGACAATGCGTTGCGTACCCTTCTGGTGCTCAAAGGGTCAAAAGTTTTATTGCAACAAAAATAGGAATTTGTGCAGCTGGTTTGTCCCATAATGACACCAATTTTCTTTTATACAAAAGGCAGTAAATATAAAATGAAATCACTGACAGAACTTCACATAGTAAAGGAGGAGGTAACAGGACATGTGGTAACAGGACATGTGGTAGCACGGAGCAGACAAACATTCGTAGGAACATTGGGTTTCAGATATTGCAACTTAGCAGGGTATTGAATTTACTTGGTGCTAAAGAAAGCGGGGCATACAAGATGCAAAGGGACAGGGGCTTCCACAAGAACATTAAAACTTAAGAATCAATGTTCCATATGTACAAAGAAGACGGGAGCAATTCTGGAGCTTGCAAACTGCATCATAGGGAACAAAAAATCCTCAAATTTCCACCGATTTAATGGGACATTTAGCCCCTTGAATGCTTGAGGACTCCACATCATTGTAAAGCAGTTAAAACACCCAAATAAATGGAAATTTGAGTTCGCCCCAGTGGTACAGGTGGTATGCCCCATAATTGCTTGCCTTCACTTAAGTGTGTGGCCCAAAATTTCAGATACTCTGTACACAAGGGAAGAGACCAGGTGAATCAAGGTGCGAAAGAGAGACGAGCACTTCTCTAGTAAGAAACTTTCTAATCTCAGTGTTATTGTATGGAGCCCAGGCTTTTACAGCTCATATGTTGGAGGCATCTCTGTTCATGGGCTACATAGAACACAGGCACTGGACAGCATATCACACCTTAACCCCTTAAGAACCAGCGGTCCCGGGGTGTCTGGTCCGTTAAGGACCAGATAGGCGAGTTCGACGTGCCGTCCCACGTGACTGATCACGTGTTCCGGTACGACGACCGATGGACTGAAAGAGATCGCTCCGGTCTTGGAGCGATCAACTTCAGTCCCCAGTATTACTCACCGCGCTCCTGCAGGAGTGCGTTGAGTTAAATACATGACGTACCAGGACCGTCACTGGTCCTTAAGTACCGGACCAGCGTGACGGTCCGGGTACGTCACAAGACGCGAAGGGGTTAATGAATCTCTCCCAACAAGCTCCTTCTCATCTTGCTTACATCTCATGAAAGCCACAAGCTAGAATGCCACGCGTTATAAAATCTCAAAAACAAGTAAATATTAATCTGAAAGAAATGGGGGGGAATGGTACTCTTACGGTCCACAGGGAGGCGCCTGCGCATTGCTAGCCTTTCCAGCCTCCGCTGAGTCTCTGCGAGGCTGAAGAGGACTCCATAGACGTACTGTCGTGCTGGCCGGAAAAGGATGGCAGCAGGAGGAAGGTCCGTGTTGCATTCATCCTCTATGCAGACAGGTAGCTTAATCTCACCCTGTGGAGCAACACAAAAATGTCACCAGTCCTCCAGAAACAGACCTGTTCTTCAGACCACTTAGGTTCATATAAAAGAGAAAAACAGTGGCACCATAGGGAACAAACAATCCTCATTAATTCAAAAAGACCACTAAATGTTTCATGAAAAATATCTTCGAACAGCAATGTCCAAGTCCAGTCCTTTAGCGCCACCTATAGGCCAGGATGTAAGGATTTCCCTGATTACACACAGGTGAGATAATCAGTGGATCATTCATTGTGACTGACTCACCTGTGTGTAATCAGGGAAATCCTTACATCCTGGCCTGTTGGTGGCGCTGGAGGGCTGAACTTGGACAGACCTGTCTTAGAAGAATTTAACTGCCAAATAAAATAAGGGCACTGCCACAGCTGTCAGATTTTTCAATCAAAAATTACAAGAGCCCTAACACGTTTAACCCTTTCAGGGCCAGAGGGGTGTGCAAAGCAACCTTGGGTACTTAAAGGGTTAAAAGGGGAAAAAAAATGGACAGTTCCTTTAAATGGGAGCTTTTAAATACTTGAAAGCAATGCCTGCAGAGAATTCTAGCATCAGAGGACTTTAACCCCTTAACGACCCTTGACGTACATGTACTTCATGAGGTTGAGGTCCCTAAAGGACAGAGGACGTACATGTATGTCACGTAATTCCAGGCTGCACGCCTATCGGGAAGCCCAGAATCGGATCAGAGAAAAAATAAAAAAATGCTGTGGTCCTAAAGTGACCGCCACGTGCGTGATCGGCCGTCCTTAAGGGGTTAAAGCCCAAAGTAAAACAATCAGTATTTTGTTTCCAACATGTAGTTGGTTGGACCCAAATGGCCCGCTTTCTCTGTCTTTGTGCATACGGCTTTATGCGCTGTATCCATTGTTACCCTTTTGTGTCCCAGGATTCCCTGCCTACACACGCTCAGGATAGTGCTGCACTGTGCGTACCTTGGTGAGGACATGGTAGATGTATGGGTACATAAGACCTCGGCGATGTCTGTGCTCTGCCACTCGGAGGACCTCCGGGGCCACTGGAGGCAGGGGAGGAGTGGTGATGTCCATGTGATTCCGAGTTGCCATAGAAAGCAGAGAGGGTATCTGACTTTCAGTGTGCCCCAGGTTGGGAGCGGAGTCTCCGGATCCTGCCTGCTGACCCCATGACTGGGAATGCTTCTCGCCGGCCGATTCCTCCCAGTTGGGCTTATGCGGACGAGGCTCTGTGACATGACTGCGCAAAGAAAATTCACCTGGCAGGTTAGTCAACTCTGTATCTACTGCAAACCAGTTCCAACAATGCCAAGTCTTTATCTGCCTGCTAAGGGTAGTGCGCGCACAAAAAAAAAAAAAAAGAGGAGCGATTCTAATCCAAACTGACTGCACCTGGGGAAATTACAAATTCCCTTAATTTAAATTGGACTTTTAATACCTTAAATGCTAGGTCTCCAATGCATTGCAAACCAATGCACTGAAGAACTCTTAAAGGGATAGTAATACCTGAAAAGAAGTTTATTTTATATTGTAGCCCTTAAAAAACCATGAAAGATGATATAAGTCTTATCTCCCAAACCTTTATAGCTTGGGAGATATTCATATGTAAAATATAGTATAGTTCACTTTTCCTGGCTGTTTCAGCCAAGTCTGCCATCTAGTGGACAGATTTGGAATTCGGTCCACATAGCAACCGGCAGCTCTTTAGCAGTGCCGAGATCACGATCTTTGAAAAGAACTACTTCATTGGAACAGTGTACAAAGTGTGCCTGGCTTGAAAGCACACATTGTAGACCATTCCAATGAAGAAATTATTTTTAAAGATCATGATCTCAGCACTTCTGGAGAGGCACAGCCAGTCCGGCGACCAGATTCCAAATCTGAAGGGTGGAGCAATGACATCACTCCAGGGGAAACTTTACTTCTGAATATCTCCCAAACCATAAAGGTTTGTGAGATAAGACTTATATCATTTTTCATGTTTTTTTAAGGGCTACAATATAAAATAAAGTTATTTTCAGGTATTACTATCCCTTTAAATCCCTTGAACCCTAGCACGGTCTCACATATTGTTTGATATCAGAGACTTCTTTAGAATTCAAGGGTTTGAAATGCTTAATTTAACCCTTTGAGTGCTAGAGGTACACAACGCATTGCAGAGCAGTGTGTTGCATAGCTCACTGGCAATCAAAGGGTTAAGTATAAGGGAATTTGGGGAATGGTTACTTGCCCCACTCTGATGCAACTGATTTGATACAGAACTGCACACATTTACATTACCAAATTCGTCCCCATGTTCTGCAAACAGGTCACTAATGTTCTGGTTACGTTTCAGGATATTTAGCTACTGGCCACCTAATTCATGTGATACAGGGGACCAACATGAGACCCTACAGCTGTCACCAGACTAAAACACCCATTAACCAGGAATAAAGAAAATTATAATTCAGCAGTAGCTGGAGGGCCTCATGTTGCTCAGCCATCATATAAAATCTAAATCGATGGGTAGGAATTTTTTAAATTAAACATTTTCAGACAGGAATAATTATTTCAGTGCACAAAACGTGGAAGTAAATGACACGCTTACTTTGATGTAGCACCGTTCTGATCTTCATCAGATGAAGAGGATGGCGAGGACTCTTGACCTGATGAAGGGGATGGCTTCAACGTTAGGTGATTGGGGAACTTGCTGGCAGGTGCATCAAAGGGCAGGGCCCAGCCAGAAAAAGGTCCCCCCTTCATCATGGTCTCGTCGTGGAACTGAGTTAGGTCGCCCATGTGTTGGGGAGAAAACAAGAAGCCGGAGTTGGGGCCTGGAGGATAGTGGTGCGGATACTGCATCTTGGCTGGCATTTGGTGTCCAAACTAAAGGAAAAAGTTTAAGATTAAACCTCAGCTGCAAAAACAACAACACTGGCAGCTTTAGCATGAGGAAAGCAGACAGGCACAGAATGTAAGAGCACCAGAAAAAGAGTGCTTGAATATTTTTAACCATCTGAGAGCCAGAGGTGCACTCTTGTACTACAACTCTGACAGTATTGTAATAACGCTCACCATGGCCCAAATACTATGAAGATTAATTGGAGCTGCTTATTTTGTGAAACGTTACTATCCCTTTAAAGTCTCATTGCAGGACGCAGGGACAATAAGGACATCAGAGCAGTCCAAAAAGAAAATCGAGAGGAAAGGAAAACTGAGTAAACCATTAGGAAAATCCTTCCTCCCAAAACATGCACGTGAGGTTGCAAAAACATGAAACTTGTGCTGCACTGCACAACTATTCTACTGTGACTGCAAGACCAAGAGGTACAAAGAGCTCTGGTGGAGTGAGCCATGAGATAAAGGGAACCTGCAAAAGACTGTGTGCGTGAGTGACTGCAGTGCATTATCCAGGTGGAAGTTGATCTATTTAGCAGGTAAGCCCAGTGATGTCTAAGTTCAGTCCTAAAGCTACCAACTGGACGGGATATTAAGGGATTTCTCTGCTTGAGCTCACAGTTGAGTCAAAATGAAGGAGCCCCTCAGTTCATCTGTGCTTAATCAGCTATATTCTTAAATCAAGGACTGTTGGATTGAACTCGGACACCCCTGAGGTAGGCCCTTTCTGTGATCATCATAAAGCGTATTAAGAGTCTACGATCTTCCGTGAGATTCAAACTGCATGTGTGCCAGTGTGTTACGTTAGATCGTGGTCAGCCCTCAGGTTAGCAGGGACTAGGAAAGAAGGGTTTGTTAGTGGCAGGTCCTAACTCCATGCTCCCCACCCATCACCTGTTAGACAGAAATATGTGGTTGTACATCAGGAGGGAAGGAGACTGGCAGGGCTTGTGGTAATCTCCCCTGGGCAGCCTACCACTGTTAGGGTAACAACTGCGCATATATATGAGGAAGACCTGGTGGATCTTGCAGCCAGATGAAACCCCATGTAGTCTTCAAGCGGGTTACAGGGGAGTAAAAATGCAACTCCCGTCCGTGGCTAGAACAATACTGACCCACTGAACTTTGCCGTGCAGGTGAGAGAAGAAATACACATGTGCAGATGGTTAGGACAGATTTTCCTTTAATTTTGACACCTTTCAAATAAAAACTTTTTTTTTTTTTTTTTTTTTAATCTTTGTCACTAAAAAGCACATACTTAGATATAAGTCTCAACAATTCCAAAACATTTACCATGCAGAGACACTTACCACTGGCTTCCCAACTGGCATTCCTCCCATTGGGTTGTGAGGAATAGGAGGTACTCCGTACTGGTTGGGTCCATACCCTGTAACTGGAACAGAGGTTTCACGTCAGTCTGTACTCAGACTTATGTAGGAAATACTACACAGGCAGCAGGCGGATATCCATGGTGGACAAACATTGTGCTCAGAGGCTTTATTTTCTATGATGCAGTGGGAAGAGGAGATAATTTTCCTCCACCTCAGCACATGTCCCTTTATACTTACACTGTACAACCTTAACCCTTTGAGTGCCAGAAGAGTACGCAACGTGTTGATTTGTAATATGTTGTATACCTATCTGGCACTCAAAGGGTAAACCCCCTTTTATGTTAAAGCATTGCATTGGAGACCAAATACCCTATTCAGAACGATTAGGTGTAGCCTTTGGAGGATTGTAGGGCCACATATGACCCTTAAGATGAATCTGGATGACTGCCAATGGACCCAAGCATGGTTTACATTCATTAACCCCATAAGTGCAAAACCTTACAGAGCAATAAGAAGCACCCATACTGGAACATAAAAGGGTTAAGGCATGTGGGACCTGCAGGGTTTCGATAACTCACCAACGAAAGGAGATGGGTTGAGCGGAGGCTGACGCGGTTTGGTTGCCGCAGAGTAATAGTCCACAGCTTTTTTGAAACGTTCTATTTTATCTTCTGTCCTGGACTAGAGGAGAGAAAAGAAAAAAAACACGCAGTTTAGAAGTAACAGATAATGAAACGTGGGCAATTTTGAACCAACTGCACCAGAAATAAATTACAAAGGCTCCAGCTACTTTAAATAAGGTTATAAAACCGGAGAGGTCTCCACACCACTCTTGAGCACAAGGGGTTAAAAGCCCTACTTATAGTTAATATAGATCATTTTTATCTACCCCTACAGAGCTGATGGTTTGACCTAGAATTGTTACTTTCTTTCTGAACAAGCCCCTTTAGGCAAAAAAAGTGCAGAAAACTGGTTCAAAGCAACTTAAAAAAATCCAAACAGCTTAACTCTGAGTGCCAGAGTTAAATGTGGATTTTATCCCTTTGAAAGCTAGAGTACATTTTAGAACAAGAGCAATGCTTCAGAGGCCTCTCACATTCAAAGGTTTAAAAGCACAAGTGAAAAATCAATGGGAAATTTTATTTACTCCATACTGTGAAAGTGGTCTGTCCCAGAATTAGTTCTTTTTTCAAATGTGCATATGGCCTAACAATGGGAAAGTATTCGCGGACTACTAAAGCCTTATCAAGCCACATCATCAGCTTTTGTAAAGCTACCAGAAAAGAATCAGATCAGTGCCGTTGGCTCGCTGTATGTCTGTTTGATAAAACAATAGAATTAAAAGGATATACACAGAGCTTCATAAACTACTCTCACCTGTGAGTGCCTGAAGATCTCCTTGCCCACAGCATCCAGGTTGGAGGCATCTTTAATGGATCCCACATATTCAGACACTGCTTTTATTACCACGTCACAAGGTGGCAGAACTAGTTGATGAGCACGGACCTAGGACAGGAGGTGTTAAACACGATGTCAGGTGACCACTAAAACAAGTCCTTCCAATATAAAGGTAAAATGACAATGGCTTATTACAACTAAACTCCCAAATACCCTCTGTATCTTTCATACATTAAGTCTTAACTGAATTTCATCCAAGGAGACCAGCCACCAAATAACATCCACTTAGCTCACTATAGCCAAAAAGGGTCCATTAGTTTTGTTTTTGCCCTTAGTTCAAGAAAGAGGATACCATTCTCACATAGCCTGCTAAGTTCCATAGCAGGTTTGTTCCTACTTTATTATCTGTGACCAATACTTTTGCAACTTATCCTTAAGTTTGGTCACCCTAAGGGTTTACAGGGGAATCCAGACGTGGACCCCTAGAAAGATCAGTTACCCCTCACTAACAAGGCTGAGCTGTACATCTGGGGTTTCCTGTTTCTCTTGCTCATAGACGAATTGCCTGGCACTTTGTGGCTGGACTGCTGTTTTGGCAGGACCAGTTGAGTGTCTCTGACCAGTACTTTTACCTTGGTTCAAGAGAGAACATCTTCACTTAGTCCTCAACGTCATGTCTCTAGAGCCAGACAACAGTTGCTGGCACAGTTGTGTGTCCTTTGGCCTACTAGCAGCTGTCATGTCTGCCTAAATGGAAATGACACTCTGGACTGATCGAAGAGGCTCTCTCTTATATAAAGGCACAATGACAAAATTCACATAAGCAAACAGGACTTCCTGGCCACATAAGGTAACTGGCTATTATTAGGAGGTGTTACCGTTCCTCAAACACCATGAAGTAGGCCCTTAAAGCGGAAACTACCACCGCTAAACAACTTAAGCTTAAATAATTCCCCATCTGGCGACTAGCTGCTTAGTTCTGCTTTAAACTGTACATACAAAAGAAACAGCGCTGTGTAATATATAATACAACACAAAAGTTTATCCTGTTGAGTAAAAGGGTACTCCCACTGCGGAAAGCAGTTATTCAAAATTGCAGCTCCGGCATGCATTTTTTTGGGTGCAAACTCCAAGGCTTAAAAATGTAGTGGTGCTATTGCCACATAAGCCTATGAAGGACTATAGTGGTAAATGACCATAGCAGTCTATAGACTGTCGTAGCAACAGTGTCACCAGAACATTTCAACCAATGGAGGTACTGCAGAAAGTACAGGTACAATAGCTTTTGGAAAAACAAAAAAAGGTTTCAATATCAGGAGTACTCATTTTAACCAGCATGCCAGATCTTACAATAATTGTTATTTCTATATTAACCCTTTGCCATAGGAATGCATTCCGTATCCCTCTGGCACTCCAAGGGTTAAGTGATACTTTACCATTAATGTGGATCTCACAGAGAGAGTAAACCGATATAATTTGAGAAACCTCTTACACAAGGTCCGTCAGACTCACCTTCAGTGACGCAAGTGGGTGGTCTGGTCCCAGCAAGCTCCAGTGAAACGCTGCTAAGTCTTCGTCAGGAAGGATGTGGTTTCCTTTTGTACAAAGAGACCCCGTTACATGTCACTTACTATCTGAGAGAACATCTACTTATCCCAATGTTTATGTGGTGAAAACGTGTCATTAACCACTATAGAAAACCTTAAAAGCTGCCTACAGAAATTGGACCCTTTAAGAACCAAATGCCTTGGCAACTCATTGCTCTGAAATGTGTTTCATAGCTCTCCACAATGTGTTATAGACTTCTCTGGCATTCAACGGGTTAAAAGCCCCTTTCCCCAACAATGAGAATATTTATTCCCCACCACGCTATGGTGAAGCTGGTTTACCCAAGAATTTAGTACTTCAGCTTCTGGATCGTAACCCTGAATTTTGGTGTTTGCTCCTAAAGTTTAGAGATATTAAGATCGGCTGATACATAAAGGAATAAGACTTTTTCAGTATCCACTGGCCTGTGTGTGTCGGCCAGTGGTCTACTTACCTAGCAGGGCAGCAAAGATGGGGAAGTTGCTCATCTTAAGGCCGAGCTGCTTGGCTACCTCTTGCATTAGGAACTGGTTGGTGGTGAGGTTTTTCCCATTCCAGCTGAGTTTGAGGGCATGTGAGCTGTAGTACGATGGGATGTTACAGAGAGCGTACTCCGAGTCATGAGCAATAAGGCCGTGGAAACCGTTTTCACGGAAGAAGGATACAACTTCCAGGTGGTGATCTTCCAAACTCTGAAATACCTGAAATGCACAAACAGATGCGGCATTTGTGGACGGATACATACATGTACAGACACATTGTATTAGGGTGCACGTTAAAAACTGTAGGTAACAGCAATCACTGGACTTTTTCAAAGGCAAGTAAGGTGAAAAATAGTTTATGTCAAGACTAGTGTAAAAGTCTGTGTACATGGGCCAAGGTCCAGGTGATGTTAACCCTTTGAATGCCAGAGGGGTACACAACGCATTGCCTCTGGCACTCAAAGGGTTAAGAGGCCGGTCCTGCTCTGCGTCCTGCCACCAATGCAGTCATGCACTGTAGGTACTGCCCGAAAGCACAGAATGCTCCCAGCACGGAACTCCCAGCATTCCGTGCTCCCAGCATTCCGTGCATTCGGGCAGTCTCAACTGGGCATGACTGCTTCTGACATACATCCTAGCGAATTATTATACAGGATGGTTGATGTTTCATTGGACACAATCACCTTTATTAAACATTTACCAAAACAGCAGTGGCCTGGCCAATCTACTGGGGGAATTTAGATGACGTTAAGTGTACGTCTTGATAAAGGTAGAGGTGTCCACTGAAATGTCGACCATCTTTAAAGCGGAACGATCATGCTTGTACAACCAAAGCAAATATGTTAGCTATCCCTTAAATAAACATGGATTGTCAGTCAAATCATTCCAAGAGTAATTACATTTTCTAATATCTGACCCGTTATGTCAGCAAAGAGAAGCAGACTGCAGCTATCTTGCCAAAATAATCTTGTAACGTGCATGGCTCGAACTCTCCCTGGGGCTGTCACTCAACTATGCTGTCTGTACACAGCCGAGAGGCACGCATGCAAATGAAGCCCAATTATGATCTGCTGTCAGTGCGAACCAGCATTACAGTGTTCACTCGGGGATCGGAGGGTAAGCAGAGAGGAAGCAAATTAACAGTATGTTGTGAATTAATGATTATTTTACTTCTATATGGGCATTATGTATGAATGAAACGGCAGGCCACGTGGTGCTGCAGACAATGACGTACGAGTGATGAGCAAGACGGAGGGAGGTACAATGGAGCCTTACGGCTCCATAGCGGTCATGCTCAGAATGGATTCAAGGGGCAAGACGTCATCAGGTAGAGATTATAACGACTGTGCTCTTACAATGCTATTTTTGAACAAAACTAACTACGGATTGCTATTACGCTAGGAAGACAAAGTTAGAGAGTACATTGTGTTGGGGTGGTAGTTCCGCTTTAAATAAAACGCAAGATTTTTCTCCATACTTGCCTTTGAAAAGGTCCAGGGAGTGTTGTTTTTTAGTTGTAATTATTTATATACATATACAACGTACAGCAAGTGTTGGGCATACTAGCTGCACCATATGAAACAAATAAGATATCAGTCGAATTAAATGGAACTTCTCACCCTCTGAATTCAAGAGACCTCCACCATATTGCTTCCCTGTGTTGCAGTTCGTTTGCCCTAGATTATTCCAGTTTTAACTTCATACATATGCCCCATATTTTATATATTTTTTCCATAATACAGCACATATACATGAGATAAAAAGAAAAAAGGAAACAGAGGGGCACAATACCAAATTCCAATGTAGAGTGATCCACAATATTTAGAGCTAATACTCACAATGTATAGAACACCCGGTATAGCAAGCAGGGATTTTATATCCGCCCTGCTACAGATGTACTGATCTCTAGGTAAAAGACAGGAACCAATGAATATCTTTTCTAAAATTTGTTAATTTTACTGTATGAATATAATTTCACAACTCTAAAAAAAAGACGTGAAGTTTAAAATAAATAAGCCCCAACGCTAAACGCGTTTTGAAGCACCACTTCAATAGTGAAAGAAAATTCGGGCTAAAATTAGTCTATTATTAGGCTCAATATCACATAATACAATATACATCTACTGCTACTGAAGAAGCGGCGGTGCTTCGAAACACGTTTAGCGTTGGGGCTTATTTTAAACTTCACGTCTTTTTTTACAGTTGTGAAATTATATTCATACAGTAAAACTGACAAATTTTAGAAAAGATATTTATTGGTTCCAGTCTTTTACCCAGATATCAGTACATCTGTAGCAGGGCGGATATAAAATCCCTGCTTGCTATACCAGTTGTAAGTGTAACCAACTGGGTGTTCTATACATTGTGAGTATTAGCTCTAAATATTGTGGATCATTCTACATTGGAATTTGGTATAGTGCCCCTCTGGTTCCTTTTTTTCTCGTCTTGCCAAGGTCCGTTTCAAGATCCCGGTCTTTTTGTGTTGGGAGCAGCACCCAGTATCTGCAATTGGAGTGACTGAGTGGGGGCAGTCTGGAATCCTCCATCCATTTGGCTGACCACTAGTTAGTGGCCTTACAAATGGTGAGTTTGGTGAATAAATGGTGGTGGTACACAAGTTTTTGGAAATATTACACAAGGAGCGCCCCTCCTCTGTTCTTTTGTTAATATACATGAGATGACCAGTTCAATAATAAAAGATCCATAAACAAGTAGGATTTTATGGACAACACAAATCAGAGCAAGTTGTGGAAGCAAATAATGATCAAATCCAAAAAGGTGACCCACATAAAAACCTCCCGCTGTTCAACTTCAACTCCCATTATCCCCCACCAGCCAAATTCAGTACATTGGGAGGTGTACAAGGAGAAATATGATTACTATATACAAATATCTTTAAAAAGACAATACTAAGAACGTCCTTGTGAACATTTCACTCAAAGGGCTAAGCACAAGAATTGCAGGAGTCCAATAAGGAGCTCTAAACTACAGCCAAGCAATATATATTTACATTAAGAGACATAAGGATGTACCATTCCTTGTCCTGTGAGACCGTGTTGTCAGATACTGTAGGCATGTTCCAAAAAAGTATTGGATACTTTTTTTTTTTTTTTTTTTAGCCAGGTACAATAGAGAATTGACTGTTCTTTCACCTTAAGAAAGGATGCCAATCTGGGGAGAAATCTGACTGACACTTTGGAGCCAGGAAGGAAGTCTCCCTTGGATTAAAATGAGCGATATGACAAAAGTTGTATTTGATGGACATGTCTTCTTCAAAGCGCGTCAGCTACTTAACTATGTATGCCAAGGAAAATGTCTTTGCTGAGCCTGCAAACAATGGCACCTACATCATAAACCTCAGATTTTATCAAGGTATGGTAACTTTTACATTTTTTATACATCTGTAAAAGTTAAGCCATATTGAAGGATATAAAAATAGATCTCAAAAAATCTATGAAGGCTGAACAAAAATTGAAAGGGTCAGTATACAGTGAAAATACCTTTTTAGACCATTGTCAGTACCCTCACAGGTATGGGAACAGAGTTTGCTTTGCTTATAGCTCACCGGTTCGGTTTACATATCAGTTGTCTGCCAGTGGTGCATTTTAAAGATGCTGCCATTGCTTATTTGGCATATACAAAGGTTTTCCCACTGACTTATCACTTGAGCCAGTTTCCAGAGTGACCAGTATAGACTGTGTATGACTGTTTTTGCAGTCTCTAAATGCAGTAATAGTTTTCCCACTGTGCATCTGCATGAACAAATGATGACGTAAATAACATGCAAATGTATAAGGTGATTCTTTTGTTGGTGTGGCAATGTTTAAAAATCCTTGCCCAGAATTATTTACATGTGACACTGTTTGGGCATCTCACACATCCTGGGATCTAGTATTGTTCAGGATGAATGGAAGATGAGAGATAAGAGATCTATCATAACCAGAAAATTCTCAAGAATGCATCTGTTTCAGGATGAGGATGTAAAACTATGGTCCACCCCTCCGAAGGTGGATGCAGCAGTGTCTTCTTTGGCAAAATATACAACGATTCCTCTTGAAGATGGATAAGCTCAAGGATTCAATGGAAAGAAGGAAGGAAGCTTTTGAAAAAGCAATATTCCCTAATAGGAAACATTAAGGGAGCCACGGCTGTTGCATCCATTTCCAGAACTATGAGGATTTGGCTAAGTGCTCTAGAAGAAAAAAATTGACTCATCGGTCTCAAGATCAAAGCTGCTAAAATGGTCTGAGAGATAATCGCTCCTAAAGTTGCCCTCTCCCTCCCCCTAAGTCAGCGTTGTAGCTGACTAATGGGAAATCCGGTCTTACAATCATCAGGCAGCTCTGCAGCACAACCACGATCCTGAGATTCCCTTTTTGTTCACTTCCAGAGGAAAAGGAAAGGGACATCTGCCTCTAAACCAGTGGTTCTCAACTTTCTAGTGCCACGACCCTTTGATAAAATGTCCCAAGTTGTGTCGACCCCTAATAGTAAAATTATTTTTGTTGCTCCTTCAATGCTATAATTTTCCTGCTGTTATGAATTGAAATATAAATATCTGATGGTTTTAGGCGACCCCTGGCAAATAGTCATTCGACCCCCAAAGGGGTCCCAACCCAAAGGTTGAGAGAACCACTGCTCTAAACCATCTATATCTAGATGGATTAGGCAATATATTATGGTCACATACAAAGAGTAACTTCCATTGGACTGATCAGTTTTTAATATCCTTGTTTAATCTCAGCTGAATAATCTGTGACTCACTGACTGGGCAGCCTGTGCTTAATTAGGGATATCCTGAAAACCTGACCTGGTGTTCCTGACATCTGGAGCAGAGAACACCTGTATTCTCTTCTGGCATTCAAAGGGTTAATGAAAATGTGTGTTATAGTAACAGCAACAGCGGTAGCATCAGGCATGCAATTGTTATAAGGTAAACAGAGCTCCACAAACAAAAATGGCGTGCAGATCAAGGGATGGACGCCCTTCAGAAGTCGAACTGGCAAGGATCGAACTCTGAAGACTCACCAGACATAAAAGATCAAATTGTATTTATCTTCTAACACAGACACTGGGTTGGGGGAATAGACTCCTGCGTTTCACACTAGATGGGCTTAATCAGACATGATTAAGCACATCTAGCGTGAAACGCGTGAGATTCTCCCTCAACCCAGTATCTATGTTAGAAAAATAATTAAATTTGCTCTTTTACATCTGGCTAGTCTTCAGAGTGCGATCATAGCTCAGCCAGCTCCACAAATGTCTCGGAAGTGTTAATGGTCCACTATCTGTGATCTACCAAATAACCTCCGAGTAGTGGGTGGCTACGAATCTCAAACGAATTTCCTTAGCCGTTTATCATTAGGAGATGCAAAAAGAAATGGTGTCTGTATCAGACCGTCTACGTAAATAGAAGAAAACCAAGTTTAGCATTCGATTTTAGTGATCTAGATTTTTGAATTTATTTATTTTAAAGAGATGCCAGCTTGGAGAACATGACATTTTAAAAATATTTAACCACATTTCCGGTTTGTGTGCTCCTATTTAAATCTAACTTCCTCATATATGAGTGTTTAGTAACAACTACATATCCAGATGCCATAAAGTCCATTCCTCCCATTCGTTTTACTATTAAGGTAAGAAAAGAGAAAAAATAAAATATATCCCTCAAAGAGGTCTAACCCTAGCCTACTTTACCAGGGCCCTTAAACCCTTTAACTAGGACGTTTACAATGAATCCCATGACAGACAGACATACAACTTATTGCAAAAGACAAACAGCTTACTTAAACCAAATTATTCAATTGAGACTGGGTATTATCCCCTAAAACATGGGACTAGTTTAACAGTAGGCAGGGTTACATTACAAATCTTTTAGTCAGATTAGCGTTTCTCTTCCTTTACGGCAGTGGTTCTCAACTCCTGTCCTCAGGACCCACTAACAGGCCAGGATGTGATGATTTCCTTGTTAGAACACAGGTGAGTTAATCAGTGTGAATGAGCCTCTGATCAGCACACCTGTGCTCTAGCAGAGAAATCCCTAAGTCCTGGCTTGTTAGTGGGTCCTGAGGGCAGGAGTTGAGAACCACTGGTTTACAGTGTACCTTTCCAATAAACTGATTTCCACATAGAAGACTCAAAGACAGGACATCACCACATCTACAGAGTCCACTGCCTCTCACAGGGACAGTTTTGTGGGGAAGCAAGACATGTGGGAAGGGACACAGACCAGCCATACACATGCACACATAAGGCTGAGGTTACTGGATACTGAGATATACATTACAAAGAATCCAATTGCCCTTTCAACTGTCTACACCAGTGATTACCAACTACTGTCCTTGGGGCACACCAGGTGGTCACGTTCTTGGGATATCCCCAATTAAAGGGATAGTAATGACAGATTGTGTGTGCGTATGTTTATGTATTTTATATATATATATATATATATATATATATATAATTATATATTATTACACACACAACACATACATAGATACATACATACACACACAGTAATATTGTAGAGGAAAAAAAAAAAAAGAAACCAAAATCGATGCCATTCCTCTCTCTCAAGCCTTTATGGTTTGAGAGGTAGAACGTTTTAAAGTTACCCCCTCCCTCCCCTTTCCCTGACGTCAGCACAAGAATCTGGTCGCTGGACAGGCAGAGGTTCTTCAGCAGAGCTGCACACTTTGTAGACCATTCCAATGAACTAGTTCTTTTTAAAAAAAAAAAATCGCTATTGCGGCTCTGCTGAAGAGCCTCCGCTGGTCCCGGGACCAGATTCTCCTGCTCTAAGACACAGCGCTGATGTCAGGGTAAGGGGACGGAGGGGGGAACTTTAAAACGTTCTTTCTCAAACCATAATGGTCTGAGAGATAGGAACGGCATTGATGTGTTTCTTTTTTAATTCTCTACAATATTACTTTTTCCATATATATTGCATTACTATCTCTTTGAATGCAACAACGGAGCCACTGATTACTATTAAGCAGGGAACTCTTGAAAAGCTGAAATGTTGATGCACGCAGAGGACTCTCTCTGAGAAACACAAGGGCTGCTGTGCAGACACTACATGACGGAATTCCACAGTGAAAGTTGCATCATGCCATCTTGAGCGGTGACGCGGGTGCCAACAGGAGTCTAACAATCCCATACAACAGAATAACATATTAAACTGAAACATGTCTAGCTTGGTATTGTCATGAATACACAAGGTCACCAATCTGACCTGGGCAGAGAACCAACATGTATTTTACGTTAATCCTCTGTCGATATAAGATTGAAATATTTCAGGATAAAACAGATTTAGGTGGAACTTGTGTTCTGAGAATTCCATCACAATTCCTTACACCACTGCATTTGGAAGCCAAGCGAGTAGATACCACAAAAATAGACAAATGGTTCAGTTCTATGGCAAACCATCGGCACTCTAGGGGGGCAAATGGAAAGCTCTATTGATTTAAAGCAGATCACTTGAAATAAAGTCACCCCCAATAAGTAGTCATAGAGAGAAGCTTACAAATAGTACTATTATCCAGCATAAGTACCGTGTTATTCAGAAACCCTACGTCTACAGAGACTGACAGCCAGGCATCAGTGCAGTCAACTTGGCTTAGAGACATCTGCGCTGTCCATCCCAGTCTCCTCTAGGAGGCGCTGCATTGTACCTTAAGGTAACAGGAAGTGACTGACAGTGCAGGCGCACAGATGCCTCTAAAGCAAGAGGCCTGCTGGTCAGTCTCAGATAAAGTAGGATTTCTGAATAATTTGGTATTTCTGCTGGATAATAGTACTATTTGTAAGCTTATTGCTATATGATGAATTATTGCGGGATGACTATTTGGGGGGGGGGGATCGTTCCCCTTTGAATTGGGGCTTTCAATCACTTCAGTGCTAGAGACAGGTACCTGAAGACCATTATAGCATACAAGGGGTTAAAAGCCATGGGAATTTTACTTTGTCCCCTAAAGCGTATTTGGTTTGCTCCAGAACGGCATCTTAAAAATTCTTTGCCGTCACTGCGCTGGATGTGTGCAGTAGACTCGCAAATTCCCTCACACCAAACAGCTTCCCTTTGGTTTTTTTAGTGGCTATTCTGCGACCTGTTGTAGGATACTGCACTTATCACTGACCTCATTTAGTAAACACCCAAAGAGCCAGAGACACAGAACTCTTACAATAGATCATCAAGTGCCTACAGCTCACTGACATTTTGTCACAGACTAGAAAACGAGAAAAAAAAATAAAAATTTGTATTTAACAAATTTTTTAAGAACAGAGTGCAGGCCTTACATATCCTATATTATAATTCACTAGGATGTTTGTCAGAAGCAGTCACGTGCAGTAGAGATGTCTGCGGACGCCGCAGTCATGCGCACTAGAGTCTGCCCACACCGCGGCTGAGAGCGGGGCGCTCCGAATTCAGACCGGAGTCTTCTCTGCACACCTTCCTGGGAGCGCTTGGTTCCAGGAGGTTGCGCAGAGAGGACCACACAGTCTGAATTCGGAGCGCCCTGCTCCGTATCAGCCACGGCACATTCAGGCAGTCAGTACTGTTCATGACTGCAGCGTCAGTGTTGGCCCATGTACACGGGCTTTAAAGCGGAACTAACAGCCCTACAAGATGTAGCCTCAATTAGAGTGCTATAATCAGTTATAACTCGCTGTGTAATTATTATTAATTAAAAAAAAACAAAACAAAAAAAAAACGTATTATTAAAGAATAATTACGGATTATTCTTTAATAACTCATTTAAAAAAATAAATAAATAAGTAATTACACAGCGAGTTATAACCGATTATAGCACTCTGAGGCTACATCTTGTAGGGGTGTTAGTTCCGCTTTAAAACTAGTATATTTAAAAGGTCTAATTCTGAAAGAAGTCAAAAATAATTAACAAAAATCCTCCCACTGATTTCAATGGAAATGTGAGGTTTCTCTACGCATTCTAGGTATTAAAAATGAACAGTGACCCTTGATTTTGATTTTAAACATTCCACAAGTGCATAATATGGAAAGCTAAAATATATATTTATAAAAAAAAAAAAAAAGTTTTTATAAGTCAGAGAAAGCATTCTATGTGCAGTTTTGAAAGAAGACTGCAACATTTTAAAAAAGATCCAATGTAAGAAACAGTGAAACAATGTAGAAAATCCACCTGTACAGCAGAGATCAAACAGAACTGCAGGAAGACTTACAATGTTATATAAATATACCCATGATCATCACGGACAGAAAACTCCCTAGATTCAGAAAATCAATGGCCTCTCAGTAAGGGAAATAAAAAGTATATAAAAAATGTATGAAATAGGTGAAAATTGAGGCAGAATAAGGAAGGTCAGAATAAAATGATACCCTTCCTTTAACACGTTCAGTGCCAGAGTTGCAGCCAGCACATTGCAATGTGTTAGCTACCTCTTTGGCAAAAGTATTGAAAGCCCAATTTAAATCAATGGGTGTTTCGGATATGTTTTTCCCCGTGGTGCAGTTGGTTTGAATACAGCATTGCATTGGTTCCTTTTTAGAATAATGCAGAGTGTCGGTAAATTGTGAAGTGCACTCCATGGAACCAAGTATTATGTTGACTACTACTTTACAGAATATTTTCCTCTAAGGTTTTTAATAAAGGGATCCAAAGTCTGCGTGGACATATCATTTACGTTCGACGGTTCCATTACGTTTGCTTGTTTCTGAATTTGTACCAGTATTAAACCCTTAATGCCAGATCACATGCCAGGACAGTCAAGGCTGATCGGGCATTATGGACCTGTGACAGTCTCGACACGTCATGGAACCACAGTTTGGAAAGCCCTAATCACGATCAAAAAAATAAAGAAGCTCTGTGGTCCCTAAGTGCTGGCCGTGCGCCAGTCCTTAACCCCTTAAGAATCAGCGGTCACGGGGTGTGTGGTCCTTTAAGGACCAGATATGGAAGTTCGACGTGCCGCCCCCACGTGACTGATCTCGTGTGCCGGCACTTCGAATGAAGGAATGAAAGCGATCGCTCGGGTCTTGGAAAGATAAACTTCAGTCCACGGTATTACCGCGTTAAAAGTATGTGACGTGCCAGGACCGTCACTGGTCTAAGTGCCGGACCAGCGTGACGGTCCAGGTATGTCAACGGATGCGAAGGGATTAAGGACCACAGAGCATTTTTATTTATTTATTTATTTTGCTCCAATAGATTCATGGGTTCCCGAACGTGCAGCTGTGAGGGGACCCCTGAATTCCATAATGTACAAAACTGTCATAGGTCCTTAATGCAAATTTTGACGTGACAGTTCTGGCACGTCATGGGTCCTTAATGTCTGTTATATTTACCACCACTCCCAAATCAGCAGTGATTCTCAGCGTTAGTCCTCAATATACAGCAACAGTGCGTGTTTTCAAGACATCCCAGGTAAATCACAGGTTGAGTAGTCAGTGGCGTGGTCATTATGATTGATTTACCTGCACTAAATTAACAATAGCTTTCAAATCTGACTGTGTGCCCAGAGGACTGCAGAATTACTGCATTATAGAATACAGACTATAAACAGAAATACAATGCACAAAAAGACCTGCAAAGGAGTGGTAACTTAACACATATCTCTTTTTAAAATTTGTTACAGAAGTCAATCAATGGCATAGATGAAATGGTCAAATAATTTAGCATGCCTGATTCGACATGATCATGCATGCCAACTCCAGAATAATTTGATATAATGACTCAAATCCTTATCGGCAGCTGAAGGATTACGTGTAATGTCATTTGGCCACATCACTGAAGCTTCTCAACCTACTTGGGACACGGAAACAGGGCTTGTTTGCATATATCAACCATGGAAGTTATTACAAACCACGCTGTGTTTCTAAACTTACACATACATGTCACTGTGTGCTAAATAGACACACCTCTCCCCTGAACAAAGCCTTAGAAACTGTATGACAGCTGTGAACACATTGTCCATCACGCAGCCTCACAATGTCACAGCAAAAAGACATTGCTCCATTAATAATGGCTATAGGACACATTTACGGATATATCACATCACAAGGGCCTTCTAAATTATTCTTCGGAGGTCTCTATTAATGTTGACGAAGAATCACTGGCAGAGTTTCAATTTCTGTAGAATGAGCATAACAGATTTATACAACCATGTACACATACTGCATATGAAATTCTTTATGCATACTATAGGTACGATGAACAGATAAATCGTTTAATGCAGCACACTTGTGGAAAATTTCTTCTTACAGTATGTAATTTATATAAGCTCCTTGATGTTAGAGAGAAGTCTGCTTGTTACACAAGGATGAAGAACTCATCATAAAGGGTGTCCAAGCACAGGTGTGCACTGCCCCATCAGTGTGCACCCAAAAACATTTTCATGTCCCGTCTAACAGCAAAGAGAGCTAAACAACCCAAAGGTGAGAATAGTCTGTGAGACTCCTTTTTCAAGAAGCCTCTGTAAAATAAGGGGATATTCAGTAATCTCACATTGTAACACTATCAACAATGCACATCTTTCTTGTCCTGTTGTGGCCTGGCTTTGGAGGGAAAAGAATGATCTACATCAACATATTCCAAATTCTAGTCCCCCAAGAACACTTAAGAGGGGAGGTTTAAAGTTCACCCATGGTTGAGCAGAGATGGGTTAGAATGGCTCACTCATTTAAAGGAAGAGCAAAATCAAAACACCTGAAACCCAAAGAATATGATGTTCTTCGTAAATGAGATTGCTCAAAAAAAGACATAGGTTACATTGTACCACAGGGCTGATGTCAATTCCAAACCAAACTCTACAGGATTGTTGCCAATCAAGAGGAAGCATGTGCCATCAACATAATGATCCCAAAAGACACAGGTTCAGATTACTGTCGAGGTTAACGGAGTGCTAGACACCAGGCAACAATCTTCAAATATTATCTGGATTTACAGATTATCTTAGCAAGATTTCCATTACCATTAGAGTAGTGCATCTCTGCTTTAAACCTTGCATTGGTTAAAGCACATTAATGAGACATTTACCAACTACTAAATTCAATCCATAGCCAAGTAAATCAGCTACTCTATATTTTGCTATATACATTTATGGTAGTAACATTAAATGTCAGCCCGATTGTTACCGCCTATGGATTAAAGGTTTTGCCATCTCACTTTTATATAGTTGAATTTGCATTAAGGGATGGATTATCATGGATGTAATTTTTTCCTAGTATTCTTGGATGCACACATTTTCCTTTTAAAAAATGCATTATCAAAAGCAAATGGGTAAATTAATAAGAGCCTGCAAGGGGCCCCTTCGTGATTTATATACTTTGGTCTGGTTACTGTATCATTTTATGTTACTCTAATGTGCTGATGACAACATTGAATAGTTCTCAACATCAATAAAAGAGTTACATTAAAAATATATAGTCACAAATAAGATGTCACTCCAACTGTCATAACACATTTGGAATGGGAAGGGATAATAAACACCTTCTAAAGTAGTGGTTCCCAACCATTTTGATGACAATTCATGACATGCAAATGGAAAATAATCATTTGTCATGTGTACAGCAAGATGGAATACTAACACCTCCTAATAATAAAACACAATTTATCTTATTCTGGGCTGAAAAACCCAATGGCCATCATGAATAAATTGTGTGGGTTGGTTCTCCAAGAGTAAGCTACAACTGTTACTACACATCACGTTCAAGGATGCAGACATTCTTTGTTACAGGATTCCAGAAATCCGACAAACTCTCTGGTTTAGGCTTGAAAGCCCAACGCAGTGTCTGTGGAGTCTGCCTATCAAACAGTCAAAGCTTGAGGCAGAGAGCTATATAAATCCAGATTGCGTTCCACATCGATGTCATCCATACTCTTTTCCTGAACAGTTAAAATATATTTGCGCCTGCACAGCCCCAGCTTGTCTTGCTTGTAAAACATAACTGTCCTTTAAAGATTAAGGATTTTCAGCCCAGATTAAGTGAGGGATTATTCAGCTGTGTAAATATTCCATTGAAGTTTATGGGAAGGGGAGACACACTGAACTTGGAACCACAACACAAATGCTCTAAAGAAGAGAATCTCTGCTTTTATTATTTTTTTTCTCTTCATAATAAGGAATTCCAAAAGTGCCATGGACAGTTTTTAATGAATACTCTACATATGGCCAGTTGAGCAAAAGGCTTCTTAAAGGGACAGTAATGTTTAGTAATCAAAGCAGCTCTAATTAAAGGGGAACATTCACATGCAAACAACTGGAGTCCGGATGATTTACTTAGTAAAAGTAATCTTTGGGGGGGTTTTTTATGGATCTTACATCTTGTCGAAGATATCCGGGCTTAAAATGTCCAGCTTCCGTGTTCTGCGGCACCCTGTAAACGCAGCACGAAGAAGCAGGACTTCCCACCTCCCTCCCAGCTGCCCCAGGAAGCATGCTCACGCTTCCCTTCGATGGGGTATGTCTGTGATGTAACGCTACAACAAGCTCCGTTTACCATGCTACTGCTTCCGAGAATGCGGAAGTGGGAAATTTTAAGCCCGGATATCTGACACCATGGAAGATAAAAAAAAAAAAAAAAGCTTACTTAGTTTTACTAAATAAATCATCCGAACTCCAGTTGTTTACATGTGAATGTTCCCCTTTAATCATCATAGTGTTCGGACTTTGGAGAGTGTTATTTCAATTCTGTCAGTTGTGGTTCAAGAGTAATTCAATGACAAAGTATCCCCCTCCCGCCCCTTTTACTGATGCAACACTGTTCAGCCAGATCAGAAGGAAGGTGCCCAGGTAGAATGCAGAGAGGGACAATCTTCAATTAAGATAAGGGAAAAACCTGAAAAACTTGTCAAGGGGGGCAGGGCTTTCATTGTTCTCATAGGAAGAAGATTGTCCCCTGGATTCCACATCTGAGAAGAGATGGCTTTACACTAGGTAAAAGGGGCGGGAGGGGAAACTTTGTTTGTGAATAAGGTTTGAGAGATAATATTCTTAATGCCTACAAAATAAAATAAAGATAAAACGAAGTATTACTATCCCTTCAAACACAGGATCCTGGGGAAAGAGCTGTCATGGGGAAAGAGCCGTCATGGACCAACAATTCCAGAGATTGGGAAACACTACTACAGATCAGGGGGCCATCAATCTTTGGACTTTCCACGGTCAAGATTACAATACCTGCCATAACCCCACAAAAAAAAGCCAATGGCTGGTTGGGGATAATGGGGAAAATATTCCCCAACAGCTGAAGGTCTAAGGAATGATTACCCCTAACATGAAAAGTGTGGAAGGAAATGTGCACCCCCCTGCAGCCATTTCTGGACTAGAATTGACAGATCACCTCTTCAAAACTGGACACATGGCAAATTCATCCTACAGTTCTTCTTTATGCAGCAGGCATTCTCTTGAGTTTTAAAAAGGATGATCTGGTAACTCAGTGCTGTACTACAACTCCCATCATCCAAAGGCTGGAACTTGTGAAATGATGGGAAATGTAGTCCTGGAGTTGTCCTTTCCCTGTCCTAGAATGGAAATAGTGTAAGGAACAGAATTTGACAGGTCTCCAGGGGGTACGTTACAGGCATTTGGGACTGTCACATTAAAGGGGGGAATCACACACTATCTGTAGAGTAAATTGGGAATGTGGAGGGGATTTGGGGTTAGAAGACACCATTCATTGGGGATGTCACACTGCACAGTCCTGGTTACCTTCACACGGAACCGGATCATGGCCAGGCGAATGCAGTGTGCCAGGCATGCAGGTGGCAGGAACCAGGCCCGGGGGGGCGGGGTGCCCTTATTCCCGACATGGCTGACAATGAGTTGAGCTGTCTGCCTCTCTCCTTGCGCTCTCCGGGCCCACTCAGGTAACCTCTCCTTGGCCAGTGTGCCGTTGAACATAGCTACCAACTCCAGGCCGCCCTGGTACAGACAGGCCTGAGACAGCGCCGCTAGGTAGCCCAACATGGCGTTCCACTGGCCACCACACACCCAGTCTGTCTGATAACCTCCATAGAGGCGCTGCAAGGCCGAGTCCGCGTCCACCAAGACCCGGCAGGGAGGGGGAGCAGCCGGGGACGGAGGCTGAGGAGGGGGTGGCGGAGGGGCAGGCGGATACCCCCCAGGTGACAGTCCGGCCCGGTGTTGTTGCCGGGCCACGGTCCGGGCTAACTTCAACAGGTCGACAGGCACCACGGCCCCTGGACAGCGCTTCTCCAGGAACTCCTGGAAGCCCTGCACACCCATCGTGCCGGGCGGGATGAGCTCGGGAAACGGCGTGTGGTGAGGGTGGGACAAGGCAGCTCTGTGTGGGACCCCGGTTACAGCGAGGTGGTTAAAGGGTTCGGGTGAGGTGTGGTGGTGTTTTGCGGGGTTCTCCCTCACTGGGCTTGGGGGCAGGGGGACAGTCCCAGAGCGGCACCAGCCGCCATCTTAATCGCCTTCTTCTTCAGCAGCACTTACTGCCACGCCCCAGTCTGCCCCCTCCTCAGCTCTCAGCGATTACACTAACGCGATGCATCCTGGGAATTATAGTCCGCGCTATGACCCGCGCCACAGGAAACGTCTGATACCGGACTACAAATCCCACACTACCCTGCGGCTCAAACTCCTCCCGCCTCGTCTGTGTAGTTTTTATAAGACCTTTCCCGCACTTATGGTCACTAGTAAATGATTTAGTTATGGGATATCCAGGTTTAATCTTTAGTCTGTGATACACTTTGCAATCCTCCGCGTTGTCAGAAATCAGTAACCCAACTAGATAGCTAAATCTCTTGAAGAAGCTCCGTGTCCCAGGGCCTGCTGGGAATTGTAGTTTTGCCGGCTTATCTGTGGCCTCCAATAACAAGCAGTGACACTAATCCGAAACTACATATCCCAGGAGCCTGCGCGGCTCACTTCAGCCATTCTGAACACCAAGATCAGTTCTTAAAACACAAAAAGAAAGAAAGCACAAAGTTTTAGTCGTGGGGTCATGTGCAGGTTGAAAGAGAGTTGTTTTAATGTGTATCATCGCTTTATTCTCAACCATCACGTTATTTTCTCTCCATGCTGACTGACTCCTGCCATGGTGGTGCTGGACAAAATGGTGGGGAGGAGGCTTTTCATTCAAAGTTGGCATTCAGGGCCAGGGCCCATTATCTATTATAGTTCCCTAGTAACAAATAATGGCGTTTAATTGGTTAGAATAGGGGATTACTAAGTGTTGTATCACTTCCACTATGTGAACTTTATGTCATGCCCTCCAGCTGTGCCTTTCTCTCATGTGCAGTGCCTGTGTGTGCTTCTGTACTTTATACAACAATACAAGCATTTGCACCTTTTTTTGCTTCTGCAAAAATGTAAATTGGTCTTTTTTTTCCTGCTGATTGCAAAGGAAAAATGCAACCAGAAAAGGGATCTGTCATACAATGGAAATATAATTTACAAGACATACATGTCATGCCTTGGAAAGAATATGTAATTATTTTATTTATAAGACACCGGAGGAGGTGCTTCAACCATACCTCCCAAGTGTCCCTCTTTTAGACCCAAATCCCTCTTTCCCACCCTAATGTCCCTCTTTTTAGGAGATCAGACTGTGTGGTGTGTGTATATAAGTGTATCTCATTGCTCTACAGCAATAAAACTCACATTACTGTTTGTGTAAACATCCGTATTTGTGTTTATAAATTAGTCTGTTTAAATAAAGTACGTTGATCTTGTTATAAGTCATTTATTAGGTTAGACAAGAAGGTGTCAATATGTCATGAAATAGCCTAAAAATTCTCTTTAATGCCCAGCCCATCAGCCACACCCCCTAAAACACAAGTGTCCCTCTTTGGCAGTTTGAAATGTTGGGAGGTATGGCTTCAACGGATCCACCGCTCATCCACAGCCAAGAAAGACATCCACTTTCTTGTATCAATAAAATTACTTTTATTCTTCCTCTTTTAAAAACATCAATCACAATGTAAGGATACCCCACCAGACATACACGAGACCACGAAGCGCCTAACGCGTTTCATGAAAAAGTTACTTAATCATAGGCTATATTTTGAGCCTATGATTAAGTGACTTTTTCACGAAACGCATTAGGCGCTTCGTGGTCTCATGTATGTCTGGTGGGGTATCCTTACATCGTGATTGATCTTTTTAATAGAGGAAGAATAAAAGTAATTTTATTGATACAAGAAAGTGGATGTCTTTCTTAGCTGTGGGTGAGCGGTGGAACCGTTGAAGCACCTCCTCCGGTGTCGTCTAGTTTGTCAAAGTCCTTGGCCGGGACTGTGGGGGTCGCTCCGGATCCACAACGGCTTTTTGCCGTGGTGAGTAGTGATGATTTATATGCAATCATCTTGAGAATAATATCAGTGGATTAGGCATTTAGTACCGATCTCTCTCATTTGAGTTTTATTATTTTATTTACAACCTGTCCATGCACACTAGTCTTGGGTCTTGCCTTTAATCCTTTCAGTGCCAGGGACACCCCTCTGGCACTCGAAGGGTCAACCATGGCCAAATTTCCCAATAGGCAGAGTAGGCAAATGCCTAGAGCGCCAGATTTTGAGGGGCAGTGCCTCAGCTGTGCTGGCGACATCCCTGTGAAGCCAGAGCGAGCTCAATGTTCTTGCACCAGTTTTATACCCTATTTTACAGGTGGTTATTTAACCCCTTCCATGCTAGAGATAACTCCAAAACATTGCAAAGCAAGGGGTTAGAAATCTCTCTAGCAACCAAGGGGTTAAGCTTATTTTAATTCTAGCTTGTTATAGGCAAACGGTATTATATGTTGTAGGAACAGTGGACGGGCCATGGCTGCCTTACCTTGGGGAGCCTGAGTTGTTAATTCAGCCTTGCCTTCAACAGATGAGCATACCTCCCAACACTACAAGTGGCCAAAGAGGGACACTTTAGTTTTATGGGGTGTTGCTGGTGGGGTGGCTAGGGGGTGGGGTATTACAAAGCATTTTTAGGATATTTTATGGCATACTAACACCACTTTGTGTAACTGAATAAATGAATTAGAGCAAGACCAACATATTCTATTTACACAGACTAATTTATAAATACAGATAGTGAAGCTTAAACAGACATTAATGTGAGTCTTAAAGGGACAGTAATGTCCAAAAAAACCTCTTTTTACAGTTATGTAGAGCTTAAAATATTAATCAAATCTCTCTAAACCCTATCTCTCAAACCACTATGGTTTGAGACATAAAGGGATTCAAAGTTTCCCCCCTTCCTCCCCTTCTCCTGATGTAAGCTGTAAAGCCGACAGCAGTAGAATCGAGTCCTATGACTCAAGGAGGCTCTGCAGCCAAAAACATTAATTGGAAAGGTCTAAAAAGTGTGCCTGGTTTGCGAGCACACTTTGTAGATCTTTCCAATGAATTAATTAATTTTAAGTACCGCGATTTCGGCTCTGCTGCAGAGCCTCCTGCTGGTCCCCGGACCGGGATCTCCTGCTGTCAGCTAGACGCTGACATCAGGAGAAGGGAAGGAGGGGGGGAACTTTGAATCCCTATATCTCTCAAACCATAGCGGTTTGGAGCGATTTGATTAATATTTTAAGCTCTACATAACTATAATAAAATATTGGGAACATTACTGTCCCTTTAATGCTGTGAAACAATGTGATACACTTATACACATACCACACAGTCTAATCTCCTAAAAACAGGGACAACAGGGTGGGAAAGAGGGACAGAGGGATTAGGGTCTCAGAGAGGGACTGTCCCTCCTAAAGAGGGACACTTGGTAAGTATGGATGAGTAACAGCGAATATGGGCTTTAGCACTTAGACGGGGACAGGGGCTAAGAGTGGACTCTCTTTTTAATCTGTGAAATGTTGGAGGAGGTTATCCACAAAAAAAGGAGCAATTTTAAAGCAAGCCTGCTGCTCCATAAGGGGTAAATAAAACTCCCTATTGTTTTAAAGAGGGCTTTTAACTCCATGGATTCTGGAGGTGTTGGAAACATTGTATTCAAGAGGTTAAAAGTCACATTTGTGGGCCCCCGGAGACTAGATGAGTGCACAATGCTTTCGAGAAGCAATGAATTGCATACTCCTGTTGTGTTCAAGAGATTAATTTAATGAGAATTAATCCTTTTAGTGACAGAGGATTAGGCCATTTCTTAGACATCGACCCTGAACGGTGGGCACATTTTCAGCAAATATATAGTTTTGTTTTTTTCCAGAACAAATTAAGCTTTTTCTTGCTTCCTCACGTGATGTAAATTTTACAATGGTTGACAAACTATAATGTCAAATACAAATGAAAATTATTTATTTTACAACTATCATACATCTGTATAAAAAACATTTGTAGATTGTGAAATATGCAGTTTCTAAAATCCCTGAGTACAAAAATGCTAAATACAGAATGTATAGTTTTATTTACATGCATGGCCTGCAAAGACCCCAAGTAATAGGAGCACTTATCCTGTAAAAGGATGTTTTAAACCCTTAGTGACATGATGTGCCAGGACTGTCAAGTCCATTCTGGATGGTAAGAACCAGTGATTCTCTGAAGTCAATATTTACTGGATATACAAACACTTCCAAAAATCATAAGTCTCTTTTCTAGACAGTCATTTTCTTACTTAATGGGATAGTAATACTTAAATATTACTACCCCCCATCTTCAGGGCCAGTGCAAGGATTTTTGTATACACAGGCGAAGGTGCATTTTGATGCCCCCCCCCCGACCCAATCCCCTGACCTTGCCATAAACCCCTGCTCCCGCCCACATATTCACCTCCACAATACCCCTTCCACAATGTCCTCTTCATCTCTACATTGCCCCTTCCATAATGCCCCTTCCACAATGCTCCCTTCACCACCACATTGCCCCTTCCCTAATGCCCCTTCATCTCCACAATGCTCCCTTCATCTCCACATTGCCCCTTCCATAATGCCCCTTCATCTCCACATTGCCCAGCTTTCCCCTTTTCGGCGCCCCTCAGTTGCTGCACCCTAAGGCAGCTGCCTGTGCTGCCTTAATGGTAGCGCCAGCCCTGCCCATCTTGTAGCCCTTCAAAAGCTGAGTAAAATGAGCCCAGCGGGATCTCCCAAACCTTTATGGTTTGAGAGATATCCACTTTCAAAGTTCCATCTCCCCTGACATCAGCATTCTAGCTGACAGAAGGGGAATCCGGTCCTGGGACTGGCGGAGGCTCTGCAGCAGAGCTGAGATCGCGGTAATAAAAAAGAAACCCTTAACTTAAAAGGTCTTCTATGTGTGCTTTCAAACCAAGCACATGCAGAAAACCTTTTTAGTGAACAATTTCTTTTTTTATTACCGTGATCTCAGCTCTGCTGCAAAGCTGCCGACTGATCCCAGGAGAGGATTCCCCTGCTGTCAGCTAGAATGCTGATGTCAGGGGAGATGGAACTTTATGGTTTGAGAGATGCCACTGGACTCATTTTACTCAGTTTTTGAAGGGCTACAAGATGAGGGATAGAAATATTTAAGTATTACTATCCCTTTAAAAGTATTAAGAGATCATGTTAACTACATGCATGGTCTAGAGTGAGTGTCAAAATCCAGCCTGAATCCTACAGTAAATAAAGGACCTTTCAAGCTTTAATTTACTTATACGTAATAACTTTATTTATAATTTATTACACCACAAGCTCAAAATGAGATGGAGCCTTTACTGCCATTTTCTGTGGACACCAATCTAAGATCCAAAGCTTTCTCACACAAAACTGAAAAAAGAACACAGAAAAATGCTGTACGAACACCAATTCGAGATACTGTTACTGTCAGTTTTATTTAAAGAAAAATTGTTTCTCTCTTTTTCTTAAAACTTTACTGCTTTTTTTTTTTTTTAATATGAGAAAAACACAGCATCCTGGGCCTAAATGGAATAATATCCATTACTTCAGATATGAGACTTTAACCCGACCCAAAAAATGAAAGTATCCACATCTAAAGAACCTTTGAAAGGAACTCCGGAAAAGAGGTTCAGATTTCCTAAACGAAAACTTGCTGGTTGTGATCTAATGAATAACGGCTGAGGAAATATGCCTGCATGTTGACACTTACTGAGAGATTAACTACTTTTAGTGCTGTTGGAGAACATTGAGCCCAGGGTATTATTGGAATGACTTCCTTGGAGAACTGACAACTCCCTTAACTGGGCCTCGCTTCTTGATTAGTTACAGCCGAAATATTGCCTTTTTCCTACTTGAAGCACAGTGCCAGGATGCCATGTTTGAACACAAGTCGCTACATCATTTTGATCAATTGTTTGGTGCTCAGTGGGATATATTTTTGACATATGGCTTGTTAGAAGTGATTGCTTGCTCTTGGACTATAGTTTTAAAGATAAATAAGCTTAATGTATTATGAATAAATCACAGTAACAGGCCTATACCCACTAACTTAATGTTGTATATAATACATTTAAAGGCTCTAGAGCAGGCATGTCAATCATGCGGGCTGCATTGTCACTCTCCCCGATAACGTGTCCTTCCATGAATGTGCCATAGAACCTTTTCCTCAAACGTTCCTGGTACTGAAGCACAGTTTAGTAATCTCCCTATTCTAGGCATTCAAACATGCAGCCCTCTCCCTGCTAAATGGTGTGCCCCTGAAGTTTAGGATTACTGACACTCCAGCCTTGTTCTATTGTCCCACTAGTAGCAACAGAACCACACATACAGCCTTGTTCCGCTGGCCCACTGAAATATTCAGAACTGTGAATACCCAGACAACTCAGCCTTGTTTTAGGGAAAGGGTGCCAGAAAGGAAGACATACCTGTCCTCCCTGCTAAAGAAAACAAAACAATGCATCTATACATAAGAAGAAAAACCAAAGGCATCCCTCACATCCCAAAATTAGCTTCTGTCTCTCCCACTGATCCTTGCCCTGACCTCAAGGAGGGCAACATGATGCCAGTATCACACAGTAGATTTATGATTATGTGACTATTAGTGTACAGTGGAACAAACCTGAGTAAATATTTTCACTTTGTCCATCTGGAATACAGGAACCATGAGTGAAGTTCCCTCCTCCAGGAAGGAAGGGCATTAAAAAAGGTATCTGAGGCAGAAACTCCTAGGCTGCTCCACTTTACACCCACCTGGGAATGCCCAGTTCTAAAGAATAGCAAAGATGGAAGAAAATAAATAGAAGTGAAACAAGAATGGGTGTCCCCAGAAACAGGGAACCCACGAGGACCCCCATTCCTGGGACTCAAACCATTGTTCTTTCTCTGGGAGGGAAGCCCTGTGTGCCACGTGGATTAAGAGAAAATTATTGATCAGTAAGTACACAAAAATTCCCTTTTCTCTTACGTACCACGTGGAACACAGGAACCATGGGGATTTAACAAAGCATCCACCAAGATTTCAGGAAGAGAAGGATAAACACCTCTTCAAACACAGACCAGTTCTAACCAAAATTAACCGGTACAACATGAACCTCAGGTGTCAATAGACACCAACACTACAAACCAATGAACAGGAACTAAAGTTACTGGTCAAAACAAAATCAAAAAGAACAATTAGACACAATGGCCTGTAGTACATTCCAGCCAAAGCTGGCTTCAGCTGAAGCCACCACATTAGAACAGTACTGTTTGACAACTGTGTGGAAGAACAACTACACTGCCACCATAAACAAGTGCTCAGCAAAGGCCCAATTCTGATAAGCCCAAGATACGTCCACGTACCTGGTGGAATACACCTTAAACTGAAAAGGCACATGGCTTCTTCCTGAGAATATATGCTTGGCAAATGGTCACCTTAATCCAAGAAGCCATTGATACTTTAGTTTCAGCCTGGCCCATACAAGGGCCTTCAGGGATGACAAAAAGTGAATCAGATTTCCAAAAAGGCTGCATGCAATGAACATAGCACTTGACCTCATCCAAGAGATTAAGCTCCTGCTCCTGTTAGATGGAGCGGGACAACAAGAAGGAAGGATCATTTTTTGGTTGATGTGAAACTCAGAAACAACATTAGGGAGAAACCCTATGGGAAATTGCAGGATCATCCTCTCAGGTGGATGACCAGAAAATGAGTTTTGCAAGATACAAAGCCTGAAGCTCGGCCTATAGCTGAACACAGTTGCCAAAAGAGACACTGACTTGAGCGTCCACAAATGCAGGGAAACAGAAGACAAAGGCTCAAAATGAACCTTCTGCAGCACTCCCAGAACCAGGTTCAAATCCCACAAAGGAATAGGATCCCAAAAGACAGGGTAGGAATGAACCACCCCCTGGACAAAGGCTTGAGTGCCAGTTAGTAAAGCAATATGCCTCTGGAGAAGGGCATAAATCTGAAATTTATTAGATCGGAGACCAAGCACTTTCTGAAGACCATCCTGAAAAAAGCCAAGACAACCTGAACTCGGAAAGGTTGTGGGAGGACCCCAGGTTTTTGATCACTTATAGAACAGAAACCACAACCTATGTCATGTATTGGAAGAAAATGTCTTTCAAGACAACAGCACAGTAGGAATGACAGTCAGAAAAACCCTTATGTCTCAGGATTCTGGCCTCAAGAGTCAAGCCGTCAAAGCCATCTTATAGACTGGACCCAGAATCAAAAGGCCCAGATGCAGAAGGAACCAAAATGGCTCAGCCACGGACAGATTGAGAAGATCTGAAAGCCAGGATGACAAGAGCCCACTCCCATCTGATTTTGTCAGCGGCCTGGGAATCAGGGAAGCGAGAGGAAAATGCCATGGAATTACATCCATATCTACAGGAAGAGCTAGAGGATCCCTGTACAGAATTGTGGACCCTTATGGTTCAGCTGAGAGGCAATTAGATCCACCATCAGAGGACCCCCATAATCAAACTATTGAGTTTAACATGACTTGATTGAGTTCCCAATTTCTTAGACCCAGAGGCCCTAGCAACTGAAGTGTGCCACATTGTTGTCTGTCCCTAGAATGTAAACGGTGGAGAGAGCTGGAAAGCGAGCCTCGGCCCACATTAGAATCTGCCGAACCCCTGTCTGTGCTGCCACACTTCTTTTCCCTCTGTGGCAGTTGATGTAAGCCACCTCCATCACAATGCCTGATGGATTTGCACTGGGGAGTCCAGGAGCGACTCAGACCAGTGCTGCAGGGATAGGCGAATCACCTGCACCTTCAGAACATTTATGGACAGTGTGTACCCTGCCCTGAGCAGTCTGAGAACCCAAAGTGAGAAGGAGAACTTTACCCATTGTTCCTGGGTTCTACATAGGACATAAGAGAAACATCGACCACTTTCATATAAGCAAATCTCATGGGAGCTACCTTTTTGTTTCTCTATACATCTGGGCAGAAATCTGTTAAAAGTAAATGCTTCATCTACTTCAAGAATTCTTATTATATTATACTAGTTGAAGAGCCAAAGTGCCACTGCCACCCGGTCGCGGGGCAGTCATGTGCAGTAGAGACTGCCCACGGCACGGGCAGTCTCTACTGCGCATGACTGCAGCACGCGCAGCAGTCTCTACTGCGCATGACTGAGTTGTTACACACGTTTTAGCGATTATATATGATTTGTATATTATATTATATATATATATATATACACACACACACATATACACACACACACACACACACACACACACACACACACACATTTTTTTTTGTTTTTATACACTTCAGAATGATTTGTGTGCACCTCCATGTCATTCAGTTGTTCCTCTGCAGAGTCTGAGTCACTAACCACCACGTGAGTGGCAATAATATCTGGGATTAGACACTGAGCCTTCCTTCTGCAGCAGCTCAATGCTGTCTTGGAAGTCTTCATTGCTGCCTTCCAGAAAGATGTCTTTACAGAGGAATAGCCCAGTAATCTAGTCAATGAACAGGTTATTGTTATAGGTAGGAGTAAAGGAGCTAGGGGAGTGCAGGCACTCCATCAGACAAGGTCACATTGTTATGTCATAGGTATAGAGGCATTTCCTTCATAGTTTTCCTATATAATAATTCGCTAGGATGTTTGTCAGAAGCAGTCATGCGCAGTAGAGACTGGGTGTATTTGGGCAGTCTCTACTGCGCATGATTGCATCGCGTTAGAGAAGCGACTTAAGACTGCATCGCGTGGAGCAGTGATGTAGCGGCCGCTTAACCCTTTGAGTGCCAGAGGGGGACGCAACGTATTGCAAAGAAATGCATTGCATACCTCTCTGGCACTCAAAGGGTTAACATAACCCGGACCTTGGCCAGTGTACACAGGCTTTTACACTAGTTGGGTATAAAGAAGCAACCGGAGCATTAAGGAGCCCATCTTAAGCCTTTGAGTGCCAAAGGGGTATCCAAGGCATTGCTTTGCAATGCCTTGGATAGCCTTTTCCTTCTGAAAAGGTTAAAATAACTACAGGTAAGGTCCCGCTGCATCTTGGCTGCCTTACTTTTCCGACTGGCATGTCTTACTCTGGTTTGCTTCGTTAGAGAAGGATGAAGCAGGTACCTCCTGGTGTGAAGGTGACAGGACAGGGTTCTGGAATAGGTCAGGGTCCCCTGTGAAGAGATAGGTGTTACTGTGGCAATTAAACACTTAACCCACTGCCGAAACATTCTCCAGTAATGCATGTTCCATCTATAGCTGCTGTATGCAGAGTAATGATTGATATTTGCAGGATGAACTCACAAAGGGTGAATCTCTCCAAAGATAGATAACCTTTAGTAACATATTATTCACATGCTGTAATCGGACTGTCGGCAACATACCTGAGCACTGCAGATCAGTAGGAACATGAAATATTACAGGAGAGAGGTTCACATGGCACTACTGATGTTAAGTGTATTGGTGCAGTATTATGTAACATTCTTTGACCAAGAAAGCAGAGATCAGTCTTGTGATGTACATAGACAGCTGAGGCACATTACATGCTGTTGTTGAACAGTAACTGTCATAGGCCTAAGAAGCCTTCAGTTATAGTCCAGTAATGGGTAGAGATCAACAGGGTGTCCACCTTCATCTAAAATAAGGTTACTCAAAGAGACTATCAATAAGTGCCAATACTTGAATATAAACTGCTACCTAAGGGATTTTGTCTCCCTGCAACCTTTCCTCATGGGACGGGGGCATCAGAACACTCCTGATACACCCCCCAGCTATTCATCACCTGGGCAACAGCGCTGGGCAGTCAATAACTGCAACCATGCAAAAATGTGCAACTCCGCTGCCTCCATGGAACCTGAAATTCTGGGTTGAGTAGGTGGGGTTGAGGGAAGCTACTCACGTCATCTGTGGCATTGGAAATGATACCAATAATGTGGGTGGATTCCCCCATCCTTCCTACTTCACCTAGAAGTTTGGGCTTCGTGGAAGAAGAGGAGTCACTCTCATATACACCATCTTGACAGCCCAGCATTGTTTCACTGTCGACTATAGTCACAAACCCACACATACACTGTCTGTTTCCCCAGCTGTGTCCCACTGGTACCCATAGAAACACAAATACACTGTCTACTTCACCAGCCTTATTATTCTACTGGTAGCCTGGCACACAGTACTGTATATGTCAAGCTATATATATGGGGTATGGTTTTCCTGGGCCAGAAGTAGGTACCGAATATAGTAGATAATTCCACAGTGTTAAAAGATTTTAGCATCTTTGACGTGACTGACGTTTAATAAAGTATGTGTGTTTTGTTTTTGTGCCTATGGCATCACTTTCTGAAAATAGTTGAACTCACTATCCTAGGTGTACACAGGTAGGGGTCCCCGTCATTGCATGAGGTTGGTTCTCTATGTTCCACAATGGCATGCCTTGTTATTTCTGTAGTTGTTACAGCCATTTTTGTACAGCAAGTTGTATTTTAAAACGGAATGAAAAATTAGAGATTAATATAATGTAGTTTTTTTTTCTTCTGGCATCCCCATATCATATGTCAACCCATATCAGTGGGGTAGAGTTATTTTCTGGGACTGGTTTTAGATGCTGAATACAGTAGGAAATTCAATGACATTGAAATATTTTAGTACTACTTAAATGACAAATGCAAAAAGTATGCATTTTTTACCTGGACACGCTCCAGAAATAGCTATGTACATTAGCCTAGGAATGGAATGGCAAGTGACCCCTCATTTGATATTGGTGGTTGTCTACTTTCCAAAAGAGTATTCTTTATATAGCCTTTCTTCATTTCTATAGTTACAACCATTTTAGTACAGAAAGTCATATTTGAAAAATGAGATTATAGCTAAAGTAGTATTGTGCATCTGGCACCTCCTACGGTATGTCAGCTCTTACCAATGGGTTGCCATTTTTCTCTGAAGACTAGTAGCTAACGAATACAGTAGGAAGTTCCTTGGTTTTCAAAGTTATCAGTGTCTTTGAAGGGGTGAAATACAAAATCTCTTCTTTTTCCTATAACTTTGATTTCTGGAAACATTTATGTGTACCAGCCTAGTGACTCATTTGATGCGGGTCAATCTTTCCAAAATGGCATGGCTCTGCATACCTTTTCTTCATATCTGTAATAGATATGACCGTTTTATTGAAGGCAATTGTATGGGTGGGAAAAAAAAAGCTGGCATAGTTTAGTGCTCCTATCATGCCATGGTATACAAACGGAGTACCATATAGGTACAAAATAGGGCATTGCAAATGTAAAATATACATTTTTCCTATGGCTCCAATATTTGTGCACACCATCCTAGGGGTAGAAAGGCAAGTGGCTCCTCATTTAATGAGGGTGAAGGTCTACTCTCCAAAATAATAAGTCTTGTATATCTTTCCTTCATGTCTCAAAAGGTATATGACAATCTAAACACAGGTAACCAAATAAACAAAATTAAAATAGGTGGATTCAGTTTTATGCTTCTGGCACCCCCACACAGTATATCAATATAAATGTGGTGCCATTTTTCAAAGAAGAGCAGTAGCTAATGTATACAGTAAGAAATTCCCTAGTTTTCAGATATTTCAGGAACGGTGTTAAATACAGCTTTTTGGCCCTGTTAAAGCTAGACAGATCTCCATTGCATTGCTTCACAATGAGTTGGAGACATCTGATTTAAATGGGGCTTTTAACCCCATGAATACTAACGAGTTATTGAACTGTATTTCTCCCCATGTTGCATGGTTTGCCCTATAATTACTCTGCAGGGATAGTAATGTCTCTATAAACGTGCAGCTGTTAATCTTCGTTATGCTTTTTGTTAAATGAAGCTCTGTGTTTAATTACTTACAGTCCTGTAGTTCAAAAGCTATTCAAGCTGAAAGTATCCCCCTCCTGCTCCTATGACCACCTCCACTTCAAGCTGCAATCCATTTGTGGGACCGGATAGATTAAGTGAGGGACAATCTTCACACAGCACGTATAAGGAAAACCCTGCCTTACTGAAGATTGTCCCTCGCCCCTCTCTATCCAGATCACACTTAGAGGCAGCATGACACAGGGAAAGGGGTGAGAGGGGGATCCTTTTAGCTTGAACAGGTTTTGAACTACAGAACTATACGTAATTAAATGTAGCGCTACGTGTTGCAAAAAGAAATTTAACAGCCACAGTTTAATTAGAGACATTACTATCACTTTAAGAAATAATAAGGCCCAAAGTTGATAACGCATCCGAGATGAAGAAACGTAAAAACAAAATGGAGGCGGAAATTTAGTTTATGTAAAAGTTATAATTTCCCAGCGTTTAATAACGGGTGCAAGAGAAAACTCAGACATTCAAGAATGACAAATTTGCTTTTGTTTTTAGTCTCTTTTTAATGCAAACTTTACAAGATTCTCCTGTAATTAAACAATAATTACAATTCCAGTGATGGAATGTTAGTTTTCTAAAATATCCCAAAAAAGTGCATGCTGCGTCTCTAAACTTAAGTATATTGCAGTAAAAGACCAACTTTCAAAAATAAACACGGTACTTGTCATAAGAATATATATATATATTATGTATAAAACACAAAACCACTGATAGATTTAAAGCAGGGATCTGTTCAGATTGATAAAAAAAAGCCAGAAATAAATTGGAGTTTCCTTTTATACATATAAACCCAGTGCAGATTTATCTCCAACTCTTAACACTCTAAGTGCCAGGGGTGTATCGAATGCATTGCAATGTGCAAAGCCTGGCACTTAAAGGGTTAATTTTCATAACGCCCACTGCTATTTTGGTATTCAGCGGCACAGGGGAAAATAAAAGGAGAGACATTCTGAACAAATCCCCGGGGAGCAAACTTATTCACAGTTTGAAGATGGCAAAAAAAAAGAAAAGAAAAATCATGTACATTAACATCACTGAGATCAGCAGGTAGGCCAACATGTAAAATTCACAACCAGCATTTCTCAAAGATGAAACACCACAACATTAACAGATTCAACATTTTCTGAACGAAAGGAATTTATGGAAAAGAAAAAGGGGGAGAAACGGGATTAAAAAAAAAAATGACTAAGTGATTGCTTTGATGAAAAAATACAGAATAAAGCATTAACCATCTTCAGTGTTTAAAAGCCTTTCATATGGATCGAACATCGCCATTTGCCTAGGGCTGTGGTTTTTAAACACTGCAGATATTTTTTTCTTTTATTTTTTATTGATGCTGGTACAGAAGACAAAGAAAAAAAAAAACCTTTGCTGGTTAACAGCAGTAAGTGGTTTTATTAAGAAACCATCAAACAGCTCAGACAGCAAGATTTGGGCATTTGTCTTTGGGCTGAACGACACAACTGTGGAGACCCTTTGTCCGAAATTTATCACACTGCGGGAAAAGCAACGTATCAAATATGTTGCTCTTAGCTACAATTGTTGATTGATACATTTGGGTATTAATCAGCAATCAACTTTATTTCCCTACCTTGCATATGCAAGACAGGGAATTGCACGGAATATCTGGTGTAAATGCCACCATTCCAGAGATATACACACAGCATTCCAATTGGGACCACCAGCTTCAAGATGGATTGACCACCGTTTATGGATAAATAAACGAAGAATGGAGATGATGTGCCCATTGCTGAATGTCTAATGTTTAAAGTTGTTCTATGATTTTTTTTTTGCACTGAACTATTTGCAGCTTGATAAATTTCAGCTTTGTCTGTTGTTTGCAGAGTGAGAGTGTGTGTGTGCGTTCGCATGGACCCTATGAGTGGCCTAGGGATGTCCAACGCATTACTTCAAAATACTTTTGATTTAAAGGGGGCTTTTAACCCATTAAATGTGAACAAACTCTCTAACACATTGTTGGGGACCTCTGTCACATTCAAGAGGTTATAAGCCGCATTTCAATAAATAGAAATATCCATCCCAGAAAATGCAATTGGCCCTAGGGGGTCCTGTGTTTCCATTAGAAACTATTGTTGGGAAAGAAAAAAAAAAACACACAAAAAAACACAACAATGCTGATGAAGTTCACTAAAAGTAATTTAACCCTTGATACCCAGAGGGGTGTGTAATGAGACCCTACTGCACAACACTCTGGTCCTCAAGTTGTAAAAAGTCACAGCTTAAACACGGTTCACTTGGAAATCAAACAAAATGAAATAAAGCACTTGTTACTTTCCTTGAATCCAACCACTGGAGGTCACTGTTCACAATATTCTATAAAGTCAGCATCGTGGATTGCTTTTCAGAAGCACCTTCTGCGTATACGTGACTACAAAGGCAAAATAATCACCAGTAAACCGATATCAGTGTCCTGGAGGTATCAGCCATTCACAAAAAAAGTGTTCTCGCCTCAAACGAACCCCAAAAATAAACTTTTTAATGAAAGATTACATTCCACAATGCTACAATCACATTAGTAGACCGATATATTACATTTTCAATTACATTTACATGTTAACTGAATGCAGCTACAAGAACAGTGGTTCCCATCTTTTGAGTTGCGAAGCATCCTTATTTAACCCTCTGAGTGCCAGAGGGGTTCTCAACACATTGCACACCCCTATGGCATTCAAAATGTTCAAATGTGACACGTAGTTGATGAATTGAAGTTTCTGTGACGTGTGAATCAAATTCCATGTAACAATGAGAATATTTAGAAAACTGACACATTCAGCTTCACAAATGTCTAGTAATGTGCTTGTTGGGAACCAGTGCACAGGTAGCTTGGAAGTTGCTGGCTGTGTATCATTAACCCTTTGAGTGCCAGAGGGGTATGCAACGTTCTACTTTGCAATGTGTTGCATACCCCTCTGGCATTCAAAGGGTTAAGCTATGTATTCTAAATTATTGTACAGTAAAACGAAAAATACAAAACAAAAAAAACAAAAAAAAAGTCCTAAAAAGAACACGGATACCTACTAATAAATCAAATGAATCTTTTGTTAATGCTGGATATCATATATCCATGGAGGCAGATGATATTATTTGTAACCAGACTTCAGATGCCCCCCTACTGTATTCTTCTTGAAAAGGAAGACATTAGCGGGTAGAGTCTGAAGTCTAGCATCAAAATCATTTCTGCCCCATGAGACATAATACCCAGTGCTAATTATTAATTTGGGGGAACCAGTCCACACAGAACTGATTCACGGTGGCCTTGTTTGATAACGTTAGGCAACATCATTTTACATAAGCTTTACTGGTGCCAGTGTTCTGAGGCCTGACGAAGGACCACACAGGTCTGAAATGCTGTCCAATCGTTTTCTACCGGGCAATAAAATACATCTGGCAAACAATCGACAGGTAGTGCTCATCTGTTTATATCAGATTTTTAGTTGCCATTAAGATGTTCGTCACAGATTAAGGTATATGAGAAGGGCTTGTATTATTAGGAGGTGTGTTCTTTTAAGGGTTGCCATATAAACACTGCAAGCTTCTTTATTAACCACAAACCAATATTAGAGATTAGCATAAAACAAATTCAGTGTTCTTGCACCAACAAGTACTGGACCTAATCTAGGTATTTTTGGGATTCATGTAATTCATTTTCTGTTGCCCCATCATATAGTCAGGGTTCTTTCAAACGTATTAACCCTTTGAGTGCTTTCAACGTGTTTGACACTTAAAGGGTTAAAAGCTTCTGACACGAAAGCTGTAAATCATGTGAAACCACCAATACAACCTAACGTAGCTTGCCTTGAATTTTAAACCAACCTAATGGAGCTTTTATGGCACATTCACTTTGACATATTTACATTGGTCAAATACAAGAATTCTATCTCCCACGGTTTTGTTAAAATTCCAATTCTATTTAAAGGAGCAGTAAACATTTTTTCAAGAGGATTTTTCATTCAAAAACATTACAGCTCAAAGTGGTTTTGGTACATTAAACTACAATGTTCTACTGGGGCCACCAGGTGGTGCTGTTCCTATCATTTACTAGAGAGCTCTAGTCTTACTTATGCTCTCAGAGAAAGTGCATTATAAAATTAGACACCAGTTGGTGCTGTTGCTAACAGTTTTATTAACCTCTTAAGGACCACGGAGTATCCCATTGCTTGGCAATGCATTGTGCTCCCCTCTGATCTTTAACCCCTTCAGTGTCAGACGGGTACGCAACACATTGATTTGTACAACTATTGAATGAAAAATTTCACAACAGTTGGAGAACTACTTGTTCTATTCAACAGGAAAAGCACTAACATTCTCAAGGTTTACGGCTACGTCCTCCGGCACCAACGGGTTAACCCCTTCTGGTGGACTGAAGGGACTGCAACACATTGCATGTTCCCGAGGCAATGAATGGAGTATATTTTGTGAGAGCTGGTTTTATAGGAGAAGTGGTATAGAAGAAACAGATTTGAATAGCAAAATTCAATGCCAATATCTTTATGTATAAAAAAATGATTACTGCCACCTGTCCCCAAACGTATGGACACTAAAAACAATTTACATAACTGTGGCGTTTATATAAAGGCAAGACAGAAATGCTCAAGTAATTCTGTGTCTCCTTAGGAGATGCTGCAATGCTGTTTAAAGTTACAATTCCACCTTTCACAGCGCGAACTGCCAACAAACCACTTAACACACACACACACACACACACACACACACATAAACAGTACAATGATATTCATAGCAATTAAACCGGCTAATCCACACAGTTACGGATTATGCTCAAAATACACCAGGCTCACTGCCACAGAGGGAAACAAAACACCGCCATCACCTCATAGCGGTAACCCTTTGTGTGCCAAAGAAGTATCCTACAAAATTAATTGCACAGCCCTCTGGCACACAAAGGGTTGATGCTAGATGTCTAAACACCGCATAGCATTCAAGGTGTTAAAATTCCCCCCATTTAAATCAATGGGACTTTTTGATTTATTTATTCTTTCCCTATATAATGCAAATGATTTTCCCCACAACGCCTCCACTTTTCTTTTGAACATATGGTCCAAAATGTTAATAAATAAAGGGGGGGGGGGGGGAGAGGAAAAAAAAAAAGCAGAGGTGCTGATTTTCAATGTGTTTCCTGTATTTGTGATACTCTATATATTAAAATGCAGTAAGGCGAGATAAAACTCTCCAATTCTATGTTATTTAAAGCACAATATCCCCTGGGAACCGACCTACCAGTAAAACTAGGAATCCCCTTGTGAGCACCTGAGGGCCCTCTTAATGGATGTCTGAAAACAGACCCCTGGAGGGAGATAGACAAAGGCGTGATAAAATGGAGATAACTTCTCCAGTCCCTATGCTATTCTATGGAACCCATGCACTCAGATCTTCAGAGTTGGAGAAGTCATGGTGCATTGACTCCATAGTATAACATAGGACTTGGAGAAGTGATATTACTGGAGAAGTAATCTCCACTTAATCACACCTTAGTGCATCTCCCCCTTTGCGTTCCTGCACTAGTTCCATGAGACAAGATTTAAATTCTTACATTTCAGTCTTCTTGAGCTGCACGTGCAGCCCCCAGAGTTCTGGATGTGAGACACAGACTTCCAACGTTTGATTCCAGCATGTTAATCAGCCAAGGTTTCCCGATGCCCCAAACAGCTGCTAGAAGACATTCTGGGGTCTACAGTGCAGCCCCAGGCTTTTTACTAATAAGCAGTACAATAGGAGCCGATTTTGTAAAATACAGGAGCACCCTTCATAAAACAGGATAGCTACCCTACAGTTTATGCATTAAAGGGATAGTATTACTTCAAAATTACTATCCCTCATATTGTAGCCCTCAATAAACTGAGTTAAATGACACCAGCGGCATCTCTCAAACCTTTATGGTGTAAGAGATAGCCGCTTTTAAAGTTTCCTCTCCCCTGCTGTCAGCATTCTGCTGCCAGCAGGGGAATCCGGTCCCGGGACAGGCGGAGGCTCTTAAACAGAGCCGATATCTCATTACGGAAGGAAAAATGATTCATTGAAATAGTCTTCTACGTGTGCTTGGTTACCAAGCACACGTAGAAGACTGTTTCAATGAATCATTTTTCCTTCCATAACGAGATATCGGCTCTGCTGAAGAGCCTCCTCTTGATTCAGAGACCGGATTCTCCTGCTGGCAGCAGAACGCTGACAGCAGGGGAGAGGAAACTTTAAAAGAGGCTATCTCTTAAACCATAAAGGTTTGAGAGATGCTGCTGGTGTCATTTAACTCAGTTTATTAAGGGCTACAATATGAGGGATAGTAATTTTGAAGTAATGCTATCCCTTTAAAACAGGAGAAGTCATCATTTGGCACTCCAGCTTTTGGAGAATTCATCATCAACCAGCCAACATCTGGTTTGGTATCTGGTAAGAGTTGAAGTCACCAAGAGCTGGAGAGCCAAAATATGCACTCAAGTTTACAAGAGCTCACTAAAACCAAACAGAGGCTCCATAAAATAACAATGGAATTGGTGAGACTTCACTCATCTTACTGCCTATCCCCTTAGGAGAGCAAAATAAAGACTGATCATATATTCAGAGTTTCTTTCATCACAGAACCCTTCACAGCAGGGTTAGGAAAACTGCTGTGCTCTGGCTGGTAACTGGACAACAACTCCCCTTGCCTTCTGAGAATGATGGAAGATGTAGTCCACCAGGTTATCCTGGCCTGCTCTACAGATTTCCATTGGAGATGGAAAACTGTGGCTTTTCAAAAATATTCCCACTGCTCGTTTCTTTCAGAGAATCCAATAAACATAGCCCTCTTTTGTTATGTGTGCCCACTTAGTTCGCTTGAGACGCATGGCAAGCCTGCACTTCATGCCAAGCAAGTGTGGCAGCAAATCAATTGGATTTTTACAGATTCTCTTTGGGACATGAAGTGTCAAGTGCAATTTACGGCCTTATGTCCAAAAGAAAAGTTAAGCAATTCTGGAGAAAATAAATAGTGCAATAGGGGACAAAAACATTACCAAAATTCCCATCCATTTAACCCTTTGAGTGCCAGAGGGGTACGCAACACATTGGTACTCGAAGAATTAAAAACAAAAAAACAAAAACACAATCTTTCAGGGGGGAAAAAAGTTAAGTTACAGGATTTTTCCTGCCAAATAATACAAGATGAATCCCACTGCTGGCAGTAATTGCAGCTCAAATTATTTAGTTAAACTGCAATTTATATTCTGGTCACCAGGTGGTGAAGTCCCAGTCACTTAGGCTGGGGAGCCACAGTCAGTGACTCCTGCTCTCTCACAGGATCCAAATAAAATGGACAATAATTGGTGTGGTTGCTTAACCATTTAAGGCCAGAGGGTTATGCAACACATTGCACCTTAATACACTGCATACCTGTCTCTGGTCCAATGCTCCTCTGGCACTCAAAGGTTTAACCCTTTGAATGCTAGCGAGGTCATCGCTACCACCGAAGAGATTAAAAGCCCATTTTAAATCAATGGGGATGTTATTTTGTCCTCCATGGTGCAGCTAGTATGTCCTGGAATGGCTCAACTTTTCTGTATATGGCGCATAAAGTTTACTTCGATGCTGCAATTTATACATTTCAGAAAACAATAAATCTATCCCCCATATTGTAGTATTAACCATTTGAATTCCAGGCAAGGCAATGTGTTGCGCACCTCTCTGGCACTCAAATGGTCAATGTTTTCGCTGCTGGGACAGTTAACGCACCATAATGATGGTGTCCCTGTCTCTAACAAAGGCCACTGTAGATTGTGAGGCGATTATTGTGGCAAACAGGCAACATGTCTCCTGGTTAATCAATCAGAAGGAGAACAGAGAGGAAGGCAAAGATCCGGGTAAATCCTCTCTGATAGGCAATCATGTCAGTATGCAGTTCCTCTGCCCAGATGGGCATTACAAAACGAGGTAGAGTAACCCATTGGGTGGGTGCCAGAGGGGTCTCCGAGGCATTACCACAGAATGCTCTTGAGATTTCTATGGCATCCAAGGGGTTAAAAACAAACAAAAAAAAGTAATTTCAGCAGAAAAATGTAAAATTATACATTCTACCCAACAGTGTGCAAATAACACAGGTCAGTTTCAGATTTCTGGGACAATATACATTTCTACAAATATAAACACACTAACGGAGATACGTTTGCTCAGTACAAGTATGTTACAAGAAAAAACTGCCCTGACTTATTATTAGGTTTTAAGTGCCTATTGGTCTTTCTTCCCCAAGCAACAATGAATGTGGACAGCAGACAAGCAGGGTCAGATTTCCTACATTAGGCAGAGCAGGTAAATACCCAAAGGGAGATGACAGAGTATCAGAGAGTGATGTTAGTGAATAGGCTCCATAGAACAGCACAGAACTTGGAGAAGTAATCTTTCCTATGTATCACACCTTAGTACATAAACACCTAGAGCGCCAAGTATGGAGAGGCAGCGCCTCAGAAATGATAGCCACGTCCGCATTCTAATTTGTTGGTGTGTAATCACTATGCCCCTGTACTAGACACTTGTTTATCAATTTACATACGTCTTTTCTGGCTCTTATTTAACCCCTTCAATGCTACACAGCTTGTCCTAGTACGAACTAAGCTAAGGGTAAGTTTTTGAGCTAGGAAACAAAGGAGACAAGGTCATTTGAGAAGTGGGGTTGTGGTCATGGGTGGGGCAAGAGGCTCCAAAGATGTAAATCCAATGTGCATGCAGATACGCGCACGCAGGCAGATATACACAGACACACAACTTGGAAAAATATCAACGAGGTTCACCAATCAGAAGGAAAACAGTTACTAACTGGTGGATGAAACTAGTCCAACTGGTGTTAAAGTGATAGCAATACCTGGATGTAAGAAGGTTTAATATAGTTGACATGAAAAAAAAAAATCAAATGCAGTAAATCCCATTGCTTAAAGATGTATACTTAAAGATTTATAAGCTTTTAAAGGCCCCCCAACCCTTTTACTCACGTCAGCGCTCTAGCTGACAGATAGAGGTTCTGGTAATGCGACCGGACGGATCTTCAACAGAGCCGAATCAACATTATCTACAAAGAAATTCTTCATGAGAGAGGTGTGCACAGTGTGCCAGTGTATACTTTGTACCAGAATGGCTTCATTTTTATCTTTAAACAGAAGCCTGACTAACTCCACTACTGCTGCATATTTAGACATTGCAACCCGATTTATCCAACAGTGAAATCTCAATTTCATACTTCTGATAACTCTATACTAAATTTGTACCATTTAAAGGAAAACCAACAGCCCTAAGAGGCCTACCCTTACCTTAAACCCTTGGTTTCCAGAGGGGCATGCAGCGCAATGTGCTGCATAACACACTGGATCTCAAGGTGTTAATCTGGGTAGAAATCAATAAGGGCCAATATGAATTAATTCTGTCTAGTTTGGCTTACTGTTCTTATTAATGGAGGGAGAAGGGACAGGACTGCAGGACCCCAAGCTTTTTTAGGAAGCCTTCAGTGGGAAGAGGAATCCTGGAACAACTGATGCCTCCTTTTGGAGAAGCAATCCAATGAGAATTGATTCTGCCGGGATTAAGTAAAATTTGGGGGTTATTATTAGATGTTACTCCTCCTTATTCCTAATAAGAATCAGTTAAATTTATACAATGCATCCTGTCTGATTCTTAATTGCTTTGGTGATTTCTAAACTTTGCCTTCATGTTTTCTGTAGAAATTGCCATCTTAGTCACCACTATATAAATCACATCGGTTTATCTTCTGTGGCCAGTGGGACTATATTGTACTGCAAGAGCCAAGCAGAAATATTACTTTGTATACCGTTCCACATCCCAAGTGAATGTGTTGTTCTACTGCCGGCTGGCCCTGCTACTGCAATAAACATGGAATAGGAGTTGAGTACTGGATATTTTAAGGGGTATGGGGGGGGGGCTGTTTGCATGGCCCTAAAGCATTTGGATGCTGAAGACTTTCCCAGTATCCAAGATGTTAAATGTAACCTTCTCTGCAATGCGCTGCATACCCCACTGGCATGCAAAGGGTTAACATAAAATGAAATCCAAACATAACGAGTTATATATAACAAGATAAACAATGCAAAATGTCTCAATTTGAACAGCGGTGAGGATAAACCTACAGACATACAGAAGCTGGAGTAAGACAAACAGGAACCATTCTGGGGGCAAACTAACTGCACAATAGGGGAATGATAACCCTCATTGATTTAACCGATGCCTTTAACCCCATCAATGCCAGACAAAACGTCCAACCATTACTTTGCAATGCGATTAAGGCCTCTGAAGCATCCAAGGGATTAAATCCCCATACAAATCAATGGGAATCTAGGGAACCCTTTATGTTCTCCCTATAGCGTAGCTGGTTTGTCCCATTTTTCATAGTACATCAGCCTCTCTGACAGAGCTCATTAATGGCAGAATGTAAATTATCCCCCCAAGGCACAGCAATAGTCTGCAGGCAGAGCAGAAGCAGCAGTTGTGCAAGACAGAAGCTAGAAGGCCCCTTTTGTTAGAAGATATTGGGGATACTCATGCAGGTGCTGAGTTATAAAGGCAATGGAAAAAAAACCCTGCTCCAGACATAGGTCTGACAACATATGGATGTCATAATGATCCTGTTTCAAAGCGAGAGCTGTTATGTTACAGAGGAAAAACAAAACCATAAAAGTTAGGGTTGGCAATCTACAACAGAAAACATATGAAAGTCTGCTTAGGTGTGAAAGTTGTCATGAGCTAAACAGGTTACTACACCATAACTGCACTTAAGCCTTGGAGTGCCAAAGGGGGACGGGGGGTGTTGTGCAATGCATTGCAAAGCAATGAATCACACTCGCCCCCTTCTGGTACTCAAAGATTTAACAAACAAACAAAAAAACCTGGCAGAACACACTGCACATATTAGAACATGTATTCCCCTTTTTCATAAAAAAAACCAGATTATCAAAATGCACAGCTGTACAAGTACATGTTCACCAGTAGAAGGTATTTTAAAGATGCTGATCATTCCACCAGGAAGAGCAACAAGGAGACACAGTAGCGGAGTGAATGTGATTTTACAAATGAATCCTATTATGAAGATAAACAATATTGATGTGCTGTGTGTAACCTTGACACAGGCTCTAGGAGCAATTAGGATACGCACCCAGACATCCTGATATATACCTTGAGACTGCCAAGTTGTAAGAGCTAGAGACACATTCATAGGACTTTGTAGCCCAAGGAGCTGCCTTATCGGCTTTTTCTTTTTAGCCCATTTAAGATAACCAGATAAAAACATAACCCTACAATAAAGTGAGTTGGCATTTGAGGGAAATTTCAGTTTAACCCACACGTTGATACAGTTTTTAGTGGAAAACAAAATCCCCTGAAAACAATAAAATAAACAGGCACACCCTTTTCCATCACTACAACCCCTCAAAAACAGAGGTAAAAAAAAAAAACAAAGAAAGAAAGAGCATGAGGGTGTCTTGTGGAGTCAGTAGGAAAAGGAAGGAAGAGCACAGAGCACAGTCTAGTCAGGATTCTGGACATCATTTGGGAGATGATGGTATTGTGGCTGCTTTTTGAACAGCAGACGTGGTAAATGCTTGTACTCCAATGCTAGGCTGGTACGTTCCAAGATGCTGCGTTGGGAGGACTGGTGCCTGTGCAGCCCACTGGACGGGGTACCCAGTGCTCCCCATTGTATTAAACTGGCAGGCCTGTGGTACCGGGTATGTTGGAATTCCTCCAGCTGTGAAGTTGGAAAGCACCAGCGATTGAGGGATAGCGCCTGGGACCGTCCCTTGAATCTGTGAGAGTGAGGGGACCCAATTGGATGGATAGCTTGATGTGGCATTTGTATTCTAAATGGAAGTTGAAAAAAGAAAATGCAACAAAGGAAGTCAGGAATAAAATATAATCTACATGCATTGATTTAAATTATCAGCCAGGAAGTCTATTTAATCATGGTCCTCTATATGTCTAGATCTGGTCCACGTCAAGCAATAATCTATGCCATGGGTAACAAATCTTTGGACCATCAGCTATTGGAGCCTACTCCATAACCCCTAACCAGCCAACAGCAGGTTATGGATGAATGTAGTAACCGTAGGCCCAAAAGTTGGACTACTCCTATTCTCTGAAATGAACTTGTTGAAAATCAGAACATTTAGGGTCCTATGTAAAGAGGATCAATCAGTTCACAATGCATTAGTGACCTCTCTAGAAATCAGTAGGTTAAAATGCCTATTTACATGATTGGGATTGGTTTGCCTCAGAAGTACTCCACTTCTCATTTTAAAAAGATAGTAATGTTTCACAATAAAAGCAGCTCCAATTAAACTTCATAGTATTTGGGCCACGGAGAGTGTTATATCAATACTGACCAGACAGGTCACAGCAAGGCACAATCTTCTTACTGTGATCATAAGGAAAACCCTGCCCCTCTTGACAGGTTTTTCCCTTATGCTAACTGAAGATTGTCCCTCTCTGCAAGCCACCTGGACACCACAATTCTGCTCTGAGGTGAGCAGTGTTACACTAGGTAAAAGGGGCGGGAAGGGGATACTTTATCATTCAATAACTCTTGTACTAAAACTCTGACAATATTGAAATAACACTCTCTATGGCCCAAATACCATGAAGATTAACTGGTGCTGCTTTTATTTTGAAACATTAGTATCCCTTTAAGTGCTCGCGGCCAATCCTTAAGGGGTTAAGGAAACAGAGGGGTGTGTAACGCACACCTTTTCTGACCCTCATCAGTTTCTCTTGCTGATCTAATCAGGGTTCACAGTGCAGAAGAGATGCAACAGACAAGCTGGAAGGGCAACCAACATGTGATGTCTACCTTTTAATATAGGGCCTTAATCCTTCTGAATGTCAGAAAGGTCTCTAATGCATTATGTAGCCATCACTGAAGCATTAAAGCCTTGTTTAAATTAATAGAAATGTTGAGACTGTTTATTTGTTCTCAAGGGAACATCTGGTTTGCCCTAGAACTGTTCCACCTTTGCCTGTCTGCCAACAGAGGGGAGTGCAATGCATTACTTTAGAGATAACTTGACTTCTACCATATTTCTTCACCTTCCTCACCTCATAAGTCCGATTCCAGCCATCTTGCTCTGGACGTGTCTGGTTTTGCTTGATCTGATTGAGGCTGGGTTTCATAAGCAAGTTTCCTGCGTGCTCCTTTGCCCAGTCGTCCACCAGTTTGTGGAAATCATCGGTGAACATGCTCTTTTTCTCAGTGATGGACTGCTGACAGGCATCGGAGTTGCTCTCATTGCATTGGTGATCTGGACAAAGAAAGAAGACACACAAGGGGTATGCATCTAAGTACACAGCTCTGCATGGTACTGGATAGCATAATTTTACATGGCATTTAAAGCGGAACTACCACCCATCTTAAACTTTGTGGCAAATAATTACCCATCTGAAGACTAGCTGCTCAGTAGTGCTAGTTGCCAGAATAATTACCTTGTTACTGAGAATTATACTCTGCTCCGGGGGTGACAGGCAGTAAACAGTACAGACATCTTTCCATAGTGACGTCTGCGCTGTTAGTCCCAGTCAGCTCTAGGAGGCGTTGCTGGGAGCTGTTCGGCTCCAAAAGGGACTGACAGTCCAGGAGTCACTTTGGAAAGATGTCTGCGCTCTTTACTGCCCATGAGCCCTGGAGCAGGGTATAATTCTCAGTAACCAGATAATTATTCTGGTAACTAGCACTACTGAGCAGCTAGTCACCAGATGGGTAATTATTTGCCACAAAGTTTAAGATGGGTGGTAGTTCCGCTTTAATATCTTTATTGGAATCAAAAACTACAATGGATTTCTACTGGGAAAAAAAAAGTCAATGGGAAGCTGTAACTAAATGAAAAAGTGTCTTTTAAGTTCAAATGATTAGATACAAAAGTGGACCAAAACTCTATAAAAGACTGGCAGTCTTCTTTTAAACAAATTAAGGGCCACATACGCAAAACCAAAGGTCACAACTGACTGCGCCACAGGGAACAAATAAAAATTAGTGCTGCAATTCAGGCTTTAAGCCGCTCGAGTGCGAGGTCCCCAGTGCATAGCTTCAGAATGAGTTAGAGGTCTCTCTTAAACCAATGGGAATTTGAGGATTTTTTTTTTTCTTTTGACATTTTTATTGAATTTTCAGTTGCATAAAGTACAAATACAGATTCAGATTAGGTGGATGAATACAACCCCACTTAGTGGAACAGAACAAACTGTTATGAAACACAACAAGAGATCAGTATATAGAGAAGGGAGGAAAGAACACACAAAACCAAACATCTTCCATGTAGTACCATTTATGGAAGTTTTAGGACCTTATAGAATCAATAAAATTCCAACCACTCTAACCAGACGACAAATGCATGTGTTGGTAGGGCCCTTGCTTTATGTCTATACATTTCTCATGTCAGCCCTGGGAAGAGTAAACAAATAATGTAAATGAGGGAACCCATACAGAAAAGCCATGACCTCTGGAAGCATGCAAACATTTTCAGATCGTCAAATGCCAATGTCCAACTAAAGACTCCAAGCCAAGAGAGCATCATCATCACAGATGCCCTTTAACTCAAATTCTTTTACACTTATCAGCAGAGTTAATATTTGAAAATGGTGGTTAATGCTTGTCTAAAATGGTGCCACAGGGATAAATCCCCCCTTTTGTCTCTCCCCTCCCTATAATATGGATGTTCATTTTGTGTTTCATAATTGTTGACTCTACTTGGTCTGCTTTATGTTAATCCACCTGATCTGATTGTATTTGTACTTCTCTATGTGACGCTCTGTGCTCTGGAGCTCCTGGGGCAGATTTATCAAACAGTCTTGAGTGCGATCAGAATCAGTGATACAAAGCATAAAGAGGAAAAGGAACTAGCGGGTATCTGTACTATAATAAAGGGGTATTTCACAAAAAATTAATCTTCATAGTATTTGTGCCATGGAGAGTATTCGTTCAATGCTGTCAGAGTTGTAGTTTAAGAGTAATTGAATGATAAATTATCCTCATCCCACCCCTTTTACTGATGTGACACTGCTCACCTCAGAGCAGCAAGACTGTCCAGATAGATCACAGAGAGGGACAATCTTCAGTGACCATAAGGAAAACCTTGCCCCCCCTTGACAGGTTTTTCCTTATGCTCACTGAAGATTGTCCCTCTCTGAATGAAAATTTGCCCACTTACACCCTATACAGGGCTCAATGGCATCTTTCCATACACCATCCTCTCCTCACACACTGACCCATTCCACTATCTGTCCTCCTCTCAAATACTAACCCCATTCCACCCTGTCTTTCCTTCAAGAATGACACCTTCCACCCTCCATCGCTTCCTTCACATTGTCCACTTCCACACTCACCCCTGCCACACTTTGTCCACCCCTTTCATACTAACTCCTCCCACACCCCATTCCTCACACTGACCACATTCTGCACTCCGTCCTCTCTTTCCATGCTAACCTTTTCCACACATTGTTCATCACTCACAAGCTAACCCCTTCTACAAACTCCAATTCTCCATCACCTAACCCCTTCCAAACACTCCATGCTCCCTCACATGCTAAACCCTCCCAAACACTACAATGCTCCCTCACACGCTAAACCCTTCCAAACACTCCACAATCCCTCACACACGAACACCTTCCAAACACTCCATGCTCCCTCACATACTAATGCCTTCAAAACACCACGCTGCCTCAAATGCTTATCCCCTTCCAAACACTCGAACAATCCTCACAATCTAAAAATTTCCTCACACACTAACCCCTTCCAAACACTACTCTTTCCCTCACACACTAACCCCTTCAACACATTCCACGCTCCCTCACATGCTAACCCCTTCCACACACGCCACCTCTCCCTCATACGCTAACCCCTTTCACACACTCCACCCACTGTCACACACTAACCCCTTCTACAAACACTGCATGCTCTCTTCACACGCTAACCCCTTCCACATTCCATGCTCCCTCGCACGTTAACCCCTCCCCTTCCATACTCCATGCTCCCTCACACGTTAACCCTTCCATACTTCATGCTTCCTCACACTTTATCCCCTACCACACTCTATGCTCCCTCACGCTCTATTCCCTTCCACACTCCATGCTCCTTCACATACTAAACCCTTCCAGACTCCATTCCCCCACTCCTCAAACTCTCCCACATTCTTTCCTCACAGTCACCCCTTCAAAATCTCTGTATTTTATATATAAAACTAAAAAAATAAAATGAACACACACATTTCAATATAGAAATAAAAGTGTACTGCCATAGGAGCGACCAGCTTATTACAGAGGCAGATAATCCTCTGGCAGTGAGAAGGGAAAATGTAAATAAGGTTCACCTGAATGCCCAATCCCATTGTCCACGTGAGTGAGGGACTGAGGTCTGCTGCGCTGTTTGCTCTTTAGGGATCTTGGGCGACGTGGGGACATGGGTTGGCAGGAGTTATCTGAAGACTGTGCTTTGTTTTCCCGCAAAGAACGCAGCCGCACATACAGCTCCTGGAGCTCCCTGCTCTGCTGGGCTTGTAGAGTCACCACCTCCTGGATGTGTCTAAAGAGGAAGAGAAAGTAGAAATGGCACGACTGATCAAGTTAAAGTGTGAGCCAAGCTTTCTAGAAAGGAATGAATGGATCTGTAATAAAGTGTCTGAAATTAATTTCCTAAAACCATAGAGCCCAAAGTGATTTATACTCTGAAATGAGGAAGTAGTCTTTACATGAATAAATGCGGCTATAAACCTCTACCTTTTTAGCAGATGACAATAAAGATGACAGTTGGAGCCTTATTCAGGAAACTAAATAGGTGCAAGTCAACTGAATCTTAAAGGGAAAGTAGCACTTAATATGCAAGAAAAATATATATTGTAGGGTTTATCCTCCCAAGTAAAACAAGGGTATTCTCACTGATAAGAAGTGTCAAATTCAAAAGTTATTGCAGCTCAAACGTCTTTTAATATTTTAATCTTAGATTGTAAGCTTTTGGACAGAGACTTCACTTCTAGTGTTTCACTTTGCAAAGCACTTGTAACCCTGTATTGTCTAAACCCTTACATTGTAAAGCTTTATTAACATATTCATTCATTCAATGGCCTGAAATTGTAAAGCGGCACCATTGTTCTACCATCGTATGAATAGAGCTGGTCAGTTGCCCATAAACCTCCATAGGACGATGTAGCAACAGCGCCACTTTCCAATTTCAGGTCACTGAGACATAGCACCTTTAAAAATAGATACATTAAAAAAAAAAAAAAAAAATATTACGTTTGAGCTACAATACCTTGTGAATATAACACCTATCTGTAGTGACAGTGCCCTTGTTTTACTATGAAGTTAAGCCCTACTATCCATCTATTTTATCATTTTTTTTTTCATATTAAGTGTTACTATCCCTATAAGGCACAAAAAAAATACCCAATTGTTTAACACCTTAACAACCACCCGATGCGGCAGGGGGCGGCTGTTAAGGGCCACGGCATTTTTTTTTTCATTGCAATGAATTCTGGGATGGCAGAGCAATGTGCAACCTCACTTTACTTCAGTGATTCTCAGCTTGTGCCTTTGTGTACATTAACAGGTCAGGTTTTCAGGATGTCCCCAATTAAGCACTAGTGAATCCACTGATTACTCATGTGATCAAGCAGGAATATGATGAAAACCTGACATGCTACTGTGTTCTGAGGACTAACATTGAAAAACACTAATCTAGAGACAAAATTCACAGTATGTGCAGAAGCTTTACTCTTCAAGGCATTCAGGGTAAGGATGAATATTAAAAAAATGAGAATGAATGCAAAGGCTGTTTGGTACTCTCACTGGAAACATTAACAGAGGGCCTAAATGAAAGAACAGACTCATTTCTAGAAACCTGGAGGCCCTGACTGATGATGGCAAGTCCAACTGCACCTTTTTAATGTGGCGAACCTCATGACTTCTTTGATTAACCCTTTGAGGACCAGTTGTGTAGGTGACTCATTGGAACACTATAGCCACAATACTAACAGAAGCATAGTATAGAAGATAACAATACTTTTATTTTTGAATGTTGACCTCTCTCTCGCCGCACTTCTAAATAAGCTTTCAGTGGTAAACACAACGTAATTATCATACTGTGTTGCAAAGACAGTAACCAACATACACAAATGGAAATTATTAATATCCCCTGGACAACGAATCTGCTGGGCTTTTAGAGCAAACTTAAGTAACAGTAAAAGATCCCCTTTAACTATGTGGAGGCTAGAGACATCTCCAACACATTACAATGTGCTGGAGACATATCAATCATCCAAAACGTTAAATACAAAATCTCTGTGGTCTTGATAGGTCAGGACTTCAAGAATAATTATTGAAGGGGAAATGTAACTATAAAGTGTCTCTTAGATTGGAAACCCTAGGAACAGCTAAAGCTATTATTTTTAATAAAATACTTACAAAAGTCTCTCTTATCCTTATTCTTTTCTTTTTACATAAATATTTATTGTAGTTTACTCCTAGACCCACATGAGGCCTTCAGAAATACTGAAACCTATTATTTGTAGTGAGGGAGGGTGAAATAAAGGCAGATTGCTCTATAAGAGACTCCTACTAGGTGCTTTACATCCTTTATGTAGATATCAAACTGCTGCATACTTTATTTTGCATTGGAACTCTGTTGAAGTCTATAGCTGGATATTGATATTTCACTGTCTGAACATCTCTCCATGGTTTTCCTTACCATATAATCTGACTGTTGAAATGTTTTATAGTCTATTGGAGGAAGTGCAAAGTAAATACTTAACTGAAATCAATACATATACATTATTTCAAATATTGTGCAAAACAGCAGCTATGGTGGAAAGCTATACAAAAGACCTCCTAAATAACTCCTTCTGATAACACCTTATAGGGATAGGAATGCTTCAAAATAAAAGCTGCTCCAATTAATATTCATAGTATTTGAGACATAGTGTTATTTCAATACTGTCAGAGTTGTAGTTCATGAGTAATTGAATGATAAAGTATCCCCCTCCTGCCCCTGATGTAACACTGCTCACCTCAGAGCAGCAAGACTGTCTAAGATGGATCGCAGAGAGGGACAATCTTCAGTGATCATGAGGAAAAACATGTCAAGGGGGCAGAGTTTTCCTTATGATCACAGTAAGAAGACTGTCCCTTACTGCGACCTGTCCGGTCAAGTGGCCAGATTCCACATCTGAGGTGAGCAGTGTTACACTAGATAAAAGGGGTGGAGGGTGGATACTTTATCATTCAATTACTCTTGAACTACAACTCTGACAGTAATGAAATAACACTCTCCATGGCCCAAATATTATGAAGATTAATTGGAGCTGCTTTTATTTTGAAACATTACTCTCTCTTTAAGGACCAGATAGGTGTGCAATGCATTGCTCACCCCTTCACGTCTTCAAGGAGTTAAACAAAAAGACACCTATTTCTTTAGATATAGTTTTCCTTTAACCCCTTAAGGACCATGCAGCCACGCGGGGAGCCCGGAATCCCATGACATACATGTACGTCCTTGGTCCTTTAGGGACTGCAACCTCATGACGTACATGTACATCATGGGTCGTTAAAGGGTTAAATTGGTTAGGAGTTTCTAAATTCTTTGAAGAACAGAAAGCAGTCTTTATTCCATGTGTGAACAATACCTATCTCCGCTCTATCCGGGAGCAAAAATGATTGTAAACACATTGGGTAAATACTGCAGATTTGTCAGAGTTTCCACTCTAGGATACAATGAATATCACTGTAACAACTGACAAAATGTCCACTGATTTAACCACTTCACTGCTAAATGTTTACACTCTTCAGTGCTTAGCATGTTTTAACACTTTAGTTGCAGTCAAATGATAATTTTCAGTGCTTTTCTGTGAGAAACCCACACATATCACACACCTTTTTTTTTTTCTTAAGACTCTACTCATTGGTTTGAGGACATCCCCTAACATGACCAAATTATTTTACCCAGAATGCAAACAAATTATCTTCCTATAAAATAGCAACATAAAAAGCACCTACATTTTTTCCTTTCTCCCCATTTTTTAACCATTCTGCATTTCAGACACAAATTAATAAGAAATAAATCATATATAACCCTACATATGATATCATTTTAACCCCTTCGCGACAAAGGACGTACATGTACATGTACGTCCAGGAAATCCGGATCCCCGCGCGGCTGCACGCCGTTCGGGGACTCCGGATTCCTTTGAAAGAAAAAAAAAAAATGTTAGACGGGCGTTAAGTGACGGCCGCGTCTGCACGCGGCCGTCACTAAGGGGTTAAAAGTACACAAAATTCCAATTTCAGGGATTGGTCATTTACTTCTTCCCCAAGTGATAGATTGCTATGATATCACCAGCAGATGGCGATATAGCATTAAACAGTGAAAAAATAATCTCATATATCACATGATCCTCTGGTATTAACTGCCCTTTCTAACAAGAATACTCTGGCCATGATAGGAACTGGGTAGGATGATTTCTCTCCTCCCCCCTCCCATACATTAGATCTATATGTCTATAGCAGGTGTTCACCTAGAATTAACCCATTCATGTCTACTCTTGTTGAAAAGGGGAGAGACTCACCCTTCATAGAAGGATACTCCAGGCGTGATGGGAGATAGGGGGGGCTCTAAAATACAGCTCCCCCAGGTCGTAACAAAAAAAATTATATAAATGTGCATACAATTACCTACCAGTTGGAAACGAGATATTCTGCAGTTGGCAACAAGGGCGTCCCCCACAAAATTTTTAGGAGGGAGGAGCAATGACATGAGCGGTTAGTCTTCCCCACTGCCTCAGTGCCCTAACCTGCATTACTGGAAGCCTCGACTGGGATACAGGACCTTGGATGATATCATCTGGAATAAGTGACTTTACTAGGCCCTGCCTGATTCCCCAGAGGGGCTGAAGAGAACCCCACCAGGAGGACCCAGTATGCATAGAAAAGGGGCCCCCAGTTGCCTCTTATTGCCAAGGATGTCATAGCTGATGCCCTTAGCCATTCTGGAGGGTACGCAATGTATGTATATATGCCCAGAACATTCTTAGCAGCCAAGTGGTTAAAGGAGCAGTAACTTTTTATGATTACGCTTGTTAACCCTTTGATTGTCAGAGAGGAGATTAATCATTCAAACATTATTACAGCTCATAATTGCTCCCCCTTTAGTATATATAGCCTAAAAGTGCTTAACTCATTAACCCCTTGAAGACCAGAAAGGTGTGCAACACATTACACACTCCTCTTCTCTTAACTCTGCTGCCTCCCCCCCCCCCGGGGTCCAATGTAGTATGCAAGGCATTGGGATTTCTCTCTGGCACTCAGATGGTTAAAGGGATAGTAATACTTAAAATGTAAAAAAAAATATGTTGTAGGGTTTATCCCCCTGAGTAAAACAAGAATACTCCCACTGCTGAAAGGTGTTTCATTCAAAAGTTATTAATTTTCAAAGTTGAATTATTTAGGTGCAATATCACAGTGGCCTGAAATTGTACAGTGGCGCTGTTGCCACACCATCCTGTGGAGATTTATGGTCCCGGGACCAGAGCTGTCTGTAGGATCGTGTAGCAACAGCGCCACTGTACAATTTCAGGCCACTGTGATATTGCACCTAAAAAATTCAACTTTGAAAATTAATAACTTTTGAATGAAAGACCTTTCAGCAGTGGGAGAACTCTTGTTTTACGCAGGGGGATAAACCCTATAACATATTTTTTTTTACATTTTAAGTATTAATATCCCTTTAAATGGTAAACTCTGCTAATCAACCCTATGTAAAGAACAGATAAATACTTTTCCCGCAGCTTCTGAAGTTCCATTTTCAAATCCTCATCTTCTAATTCCGACTCGTCATCGCTGCTCATGGGAGAAGATGGTGAATAGAAGAGGGAGTTCTGCTTGTGAACACAGGCCTTCTCCCCCTGGCAGTGCTGTCCTGACTCCTTCTCTCGCCCCTTGTAGTCTTGTGGCACGCCTGGGGCTGCAGATAGCTCAGAGTCACTACTGGGCTGCTTTTTAAAGCTGCTCTGCTTCTTGAGGTCTTTCATCCACAAAGCAGAGCTGGACTGAGCACTGCTGCCAGTAGCAGAGGTTTCCTCGAGTTCTCGGTCAGGGGTGAGGGAAGAGGCATCGGTGCTAGCCGATTGTAGAGTCTCCTCTGCTCTTGCAGATTCGGTTTCTTCTAAGGATGGTGGCTTCTGTGGATCTGAGCACTGTTTTGGGGTACCAGCTGAGTCACTAACAGTGTGTTGCTCCTGTTGTGGAACAGTAACGACCTGTGGGTGATAGTAGACATTAAAATGGGTCGGACACCTTACCCTTTTGAGGACGAGAGGAAAGCGATACATTCTGAAACAATGCATTGCATACTTAGCTGGCCCACAAGAGGTTAAACTAAACAGATAAGTTATGTTTTATTATGAAAAAGGCCTCTAGTAGGGCATTTTCCTGCTGAATAAAACAAGGGTACTCCCACTGATGTGATGCGATTCATTCTAAGATTATTACAGTTCAAACTGTCAACAGGAATAGGAAAAGGGTTAAACTGGATGGACACAAGTCTTTTTTCAACCTAAATTACTATGTAACGGGCGGTGGACCTGCTACTATCACCTTCATTGGAGAGCTGCAATTGGAGACTCCTCTTTCCCATAAAATGCTGGAGAAACCTCTGGCAGCAGGGGACACTGCTGCTATCAGTTTGAGTTTCAATAAATTTTTTAAAAACATCTTTCGGTAGTTTGAGTACCTTTGTTTTACGCAGCAGGGAAATACTGTAAAATATGTGTTTTTTCCATAATAAGTTTACTGCTCCTTCCAAGATCCTTCAACGCCCCCTTTCTCTGCCAACTTCATCAACTAGACTGCTGTGTCACAATAAGCTTTTCTCCAGATCCAATACAGAGATCATTAACTTATACCCCAATATTAGGGAAAGGGCTTCATCATAAACTATAAACCAGGGCTCAAAATTTCCACTCGCCTAGAGCCAACGGCGAGTGAAAATTTAGCCCTGGCGAGTAGAAATTCAGCCCTGGTGGGTACGTTACGGCTTGCAGTGGCGAATAACTTTTCATGTCTGGCTAGTAGCAAAGGACTTAACATTTTAAGCCCTGCTATAAACTATGTACTGCTAAACTTCAATAAAAGCACAAACCTGAAAGCGTCCACGTTTGAAGGCACCAGTCCCAGATGAGGGCCCTTCTGACAAGGCACATTCAGCCAATGCTTCTACAACAATGTGTGTGGCATCAGGTATATCATGTCTTACTCCATCCTCTTCAACTGAGAAGGGAAGAATAATTCACACTGGTCAGTACATTCTGTGAGAAGTTTGCAGAGGTTACAGCAGTGGTGAGAACGACTTGAGCCCCTCCGGCTGCTCTGTACTACATTTGCCATCATCCCTACGCAGACAACAGGTGGCTAGGAATGACAGGAATTGTAATTATGAAAAGCGGAAGGGCCTCAGGTTGCTCACCGCTGGGTTAGAACATTAGATACTTGCCCAAATTCCTGCTACAAACAGAGAGGAAAAAGGGACAGTGGGACAGTACATTGCGTGCGGGCTTCCAGCTAAAATACACATTGCCATGCTCAGGCTAAAACTAGTGAAAAACATGAAAGACAAGAAGCAATGACAGCCCGAGGGCTCTGACAGCGTGCCTTATAAGACACAGCTAGACAACACAAAAATACAATAGTGAGGCAGCAGGAGACGTGAGGGAACATTTCTGCGGATGAATAAATGAAATAAAAGAGAACTCACTAAAAAGAAATATATACGTACGGAAATAACCAAAAGGGATGTTTCCTATGGTACGGGCCTAACTGTAAGCAACACTACCTTGCCGGACTCTTGACCTCTTGAATAAGCTGTTGGAATGCCGCAACCTGCATGCCCAGCTTTTTAATTTGCGAGCCCACGGTTTCTTGCTAATGGGATTTTTGAGACTAGGACAAGTAAAGCTTAGGCCAAAATATCCACCTCCTGTCTGCAGATGCGTTGCTCCGGTACCCATAGAGCGTTTGGGACAGGCATGGGAAAAGCTTCCAGTGTGCAAGGCGTCTTCAGAGCTTTCCTGAAAGTGGTGGAACAGAAATAGGAAGAACAACACAAAAAAAAAAAAAAAAAAAAGAACACAAACAAGTTGTTAAGGAGACAAATATTGTTGAAATCTTTGCAATCACATGTAAACAACTCCAGTGATTTTAAGAGATCTTTCAAAATCCCCCTTATGTTGCACTAGAGATTTTTATTTAAAAAACTAATTTTAGCTATTTAGATTTATAAAGTTATGCTTATTAAGGTATGCTGTACAGACACTTCCTCTCTAAATCCTACATTACTTCCTTCACTGACATTTTCTAAATAAAAATGGTTATAACAGAAATGATTTTGAAAGCGCTTTCAAAATAAGGAACGCTGTTTTAATGTGATAATGTCCTTCAAGGGCCAGATGGTTATGCAGTTAATTGCTTTGCAACACACTGCACACCCCTTCTGGTCCTTAAGCACCGACGTACCTGACAGTTCCTCAAGAGTTTAGTAAAAGATCAGACATCTTATCAAATGTTTAGGATTACATATCTGAAGGAGAAACTTGCACTGGAACAACCTGTGGCTATCAAATATGATTATACTATTGTTGAATAAACTAAAATGGTTTGATTCTTAAAATAATCACATCACCATCAGAAGGCCAGGATTACGACCATTCTTTGTACCATTAGACTTTAAAGGGATAGTAATGTTTCATAATAAAAGCAGCTCTAATTAATCTTCATAGTATTTGGACTTTGGACAGTGTTATTTCTATTTTGTCAGAGTTGTAGTTCAAGAGTAATTCAATGACAAAGTATCCTCCTCCCGTCCCTTTTACTGATGTAACACTGCTCAGCCAGATCAGAAGGGAGGAGCCCAGGCAGACTGCAGAGAGGGACAATCTTCAATTAAGTTAAGGGAAAAACCTGAAAAACTTGTCAAGAGGGGGAAGGTCTTTCATTGTTCTCATAGGAAGAAGATTGTCCCCTTCTGTTATCTGTCTGGTCTATGGACTGCATTCCACACCTGAGAAGAGATGGCTTACACTAGGTAAAAGAGGCGGGAGGGGAAACTTTGCTTGTGAATATCTCTCAAACCATAAAGGCTTGAGAGATAAGACTTATATCATTCTTCATGTTTTTTTAATGCCTACAAAATAAAATAAAGCTAAAACGAAGTATTACTATCCCTTTAAAGGGATAGTAATGTTTCATAATAAAAGCAGCTCTAATTAATCATCATAGTATTTGGACTTTGGAGAGGGTTATTTCAATTCTGTCAGAGTTGTAGTTCCAGAGTAATTCAATGACAAAATGTCCCCCTCCCGCCCCTTTTACTGATGTCACACTGTTCAGCTAAAGCAGAATGGAGGTGCCCAGGTAGACTGCAGAGAGGGACAATCTTCAATTAAGATAAGGGAAAAACCTGAAAAGCTTGTCAAGGGGGCCAGGGATTTCATTGTCTTAATAGGAATAAGAGTGTCCCCTTCTGTTATCGGTCTGGTCTATAGACTGCATTCCACATCTGAGAAGAGATGGCTTACACTAGGTAAAAGGGGCGGGAGGGGAAACTTTGCTTGTAAATATCTCTCAAACCATAAAGGTTTGAGAGCTCAGACTTATAACATTCTTCATGTTTTTTTAATGCCTACAAAATAAAATAAAGATAAAACGAAGTATTACTATCCCTTTAAAGGGTATCTATCATGAGAGGACATAGCAGAAGAGCAGATTTACCATGCAGATGGCACTAAGCTGGGGCCAGGTTGTAAGACCAGGATGATTAGAAGGAGAGAAGGACAGGGTCTCTCTCTAAAAAGCGACCCCTTGTTCTTTCCTGCTGATACAGAGATAGTGGTACAACTCAGTCCCCACAGACTGCTAGGGATGGATTTTCCAGCCACATGCTGGAAGTCTATGGGGCAGCACACATGATAGCAAGGGGGCCCATTTTCTGAACATCCAGACAGGCGACACAAACCATTTTGCACACAGCCCTTATTTTTAATTTTTATTTATTTATTTATTTATTTTTAAACGAAGACTGCTTCCGTAAGAGCAAACACAATAACAAATTGACTTTTAAAGTATAAATACATATGCGTTATGGAAAAAAACACATATTGTGCTGCTTTTCTTGCACAGTGAAACATTGATATTGATATTCCCACTACGCGTTGAGGTTTCATTCAAAAGTTATTACAGCCTAAACGTTATTATTTCCTATGGAAAGTCTGGGACAGAGGTTTTTTTTCTTTAGTTAGAAAAATAAACATATTTCACTACTAATATCTTCTACCTAGAGAACTCAAACTAGAATCCTAAAGGACAGAGACAGTGTAGGTTTTTAGGATGTCCCTTCTTTTATGCCTCAGAGTGCCAGGGGGTCTCTGATGCATTGCAAAGCAATGCACTGTATTCCCTTCTGGAACTCAAGGGGTTAACAGGTTCTGCAGTCATTGGCTAAATCATTCTGCAGAAACAGCTGTGCAAAATCAGGAATATCCCTCAAACTGGCCCTCTTACACATATTAGAATGCAACTCGAGGCTGCTGCTTTAATCCTTTGAGTGCCAGAGCGAAGTGAAATGCACTTTTAACTGACATTCAAAAGCTTAAATGAAATAATCGGTGACTTGAAGCTTTTGAGTGTCAGAAGGGTGCCCAGTGTATTGCAAAGCAATATGCTGGGCACTCCTCTGGGACTCAGAGGGTTAAAGTGAATTATCTCTTATCTCAGTGACAGCAGGAGCCTATAAAATATGTCATTCTGCTTATCGATCAGTCTAAGGTCAACTACAAGGACTCCAGTTACTTACAGAAGGCGTTGGTTCACTAGGCACAATAATGACAGCTGCAGGATCTCGGAGGGCAGAGGGAGCACTAGGGTCTTCCTCTTCTGGGGTGGCTTGAATACTGCTGGTATTTACTGGCAGGGCTTCAGGGGCGGGGCAAGACAAGGTATCCTCAGCAGATGATGACAGAGGAGACTCCGTGCTCTGCGTCTCCTTCTGGCTGTCTGCGTAAGAGCTAGCAGAGCTGTCTTGATACAACAAAGTTCGCAATTTCTCATCCAAGGTTTTGATGCGGTTGTCTACATAGTCTATTTTTGGGGGCCCTTCAGTGTCAGACTCCTGTACCGAAGCAGAGTGCACTAATGAGGCTTCAGAAACAGGGGTCTGAGACAAAATGGTTGTGTCAACAGGAGGCATTGTATCTTGCAGGACTAGGCCAAGGGAAAGACCTGTAGTAGGCTGAGCTGACAATTGCCCACCAAAGGGTTGAACAATAGCATCAGATGTGTAAACCGGTCCATTCGATTCTTCAATATCCTGAGCAGTACAGGGGGTCAAACATGATGGCTGCTGACCTTTTGGCACTACAGAAAGATTGTTGTCAGAGATGCCGGACTCTGTTTCTATTTGCTCTGCTGGAGAGTCAGTACTGCTCACAGGAGCCGATAGGATTACACTCTCATTGACTACATGAGCTGGATGGGCCAGAGGCTCAGTTTCAGTGTTGGAAACCTGGACATCTGTTGTCTGAGGGAGCACAGAGGGCACAGTATGGTCTGACAGAAGGGAACAGCTGTGAACAGAAGGAGAGGAATCCTCGGGGAGACTTTGGGTTGCTTGTTCGTGTGGACCTACTGTAAAAAAATATATGGATATAACTATAGAGTACCATCAACTCTTAAGACTAAAATTGCAACATATCAGTGTTACTCACAGAGAACGACAGAATGCCATTTTATTAACAATACTAAACCCCATACAGAAATACTTTCTAAAAAATTGCTACAGACTCATCTCTATAACACTTTTTGTGTAAGAATTGTGTGCTCCTCCATAAAAACTGTATAAAAAAAAAATAAATTTAATATTGTACAGATTGAAAATATGAATAGAATGGGGTATATCCCATCTCTCAGACAGTTTGAGAGACTGAAGCAAGGAAATTCACAAATTCACAAGCTCCGATTGCATATGTTGAGAATCAGTGATCTAGGCAATTCTTTGCTGGATACCTAGTAATATGAATTTGGTGTACCAAGAACCACTTACTCCGTGTGAAGAAGTTGGCTTAAAAAGTAGATTTTTACACTTTGTGTGCAAGCGGAGTGCTCAATGGATTGAGAAGCACTTTGTGTTGTAATGTTAATGTAATTTGACAATTAAACTGAGAGTGAAACAATGCCAATGGTCACTTAAATTGTGATGCAATAAACTGTATCAGCTTCAACTTCTTCCTGTGTGCGGTTAGACTCTTAACAGGTTTATTCTTAAACTGGAATAGTTACTTTGTAATAAATGGGTGACTTTTGAAAGAGCTTTCAAAAACACCTACATTTACGAAGGTCATTTATATTTTATACAATTTTTATGATACATTTAGCTTTATTTGTCAGCAAATTGAAATCTGGTACACATTACAACACTGCTCCCCATCCAAACTACCACTTCTTACTACAATGTCCTAGATCAGGGGTGTCTATGTTCGATCCTCAAGGGCCACCAATAGGCCAGGACTTAAGGATTCCCAGATTAAGCACAGGTGAGCTCATGAGTGGAGCATTCATTGTGATTAGTCCAGCTGTGCTTAAACAGTAAAATCCTTCAATCCTGGACCGTTAGTAGCACTTAAGGAGTGAACTTGGACAGCGCTGTACTAGATAATTTACATAGTGGCAAACAAAGCTACATATCTCCTCTATTGATATAAGTACAAACACAGGGCTAAGGTAAATATAGGTGAACGTGAAAGCTCTTTCAAAGTCACTCATTTTTTCTACAAAATGACCATTCTAAATTGATAGAAGCTAGCTTTTGAATAGAAGCAGTGTGCATAACACACCATGATCTTGGAGGCCCTAATCAAAAGGGAAACATTTTAAAGAGATAGTAACTCTTAATATTGAAAAAAAAAACACTGCGCTGAGTTTATTTTGCCGAGTAAAGCAAGGGCTCTCCCACATCGGACATGTTTTATTCAAAGGATATTGCAGCGCAAACTTGCAATTTTGGGTACACTACAACTAGGACATCAAATTTTACATTGCTACAGCATCCTGTGGAGGTTTATGGTCAACTGACCAGCTACACATAGATTGAAGTATTCACAGCACCACCACAGAAGTGCAGGTCATAGAACTACTGCATGCAAAAAATTAAGTAACTTTCAGCTGCACCATCTTTTGAATTAAAGCTCACTCAGTAGTGGTGTACTGTTGTTTTACTCGTCTGGATAAACCCTGAAATATATTTTTCAGTATTAATTATTACCATCTCTAATAAAAGGATCTAAAACTTCAACTATAGAGGGTTTAAAACAAACACAGTTATAGGGATAACCTGCTTTTGTATAAATCAATATCCTGGACATTCTGAATGCACCACTTGTGAAATGCACTCTGAGAACCAGAGTCATTGAGAGGTTAAAGAAGGCTAAAGCACCAGGTCTCATGCTTAAAGCCCCTTGTTGTCAAGCTTGGGGTTACAATGGTGCCTCTCCCCATTAAAGTAGCAGTGAAATTTGTCCGCTTAAGCTCTGGGCGGTCTTTTGGAAAGCCCCATGTGTTTTGTGAACCTGGCAACTCCCCATATTGTAGCTTTGTTAAAAAGAAACTTATTGCCCCCAGTGTCATCTCTCAAACCCTTTTGGTCTGAGAGATGATAGCGCTCAAAGTTCCTCCCTCCGTCCCCCTTCCCTGACTGAACGCTGACTGCAGGGGAAGCTGTCGTACGACAGTCTCTTGTGCATCAGGCGGCTCTGCAGCAGAGCCGAGATCGCGTTTATAAAAAATAATTCTTTCACTGAAACTGTCTTCTACGTGTGCTTGGTTTGCAAGCACACGTAGAAGACCATTTTATTGAAAGAGTTGTTTTCTATAAACGCGATCTCAGCAATGCTGCAGAGCCGCCTGATGCAAGTAATACCGGATACCCCTGCAGTCAGCTTTCAGTCAGGGAAGGAAGGGGGGAACTTGGAGCGCTATCATCTCCATAATGGTCTGAGAGATGACACTGGGGGCGATAAGTTTCTTTTTAACATATCTACAATATGGGAATTAGTAATTTGCAAGTATTACGGTCCCTTTAAATTAAATACTAAATAAAATGTAATACTTTTGAAGAAAGAAAAGAGATGTGTATATAGTGTAAGTTACAACTCACCTGTGACTTGAGAGGGAATCTTTATCATCGCAGACTGAGAAACAGAAGAGGATTGTGATTCTCGGTTTTTAATAGTTTGGTTGATGAAAAATCTCCAGCGGCCGACTGGCGAGGATTGTAATGTGGACTCGCCTGTCAGATGGAGAAAATAATGCGCCGTTTAGGGCCATGAACTAAAAGGAGATCATTCTGGTGCAAACAAACTGCACAAAACAGAGACATATTCCAAAACTTCAACTGAGTTAAAGTTGACTGTTAACTCCTTTAATGCTAGACAGGTCTCCAATGCATTGCTTGCATAATGTGATAAAGACCTCTCTAGTGTTTTAGGAGCTAAATATCCTGTTAAATCAATGGGAAGATTAATTGGTCCAGAATTTCTTTTTCATTTTGTCGATAAGCTCCATATTATTGTACACATATCTAAGCAGCCAAACAAACAAATACATTTGATCCAGGGTCGGAGTTACATCCCAGGCATCTCCAGGCTAGGCACTATGTGTGCTATTTGCGCCAACCATGGCCACACACCCCAAAAACACATGCCCCTGTCCCCAGTCCAATCCACAGTTTATTTGGCCTATAAAAAGGACAAACATTTTTTTAACCCCCTGGTTGCTAGACATCTCCAACCCGTTGTAAAGCAATGCAATGGAGCTCTCTATAGCATCCGGTACAAAACTAGTGCAAGGAGATTGAGGATGCTCTGGCCACACCCACAATTCAGAATGTGGGCGTAGCCAGCACAGCTGAGGCTCCCCTCAAAATTTAGAGCTCTAGGAAGTTGCCTACTCTACAGATCGGCAAATCTGGTCCTGAGCATTTCTTTTTAAGTAATAAAATGACAGTAGCATACCGCCCGTTTGAGCTGAAGATGGGACTGCTATCTGCACGTGGTCTGATGATCCAGTCTAATATAAACAAAAAAGGCACATTATTATGAAAGAGTAGCCCAAAAGGCACATAACATGTTCTCCGCATTATAGTCACACCTCTCACCTGGTTACTGGACTCCGTATGGACAGACTCTGATCTCTCTTCGGCTGGTACGTTACGCAGTATCTCTTGGGCCTGTGTAACAATCATCCTAAGCTCCTCCACAAACTTGTCTTTCTCTGTTCCAAGGACAAAGTCGTCTTCCACCTGGGCATGGAAATAAATAGATAAATAAATACATTTAATTAGATCAAATTTCCATCAGGTCTTAACTCTGCTTAAAGGGAAAGTAACAATCATAATTTGTAGTAGTAGTAGTAATAAAACACCCCCAGCTTACACACTTGCCTTACTGAGACACCAAAATCCTAGTACCCCGATGAATTTTGTCTTGTGTCTTTGTTCAAGAAAGAACATCGTCCGTCAGTCCTGGATGTCAAGTCCATGAAGGCGGACATTACAAATGTTGATCATTTTTTATGGACCAGAGAGCTGTGCAGCACACTGTGAAGCAATGCACTGAACAACCCTTACATTGTTAAAGGGATAGTAATTCTTTGTTTTAACTTTATTTTGTGGGCATTAAACATGAAGAACGATATAAGTCTTAACTCTCAAACCTTTATGGTTTAAGAGATATTCACAAGCAAAGTTTCCCCTCCCGCCCCTTTTACCTAGTGTAAGCCATCTCTTCTCAGATGTGGAATCCAGTCCATAGACCAGACAGATAACAGCAGGGGACAATCGTCTTCCTATGAGAACAATGAAAGCCCTGCCCCCCCTTGACAAGTTTTTCAGGTTTTCCCTTATCTTAATTGACTATTGTACCTCTCTGCAGTCTACCTGGACACCTCCCGTCTGCTCTGGCTGAGCAGTGTTACATCAGTAAAAGGGGCAGGAGGGGGATACTTTATCATTGAATTACTCTTGAACTACAACTCTGACAGAATTGAAATAACACTCTACAAGGTCCAAATACTATGATGATTAATTAGAGCTGCTTTTATTATGAAACATTACTATCCCTTTAAGTCAATCTGACTTAACATATTCTGCACTTGTAGAATACTGCCTTTTAACTATGTATTTATTTTACACTTGTGGTCTTGACAATGAGATCTCCAGATATCTCCCTCCCGAGGGTTCACCATCTGTGACATTAAAAACAGGGACAGAGGTACAATTTACATTATTCCTGCAGCAGAAAAGACTGGAAGGAAGTAAGCTTAGGGTCTCAAGGGATATTGATATTTTTTTACATTACTGACAGCACTGAGGTAGAGACATCGCTAGCATTAACCCTTTGAGTGCCAGAGGGGCACGCAACACATTGTTCTGCAATGCGTTGCGTAACCATGTGGCACTCAAAGAGTTAAGGGGTTTAAAAGCACCATTTAAATGAAGCACATTTTCATTTGTTGTCTGTAGCACAAATGATCAGCCCCACAGATACTCCAGTTCTGCTTCTCAGTGAGCCAGGCCAGTCCAAATACAAGGGCCTTTTTTAATTGTGTGATTGCCTGAGAGTTTTACACTGCATTAAGGGACACCTTCTCATCCAGCAATTTTAACACAATAGAAATATTGTTCACAACGCCTGACCTTGGCAGCACATAAACAAGTTTCCAGGAATGGCTCACCAGCACACAATAAAACAAATAAATAATCAGGGTGAGTACTGCACTTGAAAAACGCCATCAGCAAAACCAAACACACTCCAGATCTAGTGTTTTCACACGTCTGTGGATCATACATACAAACAACATAATAAAGGGAGCAGCTGACTTCATTGTTTCTGAAAATAACTCTGTTTTTAGGAATTAAAAAGAGGAGTCCTATATGACTCATCTGCAAAATAACATCCAATTTTTGTGGTATAGAGACATAGGGGCAAATACGTTATGGAAAACATTGTGAGACAAGCTAACTGCACCATGGGGGACAAATAAAAATACCCACCCACTTAAATGGAGATTTTAACCTAGTGTGAGGAAAAATCTCAGCCAGGATGCACAGAATGTCACTGCTGGCTTTTAAAATCCCCCAAATCAGCAGAGATTTGGGGACAATTTGACCCATGTTGCAGTTAGCTTGCCCCATAATTGCCACACTTTTGACCGTAGGCATATGGCGTAAACTGTGATACTTGCCATATAATGAGCAATATCTTCAGGAGCATCCCCATCTGCATCAAACTTAAAGGTCACCATTTTGTTGTTATGCGTCTCCAGCTGACATTCTACCATATTATCCCCAGAGGTGGAAACCTGGAGACAGGAAAACCAAAAAAAGAGATGAGGCAACATTTATATGGTCTGACAGGTGGTTAAAGGGATAGTATTGCTTGAAAATAATTTTAGTTTATATTGTAGCCCTTAAAAAAAATATTAAAAATGATATAAGTCTCATCTCCCAAAGTTAAGTAAAGATCCCTTTTACTGGCTGTTTTAGCCAAGTCTTCCATCTAGTGGACAGATTTGGAGTCCGGTCCACAGATCAGCCGGCAGCTCTTTAGCAGTGCCGAGATCACGATCTTTAAAAAGAAGTACTTCATTGTAACTGTCTACAAAGTGTGCCTGGCTTGCAAGCACGCTTTGTAGACCATTCCAATGAAGAAATTCTTTATAAAGATTGTGATCTCGGCACTGCTAAAGAGCCGCGGCCGGTCCGGATTCCAAATCTGAAGGCTAGAGCAGCGACATCACTCCAGGGGAAACTTTACTTGTTAATATCTCACAAACCATAAAGGTTTGGGATATAAGACTTACATGTTTTTTAAAGAGCTACAATATAAAATAAAATAATTTTCAAGCAATACTATCCCTTTAAGATACCAGATGATACACAGACCTGCAGAACAGTGAGGATAAAGCGAGCCGTTTTATCTGGCCGAGGACAGGAACCCCGTCGTTGCTTCATCTTCTCCAGCTTGCCATTTCCGAGCGTATTGTCTAGAAGACTGGGGCTATCCTTGACGCAGTCCACATGCACACTGTAAGAGGTGTGGTAGAAAATAAAAAGCAAGCTTATTAAGCCCTTTACAGCCAAATGGGTGCACAAAGCCTTACTTTGCAATGCATTTTATATCCCTTTAGTATTCTAGAGGTAAAGGTGAACCATACCCTAAGAGAAAGTGGCTATTCATTAGAAGGACATTTCTAGTAAGGGGTCCTTCAACCATCAGTTATATCCACTGACTGGCCAATGAGAGCGCTCCAGCTAACAAGGAGAAATCCTCCGTCATCGGAAGAGGCTGGATCGAGATACTATGTGGGAGGGGAGCAGAGGAAGAGTGACAGACTGCAGTGCAGAGCTGTACCCGCTGTCTGTCCGGAAGGAAGGCACAGGCTCATCTTTAAGCATTTAAATTCAGCCAAACAACAAATTAAAAATAAATAAATAATAACACACTAGTATTCCAGCTAGTCGCTCTATAAAATTACTTTTTAGCCAGACTTGTAGTGGGGTGATCGTTCACCTTTAAAAAAAACAGAATTGCAGGTGTTGCTGCAGAGGGGTGAAGGAGAGTACTGGAGTAAGCAGAAAGAACTTTATCCCATGATCCCTGTGCCCTCAGTCAGACATGCTGAAAATAGATATCCGTTACTGCTGTGTAAAGGACAGCTACCTAAGAAAGTCTGTGTGTGAAACAAATTAAAGTGTTAGTAATGTCTAAAACAACTTTTTTGCATTTAGAAGAGCTTAAAAGCTGATCTAAATGCAAAGAACTGTATCTCTCAAACCGCTATGGTTTAAAAGATACAGGCGTTTAAAGTTTGATCTCTCCTACTGACAGCTGTAAAGCTGTCAGCATTAGATTTGTGTCGGTCGACACGCTGGCGCTTGAGAAGTGCCGGGATCTCGTTACTTACACGGAATCCCTTCATTGGAATGGTCTAAAATGTGTGCCTGAACACTAGGCACACGTTTTAGACCATTCCAATGAAGGGATTCCGTGTAAGTAACGAGATCCCGGCACTTCTCAAGCGCCTCCGTGTCAACCGACACAAATCTCCTGCTGATAGCTTTACAGCTGTCAGTAGGAAAAATCAAAATTTAAACGCCCGCATCTCTTAAACCATAGCGGTTTGAGAGATACGTTTTTCTGCATCTAGATCAGCTTTTTAAGCTCTTCTAAATGCAAAAAAGTTTTTTTTAGACATTACTAACACTTTAAGATATAGGGTATAATTTCCCTTTAACCAAAGATAAACTAAAACCACAAAGTGATGTTCAACCTAAAAGGTAAGCAATGCAAGAAGACCTACTGCACCAGAAGATGACAGACATAGAAATTTATGACTTTTAACAAATAACTTACCCTTGAACGGAGTCCTGTTTTTGAATAACTAGTTGCTCTGGAGCAAGTACATGGGACACAGGTTGCATACACTGCAGAATGGCAAAATATAAAAATATACAAAAACATAAACCTCATTTTATTTTTTGTTTATTCTCTGTTGCACTCAATGATAAACAAAGTATTTGCATTTTAATGTGCTCCAAGGGGAAGTTTAAATCTACAACCTGTTCATCGAGGTCACATTTGTTGGTTCACAGGTTATGAGCAATGAAAATATATGAAGCTTGTATAATACATGCTGAAAGAATAAAAACACTAAGAGGCAATGTTAAATATATGGACTGCTCAATGCATTAAGAAATATGGCACTATTAGTAGAACAATACTTTGTAACAGTAGTAAATATATCCTAGGCCTGAGACAGGCAAAATACAGTCTACAGGCCACAAAAGGGGAACTGGATACTGTGGTGGGTGAAGTAAAGTTAACACGGGAGGGGTGTAAATATCAGTGTAGACAAAACAAAACTCAGAACAGAGGTGTCATATCTACAGATAATTCAACCAAACAAGTTTGAACAAAAGATCGACCAAGTCAACATTAGGAAACAATCAGTTTTTAAATATGATGTCCATACCTGCTCTGAAGTTAGACCTGGTTGTTGATATGGAGTTCCCGGTGCCACTACAGCACTATGGTATGCTTCAGGGTGCTTCACTGGGATTTCTGTAGCCTGTGCAATTAAAGGTGGCCCATCCTGTTGTGAAAAAGGATGGGTAGTATAACCAGATGACTGCGGTTCTGAAGGCAATGGATTGGGTTGCAAATCATGATTATCACTCACAGCAGAATGTGTAGATGGTTGTTTCTGTATCTGAGGGAAAGGTGCAGGCTGCTCAAGAACTGTTGATTGGTCCTGACTTGGGAATGACATCATCTCTGGCAAAGTAACATGGCTTTGGGATAAAGTGATCATCCCTGGTATAGACTCAGGCTGACCCAATGCCTGCAGATCACACACTTGAACAGGACCAGGTTGGCCATAGGTGGGTTGAAGCATAGGTTCTTGAGAAGGAACGGGAGCATTCAAATGGCTGTTATTTTGCTGGACAGCAGGATGAAAGTGAGCAGCTTGGCCATGTTCAGAGGGAAAGACACCAGGCAAAGTTTGTGGTAACTGAGGAGAAGGCTGGGGTTGGACAGAGAAATTCTGGGCTATCATAGATGATTCTTCCGCGACTTGACTTGTTTGCTGTGATCCCATGTTGGTAGCATAGCTTTGAGCCTCTGAGGGCTGTAATGGAATAAACATGGATGGTGCTTGACATGTCTTCTGCTCTCCATAATTATACTTCAAGCTTTGTGCCTGCGTAATTAAAGCTTGTTGATCTGGAGACTGAATGGCCTGCTGAACATACATACGATTTTCAGTTAAATGCTCTGACTTAGCCTCTTGGGGTGGCATATTTGTCTGTATTTTAAGATTTGCCAGCTGATCAGAAGGTAGCATCTGTTGAGTACAGCCTAACTGTTCAGTGGATGGGACTGCGAGCAAGGTGCCTGCCATTTGCTCTGAATGAAGGCAAGTCTTTTGACCATAGCCAAGTCCATCTGAAGAAGGCAAAGGTGCCTGATGAGAAACAGACTCCACACTCTCAGTATGTAACAGTGGCTTTTCTGAAGCAGGAACAGCATTTTGTTGAGATGCATACAAAGCATGTTGTGAAGAAGGTATAGCTTGAGAAATATAAACAGATTGGTCAGGTTGGGGGACAACTTGATTGGTATATACCTGGTCAGAAAGAGAACCTGTCTGTTGCATGTACATCTGGTCCATTTCAGAGCTTGGCTGAGGTGTATATACAGACTGAGCAGCTGCAGACACAGATTTATTGCAATGCATTTTCTGATCAGTTACCGGCACTGCGTTTTGTGCGTATGAAAGCTGGTCACAAGAGGTCGCTATGTGCGGAGAACCAGATTGATTAAATATTGACTGGTCAAACGAGGATGGTGCTTGCTGGTTATGCGCCTGTTGGGAAGGACCAACAACTTGCTGAATATACACAGATTGGCCACTTGGAGGTACAGCTTGTAGGTTATAGATTTGTTGTTGTGTGTGTAATACTGCCTCCTGAGTATACAAAAGCTGGTTTGAAGGTGGAACAGAATGCAGAATATTTATAGGCTGGCCAGAAATTGACGCCGATTCCTGGGTATGCACAGCTTGGTCAGAAGGTGGTACAATCTGTGTGGCACATGCATCCATGGGAAGCAACATTTGTTGCTGGTGTACAGGCTTCTCAGATGATGCAGATTGTGAGTATTCTGATTTTGCAGCAGATATAGTTTCCTGTGTGTATGCTGACTGTCCAGCAGATGCAGCTTGCTGTCTGTACAACGGCTGCTCACCTTGTGGTACAACATGCTGTGGGTACACTGGCTGCTCACCTTGTGATACGGTCTGTTGGGCATACAGCGGATGCTCAGTATGTGGTACAGCTTGCTGTGGGTACACTGCCTGTTTGCCTTGTGGTACAGCTTGTGGGCACACTGGTTGCTCAGAAGGTTGTACAGCTTGCTGTGGACACATTGGTTGTTCAGCAGATGGTACAGCTTGCTGTGCGTACACAGGCTGCTCAGTAGATGGTACAGCTTGCTGTGGATACACAGGCTGCTCAGCAGATGGTACAGCTTGCTGTGCGTACACAGGCTGCTCAGTAGATGGTACAGCTTGCTGTGGGTACACAGGCTGCTCAGTAGATGGTACAGCTTGCTGTGCGTACACAGGCTGCTTAGTAGATGGTACAACTTGCTGTGGGTACACAGGCTGCTCAGTAGATGGTACAGCTTGCTGTGGGTACACAGGCTGCTCAGTAGACGGTACAGCTTGCTGTGGGTACACAGGCTTCACAGTTTGTGGTACAGCTTGCTGTGGGTACACTGGCTGCTCAGCTTGTGGTACCATTTGCTGTGAGTACACTGCCCTTTCAGCTTGTAATACAGATTGCTGTTGGTGCAGTGGCTGCTCGGCTGGTGGTAGAGATTGCTGTGGGTAGAACGGCTGCTCAAACTGTGGTGCAGTTTGCTGTGGATATAATGGCTGCTGCTCGGTTTGTTGTACAGGCTGCTGTGGGTACTCTGGCTTCTCAGAATGTGCTGCACTTTGATGAGGATATAGTGGCTGCTCAGATTGCGGTGCATACACCGGCTGCTCAACCTGTGTAACAACTTGCTGTGCGTACACTGAATGCTCGGCATGTGGTATAGCTTGTGGGATGTACACTGGCTTCTCTGTTTGTGTTACAACTTGCTGTGAGTACAATAGTTGTTCAGGTTGGGTTGCACTTTGCTGTGGGTACACTGGCTGCTCAGCTTGTGGGACAACCTTCTGTGAGCACACTGGCTGCTCAACAACCTGCTGTGGGTATACCGACTGCTCAGCTTGTGGTACAATTTGCTGTGGGTACACTGGCTTCTCAGCTTGTGGTACAACTTGCTGTGGGTACACTGGCTGTTCAGCTTGCGGTACAATTTGCTGTGGGTACGCTGGCTGCTCAGTCTGTGGAACAATTTGCTGTGGGTACACTGGCTTTTCAGCTTGTGGTACAACCTGCTGTGGGTACACTGGCTGCTCAACTTGTGGTACAACCTGCTGTGGGTATACCGGCTGCTCATTTTGGAGTACAACCTGCTGTTGGTACACAGGCTTCTCGGCTTGTGATACAACCTGCTGTGTGTACACTGTCTGCTTGGCTTGCGGCACAACCTGCTGTGGGTAAACTGGCTGCTCAGCTTGTGGCACCACCTGCTGTGGGTACACAGGTTGCTCAGTCTGTTTTATAATCTGCTGTGGGTACACCGGCTGCTCATTTTGCAGTACAACCTGCTGTGGGTATACTGGCTGCTCAGCTTGTGGTACAACCTGCTGTGGGTATACTGGCTGCTTACTTAGCGGTACAACCTGCTGTGGGTATACTGGCTGCTCAGCTTGTGGAACAACCTGCTGTGGGTATACTGGCTGCTCATTTTGTGGTATAACCTGCTGTGGGTATACTGGCTGCTCATTTTGTGGTATAACCTGCTGTGGGTATACTGGCTGCTCATTTTGTGGTATAACCTGCTGTGGGTATACTGGCTGCTCAGCTTGTGGTACAACCTGCTGTGGGTACACTGGCTGCTCAGCTTGTGGTACAACCTGCTGTGGGTACACTGGCTGCTCTGTTTTGGGTAAAGTTTGCTGTGGGTACACAGCCTGCTCAGCTTGCGGTACAATTTGCTGTGGGTACACAGGCTGGTCTGCAGGTGCAGCCTGTTGTGTATACATGGGTTGTCCAACTGATGTTACTATTTGCTGTTGGTATAAAACCTTTTCGGGGGCTACTACTGTATGGTGGCTTTGCACAAGCTGTTCAGAAGGTTGAATAGCTTGTTGCAAATAAGAGGCCTGGTGTGAAGTTTGAAGTATTTGCTGGGTATACAAGACTTGTTTAGTTAAGGGGTCAGTTTGATGTACAAATACAGGATGGTCAGAGGGTGGAACTTTCTGGGTGCAAAAAGTCTGGTCAGGTGCTGCAACAAACTGCTGTCCATATGATTCCAAAGGGGGAATGTGAATGTAAAGGGGTTGATCTGAAGGATTCTTTATCATAGTCTGGTGGTTAAATGAGGACTGTTCGGAAACTGAGGGAGCTGCCAATTGCTGAGAAAACACTGACTGCTCACCTGCAGAGGGATCCCCTACAATAGACTGCAGAGAAGAGGTCTGTATATTGAATAGCTGCTCGGATGTCTGCTCTGAGCTCACTTGCTGTTGAACAGTATCCTTGGTAACTGCATCTGAGTATATAATTTTTGTAGGTTGTTCCGCCATCGTGGTTTGCAACATAAACGGCTGCTGTTGTAGAGATGTTTGGAAGCCAGGCTGTTTATTAGCGAAGTGAAGCTGCTCCAGGTGCGATTGCATCTGTAAGTTGTGTCCTTGCTGAAAAGTTGCTGAGTAAGTTAAGGAATCTTGAGAAGGCATCATTGGTTGCTGCATTGAGGCAATCTGATGTTGTGGCAGCTGAGTACCGGCCTGTGCCCCAAGGACATTCTGTGTGAGATGTACCATGTTCTGCATGCAGCTGCCATACTGACTAATTAACGTTGGATGGCAAGTCGGGAGAGGTCCTGGGGTATCAGCTGCCATAGGTGCAAGAATTTGCATTCCAGTCTTGCTGCAATTATCCAGATGAACACCAGCTCCAGTATGCTGAGATGTCACTTGCCCAGGTATCAATTGGGGGGACAATGCAGAAAATGATGGCTGCAATGTCGATATCATTGAATGATCCAAGGTGTTAGACTGAGGAAAAGTAGCTCTGTCCCCTGCACATGCCAGCTGACCATCTATTGACTGTAGTCAAGTGAGAAAAACAAAAAAAACAAAAACACACATGAGAATTGAAGGCATAACTTGATGCATAACACTCTAGTAACTGTGCTAAAGACTACCCATTACCTGAGTACTCAATTGTCCATCCACTGCTGTCAATTGCTGGTATGGCGATCCAAGCTGAGAGATGCATTGTGACAACAACAGCTGCGGTGGAGGCATCTGCTCAAAAACATTAAAGAAGATAAAAAGAAAAGTATTTATGTTTGGTCACAAGGGGCCTTGTGTGCAACGGTGAAGAAGTGCAATTCTAGAGCAAACCAACTGCACCACAGGCGACAAATCTTGCCATGACTGAACATAATTTAAAGGGGATCTATCACGCTTATACAAGTTAGCCTTAAAGGAGCAGTAAACTTTTTTTTATGAAAACACATTTTATAGAGCATTTCCTGCAGAATAAAACAAGGTCACTCCCATCACTGTCAGATGTTGTATTCAAAATTTATAGCAGTTTAAATAACCAGGAAGTGAATTTACTGTGTTTACTTCCTGATAGTTCTAACTGACAGGAAGTGAATTTACTGTGTTTACTTCCTGATAGATCTAACTGACAGGAAGTGAATTTACTGTGTTTACTTCCTGATAGTTCTAACTGACAGGAAGTGAATTTACTGTGTTTACTTCCTGATAGTTCTAACTGACAGGAAGTTTCTATCACATTCTATGTAGAACTGTGTGTCTCTGACTTTCCGCTCCCTTAGAATCTAACAGGAAAGCTAACTAGAATTTGACCACTAGAGGGCACTGCTAATGTAAAAAAACATGGGTTTAAACTGTAATAACTCTGGAAATATAAATCTCTCGGCAGTGGGAGTACCCTTATTTTACTCAATAGGAAAATCCCTACAATATATATTTTTTTTCATAAAAAAGTTTACTGCTCCTTTAATAGTTAGATTATATAGCGAATATGTGTAAAACTGTATTCATTTTGTTTTTTTTAAATCTCTGTTTGAAGTTATAAATGCTGCCTTGCACCTACTTCCGAAGAGACCGTGGTTTCCAGCTCTGTACCGCAGTCTGTCACTCTTGCTCTGCTCTCCAACCTTTACCCAGCCTCCTCTAATGACAGAGGATTTCTGCCTGTTAGTTGGAGTGATCTCATTGGCCAGAGACCGCTCCAGTTTACAGACAGAAAGACTCCGTCATTGGAGGAGGCTGGATAGAGGGAGGGGAGCAGAGGTAGAGTGACAGGCCGTGGTTACAGAGCTGGTAAACACAGCCTCTTTGGAAGTAGGTGCAGAGCAGAATTTATAACTTCAATTTCAGCCAAACAGAGATTTAAAAAAACAAAATGAATAAAGTTTTACACATATTCACTATATAATCTAACTATTTAGGCTAACTTGTATAGGTGTGATAGATCTCCTTTAAATGGGATTATTAACCCCTTGAAAGGGATCTCGTACATATTGTGAGTTAATGCATCGGAAACCGCCCAAGCGTTCCAAGGATTAAAAGCCCAATTTACAGTAGGAGCTTTCATTGTGTCCCCAATTAAGCTGTTAATATGGCCCAGAATTGCTCCTCTTTACTGAAAATGATCTCCAGGGTCTTTTATAGAAGGCTATAGAGGAAGAACTGGGGAGCAAGACAACTGCATCATAGTGGACAAGTAAACATTTCCGCTGACTTAAATGGAGTTTCTGTATCCTTTAAAGGTATACAAATGCATTGGCAATATGGAGTTAATTAACTCATTAGGATATTTTATTGAATCCATATAATGCAGTTGGTTTACAACAAAATTGCTCTACTTTTTAAAACCTTAAAGCCAAAGGAACATGCACAATATTGACACCCCCAAATTTTGCTGTCTCATCGAGAAGTGAAAGGTTAACCCTATGAGTGCCAGAGGGCCCCGGCGCAGACATGTTTTGTGCTCCCAACACACAGATAATTTCTCAGGGGAGTGTAAAGGCTCAGGGGACAGAGAGGAGGTCCTATAGTGATGCAGGGCTCGCTCATCAGAGTGGCCCCATTTGTTTGCAGGACATGGCATCTTGCACTTGCTGCAACCCCAGTAATTAAAGGGATAGTAATACTTGATTTTTACTATCCCCCATGTTGTAGCCCTTAAAAATCGTAATAAAACGAGACCAGCGGCATCTCTCAAACCTTTATGGTTTGAGAGATATCCGCATTCAAAGTTCCCTCTCCTTCTCTTTCCCCTGACGTCAGCGTTATAGCTGACAGCAGGGGAATCTGGTCCGTGATTAAGCGGCGGCTCTGCAGCAGTGCGGAGCTCGTTTTATAGAAACAGAAATCCTTCACTGAAATGGTCTTCTACGTGTGCTTGGTTTGCAAGGATACGTAGAATACCATTTCAGTGAAGGATTTCTGTTTATATAACTCAATCTCGCCACTGCTGCAGAGCCACTGCAGGTCCCGGGACCGGATTCCCCTGCTGTCAGCTATAACACTGAGGTCAGGGGAGAGAGAAGGAGAGGGAACTTTGAATGCGGATCTCTCTCAAACCATAAAGGTCTGAGAGATGCCGCTGGTCTCGTTTTATTCTGATTTTTAAGGGCTACAACATGGGGGATAGAAAAAATGAAGTATTACTATCCCTTTAAGCCCCCTGCATTATATGAACCAAACTGGCAAAAAGACCTATGGCTACAATCCTTTGTGTGCCATAGGGGTGTGCAACACATTGGTCTTTATGCCACAGAGGTATGCAAAGTGGTGTATACACACACACACACACACACACACACACACACACACACACACACACACACACACACACACACACACACACACACAGGTCATTAATTCCTTTGAGTGCCGGAGAGGACTCCAATACACTGGATATGATGAATAAACCTTGATTTCATTTTCATCTTGAAGACTTGAGTGTGCGTGTATGTTCTTCTATATTCATACTATATAAACTGGGCAAGGACTCACCGACTGGTTTTGCTGGTAGTGCCCCACAACTTGCTGGGACTGGTACAGTTGCCCGGGATGGCTGCTCTCTGTCTGAGGCATCCCCGGAACCTGGTGGGCACTCAGCTGATCAGGCCCTGCAGCATACATGGCACTGTGTTGACCAGATGTATCAGACAGTATTACAGATCCTGCACCTGCTTCTGACAGACTGTCAGCTGGGGAATTAGAAGACCAAACAAACAAAAAAATAAACAGGTCAAGAACTAAGTATTATTACTATAAAAAAGGGGAAAAGTAAACCCTTTGAGAGACTATGAGACTCAAGAGGGCTAAATTGCATTAAACATATGTGAATACTGTAGGGGAGTTTATTTAACTCTGTTCATGTTGTGGATTTTTTTTTAAATTCTGTTTCTGACACGTGGAAATTCTGACTACTGTTTGCTGAATAAACATCTTGGTTCCTCAAAGGAGTCAGATTCTAGACAGAGGAGAAAACCTATCAAAAATGAACATGGATTTTCCATAACACACAACATGAAGCGTTGGAGTGAATTTTCCACTAAAGCACCATCTTGGATCCAATGCATAAAATGGAAAGGACTAAAATAAACAACCCTGTAATGACATGTGCTTTTGAAAAGTACATAAAATTAATACATTTCAGAGGGAGGTCAATTTCTACTCACACATTTCATTAATAATGATGTTTTTAACAAATGCAATGTTGTAACTCATGCTACAGGCCTCCAAAAAATTAGGCCCCACTGGAATGTGTGGACATCCTATATCATAATTTGCGAACTAAGTTTGTCAGAAACCGTCATGCGCAGTAGAGACAGCTGTGCACTCTGCAGTCATGTACAGTACAGACTGCTTGCACTGCAGCCGATACAGAGCGGGGCACTCCGAATTCAGACCGGAGAGGACTACGATCTGAATTTGGAGCGACCCGCTCCGTATCAGCCGTGGCGCAGGCAGTCTCTACTGTGCATGACTGCACCGCGGCCATTACTGGGTGGCACTGTGGCCCATGTACACGGGCTCTCCAATTAGTACTGTATATTGTACAAGCAGCACAAAACCAAATATATCACAATTGACCGTTTTTAATAAAGTCGATTGCATATTTTGCAATATAAGATGGCTGCACTTAAATGGTAGTAACTTGCAGACAAAAAGATAAAGTAGGCAAAACATTGCGTTTTGGAATTGTGGAGGGGGACATGACAGCTGCTGACAGTATTTTCATACTGAAGGAGGCAGATCACACTTAATGCTTTAAGGATCAGAGGAGTATGCAATCCATTGTGAAGCAATGTCTTGCACACATCTGGTCCTTAACCCCTTAATACCCAATGACGTGCCAGGACCGTCGCTGATGTCTGAACGTTAAGGAAAGTGACACTCTGCAATCCCAGAATTAACTGGTGTGGGAATTTAAAAAAAAAAAAAAAAAAAAAAAGTGTTGTGGTCATCAGGAGCCACCACGGGCCACAGACCATGTGGTCCTTAAGGGGTTAAAGGGTTAATATTATCATGTTTAATGAGCACAGCTTGATGTCTTGTGGTCCTGCCAGCATGTCATGTCTGCCTTTATGGACAGCACATCCAGGACTGATTCAGGATGTTACCATTTGAACAAAGGCACAAGGCCAACATTAATGGGGGCCACCTGGATTATCTGGTCATAGTAATGTTAAGCAGGGGGTGGTTATTAGAAGGTGTTCGTTCTTTAAGGAGTTAAAATAATACATCTCAATTAAATGAGCCATTATCTTGGGAGAGAGCATGTTTGCTGCTGCTTTTCTAAGCCCATTATTATAGAACATTTAAGAAGCTGGAAAACCTGGCACGATAATTGAGTGCTAAGCATTAATGATTGCATACACACCCGTAACTGATGAGCACTGCTGAAATTGCTGCTGCTGCAGGAGTTGTTGGCGTACATGCTGATCCACCTCTGTGTCCTCACTCTCAGGAGCACCTGGTTGCGGGTAGCTTGCATTTACAGGCATGCTAGGCTGAGAGGTCATCGCCGCTCCAGTCCTGCTCTGTGAATCACGACGATCCTCACAGTGTCCTGCCAGCAGTCGTCTTTCCCTTGTCTTCTTTACAAGACACACTCTGTCTCGGATAGATTTTGATACTGCCTTATTGTCACTTTCATGAAAGAATCCAGATTTTACCTGTAGGGGGAATGAGAATCACAGGTTACATTTCCAAAATCTACTCCAAGAGACATATGGGCAAAGAAAAGAAAAAAAATAAAGGAGGAGGAGCAAATTCTAGGGCAAAACCACCACACGGAAAGGAACAAATCCAAATTCTCAGATGACTATTGATTTATATTTGTCTTTAAATTCTTTGAATGCAAGAGATGGAGACCTCACTAGCATTCAATTAATTAAAACCCCCATTTTATTTAAATTTTTATTCCTTCCCAATGTTTTACATTTTGGGTTCACTACTGCATAGACCTTTAATGCTTTCACACTTTAATTTTTTTGGTATAAACAGCCCCACTTCTCACTTTCTTCATACGGCCCTTCACCTTTCCACATTCAGGCAGCTTGTTCTAACACTGCCTAGCGTCAGACTCACCATCTCACAGGCCACCTCGTCAGGATTGTCAGCGTCCAAGTTGAAGCTGAACTCTATGGCTTCATTGTCTTTATGTTTCCCTTTAAGCTTTTTAGGATCCTCGACCCAGAGTCTCAAAGCAAGTGAGGAGCTGGTGCCATCATCTTCTTCAGCCAGTTCTACACGTAGTCCGGTATCTTCAGCAAAGAAAGCGTGATTTAAGAGATCTTTAATGGATAACCTAGAGGAAAAAAAAAAAAAAAAAAAAAAAAAATCACAATGCAAAAGAGTGCTGGGCAAAAGACAGCAAGATAACTCTATAGCATTCAAGTACAGTTTGCCCATAATGAATTAATTTCTTCTATCAGCTGAAATATTTCAATAAAACAAATTCTGAATAATTAAAGAGTGTTGTGGATATACAGGGGATCACACCGTGGTTTGTAAAAGCATGTCTAAAACTGACTTGAAGAGTTTTTATGGGTACAAACCTAGACTTTTAGAATACACAGTTGTAAAAATAACAAGTCCAATGAGTGTCCTAAGCCCGTGGGTAAAATGATAGAACATTGGGTATTCACAGTGCCATAGTGCTCACCTTTCAGACTTATTCTGACGGATGCAGCTCTCTATTATTTCTTTTACCTCTGGATCTGAAACTTTGTTGAAGCTGGCAGGTTTAATACCCTGTAGGAACAGTAACTATAATCAGCACTTAAAAACATTACACATTACTGATCAAATGCTACTACGTATAATATATAAAAAAACAGAGGAGCAATTCTGGATCCAAAGCAACTGCACCACAGAGAATAGATAAAAAGAAATTTAAAAATCCCACTTATTTAAATGGGGCTTTAAACCCCTTGAATTACAGAAAGAACTGCAATGCTTTGCTTCAAAATTCACTGGAGAGCACTCTGTAGTGTTCAAGGAGTTTAAAATCTAATTTAAATAAATGCGACTGTTTCTATGTGCTCTGCGACACAGTTGGCTTGCCCCAGAATTGCGCCTCTTTTGATGTTATAAATATGACACTATGGGGGTTATACACCAATTTGTGGTAAAGAAGTGATAAAGTGCAGATGACGTCCCCAGTGATATCACTTCTCCAATTCTCATGTTATTCTATGGAGCCTATGCACTAAGATTTCTCCCAATTGAAAAGTCTTAGTGCATGGTCTCCACAGAATAACATAGAAATTAAAGACGTGATATTAATGGAGAAGTTAACGCCTCTTTATCACACCTTAGTCAATCTCTGTGTGTTCTTCTAAACATTAAATAAATGTATTAACCCTTTAAGGACTAAAAGAGCATTGAACACATTTCTTCGCCATGTGTTGCACACCTCCCTCATCCTTATAGGAATAAAAAAAAAAGTAAAAATAGACTACCGCATAGTAGTTGTCATTATTTCATACATATGGCGTCCACTGGAAAAGAAGAGTCTTATGGCAATGTAAAGAGGACATTTTTGAAGTATTAAACCACAGGTCCAATGAACTATTTCACAGCGAAAACAGTAAAGCAGCTCGCGTATTAACACTAGTTTAATGCAGAAAGCAAACATAGGTTAAAATGCAGACATACGCTTGTTACTTTGCGGTAGATCTGAGCTGCATTCTGGCATTCTGAGTATGGGTATTCCGAAGTAGCCATTTCCAACATGCACATGCCAAATGCATAGACATCCACAGACTCGTCGTAATGTTCTTCATACATTTCAGGGGCCATGAATTCTGGGGTTCCTACAGGAAAAGCATTTACAGCTACTATTACCGTCTATCGCATTTGAACCACAGACCTTGAAAGGATATGTAGCTGCACTGATTGTATACTCTGAAGCATAAGCAAATCATGCATAATACATCTGAGACATAAAATCAAACTATAGGAGGTCCCTTCCTCTTTTTCTTGTGATTCCCAAGCTATCAGTTTGCTAAACTGTAAGATGCACTTCGGGGTCAAACCAACAGCACCATCGGAGATTAAAAAAAAAATCCCACCGATTTAAACGAGGCTCCTACCTCATTATATATAGGTTTCCAACACATTGCTTTCCAATGCATTAGAGACCTTCCAAGCATTCAATGGGTTAAAATTCACATTTAAAATCAATGGAAATTTGATCTCTGTGGTGCGGTTGGTTTGAGACAGAATTACTCCTCTTTTCTTCTGTGCATGAAGACTATAAGGCCATATTCAGGAAAGCAGAGAGATGTAATTCTTGGCCAAACTAAAAAGTGATAAGCAACGAAGTTCACAAACAGCTTAATTCTTTCACAACAAAGAAATGTGCATATTAAACCATCATCCTAAATTATAATTCGCCAACTATGTTTGTCAGAAGCCGTCATGCGCAGTGGAGACGGCTGCGCACACTGCAGTCATGTGCAGTACAGACTGCCCGCGCTGCAGCTGATATGGAGCGGGGCGTATGAGGCGCTGTATGGGCAGTCTCTGCTGTGCATGACTGCACTGCGCCGTTGCTAGGTGGCACTGTGGCCCACGTACATGGGTTCTTCAACTAGTGCTTAAATAAGTTATCCCATTTAAAGCGGAGCTACCACATTAGGTGAAGTCGCCCTGCAATACTTAGGCAGGTGGCGACTAGCTTAATAATAGTTATTTTACCTCTCAAAAGTAGCCAATTGTAAAGTAATCCTTAAGCTTCCTAGACAGGAAGCCAGGCATCAGCACAGACATCTTGTCTGCGCGCATGCGCTGTCAGTCCCGATCTCCATTAAAAAGCATTGCACTGGTTTGAACGGCACCGTAAGGGACCGATGGTGCAGGAGCCAGACTGCACTAACCTGGCCGTCAGTCTCGGAAGATTAATGATTACTTTACAAGCGGCTACTTTTGAGAGGTAAAATAACTATTATTAAGATAATTGCAACCTGCCTAAGTATTGCAGGGCGACTGTACCTAATGCAGTAGTTCTGCTTTAATTGTTAGTAGCTTCTTAATCAAGGAAATAGCACAATAACGTTCCTCAAGTGCTGGCATGAGATGGAATCATAACACTGTATGCAACTTACATCAGCAGGGCAGCTCAGACGTCTTTGCGAAGAGTGATCTGTGCACCTGCACTGTCCCCATCCCTGCCTGTACTTTAAGGTCCAATGCAACTCCCCCTATGGCAAATAACATACTAGTGACAAGACAAGTTGCATATGACGGAATGATTCCAACTTATGCTGGCACTTAAAGGGATAGTATTGCTTGAAAATAATTTTCTTTTATATTGTAGCCCTTAAAAAACATTAAAAATGATATAAGTCTTATCTTCCAAACCTTTATGGTTATGGTTTGGGAGATATTAGCAAGTAAAGTTTCCCCTGGAGTGACATCACTGCTCAAGCCTTCAGATTTGGAATCTGGTCTGCAGATCGGCTGCGGCTCTACAGCAGTGCCGAGATCATGATCCTTAAAAATAATTTCTTCATTGGAATGGTCTACAAAGTGTGCTTGCGAAAAGCGAGCTTTACTTTACTTGCTAATATCTCCCAAACCATAAAAGGTTTGGGAGATAAAACGTATATCATTTTTAATGTTTTTTTAAGGGCTACAATATAAAATAAAAATATTTTCAAGCAATACTATCCTTTTAAGAAACATCACTAAATTATTTCCATGACTATTGCCGCTCAAACTTAGATTTTTTGGGGTGAAGTATTTGCATGGTTTGAAACATTATGGGGAACTTCTGCTACAGGAATCCATGGTCAGCTGTGGTCACCCTCCAAGTCTGCTGCAGAACAGTGCCACACTCAAAATTTCAGGCCATGAAGGTACAGCGCCCAAACGAATGCAATTCCAAGCTACAATATCTGAATTAAACACCTCTTGGCAATAAACAGCTCCCTTGTTTTTCTCAGCAGGATAACCCCCGCAATATTTTTCGATATATTTCCATATTACAAAATAAGAGGCCCTCTAATGCTGGTGTGCAGAGAGCGATCACATTTTTATTTAACCCTCTGAGTGCCAGAGGGATATGCAACACATTGCTTTGCTACTCCCTCAAAGGGTTAACTGAAAGCAGCACACTCAGCAGCACCTTAGCCTGACATACAAAACTGCTCTCAGGGAGAGACAATATCTTATTTTTCCTATTTAATCTACAAAATCTAGAGCAACACACACAGTTTGTAAACACAAAACCGAAGCGTTTAAAATGCACTACATAAGCAGAAAAATATATTTTGATTTGCTTGAGATAAGCAGTAATTATAGTTAGCTGCTTAAATCTTAAAGTGCTGGAAGGGTTTTGTTCACAGCGTTGACTGCATTTCTCTGACCCCCATAAAACCTTATGGAGAGTCTATACTGGGCCTCACCAATTACGCTCTTTGCAAAGGATGTTCTCATCAAGGTGGCCAGACCCAGGTCTCCAATCTTCACTGAGCCGGTAGGACCAGTGATGAAAATGTTATCACATTTCAGATCACGGTGGATGATGGGAGGAGTTCGAGTGTGGAGGAACTGCAGCCCCTTCAGGATCTGTCGACACCAGCTTCTTAATACTTTGGGTTTCATTACTTTGAATCTCTTCAAGTAACTGTGAAAAAATACATCAATAGGAGTTTACAGGTCAACATCACAGATACATTTATAGTTTAAAGGAAAAGTATCATCTTCAGACAAGGATTCTGAAACTGATGTCTGAAGGTGCCCTGAAGATCAATGCAATAAGCCACAAGTGCCTTCCTCAGTTAGCCAAGGCACAGAGAGCAAAGTAACTGGAAAGGCCAATGTTTAAAGTCCTCGCATCAATATTATCAATGCTAAAAGTAGTCCCATTTTACAAAAATGGTAGTAGGAACACTCATACAACTATAAAAACCTAAGAGTAACATCAGTTGTTGGAAAATTCATGGAAAACTTCTGAGAGAAAATTATAGCGTATCTAAAATATTCAGGCTTGCAAGATCAATGTCATCATGGAGTTAATTTAGAAGTCTTCAATCAAATCTTTTTTTTTTTTCTTAATTTTGCAGCGAAAACATTGCTTATCTGTATTTTAGCAAAGCCTTTGACACTGTCTCACATAAAATCCAAATCAACAAGCAACATGATTTGGATACAGATTAAATGGTAGACACCATTCACAAAAGTATAGAATTTAAAATGGAATGCCATAAAATGAAATGTAATGCATATAGGACACAAAAACCTAAAAGGCAGAATATAGACATAGATTTAACAGTACTCTGCTGACAACAGCAGCAAATGGACTTACGGGTAGTTGATGATTTAAAGGTAGGAAAGCAATGCAACAGAGCTATGGAGAAAGCAAGCAGAGTACTTGGTTTAGGTTGTAGAGGAACAGGCATTGAAGTTTTAATGCCTCCTTAAATATCACTAACGCAACCTTACCTAGAGTATGGGTTAAAGTTCTGGAGACCATATCTCCAGAAGGACATCAATAAATTAAAAAGGGGAAAAACACACACATATCAAGAAAGACTCCAAGACATCAATATTTATAAACTGAAGGATAATGGGAGAAGGGTGATAAGACTGAAACCTTCAAATATATAAGAGGAATTAATACAGTCCAGGTAGGATCAATTTCGCATATAAAAGTATGAGACAAAATAGATTTCATTGGAGCAGTGGAGTGCAAGGGAGTCTAAGTGGGCTTGTGTCAGGGGTACTGATATTAAAGGACAGACAGAAGGGAGATTATGAATTACAGGTGGGTGTTTCTCCCTCACTAGTCTAATAAGCAAACATCAACTTCCCCAATCAGCTTCGATCTGCTTCCTGCCTGTGCAACAGGCTGGTAGGAGGTATGATACTAGGAGTGCCACCAGCAACAACTAGCCATACCTAGCACTCTAATCCCCAGACTCATAATGGACCTGTCTGTCTCCATTCACTACACTGGCACTCAGTGCAGCATGTTAACCATCCAAACAGCCGCAGGGCTATGGGAGATATAGTTTCCACCACAAGTGGCTTCTCACTGAGAGGCTTGAGATACAAGAGAGGACAGAGGTGGGCACTTTCATCACACCTACAGCTGGTAAACTGGTCACTCCAGCATCTTACAGTTCATAGCCAAAGGGCTGTGGGATTCCGGAAGCTGTAATTTCTGGCAACGCTACCTTCTCCGTAGTAAGTGTAAAGGGGTGGCGGTGGGGGGGCTACAGGAGGGAACTACTCCTACCAGCATGCCCAGAGCTGGGTTCTTCTACATTTGCTAAACTGACCACTATACAGTTAGTTCCAGGACTATTTGTTGTCCTAGAAGGAGGTTCCTGTGACAAGGGTCAAACATTCAAAATAAGGGACTGTCCAAAGCAAACCAGGACATGGGTTTGCTACAGTGATAAAAATGCAGGGGGAACAAAGGGCAAAGCAGAAAAAGTAACTTGGATGACTAGAACATATTGTATTACGGTCACATTCCAAATGCTCATCTGAGTGTAGCTCTAATCAATTAGACAATGCTGTTTGAGAATTATACACTGTTCTGTAAAACTCGAACATACAAAAAACAGGAAATAAAAGTGAGGTGAAATGTATTCACAGACAGCTGCTCTTGTGTAAAGGGTGGTCTTAACAATTAAAATGCATTGACACAATGCCATAGTAGTGCACACTTTACATTTTCTCAAATATTATTACGTTTTTAAAGTGCCGGACGTCATCAGCTCTGTCACCAAGACTATGCACTTCTTCCCCTTCAGTGTAGATTCCCAGGAGTCATAGAAGCGCACAATGTTTGGGTGCTGAAGTCCCTTTAACATCTCTGCCTCTTCTTTGAACCTCTGCTGCTCTGCTTTGGTTAGCTTCCTGTCCTGAAAACAGAAGACAAAGGTGTCTGAACAAAGAGCATTTTAACCATAAAGGGCAAATCAACAAATCAATAGGCATGTTTATTTCCTCCTATGGTACAGCTGATACGTGTCACATTTCTTTGTGTATATGGCCCATAGTTATAAAAAAAAAAAAAAATGCCAGACATGAATCACCTTTAATAAGAGTTAAAACTAAAAAAAATAAAGGGAAAAAAGTTCAGCCCTGAACACCATTTATATTAATTTAAACCCGGTTCACTATCCATAAGTACACCTCTGTTGCAGTTTAGTAAAATAAAATATTCCTGTTTGGAGAACCCCTACCAAGTCTGCATTTATTTCTCAATGAAAAAAAACAAAAAAAACAAATCTACTGACACATTAGAAAACAGAACATTAGAATTTTTTTTTATTCTTGCACATGACAACTGTGTGTTAGTTTCAAAACCCCGATAAGAAGGAAAACTCTTTGAACTACCAACAATATACTTATGAATGTCTTTCATGTAGCACTTTTGACAATGGCAAACATGACAGGTTTCGAGTGACTAATGCATTAATTCTATTTATTGGAAACTGTTTTCCAGAGTTACACCATGGTGCAAAGAAGCAAACTGACAGTTCCACATATGATAACCACTTCTGTGCTCCTAATAATCATCAACTATAGAAAGAGCTCAGGAACATGGCATTCCAAGTTGATCACAAGTTATAAATATAACCTTGCCATTTGTTACTGTCAAGATCAACGTCATGAACAGCCTGATATTCTAACTAGCAGAGTACAGAGGAACCAGCAGGGACATGTTGAGAAACATGCAGGACTGTCAGACAAGCTTGAACCAAGCTATGCTGTTTGTCACTGGGGCTCAGAACAGTATTTAAAACAAAAATAAAAAGCCAGCTTAAAGGGGAACTACCACCCCACACAATGTTTACCTTCATTAAGTCCCCATCTGGCGTCTAGCTGCTTAGTAGCGCTAGTCACCAGAATAATTACCTTATTTAATAGATTTCTCCTCTCCTCCATGGGCGACAGGCAGGACCGAGCACGGATATCTTGCCATTGTGACGTCGACGCGCCTACGCTGTCAGTCCCAGCCGGGTCTAGGAGGCGTTGCTAGGAGCCATTTGGATCTAGCTGGGACTGACAGCGCAGGTGTGCGGTTGTCACTATGGCAAGATGTCCGCGCTTGGTCCTGCCTGTCGCCCATGGAAGAGAGGAGAAATCTATTACATAAGGTAATTATGCTGGTGACTAGCGCTACTAAGCAGCTAGTCGCCATATGGGGACTTAGAGAAGGTAAACATTGTGTGGGGTGGTAGTTCCCCTTTAAAAGAAGCAGTAAACTTGTTTTTTTTAAGAAAACCTATACCAGGAGAAGCCAACCCTGTTACTCAAGAGTACCAACATTGCATATTTTCAGGAAATCCCAGCAGGAGCATAGAGGGACTAATTAGTGGATGAGTCATTTCTGGTCTTCCTGTGCTCATTCAGGGATATCCTGAAAACATACACTGTTGGAGGCTCTTGAGGACCAAGGCTGGCTAACCATCCTATATATTATAGGGATTTCCTGATGAGTAAAACAATGGTACTCCAACTGCTGGCAGTTTCACTGAAAGGATATTATATTTTAAAACCTACATAAACTTTGGAAACAAAAGGATCTTCCTTCATCAAAAGCCAAACTGACAGTTCAGTGATAAACCGTTTACTACCACATACTATGGAAGCACTGCTGTCAGTGACTCATCTCTCCCATAAAATGCAAAAAGCAACAGAATAACCATCTGAAATATGACCACTAAATAAAACTAGTTAACAATTCAAACTGCAATAACTCTGGAAAAATGCATCTCCCTTGTTTAATCAAAAATAAATCCTACAGTAAAGGGTTGGGGGGAGGAGGGAGTTGTTTTTTCTTTTTCTAAAACAATTTAATTCTCCTCTAACCCCTTAAAGACCACCCACAGAGTCCCCCCCCCCCCCTATGAGTTCTGGGATGGCATTGCGGTGTGCAGCATTCCACCCTTAATGCAAATCCACCGGTGACAATCCTAGCAAGTCACCAGTCCTTAATCGTTTGAGTGCCAGAGGGGTACGCAACACATTGCTTTGCAATGTGTTGCGTGCCCCTCTGGCACTCAAAGGGTTAAGGTGTTAAATCTACTACACAATGTATATCTTGAAGAATAAACAAGTTACTTACTACACTAAGCAATTATGTGCAATATGTAAAAATTACATTCATTAGGTTTTGTAAAAATTATCGTAATTGGGGTTTGCATCATAAAAGCATTACTACAGCTGACACTGGAATTTTGGGTGGCAGTGTCTCTGCATGGCCTGCCATTTTACAGTAGAGCTCCAAAATGTAGAATATTGCCCTCCATACCCTAAACACTGTAAAGTTCTGGAAGTACTACACCCTGCAAAATGAGAATTTGAGTTGCAATAACTTTAGAATTAAACATCTCCCAGCAGTGGCAGTACACACTTGTACTTGGCAGTCAAATCCCACAAAATAGGAGTTTTTCATGTAACTCAATATTGTCTCTTTAACCCATTTGTGACCAAGGTTTTTTGTTTTTGTTTTTTTTTTACACTAGAGGACAAGCAATTGTGGTGTTATTAGTATGTCTTTGTTCAATCCTGTCTTCCCTCTAATTCATTAAGTCCACCCCCACAAATTATATACTATTTTTTTAAGGGTAAGTAGGGCTTTATTTTGATGCCACATCTATAGGCATAACCTATCATTTCATTCAATCCTATATAATAATTTGCTAAAATGTGTGTAACACCACGTCATGCGCAGTAGACACTGCTGCGTGTGCTGCAGTCATGCGCAGTAGACCGTGCCCGTGCCACGGCTGATACATTTTGAGGGGAAGACCTTTTTTTTTTTTTTTTTTTTTTTTAAAAAAAAAAGGATAATCTTGTCTATTATAATGTATGGTTACGTTGCAGTACCCGTACTTTATAATACAGTATAGAAAAGGGGGAGGGCACTTTTAAGAGCTTGCACAATTTTGGAACCACCCTAATTTGAAGGTGGGGATTATAGAAAGAGCGATCAAGGGGAAAGGGGAGGAGAGAGAAACAGTAAGTCTAATTACAGAAATACAAGGTGCAGAGGCAGGACATAGAGACATCATGCAAATTAATTAACACTGAGTGGCAGAGGAGTACGGAAAGCATTGCTTTGCAATGCGTTCCATACTCCTCTGGCTCTCAAAGGGTTAACAGTGTTTAAGATGTTTTATGAAGCATTGGAAATTAAGGGGTTAAGGATCTACATTTACTTAATTAAAAGCACTGTAATTAAAATGTGGAAAAGCACCCATTTAGACATGTCGTGAGTCACGCCAAGTGATGATGCATAGTACCATGATTTTTACTGTACCTAAAGGTTCAAGGCAAAAATATGTTACTTATAACCCAGAGTTAGATTCAATTAGTAAACCCTAAATGAGCTTGTGCGCAACAAACTGGTTTCTTATTAAAGCACTAATGAGAATGGGGAATGGTTTCAGTGTACGATTTAAACTGACCTCTATATTGAAACCCTCAGGCTAGTAATGAAAATACAATGCAAAAATGACATGAAAGCCTTTCTACCTTAAATGAGGGACATAATCTTTCCAGCTCTCTAAGTTCTGAATGCAAAGGCCACATAACCCAGCTAACAAATAACCTTTAATGCACGTGCCAAAGGGGTGCCCAACAAACTGCACAAAGGGTTAGGGCATTAGGCTATGCCCACAATGGCAACTCAAAACTAAACTAATATCGGTGAAAACTGTTGCCCCCAGTGGTGCCATGCACAGTGGCAATTGTGACCTTGAAGAACACATCTAAATGCAGCATACAGCAACATGGATGTATTCTGCAAAAGAAAATTCCATGGTTCAGCATGTATGATCTCCATGGTGACCTAGGAGCCGCTGCGCAAATCATTCACACTAGAAATATTGGAGGTTGCCATGCTCACTGCAACCGCCAATACCTAGCTGACACTAACATGGGGATCTGCTAGTCCTATATGGCTGAAAAACCATTTGAGTAGGCCTTGTCAGACACCTCCACCATGCAAGAGGATCACAGGGGAAGGCAGCACATTGGAGGTGAGCACTGGAAGTCTGGCATTTGCAAAATGGAGGACAGCCAATTCGCCAGTTTGAACATAGCCTTAAGGTTACTCATGACATTTTTGGCTTACACACGTGTTAGTTGCAGTATTTCCGCTAAGACCAAGACAGGCTAGATGTTTTTTTTTTTCTTCTTTTAAAGAGAACAGTTATCCACAAATGTGTGCAGCATCAATGCAGAGTATGCTAATCGGCACAAAGCTAGCACTTACAGAACCTCTCACCTGGCCCTGTCCAGATAACTGCAGGGTTGGGTGAACAATTCTCCCTTCTAGTGACTCGACAACTACTAATACGGGGACTGAGAGGGGACACACTTCCCGCCTGCTCAAACTAAATATTTCCACAAAGTGCTAGGACTTCTCGCACTTTGAATGCTAGAGATGCCTATTTAGATCTATGGGAATTATAAGAATTTTTACTTGGGCCTTACGGTATAGTTGGTTTGCTCAAGAATTACTCCTCTTTTCTTCGTCTTTTATGGCTTTTAAAGAAACTAAAGTTACTTTCTTTTCTGCTAGCGGTCTTTCATGTCCCTCTGTAAAAAGACGGAAATACCACAAAACCATACAGGCTTATATAGATACAACTATTGTCCTCTGGAACCTAAACAAAAAACTGTCTGTCAATGAAATGTCTCTTACGCAAGTCAACTCTGTGTGTGCCAGAGAGGTTTCAAACATATTGCATTGTAATGCGCTGGATACTTCTCTGGCACTCAAAAGGTTAAAGCACAAAAAGCTGTGTAGTCCACAGTCTGGTATGACTAGACAAAATGTTTCTATTTTTTTTAATTCTAAATGAGGGGTCCATTGTGGATGGGAGGCCGTGCCCTTGGGCAGTGGATAAAATCAGTGTCTGTGGTATGAATCTCTAATGGAGAGGCTATTGTGTGGGATAACTAGTGTCAGCGGGCATTAGCTACTACAAAGGCTAAAAATACTGTAGCTCTTCATAGTGCCTCAAGAGGACCCCCGGCACCATTAAAAAAATAAATAAATATATCAGTAAGCATAGACGTATGTCCCAAATATTTCAATAAGTATAGAAGGCTTATTCACTTATGTCTTATTTTACATAAACTCATAAAACAAGTATGTAAGTGAAATGAGTAAACACACAAGTTTAGACTTTGTAGATTGTGAGAAGTTCCTGTTAGAGAACCACAGGAAGGCAGCCCCGCATATCTCGCCCACACTCTTATACCTTCCCCTGACAACCTATCTACGAGTGAGTAATCCACTCCGAACACCAGCCGTACGTTCAGACTTGGAACACACACAGCCAATCAATCAAGCTCAGGCCAGAGGAACTTGTTAGAATACAGGTCGATTATATGCATTTCTTAGAATAATCTCAAGGGGTTCATGACTGGACATACTGTTAACCACTTACTCTCTACATGCAGGGCCTGATTGTTGTCGAATACAAAGAGTGTGAAAAAGAAAGACAGTGGGGTAACTCTACTTGCTAAATTGGAAGCACATTTTTTTTGTCCACCTGCATCATAATTTACAAAGCTGCAAATGCCAGAGCTCCTTCCCGTATGAGACAAAGGGAGGACAATAGAGTATTTTGGGGGGAATTCTTTCCTTTACACCTTGTTTTGTGCTATGTACTAAGTAAGGCATAGAGGAAATGTTGTGAATGTGTGCCATTTCCCTGTGCATGCTATGGGACTGGTGTACTGCACGTACCGGCATTAAAGTCCCATATCTGGTGGAGATTATCTGCTGTAATACATACTCTGAAGTGCAGCCACTGACATTACAGTCGGTTGCCAGAGAAGCTGCACTGGCGCTTTCATACATTTGCTCCAGTGAGCCATATGCAGAAAGAAAAAGAAAATAATGGCGATACTTGGAGCAAACCAACTGTACAATCACAAGTGGGGACCAAATGACGTTTCCAAAATTCCCATAGATTTAGCACTCTGTGTGCCAAAGGGTATCCAATGCATTGCAAAGGGAAGGGATAAATATGGCTTTTTAACACCTTAAATGGTAGACGTCTCAAACACATTGCAAAGAAATACCTGAGAAACCGCTCAAAGATTTCAAAGGGATACAAGATCCATTTAACCTTTGAGTGCCAGAGGGGTACACAACGCACAAATGCGTTGTGTACCCCTCTGTCACTCAAAGGGTTAAACAGAATCAAAGTCAGTCTTTACCTGGGCCCTATGGTGCTGTCAGTTTGCTCCAGAATTGAAATTTTTTTCCTTTCTGCATTAACCTTTTGAGTGCCAGAGGGGTACGCAACACATTGCTTTGCAATGCATTGCGTACCCCTCTGGCACTCAAAGGAAGGGTTAAGGTCCTATGGGTAATATATATATATATACATATACACACACACACACACACACACACACACACACACACACACACACACACACACACACACACACACACTGAGGAGTTTTTAAAGGGATCAATTGCATAAAGACAAATGTGGAGAAGTTAAGGGGCAAGACAACTGCCCCATATTAACAGAATTAACCTGTTGGATACCAGTGAGGCTTTCCATGCACTGTTTCATGACAAGTTGGAAGTCTCTTTCATCCAATAGTTTATAATCCCCATTTAAACCAATGGGATTTTTGGTACAAGTGGTGCAGCTGTTTTGCTCCAGAATTGCTCCACTTTTGTTAGACATATTACCAAAAGTGTAAACAGTATGACAATTAAGGCCAAGAGAGCTTAATTAACATGCAGTGCTCAGAGAGATCACAATTGAGAACTAACTTCTAAATCTGCTGACCTTTTGACTAGAATGACTGCTATGCAGGATGTCCTGTGGGATGTTTTACCAAATAGGCATAGTTACATTCGGCTTGACTTAGAGGCAACAACGCCTCAGTAGTGCCCTCTCTAAAGGGCTACCCTTTCTGGGGGCAAATCAGAAGATTGAGCTGGGGCTTCATAACCAGATTTGGAGTTCCCAGTTGCCCAGAAGATAGTCAAACCCAGCTAATACCATGCACTACATGTATATAGACGTGGCTGTAAGTAGTTGCTTTTTGGTTCCTAACGTCTCCGTTTTTTTTTCCTTAATTTCCTATTCCTGTCTCTCTCTCCTTGAATTTCCTTTTTGTTTTCATTCCTTGTCACAAAAAGAAAACCAAAACCAAACAGAGAACAGGATCATATAATCATACAGTACAGCCTTATTAACCTGGAGTATTAGGAATCTGCATAATTGGGGAACAGCTAGAGAAGAGAGGAATAGTTTCCATGTATGCATTCTTCCTCAACCAGGGATTAGGACAATGGCACTGCCACATTTATTTATGCTAGTATAGAGATACAGTATAAAGTAATAGGACTAAAAGTGATTATTAGATAATGTTTCTTTTAAAAGCTACTTTTCACAAACATACATGCACACTTTTAATGGAGTTACATAAAATTACAATATAAAATATTGCCAGTGCTGTTGTCTGTAGGCTGGGTGAAGCATTATTCGGTTGCACACCTCACTTCCTGTTCAGGAGGCTGTATGATAACATGAGTGTAAAGGAAAATTGATTTCCCCGGCCTGCAGAAAAACAGCAAATACAATATTGCATACAATATGACATAAGGGTTAACATGACTCTTCTGACTGACTGGTTTTCTGTGTATATACTTTGAGGCATTTGTTTAATCATCTCAGGATTCACTGAAAACTTTCATGCCTCACATGGTTTGTTTTTGTTATATAACCTCAGTACACTACCATTTATTGTACTGTGGGCCTCTGCTGTCAACTACAGGCTTTGCTAATGTTGAGCTGGCACATATCTGTGCCAACATCCTGTACAAACAATTTTAAAATAAATAGAAGGGATACATTGGCTTCAGCTGCTTACTGTCAAAGGATGATGTAAGGAGAAAGGCAGCAAAGTAGCTGATTTTAAAGTGGAAAGGCTTAGGATGGGGTATGACGATATCAAAGTTGGGTAGAGGTTGTATTTGAATTATGGGACAGACTCCTTTAATTGCAAATGTGCACCCTTGTTTGAAAGACTCGTACATTTACACTTCAGGTTCGGTACATCCAACTTTTTCACCCCCAACAACAGGGGGAGTCAAGCCTTGGATCTACAACTACCAACAGCTTGTGGGAACGATGGGTGTTGCAGTCATAACAGCTAAAGGCCCAGAGGTTGACTCTCCTTGCCCTATACTGTGCACAGCTTTTCAGAATGCCACCAAGTCTTTTGGTTTGCAGTATGAAGCAACTGCAATTTATGACAATCAAAAAGATTACATCTTTTAGTTGTCCACGCTTGTTGAGCATTGTCCCCTGCTATTGTTCAGCAATACCACACAGAGAAATATAATTAAACTGTAATAAAATAAGTCTTCACACTTTTGTGATACCATCTGCCATTTTAACCACTGAAATACATGTGATGGTTTTTCCAGTGAAGGCCCTTAGAAAATGCATCAAGAATAATGCAATCAGAATTCAAAGGGAGAGCCATCTGACTGTAGGAAGGAGCAGCGAGAAACCGTTGAAAATAACTCCTATAATCACTGTGATAGTTATTATGAGCGCATATTATTTACGTTAACAAGACAAAGAAAACAGCCATTACAATAATTTTTTTTTTTTTATTTTATATTTTTTGCCACCAGAAAAGTTGCAAGTTTCTTGCAAACAGCTCAGCCAAATAACATTCAGATACTTTCCATAATTTTACCCAAATCGTAGACCAGTATTTCTCAACCACCTTCTTCATGTAGCCCCCAAGACTGCAGGTTTTAAGGATTTCCCTGCCTGAGCACAGTTAAACTAAAATGGGATGAAGGATCCACTAAAAACCCGTGTTCAAGGCAGGGGATGTTGCACCATGGCTGAGAAACACTGTCAGATCAGTGGTTTACATACATAGACACAGGGGGGTGTATAAAAGTGGGGGGTAGGACAAAGTCAATACATACAATGGCACAAATGTAAGCTATGAAACACATATAACCACATTTATTCCATCTGCAACAAAGTTAGTAAGAGTTTGTAAAAGAGGGAATTTTAAGAAGGCACAAGAGATGTATATAAAAAAAAGAAAGAAAGAAAATGCAAATTGTGACAAATTATATTAAATTTCACCATTTGTGTCAAATTGTAGCAAACTGCTACCAAATTCGCCCATATACTTAAAATGGACAATCTGAATAGGTTTACGTTCAAGGCTAAACATTTCATCTGAAATGATTATTCCCAAGATTCTTTCTTCTGATGCTGTCACCAAACTACTACCATACTTGTATCCCCCCTCTGGGTTACTGCACCCTAATCTCTGGGTTTAACCCACTGCAGTTTCAACCCTGTTACAGGTCCTAGCATCAATTGCAAAAAGGCACACCATACCTTTAATATCACAAGTAACACTGCAGATTAAGATATTAAAAAGAACAAGATGTTGTACCAATCCTCTGACATTCCACTAGTAACCCGTCCTTGCTCTGAATTAATTCAGTTTACTATGGGACACAGTTGCCTGTCCTTCATACAATTTCACATCCAATCCAAAACACTGCATCTTATTTATCAGCTCCCTATGAGTGACAGAGTAAAAAATCCAGATAAGCTACGTCTACCGCTCCCCCATCGTCTACCACAATGATTCTCAAGAAATTTTTTTTTTTTTGCTCAAGGCACACCTAACATGCAGTCAAGGCATTTTCAGGGCACCCCTATCATTTTATGTAATTTGTCAAGAGTGAAATGAAAGTTACAAATACATAAATATAGAGTTATTGTTAGACCTCACAACTAAAATAAACCTATTGTGAGTAGTAATATCCTTATAGATACAGGTGGAAGTCTACAATCACATTTTTGTCTAAGCATTATAGATGCAATGGTGCACCCTAAGTGGATGTCCGTGGCAAATCAAAGTGTCATGGCACCCTGGTTGACGACAAACACTGGTCTACCATATGAGTAAAAAAAAACTTTCAACTAGATCGGTTTAGAAAGAGAATCGTGTTATAAAGTCATATTGCCATGGAGTCTGCAACTCATTAGACTTCAAACTTTTGACCCTGTTTAAAAAAGTTATGCCCATGACCAAAATAATCAATCAAGCATTACATGGCACCTAAGCCATTCCAGGAGTGCAGAAGCATTGCTACACCATTCCATGACACCTGCTGAATTACAATATTACTACACCAACAAACAAGATCAGCAACATTACATGAGGCCAGTAGTATATTATTAGCAGTATTTTTAAAGGAGACAAGCATCATTATCAAGTTACATGTAACTATTGTAGCAAATAGGAGGGTTAATGTAAAGTATCAGATCCTCATTATGTAAACACAACCAAACCCATTCAGTATTATCATCATACTGTATGGCTCTTAGAGAGGGCTACTTAAACATCAGCGTCTTACTAATCTGGGGGGGTACCAGCCCATTACTAATCTGGGGGGTACTAGCCCATTAATCCACAATCATTTCAGACAACTTATACCTTCCAACACTTGAACTTGCTAAGTAGGGGCACATTATCAAATAACATTAGTGTGTCACATAGTGCCTAGATAGATTTTTTTTTTACTTCATTAAATAGTACACCCTATATATGGCTGACAGAGCAAACAATCATCTGTGAAATGTCATCTAGAAGAGAATTGCCCCACAATTCTTCTTGTATAGATACAGATGGTACATCAGAGCTTCCACCAAACAAATACACTGGAGCATCTCTTGCAGTCTACAGAAAACCATATCCCTACACACCATGTGACCACACTGGGACCCAAAGCCAGGCCAAAAAAGGTAGATACACGAATTGGTAACGTAGATGGTCTCCCAGTGTGGGTCACATCCTAAGTTGACATCAGCCATATAAAACTAACTGAAGTCTAAGATCACTGGTGACCATCACAATGGCAAAAATCAGCCATGTATAATATCTGCATAGTGGTCTCATAGGCCTCCATGCAGCTCTTCAATGCTTAAGATCTCATTCAATAAGCTGCACCTTGTGAGGTGATCGTCACTTATATAAACAGCCACAAATGGGAAAATGCGCTTATTTTTCTGTGACTAGTTCAGTAATAGAACAATTGCTATAACAGCACTTATGTAAACATTGCCTGAAGGTCTATATGGAATGGTAACAAAATGTGAAAATCACAAAGATTAGTGCGACACTAAACAATAACAATGGCTAGGAAATGGTTTATAAGTTTCATGGTAGGTTAGAAGCAACATTGACAATCAAAAAGGGCCTTTGTCTTTAGACAATCCAAAATCCAAAATAAATAAATCTTTTGTCCAAAGATAGTCTGTTTACAGGAAACAAACATCCTATTCAGAAAAGTACTTGCTTAAAAAGTGGATGGGCTGGTCAAACAACTTTCGTCAAATTCTCTGTATATAAGTAGACTCATCGTCTTTCCAAATCTTCCCTTCAGTGGGGACTTCTATCCTGTAAGAGTTTGTATGATTATTCCTCCCAATTTATTTCAACTCTCCGGTAAAAACACTCAGGTCCTAGAAGCCCAAGAAGCTGGAGAGGGGCGATTGTCAGGACTGTGAATAATGATAGAATTTTTATCTGTCCAAGTCTGAAAATAAATCTTTGCTGAGGTTAGATTCCCCAAATTATCAACCTGTTTGTAAAACAAACACAGAAATGATATACAGTTTGACTAGACATTTAATGAGACTATGCTGTGTAACAGGTCCACTTTAATTTGTAAAAGCTTACAACCTATATAACCCATCGACTTTCAAAACTACCAAGTTTAAAATAAAAAAAAAATTATACACATTATCTATTATACACACACACACACACACACACTGGATGACATTGTCACAGCTCTGTATTTCTACCATCTTTGTTGTGATAAAGAGCCAAAATATTCTGCAGCATTATACAATGAATGGGAATGGGGGGTGGGGACAAACCACAGATAAACCTGTGCATCAAAATTCTGACATTTACAAATAAATAACCAGCGACTTATTATGGATAATAAATACTGGGGTTTAGTTACAGGTTTCTAGCCCAAACCATGATATAAGCAGGGGCTACAATGGACACACATACAGCACAAACAAAATACAAACTTATACACACATGACACATCCACAATAGATAGACACACAACAGACACACTCGCCCACACAAAATACACAACTCCCAAGCAGCAAGATTGAGCCTGTAACACATTGCTTCGCAGTGCGCTGCATACCTTTTTGGAGATGAAAGGGTTACGTTTTGGAAATTCAACAAGCCAGACAGTAAAAAAATATATGTCTCCTTACTGTATTCTCCTGGATGTGAGGGGAAAATAGTCCTACATGTAAATCCACTTTTAATTCTTTTACCTGGTGATTAAGTGGCAGATATGTAACCAATGCAGTGGATAACAAATAATTGCTACTCCTGTTAAGAATGTCTTTTGTAGCATCACACACTTTATAAAACAGTCTATGCTTATCTAGTCATACATACCACCACTTGGGACTTTTATTTTGTTTTGTTTTTGCTTTATTAACTACACAAGAAAAGCCGTGACAATATTGCTAGCTTATTTATTAAGAGCCAAAACATTCTGCAGCACTTTACAATGGGGGGTGTTTCAACAAACCACAGATAAATCTGAGACAATACAGTGTAACAGAAGAATAAGTGGGCCCTGTTCACTTAAATTTAATATAAATAAAAACAGTTTAAGGCCTGCATTCAAGGAGCCAAAGAAAATCCTTCAAGGCAAATTTTCATTTGTCCCCTATGGTGTAGTTGGTTCGTCCAGAACTGCACGTGTTTAGATTTTTAAATACAGCCTATATCATGGTAGTACTGTGTGGTCCAGTCACAGTGTCTGACTCAACAGGGACAGATGCTACGGCAAGCTGTAAAGAGAGTACATCAGTTTGTGTAAAACCAATCGTGCGAATCAAGAAGCAGCATTAAAGTGTGGCAGGGAAGAATAGAGTACAATCATATCCATGGCACTAGATATATTTCAAATACTGTATTGGGAGGAGGACAACGCAACTTTTTTGAGCAATTATTAAACAGGCTATGTAACATCTAGAGACCATATACTCCAGAACCATAGGCCCAATTCAGGGGCAAAAAAAATGCACCACAAGAAAAAAAAATTAAATATTCACACTGATTTAAATGGAGCTTTTAAAACCTCTATTGCCATAAAAAGGTCTCCAAACCACTGCTACACAATGCTTTAGGAGATTATTCTAGCAGTCTAGTGAATTAGAACCCCATAAATCAATCAGAATGTTTATTTCCCTTATGGAGCAGATGGATTGCCGTAATGCTGCACTTTTTTGTTAGAATCCTAAATAAAGCTTCACATTCAAGCCACTCAAACACATCTCACCAACTGTATTCAAGTGATTTAGTCGTGGTAACAGATACCATGGCAACACGTGATAATGATATTTAATACAGACAGAGGCATTTCAGACCACTCCAGTAGAATGCTTAAATATAAAAGATCTCAAACAGCTTGTTAGAGAACCTAGGAAAGATGCTGCAAAATTCTTAACACCACATTAAAGGGGGTGCACAACTCACTACCATACCTGGGAACTCTCAGGGTTTGACCCGGAGACTCAGGGTTTTGGCCCAAATCTCAGGGTGAAGAGCCAAAATCTCAGGGTGAGAGAGTCCAGTACTACCTGTTATATATTCCGCTCCAGTTAACTGCTTCTTTAGTCTCTAAATTGGGGCCACTTGTACCAGAAAGACAGAGGGAGAAGTCCTGCTTGATTTATGTGTGTTCATACAGTGATACCTGTAAGTTGTTGTGTATTAATGACTCCTTGAATGCCGACTGGAGCGACTCTCGATTACAGCGATCAAAGATAGATCGCGGATAATCTATCTTATGGGAAATTTAACGGTTAATATTTACACAGTCAGCTCATTTTGAAAGTTCTCAGGTATGCTCATTACACACCAATCACTTCAGCATCCCTCAAGCATACAAAGAGAATCAGCATGCAACTTATGATGGCAGGGTGCTTAAGGTAATGTATACTTCCAAAATATCCTCAAAGGAGAGAGGGGGAAAAAAGCAGCCATGGAAAAGGCGCTCAGTGTAGAAAGTTGTCAATAAAGTTTGGAACATAACTGACAAAACAAAAAAATGCTGACTACGTTACAAACAGTAAGCACAAGTCGCCAGTAAAATAATGTGTGTCTAAATATGGAGACAAGTTGGGGGAACTATCTGGTATACCTATGAACAAGTATACTCATCCTCACAAATTTCCTTGTTGTCAAATTAAAGAGAGACAGAGCAATACATGGTAAACATTACAGAGAAATTGTAGAGAATGCTGGACCAAAGTAATGTTCTCCTACAATGAAAGTTAATTAAATACATGCATCAGATTAAACCAACAATCATTCCAGAAAGTAACAGACACTTCAAATCCTGGTCACTATAGCGGAATACAAGCAAACAATGGGCCTTATGTTTAAAAAAAAAATGGGCCAAGTAGAGGATTAATGTGTTAATCACAATATACAGAGCACTTTACTCTCCTATCCATATTTTCTCCTACTGGGGTTCACTATATGTCATTGAGATATCTTGGGAGCCACCTAATTATTTGCCAATTAGGGCACATATTCCATCACACCAGTGAGATGCCTAGACTCACTGGCTTAAAGCAGAACTACCACCCCTTACAGACATGGCCCCAAATAATTACCCATCTGGCGACTAGCTGCTCAGTAGTGCTAGTCGCCAGAATTATTAACTCGTTATAGAGAATTATACACTGCTCCCGGACTGACAGGCATGAAACAGAGCAGACATCTTTCCATAGTGATGTCTGTGCACCTGCTCTGTCACTCCCAGCCGGCTCTAGGAGGTGTGGCTAGGAGCCACTCAGCTCCAAAAAGGACTTGACATTGCAGACGTCACTGTGGAAAGATGTCTGCTCTATTTCCTGCCTGTCAGTCCAGGAGCAGTGTATAATTCTCTATAACAAATTAATAATTCTGGCGACTAGCACTACTGAGCAGCTAGTCGCCAGATGGGTAATTATTTGGGGCCATGTTTGCAAGGGGTGGTAGTTCCGCTTTAACAATAATAAAGCTTTGGCTGTCACATCGCTGAGCCAAGACACATGTCTGTATTCCAGCTCTCTGACATAGCCGAGTGCTACATTAATCTGCTGATGAAGAGTGGTATCAAACACATTACTTCCCAATACGTTGGATACCTCAGTGGCACGCAAAGGGTTAAACTCAGGTTATTTTTTAAAGAAATCTGGAGTGAAACAAATTGTAAACTAAATAGCGCTCGCTGCCTAATAGCCTGAAACCACAATTAATAAAAGAAAAATAAGTCCATCCAGATAATAACAAATGAAAAAAAGCAAAACACAGATAAAAAGGATAATGAATGAAATGAGGGTTAGAGCTAAATAAATAGACCAAAATTAGAAATGATGGATGAGATGAAAAACTTAGTAGTCAATAGCTGTAGACACAACTGATGGTTGAGTAATGATGGATGGAGAATGGATGAAAAAGGAGTTTCAATAGTGTTTGCTGCAGAATGAGATGCGACAGGTGGCCTTGTCCACCGTTGTAGAAACTTGATCCAAAAAACCTCAAAAACAGCGCAAACACAAGAACATAAAAAGAATCTAAGTGTAGTAGTCTTTAATAAAAAAATACATGAACAATTAAAGAAATGCACTTATAATAGCACTTCTTGGGCTTTATGCGTTGTACACATGTCCTTCCCCTGATAGCCACAAACTGTGTCCTCCATTGCTCCTATCCTCCACGGTGTCCTTTAGAATCTCCGTATCTTGTATACACAGATTGATAGTTTGCTGGGAGGATGAAGAAAAAATCCTAAGTGTTGGTTCTTTGATCCAGCGTGTGTATAGTTCGTTATTATCAACGTTGGTAAAAAATAACGATGTCCGCTTCACAGTTTGTTATACCCGCCAGAAACCTTGTGGCGGCTGTGGCATCGAGTTGCCGATACTGGAGATGAGGGACGGGGGCGGAGAGGTGGATCTCACAGGGGGCGTGGGAGGGACCTGATTGGAACAAATTGGGTCTGGGTGTGGAAGCCCGAATGTTTTCGCAGGCGTACAGTCTGTTTCTTCACGACTGTACGCTTGCGAAAACGTTCGGGCTTCCACACCCAGACCCAATTTATTCCAATCAGGTCCCTCCCACACCCCCTGTGAGATCCACCACTCCGCCCCTCATCTCCAGTATCGGCAACTCGATGCCGCAGCCGCCACGAGGTTTCTGGCGGGTATAACAAACTGTGGAGCGGACATCGTTATTTTTACCAACGTTGATAATAACGAACTATACACACGCTGGATCAAAGAACCAATGCTTAGGATTTTTTCTTCATCCTCCCAGCGAACTATCAATCTGTGTATACAAGATACGGAGATTCTAAAGGACACCGTGGAGGATAGGAGCAACGGAGGACACAGTTCGTGGCTATCAGGGGAAGGACCTATGTACAACGCATAAAGCCTAAGAAGGGCTATTGTAAGTGCATTTCTTTAATTGTTCATGTATTTTTTTTTTATTAAAGACTACTACACTTAGATTCTTTTTATGTTCTTGTGTTTGCGCTGTTTTTGAGGTTTATTTTTTAAAGAACTTTCAGGAAACATCTATATTCACGTTAGCCATTCATTCTTCAAATTGTCAGTATAAGTAAACTGGACAGTACTGGCTGGCGCAGCCTGGTGTGTCAAACAGAAACACTCTCCTCCCAAATGCCACTTCTTACCAGGAAGTAATGGCTAATTTGCACATACTGTCAAATATCTGAAGTTAAATATCTTGCAAACTATACTTTATATAAAGAATAGCTAATATAACTAGGTGATTCTGCAAGTCATTATAAAAGTGTTGGTTCTGTTCACACACAGGAGAACTGGGAAACTGATCTGGAATACAGACATTTTGAATGACTAGCAGTAGGCTTACGGAATTAACTCTTTGATGCCAGTGGGGTACGCAACGCATTACAAATCAATGCGTTGCATACCCCTCTGGCACTCAAAGGGTTATACACTATGCATGAAACTAATTACACAACAGTAGGTAATAAGAGAAGGGCCTGGCATCATGGCAATGAGAGTTAGGGATAATACCACTATGAAAAAAACTACTATGATGATAAACTTGCACACGGAGTTTTGGATGGGCTGCGTAGGCTCTATAATTTAATAGTAACGTTTGGGACATATTTTTGACCTTTAATACTCCTTAAAGATTTAGGACAGTTGTTCTAGTTTTTTGTTTTTTTCTATTGCGCTCAAGGCAGCCCTAACACACAGTCTGGAATTTTTGGGGCTCCCAATCATTTCACAGGCTATTTGACAAGGGACAAATAAAAAATAAAGTTATTCTTAGATTTCACAATCAGAATGACAGCAATGAGAATATTATGCATAAAGATTTCCATAAATATAGATTTGAAACTTAGTGTTCATATTGTGGTCAAAGTCTTCACAGAAATAAAGTGGTACACCAAGTAGGTGACCCCTTTTAACCAGATTGAGAACCACTTTTTTAGGGAATGTTAAGCCTTTAAGGACAAGATGGGAGAGCAATGTAATTAACTGCAGTGTGTTGATTATATCTCTGGGCTTTAAGGGGTTAATGATGACCATCCATTTGTCACACAGCAGCAACTGGAGACCTAAATAAAGTCAGCGATTTCAAGGTCAGAGCGACTACAAAATTCCTGTTTCATAACACCAGTACGTGCCATAGCTGTCCAAGGATGAAAGTCTTTGAATTACTCATGTCACATGCTTATAAGTATTTCCTTCACAAACAGGACTTGTTTTTACTCTAAGGATTTACAATAAATGAATATGCTCCTTTCCAGTGAATCAAAGAAAACCTCCTGAAGATCCTTCTTGACTATTATACAATTCAATTGTGTTAAGATTTTAATTAAAGAAAGGAAAAAAAAAAAAAAAAAACATACTGTAGTGATTTTTTTGCCAAGTAAAATAAGGATACGCCCACTGCTGTGAGAGAATTAGTTCCAAGTTATTACAGCTGAAACAGTTTGTTAGTATACAAAACTGTTAGAAAGGTACCGCCTCCTGTCCATAGTTAGCCTGTCGCATATGGGAGGCGAGTCACTGGCTATGCTATAGAATGTGAGTGTAACAGTTTCCCCATCTGTTACTACGTGAACTATAATACATTTTGGATAAAGCAGATGCCAGCTGTGGCAGTGCCAGTGTCCTACAACATATGTTTGCATAATAAATATTTACTGATCCTGGCAATACTGGCACAAACAAAGTGCGCCCGACAGCAATGTGCTTATAGTAACAAGGAGTTAAAAGCCCCATTTAAATCAAAGAAAATATGGGAAAACGTGTCCCCCAACAGTACAACTGGAATATGCCAAAAGTGCTACGCTTTTTCTTCCTGTCAAGTTACTATTAACCCTCTGAGTGCCAGAAAGGTATCCAACACATTGCACTGCAAAGCATACAATACATATCTGGCACTCAAAGGGTTAAAAATAGATGTTTGTTTGTGATATTATACACACACACACATTTGAAAGCTAGATATATCCAAAGAATTATCTCTAGCAGATCCAAGAGGGTTGAAAAGGGAGCCAGAAGCCCGTGGTAGTATTAAAAAGTGTTATACATCTCCTGAAGCAATGTTGCTAATAGCTCTTACAGTCTAACAATGACCTTTTTCATAGACCAAGTATGGAGCTTTTCAACGCGCACATGTTTCTTCTTCACGTGTAGACTATTTGCCAAGGCAGAATGTTTGTTAATGTTAGTCTTCAAGGAACATCAACGGATCAGCTTTTCATGTTCTTCCTGCTCAATAACAGGTGAATAATCCGCGGCTTAGTCATTCTGATGGATCTACCTATTCTTTATCACAGAAATCATGAAAACCTGAACTGTTGGTTGTGTCACTAGGACTGGAGATGAGAGTCACTGTCCTAAGTTCATAAAATATTCCTCAATCTTTTACTACTTTGAAAAAGTTATGTTACACAGAGAGAGAGAGAGAGAGAGAGAGAGAGAGAGAGAGAGAGAGAGAGAGATAGAAAAAGAGAGAGAGATAGAAAAAGAGAGAGAGATAGAAAAAGAGAGAGAGAGAAAAGAGACAGAGAAAAGCAAAAAGAGAAAAAAGAGAGAAAGAGAAAGTAGAAAGAGAAAAGAAAAAAAAAGAAAAAAAAAGAGGAAAAGAGAAAAAAAAGAAAAAAGAGAGAAAGAGGGAGAGGGGGGGGAGAGAGAGGGGGGGAGAGAGAGGGGGGAGAGAAGGGGGGGAGAGAAGGGGGGGAGAGAAGGGGGGGAGAGAAGGGGGGGAGAGAGGGGGGAGAGAGGGGGGGAGAGAGAGGGGGAGAGAGAGGGGGGGAGAGAGGGGGGGAGAGGGGGGGAGAGAGAGGGGGGAGAGAGAGGGGGGAGCAAAAAGAGAGGGAGAGCGAAAAAAGAGGGAGAGAGAAAAAAGAGGGGAGCGAGAAAAAAAGAGGGAAAGAATGCAGTAATTAAAACATGTGGCTGATGTACCAAGAAGAACTTGAGCTACTCTGGGTCAAACCAACTGCACCATAAGAGGCACATAAAACCCCCATTGATTTAAATTGGATTTTAAGACTTTGAATGCTAAAGTCAGGGCTGGATTTGCCATTAGGCAAAGTAGGCACCTGCCTACAGGTGCATGCCACAGAGGGGCGCCTGTCATTGTGATTTCTTTTTTTTTTTTTTTTTTTTTTTTTTTTTAAATGAAAAAAAAAAAAAAAAAGTAGCCACCTCGCTAGCACTGGCACCCCCCGTTTCCTATTTCCTACCTCCCTGGCAGGACTGGTCTGTGCCTCCTTTGGCACAGTCCTGTAGGTGGTAAGCTCCCTCGTTGCATCTTTAGGAATGCAGAGCGCTGGGAGATGACATCATCTCCCAGCGCTCTGCGTTCCTGAATAGGAGACCGCGGGGGAGCTCCATCAGCTACAAGACTGTGCCAAAGGAGGCACAGATGAGAGATCTCCTACCAGGTAGGTAGGAAACGGACAATGTCAGGGGAACATGGAGATGGTGGGGACAATGTGGAGCTAATGGAGGGCAAGTTGGAGTTGATGGGGTTGGGGGCAATGTGAGGGGATATGGAGATGATGGGGCAATTTTGAGATGATGATGGGGGCAAAGTGAGGGGGAATATGGAGCTGATGGGGGGGCAAGTTGGAGCTGATGGGGTCAATGTGAGGGGCAATATGGAGCTGATGGGGGCAAGTTGGAGCTGATGGGGGGCAAGGTGAGGGGCAATATGGAGCTGATGGGGGCAATATGGAGCTGATGAGCATTGTGGAGGTGTCCAGTGGCGTTGGCAAACCGGGGGGGGGGGGGGCGCTTCACAGTTCTGTGCCTACAGGCTCCTGAGATGTAAATCCGGCCCTGGCTAAAGTGGACTCAACACTCTGCAAAGCAATGCGATTGACACCTCTGTAGCATTTTATGGCTTAAAATCCTCATTTAAATCAATGTGGGCTTTGTGGGGGGGGGGGGGGGTCCCCTTACAGTGCGCAGCTGGTTTGCTCCAGAATTGTTTCAGTTCTTATCAGTACATCAGCCTCCCATGATTTCATAGCCACATTAGGATAGTTTTAGCATCACAGACAAGACCAGTGTTGATACATGCTTCAAAATATGTTACAAGCATCTGTGGCAATACAAATATTAACCCTTTGAGTGCCAGAGGGGTACAGAATGCATTGCAAAGCATTGCAAATGTAAAATATTATTTAAGAAGCCAAATAAAGGGATAGTAATGTTTCATAATAAAAACAGCTCTAATTACTCATCATAGTATTTGGACTTTGGAGAGTGTTATTTCAATTCTGTCAGAGTTGTAGTACAAGAGTAATTCAATGACAAAGTATCCCCCTACCGCCCCTTTTACTAATGTAACACTGCTCAGCCAGATCAGAAGGGAGGTGCCCAGGTAGACTGCAGAGAGGGACAATCTTCAATTAAGATAAGGGAAAAACCTGAAAAGCTTGTCAAGGGGGGCAGGGCTTTCATTGTTCTCATAGGAAGAAGATTGTCCCCTTCTGTTATCTGTCTGGTCTATGGACTGGATTCCACATCTGAGAAGAGATGGCTTACACTAGGTAAAAGGGGCGGGAGGGGAACCTTTGCTTGTGAATATCTCTCAAACCATAAAGGTTTGAGAGATAAAACTTATATCGTTCTTCAGGTTTTTTGAATGCCTACAAAATAAAGATAAAACAAAGTATTACTATCCCTTTAAAGGAGGTGCTACATAATGTTTCAAGAAGCTAAAACAGCAACAGTACCATTGGTTCTATGTGATTAATGGCCATGTAATCAAAGGTGAAAGTGAAGCAATTCTGTAGGCAAATGAACTACAACACAGGGAACAAATAAAATAATGTGTTTAACACAATGCTAGAGATCTGTTCTGCACCCAAAGGATTAAAACCACCATTTAAAAATGTGATTAATTTAAGGCGGTGAGGTAGAATTACTACATGTTACCATCATGTGCCAAACAGGTCTGGGGAACTAGTGTGAACATAAGCTAAACAAAGGAGATCTGTATAATGACGGCTGAGCAAAACTTGAACTAACCTGCAGCTCACACCAGGCAACTTCTACCCAGGTCTCTGTGTCCAGTCCTTTGAATACAGTTTTAAAGGCCCCACGACCCAACTCAATATCAAACTTTAGAAATCTGCCACTTGGAGAAGTAGCCACTGCTTTCATTTCGGCCTCCTCCTCCATCTCCTTCTCACTCTTTTCCTTAGAGGAGTCTTTAGAGGCCTCAACAGCAGCTTTCGCAGGTTCATGCTTTCCTTCCTGCGTGGCACCTACAGCATTTTCTGTGGGAACTGGCAAAGACTGCTGTCCAGTACAAGTACTGCTGTTCTCCTTCAAGGACTGTTCCAACATCCCATCATCTTCTGTGATGTCCACGCTCTTTCTAAAGAAACGCTTCCTCTCATTGGTCCCTGCAGATGAGCAGGGTCTTCCACTCTCCTCCATGCTGGACTGTTGGGTCAGTGAGGTATCCTGGGAGGACACATTCTTTTCTGCTGAAAAGCCAGCTGGTTTGTCAGACTCATCTGTACTTGCTGGTTCTCCAGAGTCTGTAGCCATCTTTCTCAGTTTGATGTTTCAACAATTAACAAACTAAGTAATAAAGCACTCAAGTTGAAACCTATTGTAAATAAAAAGTAAAAAAATTGTATTATGTTCACACTCAATTTAATAGACATTATGTATGAGCAGTCTACAAACAAACAACTAAATTGTGAAGTGATGAAATGAAGGAATTGGAAACACATCTGAAAGGGATAGTAATGTTTCACAAAAAAAAGCAGCTACGATTAATCTTCATAGTATTTGCACCATGGAGATTGTTATTACAATTGAATGAGAAAGTATCCCCCTCCCGCCCCTTTTACCTAGTGTAAGAGTAAATGTAGTGTAATGTAAGAATCTCCAATTAATCTTCATAGTATTTGTGCCATGTAGAGTGTTATTTCAATACTGTCAGAGTTGTAGTACAAGAGTACTTGAATGATAAAGTATCCCCCTCCTGCCCCTTTTACTGATGTAACACTGCTCACCTCAGAGCAGCAAGACTGTCCGGATGGATCACAGAGAGGGACAATCTTCAGTGATCATAAGGAAAAACATGAAAAACCTGTCAAGGGGGGCAGGGTTTTCCTTATGATCACAGTAAGAAGATTGTCCCTTGATGTGATCTATCCGGTCAAGAGACCAGATTCCACATCTGAGGGGAGGCTGCTTACACTAGTTAAAAGGGGTGGGAGGGGGATACTTTATCATTCAATTACTCTTGAGTGCCAGTTCTGACAGTAGTGAAAAATTTCCATGATACAAATACTATGAAGATTAATGGGAGCTTCTTTTATTGTGAAACATTACTATCCCTTGAACAAGAACAATCAAGGTGTCATTTTATATGTATGATTAACAAATGGTTCAGTCTCACCAACCCAAGAGCAAGAGGTTGAACTGGAGAAACCGTAAAGTCAAGCTCCCTAGTAAACACCCCAAGGACTATTTCTTATGGTCTTTATCGCATCCAATCTAATGCAAAGACCAGAGAGGTGTAGTCCATTCCAGCAAAACCATTAGGCACTGCTTCTGAGCACTCTATAAACCACTGCTAAGCATAAATGGCAACAGATCAAAATCAATAGAAAGAATAATGCTTATCCGACAAGTAGCCTGCTGAGACCAAGGTTCTTTAAATAAAGGAAGAAGAAGAAATTCACAAAGAAAATTATTACACTGGAAATAAACAGAACCCACATACTGTCCTTGTTATAGAAGAAATTAGTTTTTCAGTAAAATGGCTATTTAACACTTTCACAGTCGGAGATCGAGGTTAAGTTTGAAAGAACACATTAATTTTTTTTTATACTAAAGCATATACAACATCTAGTTCCTTTCTCCCTCTTCCCCTTACATTCTGTTATGGAATAGAGGAATCCATCCTGAATTATATTTGCCTCTTCTAGTGCTTTTCCTTTCAATGTCCGAACTGACTGTTATACTGTTTCAAAGATGGACAGTTTCCTTTTTTACCTATAAAAGTGAGACATGCACTTGGTGTTCGGAACCGCAACGTGTCTGACTCTCTTGCACACCCTGTTGACTGAACACTTCTACTGAATATACTATTTTTTAAGACGAACCTTTACTTTCAAACAGTACATACAGTACGTGTCCCTTCAAACAACAGGTTTCTTTGGCCTCCATAGCAGACTCCTACTTGTAAGTAGCAGAGTTCAGCTCTTTAAAAATTAAAGAAAAACAGTGCATCTTAAAAGAAAAAAAAAAATGAAGTTACAAGTTTATTAACAGGCAAAGGTTTTTGATCGAGTCCATGATTACTTCTTTAACCCTTTGAGTGCCAGAGGGGTACGGTAAGGGCGGTAAGGCTATGGAATTCTTTGCCTCGGGATGTTGTGCTTGCAGATAATGCAACTGCATTCAAAAAAGCAATGGATGCCTATCTAGCACAGAACAATATTGACAATTATGACAGATGGCTTCAAAGCAAATAGGATATTGATCCAGGGAACTATTTGACTACCAACTGGATTCAGGAAGGAATAATTCCCCCCCACACATTTGGGAATAGATTGGAAATGGCTCCTGAGGGCTTTTTTGCCTTCCTCTGGATCAACGGGGTGTTTTTGGCATGGGCTGGACTTGATGGATGCATGTCTTTTTTCAGCCTTAACTACTATGTTAAAGGGTACACAACACGTTGCTTAACCTTCTGGCACTCAAAGGGTTAAGAGACTAGTCCAGTTTAAACTTAAGCGTTAATACTAATTATTTCGTTAACACCCCGCCACCCCCAGGTATATTTATACAATACTTTCCATATGATCCTGGGGAACTACAGAGACCAGGAGAAATACACACTTAGGGACCTATATTCAAAAGAAACCTTGAGTAATACTGGAGCAAACTAACCAGACTTTAGGGGAGAAATGAAAATCCCTGACATATATGGAGCTTTTAACCCACTGAATGCTAAACAGGTCTCCAGTATCATGTTTCACAAGATACGGAGGACCATTCTAACTTTCAAGGTGATAAAATCCTCATTTATATATCTAGGATTGTGCAGCTTTTTATTTGCTGCTTTTTGTGCAGTTGGTTTGTTCCAAAAGGAGTACAGTTTTCTTTATGGCCCTTACGTTCAAAAGAAAAGTGGAATAATTCTGGAGAAAAACACAACTTCATCATAGGGAACAAATTTCCCAAATAACCATTTATTTAAAGGGTTAGCAATGCCTGAAATAACGTTTATTCTGTATGGTAGATTTTACTAAAATAAAGTATTTGGAGAAAGTTCTCTCAAACCTTTATGGTTTGAGAGATATTTGCCGCTAAAGGTCCCCCTCTCCTGATGTTGGCTGTAAAGCTGACAGAAGGAGATCCGTGTCAGCCGACACAAGGAGGCTCTTCAGCAGGGCCACAATAGCAATACTGGAAAATAATTACTTAATTGGAACAGTCTACAACGTGTGCTTGTAAACCAGGCACGCTTTGTAGGCCATTCCAATGAAGTAATTGGTTTCCAATATCACTATTTCAGCTCTGCTGAAGAGCGTACATGTGTCGGCAGACATGGATCTGCTTCTTTCAACTTTACAGCTGACATCGGGAGAAAGGGAACTTTAGCGGCAAATATCTCTCAATAGAGAACTTTCTCCAAATACTTTATTTTTGTAAAATCTACCATACAGAATAAACTTTATTTCGGGCATTACTAACCTTTTAAATGGAGCTTAAGTTTACTTGCTAGAGAGGTCTCCAACGCATTGAGAACCAATGCAAGGAGACCTCTCTTGCAATCAAGGGTTTAAAGGTCGCATTTAACTCAACGGTAAGTTTGGTTTCATCTCTATGGTGCAGCTGGCTTGCCCCAGAATTGTGCTGTATAAGATGGTGAAGCACACACTGGATAATTGGATTGGCCAATACCTTTAATTGGTGCAGTGTATGACACACACAATTCCAGGGGGCTACCAAACCACAGTTCAATAACAGAAGTGTTCACCGGACCCCAACCAATACATTACGACTTTTTGGGGTGTACCGATCACCAACCTGGAGTCAGTTAGCATCTGAGATCATTGTCATCTGAAGAGTACAGTGCTACAATTGCCAGAAAATTGTTCCACTTTCCCCTGAACACAAGGTCCTAAAAATAAAACAAACCCATTTTGTTCTGCCCACTTTAATAGGACACGCTTCTACAGATACAAAGTTGTTTGTACTCTGAACCTTTGGCTGAATTTACATTACATATGTGACAACTCAAATGAGGTCGAGAACATAAATGTACTATTACTCATACAGTAGATCTGAAACCTAAAAGTTTCCCTTCAGGTCAAACTTAGTTCATATTAGATGATAACTCTTGAATATGAATCACACACACAGATAAAACTTTTTTTTTTTTTTTTTTTTTTCTTCTTCTACCCTGGTTATATTTTCCTTATAGAGACTCGTTTTACAGCTGAGATCAGGGTCCTGTGTTCAAAAAGAAATTAGAGTAATTCTGAGGCAAACCAATCAAACAAATAAAATGCATGTGAATTTAAATAGTGCTTTTTACTGTATAAATACTAGAAAGGTCTCCAACACATTGTGAAGCAGTGTGCAAGCTACCTTTTAGCATTTAAGAGGGTAAAAGTCCTATTTAACCCCTTAGTGACAGATGACTTACCTGGTAAGTCCAGGAAGTCATTCGCTATAATGGGAAAAAAAAAAATTATGTTGATTTTTATTAGCCCGAGATTTACTCCAGCTTTCTTTTGAAGAAACCATAAATGTATAATCTCTCCTTTGCCACTGGAATGCATGTCGCTTTGCAATGGGGTTGCATAAGGGGTTAATAAGAGGGTTGCATAAGGGGTTAATAAGTCATGCAGAAGCCAACTATGCATCATATTAGGACAGGGAGCCAAGACAGCCTGTCAAACAAGGTATGGCTGCTGCTCTGGGCTTCAGAAGGGGCTCAATCTTGCACACAGAGCCCCTCAGAAATCCTTAGGAGGATGCCCAATGCGTCTTTCCCTGTATGAAACTAATAGGGGCAAATCTGTATATAGGTGTCAATAGGCTTTAAAAGGACACTTTGTTTTTAGAAGGTAAAGGCAAATCATTTATTACACAAGCAATTGCAAATACAATGAAAAAATATATATGAACAACACATACTTAGGTAAGACTATTAAACAAATTAAGAGACACTTACCTAAAACAAAATGTAGAAGAAAATAAGCTTAGTACTATTCTATTTAAAGGGATAATAATGTTTCACAATAAAAGCAGCTCCAATTAATCTTCACAGTATTTGGGCCATGGAGAGTGTTATTTCAATACTGTCAGATTTGCAGTTCAAGAGTAATTGAATGATAAAGTATCCCCCTCCCACCCCTTTTACTGATGTAACACTACTCACCTCAGAGCAGCAAGACTGTCCGGATGGATCACAGAGAGGGACAATCTTCAGTGATCATAAGGGAAAACCTGATAAACCTGTGAAGGGGGTGCAGGGTTTTCCTTATGATCACAGTAAGAAGATTGTCCCTTGCTGTGAGCTATCCGGGCAAGAGACCAGATTCCACATTTGAGGGGAGGTGTCTTACACTAGGTAAAAGGGGCAGGAGGGGGATACTTTATCATTCAATTACTCTTGAACTACAACTCTGACAGAACTGAAATAACACTCTCCATGGCCCAAATACTATGAAGATTAAATGGAGCTGCTGTTTTTTGTGAAATATCACTATCCATTTAACGGCCTCTCTCTATATATCCCATTGTGAATGCAATTGCAAAATAATTTCTTAACAATTTTATAGGAAACAGAAACAAACAACAAAAGAACGTACTAATAAAAATGTCTAAGACAAAACAAACAAAAAAGACAAACAGTAGCAGTGTTAATACTACATCCTTATTTTCACAACAGACAACTGTGGCATATTAAGCGTAAGCAACATCCAACAAACTAGGATCCTGTTCCAAAACCAATACAGAAAAGAATAATATTAGGATAGCACCAAGATAGCATGAACCCAGACAATAATTTAATCCTCTGACTGCCAGAGAGGGAAGCAATAGCAATGCTCCTCAACGCATTGGCATCTGGCACTCAAAGGGTTACAACTATTTGTTAACTCACTTTATGCAAAGAGGCCTGCTAAGCATTTCTCCTCTACACACAAAAGTACTATTTCATATTCCAGACTGGAGGAATAGAAATGGAAACAAAATGCAATGTTCTACATTAACACTCAGAGAAACCTACACAAGCAACTGTACGTCTTATTCATCAAAATACAGATGTTCAATTCTGGAGCAAACCAACCGCACCATAGTGGGGGAATTAACATTCCAAACAGGGCTTAACACTTTGAATGCTAAAGAAATCTGGAAGGTATTCCTTTGCAATGCACTGGAGACCTGGCATTCACTGAGTTAAAAGCAACATTTACGTCAAAGGAAACTTTCATTTCAAGCCTGCGGTGCAGTTTGTTTGCCACAGAACAGCACTTAATTAGATTGATGAATAAGATCATATGGGTGACAAAGGACTAAGTGTCATTACAGTGGAACCATAGAAAGTAAAAACAATACCAACTTTCTGACCAATTACGAAAGTTACAATCTGCATTTAAATACAAGGCAAGCATGGCAAAATACTCCATACAATTTAACACTTGGAGTGCAAGAGAGGTACGGAACGCATTGTCTGCAATGCATTCAGTACCCCCCTGGCACTAAAAAGGGTTAAGAAGCCTACCTCCTTTCTCCAGATCATTCTCTCTAGAAACGTGCGAATACTGCACTAAATTGCTGCGGCCAAAGAAGCAGAGCGAACTTTAAAGTACTAAAAAGGCAGAGCCTTCCCCTAGGAGGAATCCAGGCAGCTGGTCTGAGGAAGCTATCAAGTTCACATTCAAGTAAAACCAGTCTTCTCTCATTCTGAGATGAGCTCATCTGATGCCCTTAGGTCCATAGAGAAAAACGCTGGCTACAGGTCATAGCCTATGTAAATAAACAAATAAAATCATTCTGATTTCACTCCAGATTCTCCCTGGAAATGATTACATATTGTAATAGTAGAAAGAATACATAAGCACAATTCCCACAAAATGCAAAACCCCATGCACCCACATAAAATGCAACAATGCAGTACGTGTCATTTAGTAGAATTTTCATAGACAAAGAGGCTGATGTACCAAGACATGTAGCACACCAATTGCTGAGTAAGGGACATAGATTATTAGCCACACTGTGAACTGCATATATTAGTTGGGATAAACTTTTAAAATGTTGTGCACACATTAATGTCATCACTTAATCTAGTATCATGTGGCACTCAATTCACCGTTCTTTTCTCAGTCTGACCAAAGAGGAAAAAAGGTTTGGACATCCATGCTGTACACAAAACCATTTGTCTATTAAATTACTGGAAATAACTATTGAAGAGTAATGTTAAACCATAGATTAAATGACAGCCTCACGAAGTCAAAGTACTGAACATCTTCTGATACAAAGTACAAAGAAAGAGTGGAGGTGATGCACCAAGAAATTGAGCAATTCAATTACACATCAGCTGCATCAAAAGATAAAAATATGACTGTCCTAAGTTCAGATAAAGCACACAATTAGTGTCTGCTATGTCAAAATTCCACAACAGCATGTAAGGAGCATTAGTAAAAATGCTTTTTAATAAAAACAACCCAATAACAAGTGCAAGCTGTATAGGCAATGTTTGGCAAAGCTTTTTCCAACACAATCTCTTTGTTAAAGGACTGAGCAGCAGAGCCTGAGAGCTGGCATAAACGCAAACATTTTATCTTCACCAGGAGAACATTTACAGAAAATGAATTACAAAGAGCGGAAACCAGTGATCGCTTAAAATGCTGCTGACATTTAATCACACAATATGCCCAAGAACTTCAATCAATGCAAATGAAATAACATTACAAGACAAATACACAATAACAAGTTAAACCCGAGTGGGAAAACAAACAACACAAATATAACCACTATGTAACAACAATGTAATTTTTAGTGAGGAATATAATTCAGCTGAATAAGACTTCATTAATGGTACACAAAGCAGTGGTGGGCAACCAAGGGATCTCCAGCTGTTCAGGATTACAATTCCCATCATCATCTCCAGCCAACCAACATCTGGCTGGAGATGATGCAGACTGTAGAACTGAACAGCTGGAGGGCCACATGTTCAACCTTGGCAGAAAGTAATGATATAAAATAAAAAATACATAATGGAAAACTGGAACAGGTGTGTATGGGAGTCCATATGTGAGATAGCTCACTCTCTCAGACAGTAAACAGAGAGACAGATTATCAATATTTAACACGTTAAAGAGCTATGCCAATGCCTAACAGACCGCAAATCATTTAGAGAACAATGTCTGCACTGAACGCATGACCAAAAGGTAAATAATTCTAAAAACATTGACAAGAAAGGAGAAAAACAACAAATTTCCCTTTATATGTATTTCTGCAGATCTATATATTTAGACAAAGCCAGAAAACGATGACACATTCACACATCAGAAGCAAGTCACTAATCCATGCAATGTTATACATTTAGTACAGTGAATACTGTGACTTGCCCACTGTTTTTTCTTTCTACTTGTCCCACAGCAATGGAGATCTTCACATAACTATGTGCCACATTGGATCCTTTCTCCCAACCAAAACACACCAGAGAGGTGAAAATGTACTATAAAATCAATAAGCTAATAAACTGACCAATGGAAGAGAAGAGCATCACATGCATGACAGATAAATCATGGGAATCCAAGCGGGTCCATAACCTCAACTTATCTATCAATGGGAGTTTATAATTATGTGAAATCTATTATACACACCCAAATATATACACACAGCAGTCTCAGTGTATATAACTGAATATACCGCTGTGCAGATAGTATTATACACATGCAAATGATAGATAGAGAGATAGATATATAGATATGGGATTGCAAAGCAATACATTCTGTACCCATCTGGCATTCAAGGGGATTGAGTGGAGTAATTCTAAATCTAGATCAAACCAACTGCATCATAGGGAAGAAATAATAAAAAATATATATATTCTATTTAAGCGCCACGTTAACACTTTGAATGCTAGAGGTCCGAAGACACTTCTAGCATTTAAAGGGGTTAAAAGTCCCATTTAACCCTTTGAGTGCCAGAGTGCTACGCCATGCATTGCTTTGCAATGCATTGTGCACCCCCACTGGCACTCAAAGGGTTAACCCTTTGGGTGCCAACGTGGAAAGCAATACATTGGCCTCCCCTCTGGCACTCAAAGGGTTAAGAGAACGGGGCGCTTTTATTGGTGCCCTACAATGTTGCTTTGCTCCATATTTCCTCCACTTTTATCTCACACATCTGCCCCCCTCTCAGTGTATGGAGATGTAAATACAAGACAATGATGTGGCACAGACACATATATACATAATATTATACACAGACGTATAGAGAGAGACTGTTCTCCAGCAGCTGCCATCTGTCTCACCGGCTGATAATAACGGTCCCCCGGCCGCCCCCTCCCCCTGTCACCGCTCGGTCTCTGGGGGGACGTGGATGAGAGGTCTCCCCGCCTTGTGCGCGGTACTGAATGGAGGGAGGCTGAGGGGTGGAGAGAGGGAGGGGGCGCGCCGGTTCCACGGAACGTAGGAGAACCCACACCAGCGGCGGTACAAACCGAGGGGGGAGCGCGTTCCCGAGCGGCGAGGACGTGCGAGAGCGCGCGTACACCCCGCACAAAGCGCGCGCCCTACATTTTTACCTCAGAAAAAGCAGAGAACAAGGGGGCGAAAGCAAATGTCTAAATAAAGAGACGGTGGGCGGCGTGTATTAAAAAAAAACCAAACAGACTCGTCTATGAAATGTATCTGATAGAGAGAAGACGAAATGGCTGAACTACCACAGGGGGGTCTTTATCTGCACCGCACGGTGTCACTGCGTGCAGAGACGGAGGGGATCTTCTGTCTCTTCCCGCGGCGCCCCCACCATTGGCTGGACAATGGAAATGTCTGTAACCCTGTATCCTCTGTGCGCGCTCCCCGAACCGCTCTGTGAATCGCCGCGCGCGCTCACAGGAGCCGGCAGGCGCGCGCTCACGCGCCGACTGCAGCAAGAGAGGACGAGTTAGCGCGCACACGCGTGTACACGTCATCACGCTCGGCGCCAACGATGACGGGAGATGTAGTTCTGAGGTGGAGTGCCGAGCAGCCGCCCCCACTGGGCGCGATTGGAATTACATCTAAATTGGAGCTGAGGTAGAGTTAGAGTTGTTAACAGTTTTGCGCCGAAGAGAAACAATTCTGAGGTAAAATGAACTGTACCGCCATTGGCAATACCTCGCCACATTTAAAATGGCCAAAGAGGGACACTTTTATTTGTGGAGGGTGTGACTGGAGGGCGCGGCGTTACCGAGAACGTTTAGGTCAGCGATTCTCAATCAGGGTGCTGTGGCACTGTGGTGTGCCACGGATATAAACTTAGGGTGCCCTGTGTTTTCTATAAAGACTAACAAAAATTGATTTTTAACTAAAGATTTATATAAATTGTTATGCACAATATGTTTAGTTTTGTTATTCTGATTATAAGACCTAATAATCCCATATAATCATACCTGGGAACTTCCAGTTGAGGGCTACCCGGAGGGTAGTCCTCTGTTCACCAGGGGGGGGTGACAAAAACGACGCTAATCGCGTCAAAAAGGGGCGGGGCTTGCCGCGAGTGAGGGGGGGATTAACCCTTTGAGTGCCAGAGTGGTACGGAATGCATGCAAAGCAATGCATTCCTTACCACTCTGACACTCAGAGGGTTAAAGGTGTCACAGAGAAGGCTGGGGACTGAGGATCAGCGGGAGAAAAAGCGGATGTGGCAGAGTTTCAATAGAAACTCTCCACATCCGGAGGAATCAGCCTCTGCCCCGGAGACCCGGTAAAATTCTGTCAGAACCGGAGTCTCCGGGGCAAATCCGGAGAGTTCCCAGGTATGCATATAATAATTCGCTAAGTTGTGTGTAACGCCCGACATGCGCAGTAGACACTGCTGCGCGTGCGGCAGTCATGCGCAGTACAGACTGCCTGCGCCGCGGCTGATACAGAGCTGGGCGCTCTGAAGGAGCGTCCAGCTCTGTATCAGCAGTGGCGCGGGCAGTCTCTGCTGCGCGTGACTGCCCCGCGACTAGCTGCCAGAGGCACTGTGGCCCGTGTAATGGGCTGTTCAACTAGTAAATGTATATTTATGTATTGTACCCTTCAGTATGCCCTTTATAAAGTTCATTAACTCCTTAAGGACTACGTGATGTACTATGACCGTCACAGTCCTTATACCCTTAAGGACCAGTGACGGTCATAGCACGTCATGTCCTCTTTACTTAAAGCGCTCTACTGGGAGCACTGTAAGTAAAAACGGGGCCGACAATTGATCGCTTCAAGACCGCAGTGATCTCTCTTAGGCCTTGAAGCGGCTCGCTGGTATGCGTAACACGTCGGCAAGGATCAAAGCGGTCCTTAAGGGAAGGTAACTTCCCTGGACCACTGGTCCTTAAATGGAAGGTAACTTCACTGGACTGCTGGTCCTTAAACGGATAGGAATACTTAAGTATTACTAATCCCTATAGTAAAGCCCTACTAAAAAAAAACAAAAAACATATTGCCCCCAGTGTTATCTCTCAGACCTTTATGGTCTGAGAGATGATCGCTTCTAAAGTTGCCCTCTCCCTCCTCCTTCCCCGAAGTCAGCGTTGTAGCTGACTGAAGGGAAATCCGGTCATAGATTATCAGACGGCTCTGCAGCAGAGCCACGATCGCGTTAATTAAAAAAAAAAAAACTTTAATTAAAACGGTCTTCTACGTGTGCTTGCAAACCAAGCACAAACCAAACACACGTAGAAGACCATTTCAGTGAAAGTTTTCTTTTTTAGTAACGCAATCAGGCTGTGCTGGAGAGCCGCCTGAAAGTCGTACGACTCTCTTCCCTTCAGTCAGCTAGAAAGCTGACTTCGGGGAAGGGGGAGGGAGAGGGCAACTTTAGAAGCGTTCATCTCTCACACCATAAAGGTCTGAGAGATGACACTGGGGGCAATATGTTTTTTTAGTAGGGCTTTACTACAGGGATTAGTAATACCTAAGTATTACTATCCCTTTAAGGGGTTAAATATGTTAGGGGTGCCCCGAATGTTCTAGATTATGTGTTGGGGTGCCCCGAGCAAAAAAAAAATTGAGAACCACTGGTGTAAGTTAATAACCTAGTGACACCTCTGTGTAGCTGAATAAATGATTTGGCGTAAGACCACAGTATTTTAGTTAGACACACTAATTTAGATACACATATACTGAAGTATAAACAAAAACTTTCAAAAGAGGTCTTCATTCACAGAATCAAGGGGTGCAGATGGTTTATCCCAGAATTGCACTACTTTGTATATATGTGCTTAAAGGTTATATTATATTCAAGGGTATGTATTAACCCTTTGAGTGCCAGAGGGGAACGCAACGCTTTGCAGAGCAATGCATTGTGTACACCTCTGGCACTCAAAGGGTTAACTTTGACAGTAATTGTCTTGTGCTAAAACTATGCTTACATGCTTTTGTATCATTATATGTGTATCATACATTAAATTTATAACTGCGCATTAACCATGTGAGAGCAAGAGTTGATATGCACTGATCCGGCGCAACACAGTGTGTTAAATTATGCTAATTGGCTCTGAAACTGTAACAATTTGGTTGTATAAAAAACCTAACAAACAATGAAAAGTAAAATGGTGATATACTGTCATTTGCTATGTATATGACATAACAGGGTTAAAAAATCTACATCATGACATAATGTTTCCACATAAAATAAGACTTTGCAGGAGCATATATCCCAACATTTGAATTGGCCAAGGAGGGACACTTGTTTTAGGTGGTGTTGCCGTGGTGCAACTGGTGGGTGGGCATAACTGAGAATTATTCGGTTACCGCATGAATGACAGTTATTTATGTAACTGGCTTAGAACAAGACCAAAGTATTTTACTTACACAGACTAATTATAAACACATTTACTGATGTTTAAACATCAGTAATGTGAGTTTTATTGCTGTGGAGCACATATATACACTAAACATTCTGATCTCCTAAAAAAAAATAAGAATACAAGGTAGGAAAGTAGGGCAAGATGGATTTGGCTCTCAACGAGGGTCTGTCCCTTCTAAAGAGGCACAGTTGGGAGGTTTGTATCCCAATATCACCTAAAGAGGGACACTTAGGAGGTATGGACCCCTAATATCTCCTAAAGATAGATACTTGGGAGGTATGGACCCCTAATATCTCCTAAAGGAGTACACTTAGGAGGTATGAACCCTAATATGTCCTAAACAGGGACACTTACACTTAGGAGGTATGGACCCTAATATCTCTTAAAGAGGAACACTTGGGAGTTATGGGCCCCTAATATCTCCTAAAGAGGAACACTTGGGAGATATAGATCCATAATATCTCCTATAGGGGGACACTTTGGAGGTATGGACCCCTAATATCTCCTAAAGAGGAACACTTGGGAGTTATGGGCCCCTAATATCTCCTAAAGAGGAACACTTGGGAGATATAGATCCATAATATCTCCTATAGGGGGACACTTTGGAGGTATGGACCCCTAATATCTCCTAAAGAGGGACAGTTTGGAGGTTCTGGCCCCTAATATCTCCTACAAAGAGACACTTGGGAGGTACGGATCCCTAATATCTCCTAAAGAGGGACACTTGGGAGGTATGGGCCCCTAATATCTCCTAAAGAGGGACACTTGGGAGGTATGTACCCCTAATATCTTCTAAAGAGGGACACTTGGGAGGTACGGGCCCCTAATATCTCCTAAAGAGGGACACTTGGGAGGTACGGGCCCCTAATATCTCCTAAAGAGGGACACTTGGGAGGTACGGACTCCTAATATCTCCTAAAGAGGGATACTTGGGAGGTACGGACCCCTAATATCTCCTAAAGAGGGGTACTTGGGAGGTATGGGACCCTAATATCTCCTAAAAAGGGACACCTGGGAGGTATGGGCCCCTAATATCTCCTAAAGAGGGACACTTGGGAGGTACGGGCCCCTAATATCTCCTAAAGAGGGACACTTGGGAGGTATGGGCCCCTAATATCTTCATAAGAGGGACACTTGGGAGGTATATACCCCTAATATTTCCTAAAGAGGGACATGTTTGAGGTATGGAGGAGCAGCCACAGTTTGCTCAGGAATTGCCACAATCAGAAAAGAAATGCACAGAGGTAAAATAAGTCGCTCCAATTCTTGTGTTATTCTAGTGAGTCTCATTTTTCAAGTGGGGAGATCTTACACAGTTTAGTGTAGAGGTAGTCAATCTGTGGGCCTCTAGCTGTGAAACCACCACTGTCATCATCCCCAACCAGAAGTTGGCTGGTTGGAGATGTTGGGAGTTGCAAATCACCAACACTTTGAGGTCCAGATATTTAATATCTGTGGTTTAATTCCTCAGCTCCACAGAAGAGAATTGGAAATGAAGCGTCCTCTCTTATCTCTATGCATCTCCCCACTAGAGTCAGGTGGCAGTATCACTAATTGTATAAAAAGAAAAAGTAGTGCTCTCCTATCATTTCCCTTTAAATTCAATGTGTGACTATCCAGCATACTTTTTTTATATGCAAAAGGGGTCTTGGTTACACAGTCTGCACAAAAGTGTAAGCCAGCCCCACCAATGATACATCATGTTGGGCCAGTCCTACGCTATCCATGGTGCTGCATTATACAGAAAAGTGTATGTCATCTGCATGGGCTGAACCATGCCAGTTATACTTTTTTAGCATTGTTAGTGACCTCCCAGACTTATAGACACAGACACCCTGAGGATATCTTCCAAATATGTGGAGAAAGGTGGGAGGGGAGCTCAAATTAAAGCAAGCAACTCCTTATATACAGAATAATGGATCACCTTTCCATGCTTCAGGGTTGGGTGCAGCTGAAATCACATCAGTTTCAGCCCATATAAATGATATATTCTTTACTGTACAATGCAGCAGCATGGATAGTGTAGCCCTGGCCCAATATTAGACATCCTTGGCATGGATGGGCAGGCTCATCATACTTTGAAGCTAAATCCTCTATTTGTGTATAAAGTGTAGGATAGATAGCCACAAATTGAATTTTGAAGTGAAACATAGGAGTCCACTGCTTTTTTGTGTGTGTGTATATATATATATATATATATATATATATATATATATATATATATATATATATACATTTACATCTTTCACTTGCACCCAAACCTTAACTGGAGAGAGATACTTCTTTGTTTAGTATCACTGAGTGCACATAAAATATACCATTTGCATGGTAACTGCATGGAAGTCTTTCCTAGCTCTATATATGGGTTGCAACAACGAAAGGTATTTTTTAAGAATAATCTTTTCACAATAAAGTATATGAATGTTTTTATACTACTCGAGTCCTGTGGTGAAGTTAACCGTGATGGTGCTGGCTCACTTTTTGTTATAACGAATGCTGTTGAATCCTGTGAGAGATCCATGGAGTTAGCACATATGGTTTTCACTGGATTTGAATTAATAATGTATTTGTTCCATCAGGAATTATTTGATGAGATCACAGAAGCTAATTTTGTTTATCAGGTACATTGTATCCGGACTGTGATTCTGATATAGAGGTTGAAGTTGGGCTGCTTAAACGTTTTGTGTTTGTGCTTGGTGTCAGCCATATATGATTGATAACGTGCTGTGTTGGACTGCAGTCAAGGGAGGTGGTAGTCAGGAGACATTATTATTTTTCATTAGGGGTTAAAAAGGTTTTCTTATGGGGTACAGTATCGGGTTACTTAGGATTAAAATGCATTAAGAGCAACGTTACTGAGAGGTTTCCCTCTCCTTCATTAGGTTGATATAACATGTAAGTCTTGATGAAGGTGAAATCCACTTCGGTGAAACGTTGACCTAAATACATTTCATGTTTTGTGCAAACCCAGCAAGCTCTGGTACATTGCTGTATATGTGAAAATTTTTAATAGTATGCAGCTGCTCTCTATCCAGAAAGCACCTGGCATAGGTTGATAATATGGTTCACGGGTACTTTCCTATCTAATTACCATAAATAATAAATAGCTACAACATGCCCATTGATAAGAGTACATACATACTAGGGATGTTAGAAATTCAGAAGTATATAAAAGAAGGAAAAAAAATGAAAACATAAGTGAATAAATACAATCAATTGTAACCAGAATTTATTTTTCCCAGAAGCATCTATGTTTAGCTCAGTTTGCTGAATTTGTTAGGTGCCATATGCACAAATCAAAGCGGAACTACTACCCCACCTACACTTGTCCCCAAATAATTACTCATCTGGCGACTAGCTGCTCAAAAGTGCTAGTCTCCAGAATTATTACCTGTTTTTAGAGAATTCCTGCTGTTCCCGGGACTGGCAGGCAGACACAGCGCAGACATCATTCCATAGTGAAGTCTGCGCGCCTGCGCTGTCAGTCCCTGTCGGTACCTTCCGGTACCTAGCAATGTCTCCTAGGGCAGACTGGGACTGACAGCGCAGATGCACAGACATCACTACACAAAGATATCTGCACTGTTTCCTGGCTATCTGTCTGGGAGCAGTGTCTAATTCTTAATAACGAAGTAATAATTCTGGCGACTAGCACTTTTGAGCAGCTAGTCGCCAGATGGGTAATTATTTGGGGCTAAGTTTAGGCGGGGTGGTAGTTCCGCCATAAAGTAGGAGTAACACCTATTTAATGTGTACTACCATAAAATTTACAAACCAAAATAAAATGATGCATTGGATCTGTTGTCCCTGGTGAAAGGTAGCATGCTGAGCTATGGCACATTTTTACATGAGCACCTATTGCTTTGAGTGACAGTGCCACAGTACAGAATGCTCCAACTTTACTGTGTTCAATCAGGAATGTAGTAACATTATAGTAAGCCAGGTATGCGCAGCAGTCTATGGGGCTACATGCAGACCTGAGTTGGAGGCTGTAATGCTGATTGCAAACTCCATTGCATGTCCTACCCAGATGGATGCCAGCCAGTAACATTTGCCGGTGCACATATGGACAAGCTGGAAGACATTCCCCCTCCTGCTTTCTGGATCAACATTGTAAAGCAGGAGAGACATGAATGAACGATTCAGGTTACAGAACTGTTACAGGAGGTTACAGCAGTTCTCTCACACATCTGAAACAGCTGTCTTATGGCAGTGGTGGGTAATGGGAGGCCCTCCAGCTGCTGCCAGACTACAACTCCCATCATTCCCCACCAGTCAATGGCTGGTGGGGAATGATGGGACTTGTACTCTGGCAGCAGCCGGGATGCTTCACATTACTCACTCTGCCTTATGGAGTTTTAAGGGCTCTTTCACATGGGTGAATTTGTAGCGTAACATTTTGTAGCTTGACTATTTTGTAACTGAAAATGGTGTGTTTTAGTGCGATAGTGTAGTAAGGTTTTCCCAGTTTCCCCTGTTGCTCATTTGAAAAAGAAGTGATAAAATAGCAGGGAAAACGCAGCTACTTGCAATAGTTTTGCAGTTTCAAAGCAGTTCCATTGGAATGAGTACTACAAATCTGCAGCTGCTCTATTGCACTGTGAGAGGAATGAGGCAGCAAACTGCATCTGTCTGCGACAATCTCAGAACATGTTGCCCATGAGAAATGCCTCATGGGACACAGTGATTTCCAAATCATGTTTTCTTCACAGTTTTCTGTTGCTGCCACAATGTTCCCTGTGTGAAAGGGGCCTAAGTAAGTTAGAGCTTTTAATAAGGTGCCAAGGCTTGGAAACCCATCCCTTCTAAACCGCCCGCCGCTCCCTCATGCCCCAACAGGGCCGGGGCAAGGATTTCTGTCTACACAGGTGAAGGTGCATTTTGATGCCCTGCCCCCAACCCTGATAAATGCTGAGTCCCACTCTGCTTCCCCTGCGGGCTGTGATGACATCAATGTGCACACTGTCATGCAGAGCAAAGGAAGGGGCACAGAGAAGCATTTGCTGCCAGACAGACAGTAACCAGTGAGTCTGGACTCTGGCAGATAGTGCCAGTGGACCTTGTTGTGTGGGTTGCAATGTGGCATTATCTGTCAGGCTATAATTTGAGGCATCAGTGCCTCGCGGAGTGACAAACAGCACCCTTTTTATATTGGCGCAGCTGTGCGGGCCTCTAAACGGCAGGCAGGCAAGAGGACACTGGACATTAAAATTATAATTGCTGGTGGCGGCTCCTCCCATTTCTGCACCCTTCTGCTGTGGTGCCCTAAGGCAGCTGCCTAAACAGCCTTATGATAGCACCGGCCCTGTGCCACAACACAAAAATTTGAAACAAATAGCTGACACAACACAATGCCCCATGCCCATGAACACCCCTGCAGTGGCTACCTAACTCATGCAGGAGACGAATAGGTAACCTGATCTGCCACAGATTACACACCCATGCCTCCTCTTCTCCTCCGTGCATACCGGCAATAGCCTGCACTAAGAGATCTGGAGGCCGGCCCTGCACCTTAGACAATATTTAGCTAGCCGCACTGGCTGAAAGACAAAACACGATACAAGTGAACATCACCTACAGTCACCTTATATGTCCCTAACTCCTCACCCTTTCTCACCTGTCCCTACTCTACCTGCCCTCTTTTTTTCCACCACTAAGAGGAAGAGAAGCCCACCTTTCTTTGTTCTCATGCTTGGCTCCCCTTCCCCAGAGAGGAAGAAGCTGGCTGTGTCTGCCCCTTATTTTGTCCTCAGGCTCAATCCTGAGCCCTCGGCCATCGTATAAATAAGGAAATGGGCAGCCTAAAAGGGCCAGTTGGTTCTTATCTGCCGTTAAATTCTTTGTTTCTAAAGGGGATGAGGGACAAAAGGTTCCATTAATATAAATGGGTCTTTTAACCCCATGAAAGCTGGATACACTTTTGTCCAAAAGTGAATGGGAATTTTTTGTCTCCTGTTGTGCAGCTGGTTTGTTGAAGAATTGCTCAAATTCTCCTTAGTGTGTGACTCCCTCTTTCCCACCCTGTTGTCCCTCTTTGAAGGACTATGTGGTGTGTGTGTATATATAAGTGTATCACATTGCTCCACAGCAATACAACTTAGAGTCATAGTTGTTTAAACCTCAGTATGTGTTTATACATTCATTTGTGTAAATAAAATACTTTGATCTTGTTCTAAAGTATTTATTCTCTTCTATAAAGAGCTTTAAATAGGTCATAAATTAACCTAAAATTATTCTGTAATACCTCACACACTCATCACAACCCCAAAAAAAGAAAAATGTCCCTCTTTGGCCATTTAAAATATTGGGAGTTGTATGTGTTTAACCCAGTTATTAGAAATAAGACACTGTTGAATGTAAGAAATTAATTTACAGTTTCAGTATCTGATATTAAAACTTCCTGTTATATCTTTTTGTAACAGAGTGTGAATCAATAAAGCACAATTACCAACATAAATGGTAATTTGAAGATTCAGAACCGTCGATGTAGGCTTGTCTCGTAGGAGTTTTATCCAAACAGCTTTGGCGGTATAATAAATATTCTTAATGGGACAACGTACTAATATGAATCCATGCTTTAACATGCACAGGAACCAATTTTTATTTTAGTCCTATGCCTGCCTTATGCTAATTTACAAAGCTACTTACGCCAACAGCTGTCCCCTTAATGCCACCTTTGTCAGGAAGAAGCTAGTGTGGCCGTGTTTGGATCTCAGGGTGTTTAACCATTTAAGTGCCAGAAGAGTACGCAACACATTGCAAAGCAATGTTTTGTACCCCTCTGTCACTCAAAGGGTTAAACTAATAAAGAGCCATTTCTAGGGCACATTTCCCCTTTAAGCAATTTTAGATATCTTGCCCCCTATGGTGCATTCGTAATTGTACATGTGGCTTCCCTATTCCCTGTGTGTGTGTCAGTATGCATTCATTTTAATGTAACAGAAAATAACCACATCATTCAGGAGGAGGCAAAAGGACAGTTATGAAAGGCTTTTTATGAGATTTGTGTCATATTTTAAACTTGTTTACAGACCAGTTTAACATGTTCCTTTTGTATGTTTCTGTCTCTCTTTACAGTAAAATGTGGAATTTCCCTACATGTCAGTAAAATCTGATTTCTCTTCCTTAAATTAAGTTGTAGTACTAAAGAAATCAATAACATTGAAGCTAGGTTCTCACCTAAGCACCCAAATTAGAGCTGCTTGCTGCCATTTTGGCTAGTCACATGGACTACTAACACCTCTTGTGTCGAGCCCCAGTGTAGCATGCTGTGTTTTTACTTCTGAGAGAGGGTGCCAGATTTGAGTTGGTACCGTGTTAGCCGTAGAAATACAGGAGGCAAATATAGTCAAGTTGATACCTTTATTGGCTAACTAAGCAGATTTAGGATGCAAGCTTTCAAGACCTCTTAGGTTTCTTCCACAGGAATGTTAAAAAAATATAGGTATGGACCTCTGAAATCTGCTAGAGAAGGACACAACCTTCTAAGGAGAGACACTTGAGAGGTACAGACCCCTAATATCTCCTAAAGAGAGACACTTGGGAGGTATGGACCTGTAATATGTCCTAAAGAGGGGCAGTTGGGCGGTACGTACAGACTCCTAATATTTCCTAGAGAGGGACACTTGGTAGGTACAGACCGCTAATATCTCATAAAGAGGGACAGTTGGGAGGTATGTCATTGTCAGGACACTCAACTGGACATTGTCTATAGAAACATAAACATACCTCCCAAGTGTCCCTCTTTTAGATTCAAATCCTTCTGTCCCTCTTTCCTACCCTGGTGTCCATCTTTTTAGAAGGTCAGACTGTGTGGTGTGTATATAATTGTATCACCCTAGTGTCCCTGTGTTTAGGAGATCAGACTGTGTGGTGTGTATATAAGTGTATCACCCTAGTGTCCCTGTGTTTAGGAGATCAGACTGTGTGGTGTGTATAGAAGTGTATCACCCTGGTGTCCCTGTGTTTAGGAGATCAGACTGCGTGGTGTGTATAGAAGTGTATCACTCTGGCGTCCCTGTGTTTAGGAGATCAGACTGTGTGGTGTGTATATAAGTGTATCACCCTGGTGTCCCTGTGTTTAGGAGATCAGCATACCTGGGAACTCTACGGTTTTGCCCCGGAGACTCCGGATTTTAGACTGAATTACCGGGTCTCCGGGGCAATGTGTGGATCACCGGGTGGGCAGAGTTTAAATATAAACTCTGCCCACTTGTGCTGTGTCCCGCCTGGTTCCTCCCACTCCCCGCCCTCTTAGATATATTTTGCAGATTTTTTTGTCCCGCCCCCTCCGCGACTAAGCCCCGCACCTTTTATGACGCGAATCGCGTCATTTTCTTCACAGGTCGGCACTGACAGGGTTACTCTCCGGGTAGGGTTGCCACCTTTTCTTCAAAAAAATACCGGCCATGGCATTCCCTCCATAGACTTAACATTGGACAGAAGCCAATTCTTTACCGGCCTGCCGGAAAAATACCGGCTGGGTGGCAACCCTATCTCCGGGTAGCCCTGTCTCAGAAGTTCCCAGGTATGGAGATCAGACTGTGTGGTGTGTATAGAAGTGTATCAATTGCGCCACAGCAATAAAACTCACGTTAATGTTTGTTTAAATGTAAGTATATGCGTTTGTAAATTAGTATGTGTAATTAAATAATATGGTCTTGTTATAAATCATTTAATAGATTACACAAATAGGTGTCAATAGGTCATGAAATAGCCTAAAAATTATCGGTAATGCCCTGCCCACCAGTCACGCCCCCAGCAACACCCCCTAAAACACAAGTGTCCCTCTTCGGCAATTTGAAGTGTTGGGAGGTATGCGTAAATGGTGCAATTGTGGGGGTAAACCAGCTGCACAGGGAACAAATATCCCCACTGACAAATTCAAGCCTGTGTGAATTTTATTTGTCCCCCCTATATTGCCATTTGCTAGCCCAAGAATGCTTCCACTTTTATTTTGGCACATATGGCTCACAATCTTAATATAGTAACATCTGAGTAACATTGCTGTGTAATTCTTTGTGCAGACAATTGTTCGATTCTTTTTGTGTGAATCTCTGTCTCCATGGTTATCTCTATCGATGTGTTCAGCATTTACCTGGTCTTCCCTAACACTCATCTACTGATAGGCGCTCCATTAGTAACCCCGAAGCTGCGCGCAGGGAAGTGTCATGGCGGCGCACAGTTCGGATTCACGTGGCCTGTTCAGTGAAGCAATACGGGCTGTTTTGGGCAGTTGGCCGGTGTTGCAGGTGATTAATACTAGTCGGCAGCTTTTAACATTGTTAGGACACGTGGATCGACGTATACATTAAAGAGCTATTGTAAATGTAGTGGGCAAATGCATCTCCCGGCCTCCTACCTGGTTGTATACATAAACAACTACAGTTTGACAGCGCACTGGGCGCAAGTTGCTCACACCGAAGCTGGTCCTCTTGGACTAATAAGCTATGTGTTGTTAAAATATGAATATATAGCTTGGTTACGGGTGGGTAATCGCAGGCTAGGTCATTGTAACTAAGCTACTGGCTCATAATTAGTTAGTTGCCTGGAGCAGGATCACTGCATTAAAGCGTACCATCACAACTTTTATGAAACAAACTGACAATTATTTGACATATGTGGTACTCATGATGATCATCTAATGAACCAAAGACTGCCCATATTAAAAGCTATACAGCTTGAATCTTGCCAAATCATGAGGACTTTACAGCTCTTGCTACTGCATAAAAGTGCAGATCATGTAAAATGTAAATCCTGTGCCATATAAAACACTTATGTTTCAGCAAACTCCCTGAGAGTGCCCATGTTTTGTAAAATATGGCAGGATGTAACCACTGATGTAAGCCTAGTTTAGACTTGCTGCCCTAGGTTTTCAATTTTAATGAAATTGTAATGCATAAAATAGCCACCCTTAATTACCATAATGTATACTTCTAAATAAATATGGATTTCCAAATGAATAAAAAGTGTTTTCTGAAGTTTTAAGTCTAGTCTTGCATATTCTCTGAGGGAGCAGACATGCCTTCATTTTGCAGGGCTCCCATTGTTTGTCCAGTATTGCCTGTAAATGGGCCGAGATTAGACTTTCTGACTATAAAAGCAGTGGGCACTAATCGCTTTCAACTGACTTTAGCTGTTATTTCTTTATACAAACACCATTAATACCTTAAGGAGTGGAGTGTTCAGTGTATTACATTACAGTGTGTTGCATACCCCCTCTGATCCTCAATGGGTTAATGTTGTACTTAGCAGGAAGTTAACCCTTTGAGTGCTAGAGGGGTACGGAACGCATTGCTTTGCAATGCGATCTGTACCCCTCTGGCAATCAAAGGGTTAACATTGCATAGAGATATTTTAGTATTTCAGTGTGAATAATGTCTGTGCTGCTGTGTGTTCAACTCTGAGGATCTTGTGTAGAAAAACAAAGACGAGACATTCTAGAGTAACGCAGCTGTGACACACGAGACAAATACAAACTTCCGACATACCCATTGATTTAAGTGGGGTTGGTTGGGAATGATGACATTTGTAGTGTCCAGCAGCTGGAGGTATAGTGATTGACTACTTACACTACCATTCAAAAGTTTGGGGTCACTTAGAAATGTACTTGTTTTTTTTAAAGAAAAACAAATCTTGTCCATTAAAATAACATTAAAGCGGAAATACCACCCCAACAAAAAGTTTCCCCTGAAGAATTACCCATCTGGTGACTAGCTGCTCAATAGTACTAGTCACCAGAATTATTACCTCCTTATAGAAAAATTCTGCCGCTCCTGGGACTGACAGCCAGGAAACAGCGCAGACATCTTTGCATAGTGACGTCTGCGTGTCTGCGCTGTCAGTCTCTGCCGGTACCTAGCAATGCGTCCTAGAGCAGACTGGGACTGACAGCGCAAACAGGTGATTTTGAAAGAGATTTCAAAAACCCTGCATTCTGTCAGTAAGATACTAACCATCCACACTTCTCTCCATCCCATCTGTCACTTCCTGTTGGCCAGTACTATCTCATTTGCGTAAACAGACTGATAAAAAGCAAAATATATGTAACTGATTTGTAATAAAAAAAAAATGGCAAAATGTGACAAAAATATGTTACAAAATGACACCTGTACTTTTAAATATGCTCAAGTGTGCAATCACCATGCTTTCATGTTCACAGATAGCTGTGGAAAATGGATTCGGGGGTCCTCACAGCCAAGAGAAGGCAGAGTGGATGGTGGGAGCCATGGACCAGTATTTCCACACGAATGGTAAGTGTGTGTGATTATTGGGTTAATATTGGATCCCGCATTCAGTTACACCACATTTACAGTTCTGTGGTATTTGAAGGTTAGCTGCCAATTATGTAGGAAATCTAACATCTTAACCCTTTGAGTGCCACATACATGTGTGTAACACATTGCTTTGCAATTAATTTCTCTTCCCTCTGGTGATTAATCCTTTGAGTGCCTGAAAGGTATCCAATGAATTGGTACTCAAAGGGTTACCTACCCTTACCTTACCTGATGCTAGCATTTGCAAAAATGATCTTTGTTTCAAAAAGCCTTAATCCCTTAAGGACCAGCTGCCCAGGGAAGTCCCTTTCCTTTAAGAACCGCTTCGCTCTTTGTGACGCGCATGACAGTTGCTGGTGATTTTTTTTTTTTTATCCCAGACTGAAGCCGGTATGAGGAGTGCCTGCTTAACCCGCGAAGAGCCAGAATGGCGTGCAACGCATGTACACTACTCTGGTCTTTAAAGGGTTAAGATTACCAAGTGCAGTGAGCAGGGTTTAATCCTTTGAGTGCCAAAGCGGTACACAGTGCATTGCAGAGCAACGCACTGTGTACCCCTCTGGCACTCAGAGTTAAAGGGATAATAATGTTTCACAATAAAAGCAGCTCCAATTAATCTTCATAGTATTTGGGCCGTGGAGAGTGTTATTTCAATACTGTCAGAGTTGTAGTACAAGAGTAATTGAATGATAAAGTATCCCCCTCCTGCCCCTTTTACCTAGTGTAAGTCACCTCCCCTCAGATGTGGAATCTGGTCTCTTGACCGGACAGATCACAGCAAGGGACAATCTTCTTACTGTGATCATAAGGAAAACACTGCCCCCCTTTAAAGACTTTTCCTTATGATCAGTAAAGATTGTCGCTCTCTGCGATCCATCGGGACAGTCTTGCTTCTCTGAGGTGAGCAGTGTTGCATCAGTAAAAGGGGCAGGAGGGGGATACTTTATCATTCAATTACTCTTGAACTACAATTCGGACGGTATTGAAATAACACTCTCCATGGCCCAGATACTATGAAGATTTATCGGAGCTGCTTTTTTTGTGAAATATTACTATCCCTTTAGGATCCTGTGGTTCTTCTAGCAACTGTTTACCTTCATGGTCATAACATCCAGGACCTACTGAAGATGTTTTCTCATGAACAAAGGCACAAGAGCAGAATTAATAGGGATCATTAGGATTCTCTGGCCATAGTAAAATTAGTGAGGTTGCTATTATTGGCAGGTGTTAGTCATCCTTTCATACATGTACTTGTGTACTGATGCTGGGCTGATGTCTGTTTTGTGGCGTATCCGTTCAGTACTTCCCCTTACACACTGTGCTCTCCCACAGCTGATCTGGAACAGTACGAAGTTGAAGAGACACTCCTGGGAATGATGAATGACGAATTTGACACACTTGTCGAGGATGGGAGCTTGTCCATGGTAAATGATCTACACCAGGGGTAGACACTGTGAATTCCTCCATGTGACGCTGGACTAAAACCCCCCCCCCAACCCAAACCGATGGACGGGAGGATAATGGGAGCTGTATTCTGAAAAACTGCACTATGCTAACCGCTGATTTAGAAAAAACTTTTTGAGATTTGGGCTGGATTATAATGGGTTAAAGGGACAGTAATGTCCAATAAAAATATTTTCTTGTTTTGTAGATTAAAGAAAAATAAATTATGTGCAGCAAATCCTCTCTCTCAAACCTTTACACTTTGTAGACCGTTCCAATGAAGTATTTCTTTTAAAATCGAGCTACTGCGGCTCTGTTGAAGAGCTGCCTGACGGTCCCCAGACTAAGAACTCCTGCTGTCAACTTACAGCTGACGTCAGGAGAATGGGTGGGAGAGAGGAACTTTAGGACCAAATATCTCTCAAACCCTAAAGGTTTGAGAGATGAGATTTGTTGCACAGATTTTTTTTTTTTTTTTAACTATACAAAACAAAAAAACATTTCTGTGGGACATTAGTGTCCCGTTAATTAACGCTTAGTTCACTAACCAAATCTATCACTGGAACAAATACACATGACCATGAAAATGGGTATTTAAAAAAAGCAAAAATAAAAAAACTTTTAGTTGTTTTGATTAAATGCATCTAAAAACAGTACTACTAATACACAGTATAACCCTGTATGTTACCTCTTGAAAGAACCGTGTCTAATCTTTTCTTAAATGTACAGATTGTATCTGCCATAACAACATCCTTGGGCAGGTAATTCCACAATTTAGCAGACCTTACTGTAAAAAAACCTCTTCCTCTGTTGAAACCTCCTTTCCACTAATCTCAAGGGGTGTCCCCTTGTTGTTTGACCAGTCCTTGGAATGAATAGCTCATCAGAGAGATCCTTGTATTGACCTCTCATATACTTGTACAATGTGATAAGGTCTCCTCTTGGTTGTCTTCCCTCTAGAGTAAATAAACCAAGTTTGTCTAGTCCTTCATCATACGTCAAGTCTTCCATTCCTTTAATTAATTTTGTTGTCCTTTGCTGTACTCTCCCCTGTTCTAGAATATATTTTCTTAGATCTGGTGCCTAAAGATCTGCTTATTCTTAAAGTAAAGTTCCCCTTTAGTAATGTATTATTTTACAGACAAATTACTAACACAACATATAATCTGTTTTTTATTCTCTTTAAGATGAAACAAATTGTAAGGTGACAGGTCCACTTTAAGAAAAACAAAAGCAGAAACATCTTATTTATTATCATTTATTTAGCGCCGCTTTCAAAAGTGCCAAAGTTGTTTTTAAGTGATAGGGTCCCCTTAAATAAGAAGAATGTCACTTCATAATTTTTTTAAATATATGTTTGATAATGTCTTAGAAAATAACTAAAGGGGAATTATGAGAATAAGCAGCTCTTAATTTAACAGAAGGATTTGCCTGGAGAGCGTTCATCTCACAGCAGTCCGCTATATCGCTATACTGTTTTTAGGCACATTTAATCTCTCTTGTAGTCCACTGCTAGTTTTTACAGTTGAATAAAAACGAGTGACCCTTACGAGCCATTCAGGCGTATTGGAGCTTATTGTTGGTTTGTGAGATGTCACCTAGAGGCAGACTTCAACAAAGATCGCTATATACAGGGAACTGCAGAGATAATGTGAAAAAATAAATAGATATATCTGATTTCTGTATGATGGGCACCTACCTAGGTAACATGGGCCTCCACATATGTTTTTTGCTTTTGGGGAGCATAATATGAACCAGGCCAGCCTGCCAACCTCTGTGTTTATCTGGGTGGGGGCAAGTGTAAGGGGGGAGACAAGTGACCCCGTTTGCCTCCCACCTCCTTTGCACCCCACTGGTCCTTAAAAGATTAACTCTTTGAGTGCCAGAGTGGTACGCATCACATTGCTAAAGCAATACGTTGCACACCCCTCTGGCACTCAAAGAATTAAACTAATAAAGAGCCATTTCTAGGGCACAGTTCCCCTTTAAGCAATTTTAGATATCTTGCCCCCTATGGTGCGTACGTAATTGTACATGTGGTTTCCCTATTCATCAGGCTAAAGATGTACAATTCTGGAGCAAGCAGTCTGGACCAGAGTGTGGGGGGGGCATTAAAATTCCTCAGTGATTTAAATTGGGGCTTTTAACCTCTTGCATGTTTATAAAGATCTCCATCACATTGCTTAGCAATGCATTAGAGACCCCATTGGCATAAACGGGGTTAAAAGCCTCTGGTAAATTAATGGGAATTCACAGAATCTCCATTTCCCCCTATGGCATAGTTGGTTTATCTATCGATGAATAAGGCCCTTTAGCTAATTTGTGCTCTTCTCTTTCTCTCCGGCACTGCAGGTAGCACAGCAGCTGTGCGTATTCTATTCCCAGTGTCGGCAAGGAGACACAGCGGTGGTCAGAGAAAAGATAGCACAGCTCAGTCAGAAGAAATACAACGTCCGCGCCAATGTTCAAGAGATAACTGGCAGTGATGAAGACGAGGAGAGCAGTGAGGATGAAACCGAGGTAAAGACTGTACTGTGTAATTTGGTCACCTGGGTATAAAGGCTATGTGTGTCTGTGTACATGTAATACATATATAATGTGTGTGTGTATGTGTGTGTGTGTGTGATATATATAAATATGTGTGTATGCGTGTGTGTGTGTGTGTGTGTATATATATATATATATATATATATATATATATATATATATATATAATATGCATGTGTGTTTAGACATATATTAACCCTTTGAGTGCCGGAGAAGTATCCAAAGCATTACATTGCATTCAAAGGGTTAAAGGGATACTAGTACTTAAAATGTAAAAAAAAAAAAAAAACACAATATGTTGTATTGTTTATCCCTCTGAGTAAAACAAGGATACTCCCACTGCTGAAAGTAGTTTTATTCCAAATTTATTACAGCTCAAACTTGAATTTTTGTGCAGTATCGCAATGGCCTAAAATTGTACAGTGGCGCTGTTGCAACACCATCCTATGGAGATTTATGGTCATTTGAGTTCTGTTCTGAGAGTTTCATCAATTTAAAGCGGAACTACCACCCCGCCTAAAGTTGTCCCCAAAGAATTATCCATCTGGCGACTAGCTGCTTACCGTGTTAATGAGTTCCTACTGCTCCCAGGACTGACAGCCAGGAAACAGTGCAGACATCTTTGCACAGTGACATCTGCGCTCCTGCGCTGTCAGTCCCAGTCTGCTGTAGGTGGTGTTGCTAGGTACCGGCAGGGACTGACAGTGCAGGCGCGCAGACGTTACTATGCAAAGATGCCTGCGCTGTTTCCTGGCTGTCAGTCCCGGGAGCAGTAGAAATTCTTTATAAGGCGTTAGTAATTCTGGTGACTAGTTGCTCAATAGTACTAGTCACAAGAATTATTACCTCGTTATAGAGAATTCCTACTGCTCCCGGGACTGACAGCCAGGAAACAGCTCAGACATCTTTGGGGGCAGCTTTAGGCATATGTTGATACACGCGGCTCACCACACAGAAATATAAGTCATGCCTAAACTATGTGTCTCATAGGGGTGATGTACTAAGGTGTGATAAAGCGGAGATGTCTTCTCCAGTGAGATCACTTCTTCAGTTCCTAGGTTATTCTGTGAAGTCAATGCACCAACCTCCCTCAAGTGGGGCGTATGTTAGTGCATGGGCTCCATAGAATAACATTGGAAGTGGAGAAGTGATATCACTGGAGAACTCATCCCCACTTTATCACACCTTAGCGCAGTGGTTCTCAACCTTTTTTGCTCAGGGCACTCCTAACACATAATCGTGAACATTCAGGGCACCCCTAACATATTTAATGTAATGTATCAAGGGCATAATGAAGGCTACAATATACAAATTTACAGTTATTATTAGGTCTTATAATCATAATAACAAAACCAAACATATTGTACATATTCATTTCTATAAATCTTTATTTAGAGGTTGATTTTTTTTTAGTCTTTATAGAAAACACAGGGCACCCTAAGCTGATGTCCGTGGCATACCAATGTGCCACGGCACCCTGGTTGAGAATCACTGCCTTAGTGCATCTCCACCCGGGTCTTTTGGCCAACACGGTATTAATTATTAATGCAGTTTTCAAATATGGAAACCATTTCAATTTGACAGGCCCACTTTAAATAAAGCAATCACAACATTTACTTATGAGAATGTTGTAAAATTCACAGATCCATGAGAGCAACCTGTACATGGAGAGATTGGACATCCCCCGGTGGGCCGCTAGATCATGGGCCGGTGGGGGAGATCAGAGGATCTCACCTCACCGTCCCACGATATTTTGAATGAGAGGTCTGTGTTGCCACCAGCACAGACACACTCTGTGACAGCCTTCGATGCCGCACAGGGACCACAAGGGGGCGTCGATAGGGACATCGGTGCAGCTAGTGGGCTTCTTTAAAAAAAAAAAATGCCCGGGCTTGTAGTCCCCTACAATCCACCCCTGAACCTGTATTTTGAATTAGTGCTCTTTCTGTCTGTTTTAACTCTTTGAGGGCTAGAAGTGAGCCAGTGCATTGCTTTGCCCCTTTCTGACACTCTAAGACATGTATTGTGTCCTTGCTGAAGCAGTGAGGCTGATGTACTGAGAAAAGTGGTGACATTCTGGAGCCAAACACCTGCATCATGGGGCGAAATAAAAAATGTGTATAAATGGGCTCCGATCTACAGCGGAATCCATTGATGTCCTGTGGGAAAAGCAGTTCTTTGGCGCAGCTGCAGTCTTCCAAGCTCATCCCTTCACCAGTGCTTTGGAGACATTGAGCATTGTAGGGGTTTAACGCTTTGAGTTCAAGGGAAGTATGTATTGGATACCTCTCTGGCACTCGAAGGTTTATAAGTACTTTTGAATCAATGAGAATTCTGGGAATGTTTTATTTTCTCCAGTTTGTTTTATGCATCGTTATGTACATCTCTTGACACAGGCTATGGACTGCGAGACCACAGCAAGCTCCTCTTCTCCTCCAGTCATGCCAGGGGCCACTGGACCCAGCCCAGACCCAAAAGAGAAAGAGGAGGAACAGGAGGCTGACGGGTGGACTGTTGTGAGGAGAAAAAAGAAATGATCTGTGCTGGTTCCATGAAGAAGCACAGATAGCTGGTGCAGTTCTATTCTGCCCAGCACAGTGCATTATCTAGACATCTGCCTGGAAAACATAGCAATGTCCTTCATCATTCTGTGCCTGGAATGGAGGCTGGGAACTCTGTGGAGTGATTCTCCCCGGTTGCCGACACTCAGAACTGTGTGAAGCATCTGAGTGTGTGTAAGCTACTAGATGCGTTATTTAAATAAGTAACTCCTTCTAAATGATAAACCCCCCCACATAACTTGTTAAGATAAAAAAAAAAAATCCTAATGACCCCTATGAATTTAGCCATTGTGTTTTTATTCAATAAACCTCTTCAGTCAGCCTTGGATGTCTGGTCCGTGGAGTGTGACATGACAGCTACTAACAGGACCTCAGTCTCTGCAAACGGTAATCTTAACCCTTTAAGGACTAGAGCGGTGTGTAAACCACAGGGCCCGCCCACTCGACATCCCGGACTAAACATATCATTTGCACGTTGGCAAAATTCTTAAGGACAATTAGAATTTTCTGTCCGTAGGAAGGTAAGTTGTGGGTTCTCCTTTAAACACGTTTGGATCATAGACAGAAAAAAAAGAGGAGCAATTCTGGAGTACCCCAAAGCCGATAGATGAAAAGCTAATTTGATTTAACCCTTTAAAGGCCAGGGCAATGCATTATGCACCCCTCTTCTCTATAAGGGGATAATATCGCATAATATGAAAAAATATATATTACAGAGTTTTTCCTTCTGAGTAAAGCAAGGGTTACTCCCATTATTGAGAGATGTTTTAATCAAAAGTAATTGGATTTTCTGCATGCAGTACCTCCGTGGACTGAAACCTTGAGGTGGCACTGTCACTATAGCTGACTCTGGATGGCTGTCTGTGAATAAGCTGCTTTAGTAACAGTGGCATCGTATAATGTTAGGCATCGGAAGTGCTGCACCCCAAAAATGCAATAACTTTTGAATAAAATATTTCTCAGCAGTGGGAATATCCTTATTTTATTTAGCCAGATAAACCCTGCAGAGTACATTTTTAACATATTAAAGGAACAGCATAAGGTCACCACAAGAGTTGTGGAAATGTGATCTGAAGGCTAGGTTATGTTAACACAGTGTGAGGTGCTCATTGGAGATTTCTCTCCTCACTAAATAAACCCATTGAGGTGCAGTTGCGTTCCTCTGGAATTGTTCCTCTCTCTCTCTCTCTCTCTCTCTCTGACGGTCATTAGTGTTTTGCCAGAAATTACTAGTTACTGATACCCAGTATAATACACTGTTTCTCTGTTAGTTTGTATGGAACCCCTTTTTAAAACTGTCTGGGGATAGGAAAGGGGTAATTGTGTTATCTAGCCTTATTTATGCCAAGGACTAGGTGTGTGTTGCATGCACGTTTTAATAAATAGCATATTATGCAGCTGGCACTGTGACTGCTACAACCAGCTGCAGATAGGAGGTGCTATACATCCTTCCCCCTGAAGTATTCATATATCTGTTCTTTAAATATGTATTTTAGAGACTTTGGCCCATATTTAAACTGGAGTTATTCTGGTGTAAACCAACTGCACCATAGGGGACAATTAAAAATTCCTGTTAATTAAATTGGGCTTTTATAGGGTCAGTATTGCCTGTATTTAACTTTATTTAATATTGAAGAGGTTACAAAAATAAAGTATTTGGAGAAAATGCCATCTCTCAAACCCTTACGGTTTAAGAGATATTCACTGCTAAAGTTTCCCTTTTCCTGCTGTCAGCTGTAAAGCTGACAGAAGGAGATCGAAGTTGGCCATCTCGAGAAGGCTCTTCAGCAGAGCCGAAATCGCGTTCTTTAAAATTAACTACTTCAATAGAATGGTCTGCAAAGTGTGCTTCCAAACAAGGCACACTTTGTAGACCTTTTTAATGAAGTAATTCTTTTTAAATAACTGTCAGCTCTGCTGCAGAGCCGCCGGCTGGTCCTCAGACCGGGATCTCCTGCTGTCAGCACAGCGCTGACGTCAGGAGAAGGGGAGGGAGGGGGAACTTTAGCGGAGAATATCTCTCAAAAAGGGTTTGAGAGATGCCACTTTCTCCAAATACTTTATTTCTGTAACCTCTACAATATTAAATAAAGTTTAACATGGGCATTACTGACCCTGTATCCCCTTGAATGCTAGCGAGGTCTCCAATGCATTGGATACCTCTCAGGCATTCAAGGGGTTAAAAAAACTATTCAAATGTATCGAAATGTACACATTTTTGTGTGTCCCCTATGGTGCAGCTGGTTTACTCCAGAATAACTCCAGTTTTTATAAATATGGGACTTTGTTTGCAGATTTCAAAAGAGGTTGTTTTTAACCTGAATGAAATTGATTTTTAAATTAATATGACCGCTTAAACAGACACATATGCACTGGGTTTGTGTAGTACAAGGAATCCAGTGTCTCTTTGTTCTGGAGCAACATTAGGACGCAGTTAGTGATTCCATCGTATTTCTCCGTGATTCTCGTATCACGTAAATGTGTAATTGACATAACAGGAAGTAAAGACACATTTTCCACTTATTAAAAAAAGAGTTGGAGGGGACACTGTGCTTGTGTAGTCTTTTTTTTTTTTTTTTTTTTTGGACATCTATCTTTTGCGGTCTACAATTCCCATCAGCCTCAACTAGCCATTGGCTGGTCCAACAAATAACTATGTGTGGAAAAGGCAATCGCACTTAAACATTCTCTGGTTGAAGAACAATCTGGAAGAAAGACACATAGGAGGATCTGTACCCCTACAATGTTAAAAACTTGAAAATACGTTGGTTTTTTTTTTGGTTTTTTTTTAATGATGAAATGTAGTATAGGGCTTTTCCTGAGTAAAACAAGGGTCCTCTCACTGATGGGAAATTAGTAATTCCAGATTTCTTACAGTTTGTGTGTGCACGCCCTCTAGTGTCCAGGGAGTACACCTACAATTCCTCTGGTGCTCACACAATTATTCTGCTGCATTCTGTGGTACAGGTGACTCACAGAAAATAGTTCCCCATAGAATGTGATTGTAGCAGCTTCATCACTTTGTGTCCGTTTAAACAGTTATACATTTTGAATAAACTGTCCGTAGTGCGAGTACCCTTCTTTTACTTGCCCGAAAAAGCCCTATAACATAAATAGGTTTCCAAAAAAAACAAACTATTGCTCTTTTGACTCTTTACACACCGGGGATTTGTGTACACTTTGCAAAGCATTGCGCACACACCTCTGTACCTTAAGGGGTTAAGATTTGTTTATATATGGGGGGTTAAGGAGAAGAGAGAAGGGGATAATTGTGCAGCTAGCCACCGGCACCTTCAGAGAACTATTAAAGACTAGTGTAAAAGCCCGTGTACACGGGCCAAGGTCCAGGTGATGTTAACCCTTTGAGTGCCAGAGGGGTACACAACGCATTGCAAAGCAATGCTTTGCGTACCACTCTGGAACTCAAAGGGTTAAGAGGCCGGTCCTGCTCTGCGTCCTGCCGCTGACCCAGTCATGCACTGTAGAGACTGGCCGAAAGCACAGAACTCCAAGCATTCTGTGCTCCCAGCATTCCTACACCTCCCAGCATTCAACACTCCCAGCATTCTGTGCATTCGGGCAGTCTCTACTGAGCATGACGGCTTCTGACAAACATTCTACCAAATTATTAAATTGGAATCCCACTGATTTAAAGCTGAACTGCCACCTCAACTAAAGTCGCCCTGCAATACTTAGGCAGGTGGCGATTAGCTTAATAATCATTATTTTACCTCTCAAAAGGGCCCCCGAATAAAGTTATCCTTAAGCTTCCGAGACTGACGGCAAGGTTACTGCAGCCTGCACGCCTGCGCTGGCAAGTCTCTTCCGGAGCCACACTGGCCAGTACAATGCCTATAAAGGGTGACGGGGACTGACAGCACAGGCGCGCATTCAAGATGTCCGCGGTGATGTCTCTCTTCCGGTCTCAGAAGCTTAAGGATAACTTTATTCGAGGGTACTTTTGAGGTAAAATAACGATTATTAAGCTATTCGCCACCTGCCTAAGTATTGATGTAGGAATGCCAGAAATGCTGGGGCTTAACAGAGTGACATGGAGAACACTGAAATAAAACAGTGGATCGCACTGGAAGATAGAAGTTCATCAGAGTAACACCAAAGTTGTAAAATCCATTAAACCTTGTTGCATAGCATAACTGAAATCATCCCTGCTACTTCACACAAAGATGGAATCGAAGGGAGACTAATGGAGTGGTAAGCGGTGCATGGTGTAGGGGTCAACGTGTTTCACGCCTTACAGGCTCTTAATCATGACCCTGTACGATCCATTGTTTTGTTTGTGTGTTCTATATTGGATGGAGTTGGAGACATCCAGGATCAGCACTGTTACACACACATCTATTACCCCCTCCCCCAAGACAAAGGATAAATAACGGGGTCATGTTTGGATATCCCTGTATGTACGTATACACTCCCTAAGGTTGACATAATCCTAGATTACACAGTGGAGCAGCTTTTCCTTGTTTTATTAACATGGAAAACACGCAGGGCTGGGGACAGGAGTGTCCAAATTATTCTATACACCTTATAATGGAGGTGGAGCTTAACCGAGTTAGAGGGTTGAGAGGCAGGGTTTGTAAATAAATGGGCAGGGATGTGTAAGGAACAGAGTGGAAGTGGGCAGAATGGGGGGGGCAGTGCACAATTGAACTTAACCCTTGGAGTGCCAGAGGCTTTGTAATTCATTCTGTACCCCCTGGCACTCAACGGGTTAAAACCGGAGAATCATCTTCAGTTTCTGGAGACCTGGTAATTTATTCTGAGAACCAAAGTCTCCTGGAGAGTTCCCCGGTATACAGACTATACAATCTTGCAGTCTCCCTGCCGCGCTAACTGTATATGCCATAGAGGTAGACTTTACTACATTGTTTCTCTGTAATTGTATCCTTTTTTTTTTTCTCATTGTTGCACTCTCTCTACTTTCACACAGAACGCTCCCTATCATGGACAAAAAATTGGATGGGAAAAATAAATCTTCGAGCCAATTTGACTTAACATATATGGCTCTGTCATGTGACTGCCCAGTTGAAAAGTATCCCTGGAAATGGCTCGAGATGCTGTCAGTTATGAACGATACTTAAAATTAATGGAGAACTCACACCTCCTTTCTGCCCATAGTAAGCTACAGTAAGTAGGAGTTAGTATTAGGTGTTTATTCTCCTTTAACATAACTCTACATTCATAATACCCAGTGATGTGCATATTGAGCTATTGATTTCTGTATACTTGAGAGGTATCAAACATATGTCTCTCCAGATTTTTTGCTGGACTACAACCCCGTTATCTACACTTGGCAAAATCAGATCTAAGATGCTTTGCTAATTGCAGTGACGGTATTGCTGGCCAATATTAGCAATGGCCACATAACTTGGATTGAACATTAAGATTAGTGGTAGACAATCTTTGGATGAATAGCTGTTTGTTATTGCAACTCCTATCATTGCTACCAGCTATTGGCTCTTGATGGGTTATGTAGTCCCCTGATAGCTGCATCACAAAGGCTGACTACTCTTGACATAGACACTTTTTTCTGTATATTACAGTGTTTCTCAACCATGGTCCTCAAGTACTCCTAACACAGCAGGCTTTAAATGGTCAGTAATGTCTAGATAAAAGACTTGTGCCGAGTCTTCTTTATATTAAAACTAAGAGATTTCCGGTATATTTAAGACATTACTTTAGTGTACTTCAGTAGTTATGAAGAGATAAATATCCCCCGCCCACCCCTTTCTGGCACGTCACCAGAAGATGCAGGCTGTTGAGGACGGCTGCAGTGAGGGACAATCTTCAGTAAGCAAATGGAAATCGTGCCCTCCTTCATCAACTGAACCAGGATTTCCCTTATACATAATTACTTTAGTTTGTCCCTCGTGCAGCTGTCAAGTCACACGACCCAATCTCAAATTTAGAGGGAGGTCGCCAGAAGGGGCAGGCGGGGGATCTTTATATTTGCATAACTACTGAACTACGCCAAACTAATGGCTTAAATATAGTGGAATATCTCAATTTTAATATAAAGAAGACTCGGAATACTTTTATGTAGAAATTACTGACCCTTTGAAGGGATACTAATGTCCCATAAAAAAATTCTTCTTGTTCTGTAGAGTTTTAAAAAAATAAATTATGTGGCACAAATCCTATCTCTCAGACCACTATGGTTTGAGATATGTTTGCATCTAAAGTTTCCCTTTTCCTGATGTCAGCTGTAAAGCTGACTGCAGGAGAATCGAGGAGGCCGACTCGAGGACGCTCTTCGGCAGAGCTGAAATAGCGATATTAAAAAGAAATACTTAATTGGAACAGTCTACAAAGTGTGCTTGCAAACCAGGCACATTTTGTAGACTGTTCCAATGAAGTATTTCTTTTTAAATCGTGCTATTTTGGCTCTGCTACACCTGACATCAGGAGAAGGGGAGGGACTTTAGAACACTTTATCTCTCAAACCGTAAAGGTTTGAGAGATAGGAATGTCATCAATGGATTTCTTACTTAATTCTCTACAACATTACTTTTTATATAATAAAGACATTACTATCCTTTTAATTTTAGGTGAGAGGACAGCTCATGCAGTGCAAGTCTTAGTGCATTGTTTTCATCACTGTGTCTCTTCAGGCATGGTGATGTCACAGATCGCTTTGGGGCTCATGGGAAATCACCATAGAGCCCATAGTAACTCTGTGTCCAAGCCACTCTGTGTTTCACACGCTGTAATGGCAACAGAGCCACCGGGCTGAAAATAATCTTAAACTCAAGCTATCTGACAAAGGCCAAGTTATCTTTTTAATAACTTTTAAAGGAGCATTTCCAGGCAATGGGGGTAGCCTTAAATGTTTTTTTTATTTATTTGTCTTTTTAAATTAGGGCATACTGGCCCTAAAAAAGGGCACATATCATTCTGAAATAAATCTATAGGTTAGAATTCAGTTTTAATAGTTAACTACTGGCATTCATTCCTCTTTCAGTTATTAACTGCCCCCCCCCCCCCCAAATAAGTAACTACATAAAACCCACACCACAAAGCTTCTGGTGCACTCCCACCAGCACATCCAATAGGAATCAGGTTGCCACTGCAGCTCCTACGAGTGAGAGTACCAATGGTAAACAAGCAAAGTACTGAGCCTGAGCTCTTTTTTTAAAATTGTTAATGTTACTTGGCCTTTAAAACTTGTAGAGGTAGGAATAGCTGACGGCGATGGTTCAGAAACACTGATCTAGTCAATTTTATTGTTGTGTGTTAACATCATATGATTTTGCAAAGCTACCATGCTTAGATATGCGAATTCCCCTCTGCAGAAGTGGAGCTAATTAACGTGCATCAGCCAGTATACAACGCTTTGCAATGCCTTGCGTACTCCTGGCACTCAAAGGGTTAAAGTGGAATTTTCACAATGTATAAAGTCGCCCTCCAATAATTAAGCATATGGCTTCATAATAGTTCTATTCGCTCTCAGAAGTACCCTATTCTGAAGTAATTCTTAATCTTCAGAAATCAGAAGCCAGGCATCAACGTGGACATCTTGTCTTAGAGACGACTGCGCACCTGCGTCATCAGTCCCGGTCTCCTCTAGGAGGCATCGCACTGTGCTGAAAGGCACCAGAATGGACCGACGGCGCAGACAGCACTATCCTGGCCATCAGGCTCCAAACATTATGAATTACTTCAGAATCGGGTACGTCTGAGAGCTAATAGAACTATTATGAAGCTAGTTACCATATGCTTAATTATTGGAGGGCGACTTTATAGAAGGTGAAAGTTCCGCTTTAAAGGCATACAATTAACTAAAAACAACTTTGATTTTGATAGAACTTCCAAAATCATCTTGATCTCATATGAACCATTTTGAGTTATATAGTGTCATAGATGATGTCAGTTGAGGCATGCAGTGAAGGCACTTCCTGTCTTTGCACTACATTGCGTCTCCTACTCACCTGGGGAGGTGGGAAATGCATTAATGAAAGATTAAGACAGGAAATGCCTGCGCTTCATACCTTAATTAGCATAATCTATACATCTAACTCAAAAACTAGTTTATGTAAATAAAAATGGCCAATACAGCATATAAATGATTTTTGAAAGTGCTTTGTTCTTTTTAGGAGATCAAGTCCCATAAGACACGATTTACAGACTAGACGAGGGATAGGCAGCCTTTGTCTTTACAGCTTTTGGAGACTATGGTTGGTTGGGTATGATGGAAATTTTAGTGCTCAGCAGCTGGAGAGCCAAGGGTCACCTACCCATGCATTAGATTTTTCAGTTGTTTTGCTGTAGGAGATCTTACAAGCTGAGACAGGAAAAAATAAGACACCACACAAGCTGCAGTAAACAGATTGTATTGAACAGATAGATCTTCCCTCCGGCACACAGAGCAGGGAGGAGGGGGAAGGCATTTATCACAAACATCCCCAGTGGCCCGCCACTAATATCATACCTACACCCCATAGAGACGAAGCTGAGAGAGAGAGAGTGCGATCCAGGCAGCACGCACACTGGGCCTGGCGCAAAGCACACAGCAGATCACTGACAGGGCAGCAATGAGGGGCAAGCAATGGGGTATATGTACAAAGACAAAAGAGGATCAATTCTGGGCAAACCAACCTCTCCATTGATTTAAAAATAAATGTTAATTTAAATCCTTGGGTGCAAGAAAGGTCCGTAATGCACTTCAAAGCAATTCACCGTGACCTCCAGTGGTTCAGGGTTTTAACCCTTTGAGTGCCAGAGGGGTACTCATTGCATTGCTTTGCAATGTATTGCGTACCCCTCTGGCACTCAAAAGGGTTAAGAACAAATACATCTCATTGCTATAAGTCGGTATTGCAACCCACTGAATGCTAAGGGTGACCGTCCTGGTATTGAAGGGGTTAAAAGTCCCAGTTAATTCCAACTGGTTTAATGTTTGTTTGTTTTACCCCTGGAAAAGCTAGACGTTGCAAAGCAACACGCTGTGGGTTAAAAACCCCTCTTAAATGGAGAACAAATGTTGCTAAATTAAATGTGGATTTTAACCCATGAATTCTAACAAAGTCTCCCAATGCGTTGCTTTGCAAGCTTCACAATGTTTTTGGGGACCTCTCCAGAATTCAAGGGGTTAAAATCCCTACATAAGGAATAGCTTTCCAGGGCTCAAAAGCAACTTTCATATTGAGAACAAATCTTTCTTGATTTAAAAAGGAAATTTTAACCCCTTGAATGCTAGAGCTGAAATGGAAACTCCTCTGGCATTCAACAGGTAAAAAGCCCAACTTAAACCAAGAACAAATACAGGTCATTGATTTGACCGTTTCAGTGCCAGAGAGGTACGCAATACATTGCGTACCCCTCTGGCACTGAAACAGTTAAATAGGAATTGTAACCCCTTGAATGCTAGAGTGTTGAAATGGAAACCTTTCTAGCATTCATCAAGTAAAAATCCCATTTAAAGGGAGAACAAATAAGTAATTTATTTAAATGGGAATTGTAATCCCTTGAATTCACAGGGTTAAAAGCATCATTTGAAACAATGTGAATTTTAATAAGCTTTCGATAGTGCAGTGGGTTTATACCACTTTTGTCTTCATACTTATGTCCCAAGGCGTTCACAGCCAGATATCGGCTTGTGTCTACAGAAGACGTTACTGTAATGGTGACTGAATTGGGACAGAATGCACACATCTAGATCACTGGTTCTTGCACTGGTTTCCATCAAAATGTACTAAGGGGTCCCACAGAGCCAACAGAAGAGTAATCACAGCTACGAACAAGGCTTGGTTGGCAGTGAATGTGCAGCTTCTGTGACTACTAGTGGTAGACTGAAACAAGTAATATCATGCAGATTTATCTTGTAATAAGCTCTATAACATAGAACCAAGATCATACACAATTTTGTCATCATCTGATAAACGTTCGCCTAATAATTTAGTCATGAAACACAATAATGTTTAAAGGGATCGTAACCCCACCACCACCACCACCGAACAACGTGATGCCAAATTACAGCAATCATACAAACATACTGAACTCACTTAGTCCCATCTCTCAAACCTTCATGGTGAGAGAGATGTAAGGCAAGACAGTCCTCCAGTCCCTCCCCCTTCTGCCTGATGAACTGTAAAGCTGTCAGAGGCAGAATCCGGTCGTCCGACTTTCGGCAGTTCTGCAGGAGTTCTGACATCTAGATATCTCCGTATAATTACTTTATCAGAATGGTCTACAACATGTGCTTGCAAGCCAGGCACACGTTTTAGACCATACCCATGAAGTAATAATACGGAGATATCTAGATGACAGCGCTCCTGCAGAGCCGCCATCTGGTGCTGGAAGCAGGATCTCATGACGTCCGCTATACTGCGGACGTATGAGAAGGGGGAGGGACCGGAGGACTGTCTTGCCTTACATCTCTCAAACCATAAAAGTTTGAGAGATGAGACTAAGTGAGTTCAGTGTGTTTGTATGATTGCTGTATTTTGGCGTCACATTGCTCGGGGGGGTTACTGTCCTTTTAATATGAAAAATATCGGCATTGTAGGTTTGTCCTGTTAAGTAAAAGAAGAATACCTCACAATGTTTGGATTTGCTTTGTTCAAAAGTTATCACAACGCTAATTTTGTAAATCATTTTTAACATTGCCACTTGGTGTCTGGATGACACTGTTTCCTGGCTGCAATCTATGGGAGCTGAGCCTTGGGATGCAATATGATAGTAACAGCTTGTGCTCTGCATGACAATTTACCATGTAGTAACTTTTGACTTAAGCGTCTTCCAACAGTGGAAGTAGCCTTGTTTTAATCACAGCACAAAGCTCTAGTGTTTTTTTTTTTCCTCCTACAGTAAAACATTACTGTTTCTTTATGGTATGATGAATGGCATTCAAATACGTTTTATACTGATACTATGATAGGCAGTAGGTTGCTAGGGAGGTTTCCAGTATAATGCTTTGTATTGCGTTACAGGGCTCTCCATTGCATCCAGCGATTTAAATGGTTTGTTTGGAAGTGTTCCAATGGGATTTTATTTTGGAACTAAAATGTTCCAAAAAAAAACTTTTGAGAACCACTGATCTAGAACATATAGGGGGAGATGCACAAAGGCGTGATAAAGTGTAGATGACTTCTACAGTGATATCACTTCTCTTGTTATTCTGTGGAGCCAATGCACTTAGATGTCATGTCACTAGGGTATGAGGCAAAGGTTGACCTTGATGGACTTGTGTATTTATTCAGCCTAATTTACTATGTTACTAAGATTTCTCCAGCTTTGGAGATCTTAGTGCATAGGCTCCATAGAATAACATAGGAACTGGAGACGTGATATCACTAGAGAAGTCCTCTCCAGTTTATCACCGCTTAGTGAATAATCACCATAGTGTGTTTATTTCTTGCTGATGACACATATAGGTTGATGTTGTAAGAAGAAATGGGTGGAGAGTCACCAAGCGGTGATAAAGTGGAGATGACTTGTCCAGTGATATCACTTCTCCAGTTCCTATGTTATTCTATAGAGCCTATTCACTAAGATCTCCAAAGCTGAAGAAATCTTAGTGCATAGGCTCCATAGAATAACACAGGAATTGGAGAAGTCTTCACCACTTTAACACACCTTAGTCATTCTCCCCCCTGGACTAATTCTAGGACAAACCATTCCCACCATAGGGTACAAATACATATACCCATTGATTTAAATGGCCTATTAAATCCCTTGAATGCTAGCGAGATCTCCAAAGCATTCGATATCGCTAGCAATCAAGAAATTAAACGGCCCATTTCAATTAATGGGAATTTGTATTGGTCCCCTATGGTGGGAATGGTTTGCTCCAGGATTACTACTGGGGGGGAGATGCACTAAGGTGTGATAAAATCTCCAATTCCTCTTATTGTATTGAACCTATGTACTAAATTATCTGACGTTGGAGTGATCTTAGTGCATAGGCCATATAATAACAATGCAATTGCATAATTTATCTCACAGAAGAAGTTATCTCCTCTTTATAACACCTGCAGGAATAGCTAACCCTGGTCCTCAAGCACTACCAACAGAGCGTGTTTTCAGGATCTCCCCGAACGAGCACAGGTAGTTCCATTAAAGAGTCTGAGCCACTAATTACTCCAGCTTTGATATCCAAAAGACATGCACCATTGGTAGTGCTTGAGGGCCACTGTTGGTTACCCCTGCCTTAGTGCATATCCTCCCAGTTCTTCGTACATCAGTCGCCCTATATGAAGATCTGATTAAGGAAGAACAGTCAGTGTTGATACATACATTTTCCTGATATATGGGAGCTGTCCTAGATCTCCTCTCTCACGGTTCAACAACGGATCTAGCACCAGATTCTCTCTGCTATGGCCCTGGTTTATTTCACAAAGGTGCCCCCCTGATATGAGCCTCAAGTGTATGTGCGCATCTGCCAGGCTGTGAATGAAACAGGAATGGGGTTTGGCAGCTGTGCACAAGGCATGGCATGCAACTGCTGGGTAGAACAGTACTGAGCATCTAAGAGGCCACTTATACTGTATGCCACAGCACTGCTTTATGGTAACAAGAACTTAGGTGCCAGCTTTTAATTTGGGACATTATTGGCTCCAAACTTTGAACTCCTTAAAAAAAAAAAATTCAAATCAGACCTACTAAATTGCCATAAACTATACATATATATATATATATATATATATCTGTAAAAACCTTTATGTGCCAGAGGGGTGTACAATGTATTAGGGCATTTCCTGACGAGAACAACAAGCGTACTACCACTGCTCGGAAATGAATAATTCAATAGTTATTACAGCTGCATTTTCTTTAGTTAAACTGCAGTATTCTATTGTGGGCACCAGGTAGTGCTTTTCCTATCACTTTCTTTGGAGAGCTACTGACTATAACTCAAGCTTTCCTACAGAACACAGTATATGAAAAAAAATATTCATTTTCCTTTTGAATGCCATTTGGCACTTCTGCTAACAGTTTGAGATGCTTAATTCAAAAGTTACAGTACTACAGTATGATTGGTCAGAAAGAGGTGATACGCTTACTGTCACGTTCTATGAAGAGCTAGTGCGGGGTCTCAAAGATCAGTCTTCATGAGCTATAACCAGGACAGGGTCTGCCTAATTAATTGCATTTATTTTGACAACTGCCCTGTTTGATGCCCTTGAGGACCAACCTTGACGCCTCTGAGCTCATGCATTGGATACCACTCTGGCACTCAAAGGATTAAAACCAGTTTCAGCAATGGGTTCACCCTTAGAAAAGGTCTGTAACATTTTTACATAATCATTTATTGTCCCGTTAACCATTTGAGTATTAAACAGATATCCTACGCATTGCAACACAATGTGTTTGATACCTCTCTGGCACTCAAAGGGCTAAATCCTTGGTTGCTAGAGGTCTCGACCAGACACGGGGTTAAATAATGCCCCGATCCTATGGCATAGTCTTTCCAAGACTGGCATGCTTTTGGGCAATTTGGCTCTCTGCTGGGCAGAGCTACGCTACAGCCAGGGCCTCACACACAGACACAAACACACACACGGTCAGGATAAGTTGAGCACATATTTGGCACTGGCTGTATAACCCAGGGTTAAGCGGTGGACAACAGAGATAGGAACATAGAATTCCAGGTCAGGCAAGATAGAACAAAACTTAAAAAAGTGTTGCTAAATATTATTAAAATAATTATAATACATAAGATATATATATAAAAAAAAAATAGAAAGTGCCGGTGATCGGATTGAGTAAAAGCTGAGTTCAGGAAGCAGCTGTCGATCTGACAAGGAGGGATTAATGAGTCAGTCCAACCCCATGGCTCCTCACTACGTAAGCTGTGATGGGTCAAGTCCAGCCCCACGCCATTCAGGGATTTTCAAGATTTGATGGTGAAAAATCAGACATCCCCTGGGTTAGAATGGTTCAGTCCAGCTCCTTGCAGGTGTCTCCTCAAACGTGGAAGTACTATGGGCGAGTCCAGCCCTCCCCAGGTGGGGCTGCGGTGATTGAGTCCAGCCCCACATTTTCTAAAAGTTCCCCATTGAAGATAAATGGATTAGTCCAGCCTCCAGCTCCCTGTGTTTTTCCAAGGAGCAGACTTAAAGGATAATTAACACTTACTAATAACACCTCTAATTACCGTACTATGGCCAGAAAATCCTCATGGCCCCTAGGAAGTCTGCACTTTAGCGTTTGTTCAAGAAATAACGTTTTCTACCAACCCTGGATTCCATGCTCGCTGAAGCGGACATGACAGTTGCTAGCAGGGCAACAGGATGTCAGACTGCACATGGTAGTCTTAACCCATTGAGTACCAGAGAGGTGGGCAACTTATTTAATGCATTGAGCACATCTCTGGCACTCAAAGGGTTAAGATGTTAAAGGGATAGCAATGTCTCGATTTAAAGCGGAACCAACACCCCTGCATGATGTAGCCTCAATTAGAGGGCTACAATCCGTGAAAACTCGCTGTGTAATTATTATTATTATTTTTTTTAAACCTGTTATTAAAGAGTAATCCGTTAATTCGAAAAAGTACCTGGTGACGTCTTCCCCCCAGAAAAGCGCATTGCGCGTGTCAGCACGGAGCCGATTGTCTCTCTTGCAACTCCTCCCGGCTACACAAAAACACCTACGTCGTCAGGTTTAGCTTCTCCTGCTGGTCCGAGAATCTAAAGCTGATGACGTAGGGGTTTTCGTGTAGCCGGGGGAGTTACAAGAGAGCCGATTGGCTCTGTGCTGACTTGCGCAATGCTCTTTTCCGGGGGAAGACGTCACTAGGTACTCTTTGGAATTAATGGATTACTCTTTAATAACACCTTTTTTAAAAAAATAATTACACAGCGAGTTATCACAGATTGTAGCCCTCTAATTGAGGCTACATGTTGCAGGGGTGTTGGTTCCGCTTTCAGTAAAGGGAGTATTGTAGCCATTAAAAAAAAAATAAAATAATTGAGCCCATTCCAATCTCTCATATACGATTATAAAGTTCCCTCCTCCCTCTCCTTTCTCATATGTGACGCACTATCTTAGAGCAGGAGAATCTGGTCCGCAGACCGTCCGGCGGCTCTTCAGCAGAGCTGAGATCGTGAGATCTAAAAACAAATACTTCATTGGAACGGTCTACAAAGCGTGCTTGCAAACCAGGAACACTTTCTAGACCCTTCCATTGAAGTATTTCTTTTTAGATCTCTGCTCGACTGAAGACCCGCTGGCCGATCTGTGGACCAGATTCTCCTGCTCTAAGATAAAGAGTGACGTATGAGAAAGGGGGAACTTTATAATCGGTCTGGAAGATCGGACTGGGCTCAGTTATTTTATTTTTTTAATGGCTACAATATTCACTTTACTTAAATAGAGACATTACTATCCCCTTAAGCAGAATCATGCACCGAGCCTTCTCCACGTTTAAGTTCTATAAAGAAACATTTACATGTGAATGGTACATCCTGCCATCACTCAAGGCTTGTTTTAACCCCCTAAATGCCAGAGCGGTATCCGATGCATTGGCACTCAAAAGGTTAATAAACTGCTAACATTTTGTCACGTCTGACTCCATGGTCAAGAGACCCTGGTCTGATTGAAAATGTTATCTCTGGATCCTTGGGCAAAGTTCATAGGGGACATGGACATTTTCTGGCCACAGTATGGTAATTAGACGGTTATTAGCATTCCTTTAATGGATCAAGTCTTCAGGTCTCTCCTAAGGGTCCTTCTACCACTTCAGACTCCTCCTCAGTCTCCAGTAGAAGCGCCTGAGAGTTGTAGACCTCCCCTCGGCCAGCCCGAGATAAAGCGCTCACCCAGCGCTGCTGCAGTTCCTCTGTCTCTGGGCTGAAGTAGAAGCTGAGCCGGCTTTGGCTGATCTTGAACACATGCCTGCGGTCTGAGCGATCCCATGGCCCTATGTTGGACACCTCGAATCCAATAAGTGGAATGCTGCGCTGAGCCTTCACATCCTGGGAAAGCGGAAAATCACATGATGAAAAGACAACTAATACAATCTAATAATACTCCCATCATAGCTTAATGTGGTCAGAAAATCTTAACAGCCCTTAGGAACTTTCCATTCTACATTGGTTCAAAAGAGAACATAGTCCTGCATTTCAGGTCCATGGAGGTGGACATGACAGCTGCTAACAGGTTTTTATTCCCTCATAATATCTGTGTTAATGCCTTCCCTATCCTTGTGTAGCTCCTTCCAGGCCACAGAATCCCTGTGTAAACCCCTTCCCTGCCAGATAATTTCTGTGTAAAACTTCCCCTGCCAGTTCATCCGTGTAACCTATTCCCTGCAAGAGCATATCTGGGTAACTCCTTCCTGGCAAGAACCTCTTTTTTTTTTTTGTGTCGTCTATCATGCCAAATCCTCGGTGGGCCACAACGTTACTAGAAATCCCAATTCCTGCTTCGGTATGTTTTTGTAACCCCTACAATGCCAGATCATCATTGGGTGATGGCTTTTACTGACACTGAATTGACATGTAACACGTTGCCTGCAAAAGCATCTGTACATATCCTCTTTCAAGCTAGAACATTCTTCTTTAAACACTACCATGCCAGATTATCAGAACTGATCTGTACTGGGTAACTTCTGTCCAGATGCAGCATTGACATGTAACCCGTTTTCTATGGGTAATGGCTTTTCCTGACACTGAATTGACATGTAACCCGTTGCCTGCCAAAGCATCTGTACATATCCCCTTCCTAGCTAGAACATTCGTCTTTAAACACTACCACGCCAGATTATCAGTGTATAAACCCTGGGCTGACACAGAATTGATCTGTACTGGGTAACCTCTGTCCAGATACAGCATTGATATGTAACCCATTTTCTTTCAATACTTTTTTGGGTAACTTCTTCTCTGTAACGGCATCAATCAGTAATGCTTTCCAGGCAATTGCAATGATGGATAACCCCTTCGCTGCCACTGCATCCTTTTATACCCCCACCTAGCTAAAGGATCTTTGGGTATTCCCTCTTTCTTTCTAGAGCAACACAATATAAAAGCTTTCTCTTTTGTCCACTTTGGAACAGAGGATCCACAAGGTTAAGTTGCTGCCACTATGAAGCAGGGCACTTGCAGACAAGGTCTCATGCTGTGGCATCGCTGGGTAGCCACCTCCCTGGCGCAGTATATCTGGGTAACCACTTCCCTGCCAGTGCATTGCTGTGTAACACTTTCCCTGCCACAATATGGCTGGATACTCCCTTCCTTACCAAAGCATTAATATTGCTAGGTAACCCCTTTCCTGCCACAACATCTCAGTGTAAGCTCTTGCCTACACCATCCCTGACATATCATCCCTTCATAACCTGCCCTTGTTTTACCCTTTCCCTGCTAGATCATCCTCTTATAATCGTACCATGCATCCCTAAGTAAGCTTTACTTGTCATACTGCCCCTGTTTAACCATTTCCTTATGACAGCATTCCTTTATATAAATCTCACACCACAGCATCCCTGGTTGAACCATTCATAGTTACAGCAGTCCAATACTCTGTCGATTAGACTAGGGGGGAAGCACCCTTTGGCTCTCCCTCTGTTGGAAACTATAACTCTCATCATGGGATGATGGGAGTTGTAACTCCCCAACAGCTTGAGTGTCAAAGGTTGCCTAATCATAAATGAAATGGTAGGTTTCATACCTGGGGGGCTCCGTAGATGTACAGCACCAAGGGTTCGTTCTGGGGGATGACAAACCAGCCTTTGTGCCAGCTCTTGGCTCCTTTCTCCATATAATACATGTAACTGCACAGCACGCTGTGTTCTGCCACCACTGAGGCCTGTTTCTGCACAAAAGACACAGAGAGCGATCAGTGGGATGTGCACCGTACACCACACTAAGGCTGATGTACAGGGCCAGATTTATATCCCAGGTGATCCTAGGCAAGACCCTTAGCTCCGCCCAAGACCACACCCCCACTCCTCACATGGACCCCCTCCTCCAATCCCATCCTGGCACAGAAAATGAGCTAGGCCTATAACAAGCAAGGACAAAACAATGCTTTAACACTTTGGTGGCTAGAGAGATCTCCAACGCCTTGCTTTCAACACGAAGGCTGATGTACAGGGCCACATTTATATACCAGGTGATCCTAGGCAAGACCCTTAGCTCCGCCTATGACCACACCCCCACTCCTGACATGAACCCCTCCTCCAATCCCATCCTGACACAGAAAACTGTGCTTGGCCTTTAAAAAGCAAGGACAAAACAATGCTGTAATTAAGAGAGAGATCTCTTCAGCAACCAAAGGGTTAAACAATAGCCTGTGAAGGGTTAGAAATTGCACTGGCTCCACCCTGACCTCTCTAGCATTCAAGGGGTTAAAGCTCCCATTTAAATCAACATAAAGTTTTTACATTTGCTTATTTGTACTGCGTGACGCAGTTGCTTGTACCGGAATAGCACCACTTTTTTCTTAACGCCTTCAGTGCCGGGAAGGTATCCAACGCATTGCGCTGCAGTGCGTTGGATACCTCTCTGGCACATAAATGGTTAATACATCAGCTTCTGTCCAGATAGAGTCTGTGTTACTAGGTAACCCACAATAGCAGGACGGAAGGGCAGTCCTTCTGTGGGTTATATGCAGAAATTAACCCCTTAGGGACCAATGGCATGCCAGGACCGACACTGTGGTCCAGCAGTTAAGGATCAGTGACTGTCCTGACATCATGGAATTCCAGGGTCGCCGCATGGCAATCCCAGAATTAATTGCACTATATATAAAAAAAAAAAAAAAAAAAACACACAAACCTGGTCCTGCTGGATTGGGTGGCCATTAAGGTGTTAATCCTTTGAGTGCCAGAGGGGCATGCTGGCACTCAAAGGGTTAAAGTGGTGAAATTCCAGGACAAGCCAACTGCACCATTGATGACATACACAAATTCAAAGGGAAATAAGTGAATAAGGCCCAGAGTTCTTAAGCCAAGTAAATACCTCCAGGATGGATTTCCTGCGCTGGGGGGTTTGAGCATTGTATGTCGGACTGGGTACAGAGCCGTGCAGGGTGCTATAACAGTCCACACACACACGGTTGGTACGATTATTGTCGTAAACCAGCCTGGCCCGAAACTCGGAACATTTTCCACAGACCACCTGGAAAATGAGAATCAGGAGTTAATACAGAGGGGGGAACTCGGTGGAGCAGGTCAATTAGGAACAGATTTTGTTTCTGTGGGAGAATATATGTGCACGAAGGTAGAAAGAAAGATGGTGCTCATGAAGCAGGAGGAGGAGGTAGAAAAATGAAACACAGGAAGGGGGATGTAGGAGAAAGATGGTGCACAGGAAGGAAGAGGAGGTAGAAAAAAAGAAAGCGCACAGGAAGGGGGATGTAGAAGAAAGATGGTGCACAGGAAGGAAGAGGAGGTAGAAAAAAGAAACAGCGCACAGGAAGGGGGATGTAGAAGAAAGATGGTGCAAAGGAAGGAAGAGGTAAAGGAAAGATGGAGGAGAAGGTCTTGCTGAAAGACAAGGTAGTGCTAGGCTTTGCCTAAAATAGATACATAGATAGCTGCTTAGGGTACCCACTTTGTCAGAGGGTCCCACAGTGCTATTACAGTACTGCCACCACATGTAAACGAAATCAGATGGCAATGTCTTAATACAAACAATGACACAGGAATAAGGGGGGGGGGGGCATGTGATTTTTTTTTTTTTTTTTTTTTTGCTTAAGGATCCAAAAAACCTAGAGCTACCCCTGGTTTGCAGTAAGAGGAAATAGATAGAGGTGACCTTGCAGAAAGAGGAAGGAGATAGACGTGGGTTTGCAGTAGGAGGAAGTAGACAGAGGTGGCCTCGCAGTAAGAGGAAGTAGATACACATGAGTTTGCAGTAGGAGGAAGTAGACAGAGGTGGCCTCACAGTAAGAGGAAGTAGACAGATGTGGGTTTGCAGTAGGAGGAAGTAGACAGAGGTGGCCTCACAGTAAAAGGAAGTAGACAGATGTGGGTTTGCAGTAGGAGGAAGTAGACAGAGGTGGCCTCACAGTAAGAGGAAGTAGACAGATGTGGGTTTGCAGTAGGAGGAAGTAGACAGAGGTGGCCTCGCAGTAAGAGGAAGTAGATAGACGTGGGTTTGCAGTAGGAGAAAGTAGACAGAGGTGGCCTCACAGTAAGAGGAAGTAGATAGATGTGGGTTTGCAGTAGGAGGAAGTAGACAGAGGTGGCCTCGCAGTAAGAGGAAGTAGATAGACGTGGGTTTGCAGTAGGAGAAATTAGACAGAGGTGGCCTCGCAGTAAGAGGAAGGAGATAGAGGTGGGTTTGCAATAGGAGGAAGTAGACAGAGGTGGCCTCGCAGTAAGAGGAAGTAGACAGAGGGGGCCTCGCAGTAAGAGGAAGTAGATAGACGTGGGTTTGCAGTAGGAGGAAGTAGACAGAGGTGGCCTCGCAGTAAGAGGAAGTAGATAGACGAGGGTTTGCAGTAGGAGGAAGTAGACAGAGGTGGCCTCACAGTAAGAGGAAGTAGATAGACGTGGGTTTGCAGTAGGAGGAAGTAGACAGAGGTGGCCTCGCAGTAAGAGAAAGTAGATAGACGTGCGTTTGCAGTTAGAGGAAGGAGATGGAGGTGGCCTCGCAGTAGTAAAATGAGGTACAAGAAAATGGCCTTGAAGTAACAGCAGGTAGATGGAGGTGGCCTTGTAGTAAAAAAAAGCTGGAGGTAAGTTTGAAGTTAGGGCAGTAGGTGAAGTTGGCCTTGTAATAAGAGAAGAAATTTGAGGTAACTTTGCAGTAACAGATGGAGATGGGCTTGGAATAATGAGAGAGGTAACAGAAGGTTGGAGGTAGTAGTTACATAGGAAGGGATTTACTGAGAAGTAGAAAGTGGTAGCCACTCACATGTCCACAAGCCTTGCAGTGGTGTCTCCTTTTAGTTATGGAGTTAAACGCTTCCTGGCATTTCATGCACATGGTCACCTCCTTCTCCCTGATGGGGGTAGGAGCTCGTTTGCCCAGGTCTGTGTTCTGCAAGACAGAGAATGGTCATGAGGAACCCTGCTGTGTGCACTGGCAACCATCTACTGGTGCCTAGATATCCTCTTCTATGTCCGTCCTGCTCGCTCCTCATCTAATTCTATCAACGTTCTTCTTCCTCCATCATGCATCTTCGAGTGCATGGTTAGGCAACCACCAGCACATCAGTTGTTGCGGACTACAACTCCCATCATCGGGTTGGGGATGATGGGAGTTGTAGTCCCCAACAGCTGGAGTGCCAAAGTTTACTTGCCATCTACTACCTCTTCTTCTTCCCACAGTCTCCTCCTCTCTTCGGTACCTTTGATTATTTCCATGTATCCCTACTTCCCCTCACACTCGCTTTTCCAGCTATCTTTCTCCCTGCCTTTACCCTCTTTTATTTTGCGGTCTTTCTTCTCGATTTTAGCTCCACCCATGGGCACACCTCATTCCTTATATAACATCTCCCCCCAGTCTCAACCACTGTTTTTGGACACAGAAAATACTGTTAGTAAAAAAAAAGCACATTAAAAGGATAGTAATGGATTCTTTCTACTACTTTTAATATCGTAGATTTTAAAAAAATAAATCAATTGATGCCAGTTCCATCTGTCCCTTTGGTTGCTAGAGAGATCACCAACACTGAAGATCTTTTTCAGCACCCAAGGGGTTAAATAATGGCCAGTAAAGGAGCATATAAACTATCGCCGGGGTGCTGATATTGCCCTGGCCACAATCACAAAAGCAGGTGTGTCCACCGGAGCCTAGGCACCCATCAGAACGTGGATCTCTAGGTAGATACGTATTCTACCTAATGGGAAACCTGGCCTGCCTTCCCCTTCTAAATTCTATCCATACTCCTTTGTAAATCCGTTATAGTTACCGGTGAGTTTGGAGGAGTCTCTTCATCCTCCCGTAGTGAGGAACAAAGATGTTTTAAACTCTCAGTTGTCTGCTCATGACGACTCATTGTAGCCTCAATAGCCTATGAAAAATGAGAAGCAATATTGTGCACTGCCTATCACAGCAAAGTAACATTTATTCTATGATGTATTCAGGGGAATATTAGTTAAGACAAAAGTGTGCTTCTAAACTTTATACTATAACAGCTGACGTGTTCAGCCACTTAGGGCAAGGGTAGGGAACCTTTATAAGGGTACACCCAATGTTTTATTCAGAACTTCAAACACTTTGGGTTCAGTACTTTCATAGCCTGAAACTGCACAGTGGTGCTGTTGTTACACCAGCCTTTTGACGGTTATTGTTGTAGGCTATAGCCTTCGATATACTACTGTAGCAACAGCACCACCATAGAATTTCAGGCCAATGGAAGTACTGAACCCCCAAAAAAAATTCAAGTTCCAGTTGCAATTACTTTTAAATAAATATCTCTCTGGGATTACCCTTGTTTTATTCAGCAGGATAAACAATGCAACATATAGTTTTTCCATATTATGTGATACTATTCCTTGAAGTGCCTTTGAATATTGGGGCATATGGATAATGATAAAGTGGCCAAATTCTAGGGCAAACAGGACAATGAGCATTTCCCATTAGTTTAAATGTGGTTTAAAAGCTATAGAATACTGGAGAAGCAAAGGACTGAAGATCTCTAGCATTCTGGGGTTAAAGGAAAAGTGACGCAAAATAACTTTGGTTATTTTGAAAGAGTTTTCAAAATCAACTATACAGTGTATTAGTCATTTTTAAATTTAGATATATATATTATGTTAATCAAGGCATTCTGTGCAGGCATTTCCTGTCTTATACCTACATTACACAATCACTGACACTGCTCAGCAATGCACTGCCCACCTCCCCTAGAACTGACTTCCTGTCTTATCCCTACATTACCTCCCCCACTCACTGACACTGCTCAGCAATACATTACCCACCTCCCCTAGAACTGACTTCCTATCTTATCCCTACATTACCTCCCCCACTCACTGACACTGCTCAGCAATGCATTAGCCACCTCCCCTAGCACTGACTTCCTGTCTCATCCCTACATTACCTCCCCCACTCACTGACACTGCTCAGCAATGCACTGCCCACCTCCCCTAGCACTGACTTCTTGTCTTATCCCTACATTACCTCCCCCACTCACTGACACTGCTCAGCAATGCACTGCCCACCTCCCCTAGCACTGACTTCTTGTCTTATCCCTACATTACCTCCCCACTCACTGACACTGCTCAGCAATGCATTACACACTTCTCCTACTACTGACTTCCTATCTTATCCCTACATTACACAATCACTGACAATGCTCAGCAATACATTACCCACCTCCCCTGGCACTGACTTCCTGTCTTATCCCTACATTACCTCCCCACTAACTGTCACTGCTCAGCAATGCATTACCCACCTCCCATATCACTGACTTCCTGTCTTATCCCTACATTACCTCCCCACTCACTGACACTGCTCATTACCCACCTCCCCTGGCACTGACTTCCTGTGTTATCCCTACATTACCTCCCCACTAACTGTCACTGCTCAGCAATGCATTACCCACCTCCCATATCACTGACTTCCTGTCTTATCCCTACATTACCTCCCCACTCACTGACACTGCTCATTACCCACCTCCCCTGGCACTGACTTCCTGTCTTATCCCTACATTACCTCCCCACTAACTGTCACTGCTCAGCAATGCATTACCCACCTCCCATATCACTGACTTCCTGTCTTATCCCTACATTACCTCCCCACTCACTGACACTGCTCAGCAATACATTGCCCACCTCCCCTAGCACTGACTTCCTGTCTTATCCCTTCATTACCTCCCCACTCACTGACACTGCTCAGCAATACATTGCCCACCTCCCCTAGCACTGACTTCCTGTCTTATCCCTTCATTACCTCCCGACTCACTGACATTGCTCAGCAATACATTACCCACCTCCCCTAGCAGTGCCTTCCTGTCTTATCCCTACATTACCTCCCCCACTCACTGACATGTTTGTCTGTACACAGGTGACCCATGTTCAGTGTGCTGTTTAAACTGTACTGATTACATTCATCAGCGGTTCTCACCTGAATCCAGTCTTTCTTCTCTTCCTCGGTTCTGAAAAGCAAAAGGACAATAATGGTGAGACTCTGGTGCAAAACAGAGCTCTGCCTCCAGCGATGGAGTGGTTAATATAAATGTGTTCTATACATATATATATATATATTTCTCTGTCGTCCAGTACAGGTTACTGGTAACTCTGGGAGGCGATCCACCCCTTTAAGTAGGCAGGAACATTTCTCTAAATGTATTCAGGGGGTGGAGCCTCCCCTTCCTCCTCAGTTGCATCCTAGCCAGCTAGCTCCAGAATGATTTGTTCCTGGTGGAAAATATCTCTCTTTAGTTTTAGTTTCTTTATTATTTTTCTGTCAGATATGTAATACCACCATTAGGCAGGTTACCATGACTGACAAATGCCCTTCAAAGTGGCTGTCTCAGTGTCCAGGTGCTTTTTGGTGGACCTTAAGCCCTGAAGGGGGAAAATCTTGGGTACAAGTGCTTCCCCATGGATTACCCACTGAGGTAATTCTTACTACATGGTAACCTGAAGACAGAAGATCTGCAGGAGAGGTGAGCTACCTTTTGAGTGCTGCAGGTCCACTTGTCCCACAGTGCCCCTTTGCTGGGCTTGTATTTGGGAGTTCTCATTGCGCACTCCTGCACTCATTGGGTATATATGTGTATGCCTGTTGGATGTTTGGAGCAGGTTTATGTGGTAACTTAACCCTTTGTCTGCTGGTTTCACACGTTTAGTGGGGTTTTCTGACACCTTCCTTACTGGGTTAGTGTTTTCTTATTATTCACACATGTTCCCTGTATGTTTTGCATGTTTTTACCTCATAGTTTAACTTTTATTAAAATGATGTACCGTGCCTTTAAAGCGCTTTACCACATAGACGCCATTGCTCCATTTACTCTCTATGGGTTTACACTGTTTGGGACATATCTCTGGAACCGCTTCACACAGCAACTTCAGAGCGGGCTTATTTTTATTGTCTACCCTTGCTCTATCATCCGGTTTATAGTTCAAGTGTGTTGGGGGGTTTCGGGCACTGCTTTGGGGTACTTTTTGGGAAAAACTACATTTCCCATGAGCGCTCGTTTCGCGCCTTCTTTCTTATTGGCTCCCGTCACTGCAGCCATTTTGTGAGCTTTTCTCAGCGAGTATCCTACGCAGGGCCTGGACTCTCCTTCCCTCCTCCGCAGATTAACCCTTCGCCTGCCAGATAAGTCTATATTTAGTGTTTCTGGGGTGAAATATTAATCTAACACACCACAATTGGGTGATTTATTGTACAGTTGGTTATTTTGACACTGTGAGTATGTCTATACCGCTGGAGCTAGGGGCTAGACCTAAGACTAAGGAGGCTGGGGTGTCAGTATCCCCCATTGTGCATTGCTCTTCCTGTCACATAGGGCTACCTAGAGAATTCTCTGATCATTTATGCCCAGAATGTTCTGAAAGTCCTGACAGCAACCCAGGGCCTTCCAGCCATGCTATTGAGCCAGTTTGGGTACAAGAGTTTAAGGCTCCGACTAGGGACCTTAGGTCCACTCTACAACTTTTTCCATCCCAGGTACAGGGGGCACTTCAATTATGGCAGACCTCCTCTACTATCAGATCCTCCCTGCCTAAACCGCAGGGGGCACCTGATGTGTCAGATTCTTCTGAGGAAGAATTGATGTAAGATTCACATGTAGAGGATGGTACTGTTTTAGAGTCTTCTAGGTCTATTGGGGACCCTTTTGAGTCTGATCCTGAACCCTCTGCTGAGGGCCTGATCAGAGCTGTATTGACCACACTCCACATTCCCTTGGTTCAGGAGGTTCCCTCTGATCCCTCGTCTTTCAGGTGCCTGCAAAGCCCCTTACTTATTTTCCTCCTAACCCAACTCTTGACCGTTTTGTTTCTGATGCATGGAAAAATCCACACAAGTCCTCTTCAGAGTCCAGAAAGTTTGCTAAACTTAATCCCTTTTCTGAAACACAAAAGGCTAAATGGGTTCATCCCCCCAAGGTGGACGCACCCATATCTAGATTGTCTAAATCTACTGATTTACCTGTTTCTAATGCTTCTGCGCTGCAAGATTGGACTGACAAGAAACTTGAAGTTTCCCTCAAGTCCATTTTTGCTTCTATTGGCACTGCTATGCGTCCAGCCTTTGCTGTTGCATGGGTTAACCGGGCTATTGCAGTCTGGACTGAACAACTCACTACGGAGATCCGTCAGGATGCGCCTACTTCGGAGAAATTGCGTCTTCTTGCTAATATCTCTGAAGAGCAACACTATGTTTCTGCCGCTGCCTTTGATGCCATCTGCATGATGGCAAGGGCCTCCACTACCTCTGTGGTGGCCAGGCGTGCGCTTTGGCTTAACATTTGGTCTGCTGACACTGCTTCCAAGAAAGTTTTGCTTCCTTTGCCTTTTCAGGGTACTTCCTTGTTTGGATCTGAACTTAAGGAACTAATTAGCGTGGCCACAGGGGGCAAGAGTACTCTTCTGCCCTTGGTCTCTAAGAAAAAGTTGCCATTTAAGCGTAACCGGTCCTTTCGTTCCTTTCAAACTGAGACACGTGCGGCGAACCAGGCGGTTCCATCCGCGTCCCTCCTCCAAGCCCAAGCAGCAATGGAAGCCCAAGGCCGCATCCAAGCCCAAGTCTTCCAAGTCTGCTTCGGCATGACTCACCGAACCCGGCTCTGCATCCCGCTGTGGGTGGTCGTCTCCACCTCTGTCGCAGGATTTGGGAAGATTCAGTGTCGGACCCATGGGTTTTACAGGCGGTGTCAGAAGGATACAAGATCCCTTTCCTTTTCTTCCCCCTTTTCGTGTTCATCTTTCTCGTTCTCCTCAGGAAGTCGAGAGAAGCTGTCTTTTCGAAGACGCTATTCAGGCTCTTCTGGACAAGGATGTCCTGGAGACGGTGCCTCCTTCAGACAGGGGTTCGGGGGTTCTACTCAAACCTCTTTGTAGTGACCAAAAAGGACGGCGGATGCTGCCCTATTTTGTATCTGAAAGATCTCAATTCTTTTGTAGTGAAGACTCACTATCGTCAGGAGTCTCTGCGCACAGTGATCACTGCCATGTCTCCGGGGGAGTTCCTTGCTTCTCTGGACCTTCAGGATGTGTATTTGCACATCCCAATCCATCTGGAGAGCAGGCGGTACCTGAGGTTTGCCTGTGCCAGGGGTCATTTTTAGTTCTCAGCTCTTCCATTTGGTCTGACAACGGCCCCTCAGATTTTCCAACGGGTTCTGGGGGCCTTGATATCCGTCCTCCATCGGGATGGCATCAGAGTGACTCCCTACATGGATGACTTGCTTTTGAAAGCATCCTCTGCGGGCCTTCTTCATCAGCAGGTCCAGACCTGCATTCAAATCCTTACACATCATGGTTGGATTGAGAACTTCCCAGCAACTGGTATTCCTGGGTCTTCTGTTCGATACTCAGAAGTGCATAGTGTTTCTACCGGACGAGGTAGCCCATCAAATTGCCCAAAGAGTCTCAACGATTCTATCCCGCGATCGGATCCCGGTTCCAAAGTTGTCTTCTCTGGTGGGGAAGTTCATTTCCACGATAGAGGCGGTTCCATTTGCCATGGCACACTCCAGGGAACTTCAAAGATTTGTGGTACAGACATGCAGGGACTGACCAGATTATCAGAAGCTATCAGTCTCACTTCTTCCTCATGTCGAGTTGAGCTTGGAGTGGTGGCTGGACCTTTCCAATCTCCTGAAGGGGAGATCCTTCCTGATTCCCTACTGGACCAAGGTCACGACGGATGCCAGCCTCTTGGGCTGGGGTGCTGTTCTGGGTCGCTTCAGCGCTCAGGGGTCCATGGAAGAGTCCCTTCTCTCCATCAACATTCTGGAACTTCGAGCAATATTTCATGCTCTCCGTCATTGGGAGTCGCAACTGGAGGACTGTCCAGTCAGAGTGGAGTCCAACAACGCCACGGCAGTGGCTTACATCAACAGACAAGGCGGAACAAGAAGTCTCGCCGCTTGGTTAGAGGTCAAGGCCATTCTGTCCTGGGCGGAGGTTCATGTTCCTGTCATTTCCGCAGTGCACATTCCAGGCGTAGGCAACGTCATGGCAGACTTCCTCAGTCATCACACAGTCGACAGCGGAGAGTGGAAGCTACATCCAGAGGTGTTTCAGCTCTTAACTCAGAGATGGGGGGTGCCCCTAGTGGATGATTATTGAAACAGTCTTCTACCTGTGCTTGGTTACCAAGCACACGTAGAAGACTGTTTCAATGGATCATTTTCCCTTCCATAACGAGATATCAGCTCTGCTGAAGAGCCTCCGCTTGATTCAGAGACCAGATTCTCCTGCTGGCAGCAGAACGCTGACAGCAGGGGAGAGGAAACTTTGAAAGCGGCTATCTCTTAAACCATAAAGGTTTGAGAGATGCCACTGGTGTCATTTAACTCAGTTTATTAAGGGCTACAATATGAGGGATAGTAATTTTGAAGTAATACTATCCCTTTAACAGATTGAATGCTTCATAGCATTGCTTGAAGGTAGACAAGCAATGCATTAAAGCAGCAAGAAAAGTTAACAGGTTACTGGGCTGTACAGGAAAAGGCAAAAAAGAGAGGTATTAAAGGGATAGTAATGTTTCATAATAAAAGCATCTCTAATCATCATAGTATTTGGACTTTGGAGAGTGTTATTTCAGTTCTGTCAGAGTTATAGTTCAGTGGTAATTCAATGACAAAGTATCCCCCTTCCCACCCCTTTTACTGATGTAACACTCCTCAGCCAAAGCAGAAGGGAGGTGCCCAGGTAGATTGCACAGAGGGACAATCTTCAATTAAGATAAGGGAAAAACCTGAAAAGCTTGTCAAGGGGGGCAGGGCTTTCATTGTTCTAATAGGAAGAAGATTGTCCCCTTCTGTTATCTGTCTGGTCTATGGACTGGATTCCACATCTGAGAAGAGATGGCTTACACTAGGTAAAAGGGGCGGGAGGGGAAACTTTGCTTGTGAATATCTCTTAAACCATAAAGGTTTGAGAGATAAGACTTATATCATTCTTCATGTTTTTTTTAATGCCTACAAAATAAAATAAAATTAAAACGAAGTATTACTATCCCTTTAAAGGGATAGTAATGTTTTACAATAAAAGCAGCTCCAATTAATCTTCATAGTTTTTGGCCATGGAGAGTGTTATTTCATTACTGTCAGAGTTGTAGTTCAAGAGTAATGGAATGATAAAGTATCCCCCTCCCGCCCCTTTTACTGATGTAACACTGCTCACTTCAGAAGAGAAAGGTGGTGTACGGATGGGCAATCTTCAATTAGCATAAGGGAAAACCTGTCAAGGGGGTAGGGATTTCCTTATGATCACAGTAAGAAGACTGTCCCTTGCTGTGACCTGTCCAGTCAAGTGACCAGATTCCACATCTGAAGGGAGGTGGCTTACACTAGGTAAAAGGGGCGGGAGGGGGATACTTTATCATTCAATTACTCTTGTAATACAACTCTGACAGTACTGAAATAATACTCTCCATGGCCCAAATACTATAAAGATTAATTGGAGCTGCTTTTATTGTGAAACATTACTATCCCATTAACGCCTTAAAAACCGTAACACAAATACCATGGTGCTGTGACTAACATTGTGCTGTTAAATAGATCAGAAGTACCTACCTAGTCACACCCCTGATCCCTTACCGATAAATTCAGTGTCATTTGAAGGGCCCCCTCTTCTTCCAGCTTGATCAGCGATTGGTAATATGGGGTCTGAACAGTGACAAGCTTCTACCTGCTCAAGCCCAATATTACCAACGCGTTCGTGCAGAGCGCACATTTCACTCCACTGTCTTTTCAACATACTGCCCTAAAATGTCACCTTTACTCATTTACATCAGGACAACAATAATTACTCTGCAAATTAAGTTTCTGATTATAACTTTTTATTTCAATGCTTCAGTAGCTGCCATTGAGTTTTGCGGGTGCAGCTTTCATTACAAGAGGCTCTGCAGGGGCTTGTCTTAATTCTTTCTTAAGCACTCTGTTGTATTTTAGTGTTTGTTTAGGATGGTGCTGAACAGTGCCCTTTTGACATGCCTTCTTGGCTTTAAGTGGGCTGGCTACAGTAATTAACCATCCCCCTTGTTTTCAATATCCTCCATTTTCTTTTGGCCCATTTGATGATAAAACCAATACACCAAGTAGCTGATAACTGCAAAGTTCAATATAGCTAACAGAACAAGCAAACTGATAACGAAGCGTATCATGACAGGGTAGTCATATTTTTCTTCAGCTTTTGACTGATTTTGTAGCAGTTCATTTATCGGTTCTTCATTCAAAATATTATTTGCAATGCCAGATGGGAGTGGGTCTATCTTGTAGTTCCTATCCGTTGTTTTCTGGAGATCTTTTCCAGGATGAACTTCCTCCTTGTTTGAACTGAGCTCCTTCTGTTTCTTGACAGTTTTTCTGTGTACTGGAGCCTCAGAAGGAAATCTTGCTTGAAACCCATCTGGAATCTTCTGCATCTTTGAGTGGACGGAAACTCTTTTCTTCACATCTTTTTTACCTTCAGGAGGTCCACTAGGAACAATTCTGTCTTTTCCAGGATGAACTTCCTCCTTGTTTGAATTGAGCTCCTTCTGTTTCTTGACAGCTGTGCTCTGTACTGGAGCCTCAGGAGGAAATCTTGCTTGAAACCCAGATGGAATCTTCTGCATCTTTGAGCGGACAGAAACTCTCTTCTTCACATCTTTTTTACCTTCAGAAGGTCCGCTAGGAACAATTCTGTCTTTTCCTGGATGAACTTCCTCCTTGTTTGAATGGAGCTTCATCTGTTTCCCGACAGTTGTGCTGTGTACGGGAGCCCCAGCATTCATCATGTGGCGGGCGTAAATGTTGTCATGTTTGGTACTTGTAGGGACTCCTCTAGGAACTGTCCCTTCGCTGTGAGGTGGATCTTTCTCGATGTCTGAGTTCAGATCGTTTTGTGTTATGTGGCTTGTGTGTCCAGGAGCCACAGTTGGAAATTTTATTTTAAAGGCAGGTGGAATAATGTCCATTCTGGAGTTTATTTTTATCTTTTCTCCATGTGCTGCTGTGAACAGCAGCAATACAAAGAAGAACATAAGAGGCATTATTCCGGTCGCAGACAAGTAGTTTGAAGAGATGTTGCACTCTACCAGTAATTTGTTGTACTGCTCAGTACAGCTTGGTATATGTAGGCTTCTGCAGAGCCGTTCTATTGTGATGTCACTGACAGCTTAGTGCTCAGGATTCCGCAGAGCTGTTCTACTGTGATGTCACTGACAGCTTAGTGCTCAGGATTCCGAAGAGCTGCATCACAGTGGCCCTATAACTGTCTAGCAACTGGATCAATCACTATCTTATCTCAAGCAAACAACCCCTCCCCCCCTTATGCGTGCTGGAAATATATTTTATTTAAATGGACAGTGTTACCTAAAAACTTAACGGACTAATATTAATTTAAATATCATGTACTCCTGGCCATCAATTGTACACATGATTAGTTTCAAACAGAAGGTCTAAAAAGTATCTTAACCCTTTGAGTGCCAGAGTGGTACAGAATGCATTGCTACGCAATGCATTCTGTACCACTCTGGCAATCAAAGGGTTAAAGGGACACTGTCAATAAATAGTAACCTATATGTTATATTATCTATTTTATTTAGAAATGCAGTTTTGAGTTATTTAAATGTATAGAATATGATATCTGACCCTTTGAGTGCAAGAGGGGTTTCTCTGTCGTCCAATACTGGTCCCACTCCCTGTCCAGGGACTATGCTTGGCTCTCCTGTGGCAGACTGTGGGGGTCCTTCAGGGTCCTTCCTGAGGTTGGGTTCAGTTGGGCGCCTCTGGCTATTTCCCATCTGCAGACCGGAGCGTTCGTTAACCCCTTGAGGGGCGGTGCGGGGCATTCGTATCAGTATTTGTAGTCTCAGTTTGGCGTACATTATTCCTTGCGGTACTAGCACTGGCTCACGATATCCTTGCAGTCTCCGGTGGCGTTCACTTTGGCAGCCTTCCTCCTATGATGCCTTAGTCAGTTCTACTCCGGCTTCACCTGTTCCATACAATTCCTGTCGCTGTTGTTACTCTCTGCGTAGAGAGCTACATTGGGCCTTCCACTATTAGGGCCAACTACTGTCTTTGGCCTAATACGTATCACTCTGTCATATTTACACTGTATCATATGCGATTTACCTGACCTGTGTCAGTATTGTATATTGTATCTACATACTGGACCCATGTGGGTTAATCATATCATTGTAACCTGTCCTGTGTCAGTCTACCGTTTATTTGTATGCTGGACCCGCAAGGGTTACTGTTATTCATTGTGTGCAAATAAAACTGTGTTTTACCAAAACCTTCCGTCTCTGAGTGTACTAAACCGTAACATCTACAAAGTGCGCTTGCAAACAAGGCACACTTTGTAGACCGTTCCAATTAAGTCATTCTTTCCAACATCTCTGTTTCGGCTCTGCTGCAGATCTGACGGCTGGATGTCAGGAGAAGGGGAGGTGGGACTTTGGTAGCGAATATCTCTCGAACCATAAAGGTTTGGGACTTTATTTTTTTTTTAACATCTTCAATAATGCATGAACATAAATACGGGCATTACTAACCCTTTAAAAGTACAGTTGAAATAGGTCGACTCCATTAACATTAACCCTTTGAGTGCCAGAAATGTATCTAATGCATTTTGCTTCAATGCATTAGGTACCTCTCTGGCACTCAAATTGTTGCCCACGACTAATGAATAAGGTGACCACATATCCCTTTAAATCTGGGTCACTTACAAAAAACACACACTGCAGGGTTCCACTGATTCCTCTGCAGTCCTGCACGATGACATTTTCATAAGTGTCACTGATTTAAAGGGACATGCAGTCATCTTACTCATGAATGTAATTGGCCCAGATATAGGACCACTATAAGTTCACGCCACATTATCTCCCACAAACTCGCAGGGGGGAAAAAAGAGCTTTCGATCTCCATTCACAAAAGCCATATGCACAGGAAAAAAGTGTAGCAATTCCAGGGAAACCCAGCTGCCCCACTGGAAACAAGAATTTACAAAATCTCCATCGATTTAACTCTTTGGTTGCTAAAGAGGTATCCAACACATTTAATTGAATGTTACTTTTAACCCCCTTGATTCTTTGGGAGACCTCTCGAACATCCAAAGGATTTTAATTTGTCCCCTATAGTGCAAATGGTTTAGCCCACAATTGTTCCATTTTGGTCTGGAGCACATGTCCTTTACTGGAAGTCGTGCCCCTTTAAGGGCACTGAGTTAATGAAGTGACATGAAGACAGACAGCTTGGCTTCCCATGAGGTTCTGCAGCCTATTGCTGTATAGGTTTAGTTTCTGCAAAGTGAGGCACCTCATGAACATCAAGCAAACATGAGAGTCAGCCCCCCAAACGCTCCATCCTGTTAGGTCCCATACGGACAGGTCCATACCTTGCCTGGAGCTCGAGGGATCGTTGCTTTCCAGACACCAGGAATGTGCGGGTCAGGGTGGGGCTGCTGCTGTGTTTTAGCTGTAGAGAGAACGAAGATCACAGTGAATCCAAGAAGGTGTGGGCTTGAGGAAATGGGCTCAGGAAATGACAAGGATTGATGCCGCTATCCTGAATCACACTACTCTGACACATACAGTACTGTGCAAATGTCTTAGGCAGGTGTGAAAAAAATCTGTATCGTAAGACTGCTTTCAAAAATAGACATGTTAAAGGAGCAGTAAACTTTTTTTTATGAAAATATATATATTGTAAGGATTTTCCTACTGAGTAAAATAAGGGTACTCCCACTGCCGAGAGATTTATATTTCCAGAGTTATTACAGTTTAAACCCATGTTTTTTTACATTAGCAGTGCCCTCTAGTGGTCAAATTCTAATTAGATTTCCTGTTAGATTCTAATGGAGAGGAAAGTCAGAAAAGTCAGAGACATACAGTTATCCATAGAATGTGATAGTAATTGCTGAGTCACTTCCTGTCAGTTAGAACTATCAGGAAGTAAACACACAGTAAATTAACTTCCTGTCAGTTAGAACTATCAGGAAGTAAACGCACAGTAAATTCACTTCCTGGTTATTTAAACTGCTATAAATTTTGAATAAAACATCTGACAGCGATGGGAGTGACCTTGTTTTATTCAGCAGGAAATGTTCTGTAAAATATGTGCTTGCATAAAAAAAAGTTCACTGCTCCTTTAAAGTAATAGAAATACTACATTTTTTCAGGCAATAATATTACATGTATTAAAGAAATAAACGAATCCAACTATGTATTTTTCACACAACTTTCATAGTTTAGGAGCAATTGCATTTTTAGCTTTAAACCCCCCCCCCCCCGACCCTTTTATGTACATCCCCGCTCTATCTGTCATACTTGATTCTTGTCTGCGGACCGGACGGAGTGTCTGGAGAGCCAAAACAGGAGTGGATACTAAGGAAGTCTTCATGACGACAGTCTACAAAGTGGACATGATCGCAACAATTTTTTTTTTTGTCTTTCCCTAACTTTGTCTATGATATTCAAATTTTATTCTGGGGTTATATTTTTAATTTGTCATATATAAGTTGCTTCTTAATATAACTTATTTAATTTCTAAAGCTCGGTCTTCTACTAGCCTTAGTTTTGATTTATGAATACATTTGACTAGAATAACTAGAAAATTCGAGATGGTTTTTAAAAACAAAAAAACAAAAACCTGATCATTATTATTTAGATTATAACCCAGTTGGATATATTATTTTGTTGTATATGTGTTGCTATACATTTATTGTTATAATATCAGTCATATATGTATTGTTTATATCTTAATAAACTATATTTTAAAACTAAAAAGAAAAAAGAGAAAAAAAAAGAAAAGAATTCCTTGGTATCTACTCCTGTTTCGGTCTCCAGATGCTCCGTCCGGTCTGCAGACCAGAATCCAGAAACCGCGACAGAGCTGTGGGTACTTTTCTCAATACAGGAACAGCATTAAAGGGATAGTAATACTTGCAAATTACTAATCCCCATATTGTAGCTTTGTTAAAAAGAAACTTATTGCCCCCAGTGTCATCTCTCAAACCCTTATAGTTTGAGAGATGATAGCGCTCAAAGTTCCCCCTCCCTCCCCCTTTCCTGACTGAACGCTGACTGCAGGGATATCCAGTATTACTTGCATCAGGCGGCTCTGCAGCTGAGCCGAGATAGTGTTTATAAAAAACAAATCTGTCACTAAAACAGTCTTCTACATGGGTTTGCAAACCAAGCACACGTAGAAGATCGTTTCAGTGAAATAATTCTTTTTTATAAACGCAATCTTGGCTCAGCTGCAGAGCCTCCTGATGCACATAAGACCGTCGTACGACAGCTTCCCCTGCAGTCAGCATTCAGTCTGGGAAGGGGGAGGGAGGGGGAACTTTGAGCGCTATCATCTCTCAAACCATAAGGGTTTGAGAGATGACACCGGGGGCAATAAGTTTCTTTTTAACAAAGCTACGATATGGGGATTAGTAATTTGCAAGTATTACTATCCCTTTAACTTTTATCTCTCATTCCAAATGCACAAATCAAATTAACCATATGCTCTCTGAATAGGACAGTCTACACATGCATTAAAACACAAGTTTCGGATTGTATTTTAGGAATATAACTTTAAGAAAATACATTTTCCTCCCCATTTTACAGTGTACCAATACGTTACACTCACCTCCATCCCATCCACATCTATCCTAGCCCTCACGCTGTACTTCTGTCCTATCAGGCGCAGCTTGGGAACACAGTACAGAAGCCGATCATTAAACTGGAAAAGATAGAAAATGTAATAAGTTACAGAGCAAATGTTCAACGTGTGTAGCACAGGATTGGGCATTTTTTTTAAACCCTTTGAGTGCCAGAGAGGTGCGCAGAGATAGATATCTAGCCAACGAGAGCGCTCCAGCTTACATACAGAAAGCCTCCGTCATCGGAGGAGGCTGGGGAGCAGAGGCAGAGTGACAGACTGCGGGTAGAGAGCTGTACCCTCAGTCTATCCGGAAGTAGGGTGCAAGGCACTCTTTAAATGCTAATTTTCACACAAATAGAGTATTAAAAACTGAAAATAATAAAGACATGCTCATATTCGCTGTATAAGCTATCATTTAAGCCACACTTGTACAGGGGTGATAGATCCCCTTTAACCTTTAAAGAAAATTGTTTGAGAACTAGTCGCTAGAAGGGACATCTGAACCACTGAATTCTAAACTCCAAGGAAAGAAACCATTGGCTGCTGTGATAGAAAGTAATGGCAGTGCTAGGCTGCAAAAATGGCTGCCAAGCACCAAGAACCACAGCATACCCATATGTATACGTTAAGACAAATGTACATTTACTGGACTCTACCTTCACATATAAATCTAATGCTAGTATTGTGACTTTATTGCAAGTAGAGTAATGAGCATGCAGCCGCCTTACACCATGAGAAAATGGGTACTGCAGCACGTGTTTTGGTGTCAGGAATTAGGACTCAGTTCCCCCTTTATTGTGCTAAACCCATAGAGATCCCATGGACATGGCAGAGTCCTACTCACTAGGATGAGGTATCTGTCCTGGGTGGTACCATTCTTGGCTGACAGCTTCAGTATATGTCCCTCTTTAATCAGCTCGTTAGTGGGGTTGACTATATCCTCCTCTCCACCAAGAAGCTCATATACCTTGAGGAGCTTGTGCATTCGTTCCTGTAGGAGGGAAGAGACATGAAAGACAGGCAGTCAAACAGGACTTTGAGAAGAGATATAAGAATAGTGAGTGCAGGGCCACATTGACCACTGAGTAAAAAGGCAGCTTCTTAGAGGTCCAGAGTGTGATTGGAACCTCAATTGTGCTGGCCACGCCCATATTTGTTGTGGGTGTGGCTACAGCATCTTAATCCCCACCTGATCCAGACTCCAACTCCAGTTTATTTAGCAGTTTCTATACCGCCTTACTGGCAATTAGTTTAAGGGACACTAATCCTATATAATAATTCGCTAAGTTGTGTGTAACGCCGGACATGCGCAGTACAGACTGCTCGCGCCGCGGCTGATACAGAGCTGGGTGCTCCGAAGGAGCGTCCAGCTCTGTATCAGCAGTGGCATGGCCAGTTTCTGCTGCGCGTGACTGTCCAGCGACCGGCTGCCAGAGGCACTGTGGCCCGTGTAACGGGCTGTTCAACTAGTGTCCCATAAAAAACAAATCTACTTTTGTAGATGTTATATAAAAAAAAACACTATGACCCACAAATCCTATCTCTCAAACTGTTATGGTTTGAGAGATATTCGCAATGAAAGTCCCCCTCCCTCCCCTTCTCCTGACGTCAGTGTCTAGCAGACTGTAGGAGATCCCAGTCCAGAGATCAGCCAGCGGCTCTGCAGCAGAGCCAAAATCCCGTTATTAGGAAAGATTGTTTGAGATATATTTGCAATGAAAGTCCCCCCCCTTCCCTTCTCCTGACGTCAGTGTCTAGCTGACTGTAGGAGATCCCGGTCCTGGGACCAGTCAGCGGCTCTGCAGCAGAGCTGAAATCCAGTTATTAGAAAAGATTGTTTGAGATATATTCGCAATGAAAGTTCCCCCCTCCCTCCCCTTCTCCTGACGTCAGCGTCTAGCTGACAGCAGGAGATCCCAGTCCGGGGACCAGCCCGCAGCTCTGCAGCAGAGCCGAAATCCAGTTATTAGAAAAGATTGTTTGAGATATATTTGCAATGAAAGTTCCCCCCTCCCCCCCCTTCTCCTGACGTCAGTGTCTAGCTGACTGTAGGAGATCCTAGTCCTGGGACCAGCCAGCGGCTCTGCAGCAGAGCCAAAATCCCGTTATTAGAAAAGATTGTTTGAGAGATATTCGCAATGAAAGTTCCCCCCTCCCTCCCCTTCTCCTGACGTCAGCATCTAGCTGACAGCAGGAGATCCCAGTCCGGGGACCAGCCCGCAGCTCTGCAGCAGAGCTGAAATCCCGTTATTAGGAAAGATTGTTTGAGATATATTTGCAATGAAAGTTCCCCCCTCCCCCCCCTTCTCCTGACGTCAGTGTCTAGCTGACTGTAGGAGATCCTAGTCCTGGGACCAGCCAGCGGCTCTGCAGCAGAGCCGAAATCACGTTACTTTAAAAGAATTACTTTGTTGGAAAGGTCTACAAAATGTGCCTGGTTTGCAAGCACATTCTGTAGACCGCTCCAATGAAGTAATTGTTTTTTAAAAAAATGCGATTTCGGCTCTGCTGAAGAGCCTCCTCGAGTCGCGTGACTCAAATCTCCTGCTGTCAGCTTTACATCTGATGTCAGGAGAAGGGGAGGAGGAACTTTCATTGCGAATATCTCTCAAATCTATAAATTACTGTCCCTTTAACCCTTTGGACGCTAGCAAGGTCTATAACCCATTGCAAAGCAATAATTTGGAGACTTCTCTAGCAACCAAGGGGTTAAGTACTTATTCGAGCCCTACGTTCAAAAGAAAACTGGAGTAATTCTGGGATAAACCACAATAACTTCAAAGTGGACAATTACAAGTTCCCATCGATTTAAATTGGGCTTTTAAACCCTTTCAATTGCAGAGGAGAATTCAACGCATAGCAGAGCAATGCGTTACAAACTGCCCTGGGACTCGAAGGGTTAAAACCTTCACTGCAAGAGCAAAACATTGGAGACATTTCTAGCATTTGAGGGGCTAAAAACTCCACTTAAATCAATAGAATTGTGGTGGTTGTATTTATCCCCCTGCGGTGCAGTTGGTTTGCCCCAGAATTACTCCAGTTTCTTTAGAATGTAGGACCGACCGTGGACGAGACGGGGACATATAATGATACTGGTGGTGTCATGGGTGGGGCTAAAACCCCTTGACTAGGGGTGCCTGAGGTCCAGCCCTGAGTGAGTCATAGTAAGAGGCCTCATAAAGGATATGTTCGCCCCCCCAGTGGTGGGAAGGATCTCTTACCATTTTCCTTATGGCCGCATTTGAATGCTCAGCTGCTGTAGCTATCAGTTCCAAGGACTCTGCAAGGAAAGATATGTTAGTCCAGCAACTTCTACATGTGAAAGAATTGCACAGATAAATGTTCTAATTGGTAGTTCACGGTTTGGCCTCCAGCTGTTGGAGACTACAACTCCCATCATCCCTCTACAGCTGTTGGCTAGATGGGATTTGTAATCCCCAACATTTGGAGGTCCAGCAATTTACTAATCATCGTTCTTGTAAATTTGGGATGTGGGGTACAAAGTTACAAATGACCCGCATGTTGACTCAAGTTGGTCAGTGGGACAGATGCAGCCTACACACCTTATTTTACCCATCTTTCCTCTACATGTTTTAGCTTACTACACTGATGTAGAAAATAAAGAATGCCTGACCCCCATAGAGATTAGTTAACAGTAAGGGAGAAGGGATCAAGCTTAGCCATAAAATATCACCAGGTCATCCAAGGAATTAGGAAGAGAGTAATACAAAAATAATAATAATGATACAAAAATTCACTATACTGCACAATTTTGCTCAATGCTTCTTGAGCCTTACAGTCACTAATAATACAATTTATTTCCACAATATTTACTAGATAAAACCCTAGAAATGCAAAATGTATAAGAGTCAGCAGGGGGCGATGTATCTGCATATGCATAAAGATGCACGTACAATCCTGCTTGACTGCACCATCCCAATATGACACCCACTGTGACTTCTCCAGTGATATCACTTCGCCAATTCCTATGTTCTTGTATGGAGACTATGCACTAAGATCTCTCCCACTTGAGCAATCTTGGTGCATCAGCACCATAGAATAACATAGGAACTGGAGATGTGATATCACTGGAAAAGTCATCGCCTCTTCATCACTGATTTATCACACTTTAGTGCATCTCCCCCATCTTCTCCCAGAAATCTTACATCCATACTTACTCTCAGCATCACTTCGGTCTCTGGAGTCCTCGGACAGCTTGAGAAGGTAATCCTTGAGGAGAAGCTCATAGCGGGGTATCCTTTGCACGGGCTCCAGCATGTGATGCTGTAACGTCAGGTTCCCACAGGCCTCTTCCCTCTGATAAATAGACAAATAAAGCTGGAGGACACCCTGCCAGTCTATTTAGCCATCATTCTGCTGGCCAGGCCACTAATGCATTCAACCCATTGGACCTTATGTTTTCTGGGGCAAACCAGTTGCATGATGGGAGGAGAATAAAGCTTCCCACTGATTAAAATGTGTTTTGTTTTGTTTTTTTGCTTGTTTTTTTATATCAGTGGGAATATTTATCTGTCCCCTGTAGTACAGCTGTTTTGCCCCAGAACTGCCCTCTTTTATTTTGTGCAAAGGCTCAAAAAGTAGACAAGGAGCAGTAGCAAACTAATGACTGGAGGGCCCACAACAAACGTTTTTATGGACTCCAACATAATAATATTGTCCCATGTGTGTAAATACAACTTATTGGGCACTGGAGCCCACGTGCCCCCCATGGATGCCAAGCCCAGTCTAAACTGCAGCCTCTGTGTCTCGGGGGGTTATGTTTGGTTCTTCTGTTTGATGTTTATAACACCTGTTTGGTGTCCTCGGCTCCAAACTCTTACGCCAAGGCAGCTGAAGACACTCATTATGAGTGGAAATATAATTAAGACTATACTGAAAACTATTTCAAGACCGAATGCCACAGTTACGAACACTAAAAGACTCCCGGAACTCCACCGCATTGCTAGGCATAAAGATATGACAATTACGGCACAATGGAAGACTCCGGCGTTTGAGACATTATCACTCTTACTTTTCCCAACTGAAGAGAAACACGGAGGACAATTCATTTGGATACAGACTTGAACTTTGAGTACTCTACGCCACACATTGTTAAACACAGTCTACCGGGTCAAATTGGACACAGATTAGATGGAACCACTACAAACCTCGGGAAGACGACACCAGAGAACTCGTGATTCTGAACCAGACGTACCATTTGTTACTTGGTTTCTTTTGCAGACTGTGTTTTGACTTATTGATATATAGTTACTGATCTATTCCCTTCAAGAAAGGGCATCCCCCCTTTCTTTTTTTTTTTTTCCAGTTGTTGGATTAAGTACATTTTGTCCTTTTACCTTCATACAGTACTTATATTACAGTATATGTAGAGCACTATCCACCATAGACCTCTATTTTTCTATTGTACTTACATGGTACCTTGATTCACTACCACACTATATTGCAGGTTAGCGATTTGAAGATTGTATTCATAGTATATTCACAATGGATTTGAATCCTGTCTGAATACTATACTTTGTACGCTATTACTTGTCTCTGTCTTTCTCTTTTGGATTGCTCTGACCAGTGGCGTAACTATAGGGGTGCACTCCACGGGCCTGGCCTCCCCCTGCGACCCCTCCGCCTAGCTCCCGCAATCTCCCGCCGGCGCTCTAGTAATGCAGAGCGCTAGGAGATGACATCATCTCCCAGCGCTTTTCATTACTAAGTGGACGGCGCGGGAGCTCCAGGTAAGAGATGGGCCATTGTAGAGGGGGTCAATGTGGTGGGGGGCCGTGGCAATTCTCGTACCAGGGCCCGGAGGCTTCTAGTTACACCTCTGGCGCTGACCCACACTCTACTGTCTCATGATTCCGCATAGTTAGTGCTGAGACGCTCTCTTTACAACACGGTTTGAACCTCTGCTGTATGTAATGAACTACTGTACTATGTCTTCTTGAAATCCGTTTATGTATGCTGCCTGGAATATCTTTGTTCTAGGAAAAATAACCTTTGCAATATATATTTTTTACATATTAAGTATTACCATACCTTTAAATGGATCTGCTTTGTGCAATAGTTTTGACTTAACTGTTTTCTAGATTCACAGAAAAGTCTGCTGTCAGTAAAAGAGAAACAGAGAAAAGGATTCTGGGAAAGGGGTTTTGGGTCTCACCTGCACTTCCTGAATGATACTCTTGAACTGGGAGGACCTCTCTGTCCAGGTATTTAAGAGCTCCATTGCTCGGTCAAAGTTCTTAACATATTCTCCATACATTTTGAGAAATGGAGCCAGCTTTTGTAGGATGTCGCCAATACGAGGGTTGGTATCCCTGCAGGGTGGAAGTATTAGTTATCATTGTTCTTCCAACCAGAAAAGTATTCAAAATTGATTTGTCGGCACGGCCCAGATGCTCACACTGGTGGGCACCTGTCATAACCAGATTTTACTTTTTATAGTGCGTGCCCTAAAGGGGTACTATTCTCTAGGAATAAGTAGCTCTTAGTTTGTTTATCAGGAGGACTAGTCTAGGTAGGTGTCCTTCATACAGCAGTTAGTTATACCTATGTACTCTGTTTCTTTCGTAGTCCACTGCTAATTGTTTCTGTAAACAACTTGTGTCTTTTACGAGTCATGCCAGTATATTGAAGCCCATTGTTCGCTGTAAGGAGGCCAGACATACTGGCGGGCTTTAACTGTTTTAGTGCCAGAGGTGTACGCAACGTATTGCGGAGCAATGCGCTGCGTATCCCTCTGGCACTCAAAGGGTTAACAGAGATCAACAGATACTAGAAATTGTAGGTATAATACAAAAATATACATAGATACACCTGGTTGCTGTAGAAACATCATCTTCCTAGGTAAGCTAATAGGTTAAACAAATTAGGTCCCATTTTTTAGATATAGTAATTTCTCAATTACTTTTGTTTTAATTAAACTGCAGATTTCTACTGTAGTCACTAGACAGAGCTGTTCCTATTACTTAGAATGGAGAACCAAGACTGATTCTCTAACAAACAGTATGTTATAAACATTAACATTGCCCTTGGGACACACACACACACACAATTTGGGCAGTCATAACTTTCGAATGAAGCATTCCCTAACAGAGGGAATGCCATTGTTTTACTCATAGGAAAAGCTGTATAACATTTTTTTTCTTTTCATAAAAAAATAGTTTAGTGCTCATTTAAAGCAGATAATGATACATTCTTGGCCAGAACAATGTTTGTGGAGCTTCTTCTCTGCCACAGCAGCCAAGAGTATGTCTGTGTAGCCCTATTCACTGCAAGATCGTTTCCGTGTAACCTGGGATGAACAACCTAAAGTCTTGCAGCTGTTGGACTATAATTTATATCATTCTCAGCCGCTAAGGGTGAAAAAAGTTGTAGTCCAACAACAGCTGGAAGACTGAAAGTTTCCCTCTGTTAGTTTAACACTTTCCTTGTCATATATCAAAGATGTGACAACCCCTTCCTTGACGTTGCCTTGTAGAGTGGTGTACCCATAACCCATCACCATTAACTCACCACTCCTGCATTCGCTTCTCCAGCTCTGGCAAAAGAAACTGCTGGTGGAAACGGTAAATAGAACAGATGTTGGAAAAAATTCCCATCACCACTTCCACAGGGAAAGAGCCTTTAGTGTCAGCTTCATCCGTTAGCCGAGCGCAGAAAACCTAAAGACATGAGCAACAAAGTCAGATAGAATAAGGAGGACGCAATCACAAGAATATGGAAATAGAAAACAAATTAAAAATAAATAAATTATGGTAAGGGAGTGAGGAGGGAGGGAAGGAAAGAAGGAAGATGTAAGTAAGAGGGAAGGAGAGGAGGAAAGGGGATGATCCTGAGAGAAGTATAGGGGATATGGAAGGAAGGCTGCGGGGATTAAAAAAATCTATGGATGGGCAAAAAAGGCTGGGGATGGGCAGTGAAGGACAGGAGACGGTAAAAGTGTGAAGGATGAGGAAGCCAGGGAATGTTTTAGATGGGAAGAGAAGGGATGGGCATGGGAAGAAAGAAGGGCAGAGCACGGAGTGAAGGGAGGAGCACAGGGAATGAAGTGTAGACCACTGAGTAATGGTACGAGAAACGAAGGATGGAGAGTGAGGAGAGGAGGAAGGAGAAGAGGAGCAAATGCCAGGGGATGTGGGGGGGGGGAAGAGAAGGATGGAGAAAGGGGAGAAAAGGAAAGGAAGAGAGGGAAGACATGAAACAAAGGATCTGGTATGGAAAGGGAAGACTGACATATAGGCAGATAAGGCTGGTGGGTGGGGAAAGGAGGGTGAGGGATAGGCAGAGAAGGCTGAGGATGGAGAGAGAAAGCTGATGCATATGAAGTGAAGGATGGCACCGGGAGAGAAGTTCAGGGGTTGTGGAGAGAAGGATGGCTGAAGGGAAGAGAAGGACAGGGGATAGGGAGAGAACCCCAGGGGATGGGAAGAAAAGGCCAGGGGATATTGAGAAAAGGACAGGGAATGGAAAGAGAGGGTTTGGGGATTTACAGACAAAACAGGGAGATGGGCAAAGGCAGCCAGGGGGTAGTGTGAGAAGGCAGGAGTTAGGGCGAGAAGGTGGCGGACAGAAGGCTGGGGAAGGGCAGAGAACGCAGGGACATGAGAAAGGAAGAGACTGACAGGGATGACAAAACAGAATTGGGGATGAGAAGACTTAGATAAGGGACAGGGAGGGAAGGATGAGGAGAGAAAGACAGGGGAGGAAGAAGCAGGGAGGATGAACGAAAAAGGGCAAAAAGAACAAAGGGAGGAAGAAAATAAATTTTAAAAAAAATTCAACACGGAGGAAAGGAAAAGGTCACTGAATGATAACAACTAATGTAGACAGGCACAGATGTTGCACAGGAGACCACACTGTTGGAGTGCCTTCTTATTGCAATGTAGGACAGCTCATCACCTGGTCCAGCAGATGTAAGCGAGACACGTAAGCTTTCTCCGTCTGCAGCAGCTCATTTGCGATGTTGTATGCCTTCTGCCGAGCTGAGAACTGCGGGAGAGAGGATGAGAATTGAGAAAGGCACACGAAAACGGAAGGGTCGGGACATGAGATCATCAAGGACTGAAATTATTATACATGAGGGCATAAACGGAGGTGAACAAAGAAACAAACGGAGAAGGGGAACAAGAAGGTACCGGGAAGAAGGAAAGTAACCGGAAAGAAAAAAGCAAGTGAAAAAGTGAGCAATAAGAAGTCGGGTTTAACCCTTTGAGTCCCAGAGGGTTACGCAACGCATTGCAAACTCAGTGTATTAAGATCCTTACACTCAATTGACAGAAAGTATCCATAGGAAACAACACCATCTAGTGGTCACTTTTTAATAGAAAATAAGTCAAACAAGTTTGAGCTCTAAGAATTTTCAACTTGAATATACTGAAAATTTACCATTAATTTAAATGAGACAATTAACACTTTACAGTGTGCTGGAGAATTGTCTTGCATCTGAGGGGATAAAAGTCCCATTTAAAGCATTTTCATTTGCCCCATAGGCTGCAGTAGATTTGTACCAGAATGACTACACATTTACTATACAAATAAGGCCCATGGTGTTGCCTATGATACGGACCCACGTTTAAACCTTTGAGTGCCAGAGGGGTATCCAAGGGTTAAAGAGATAGTAATACTTCATTTTAACTTTATTTTATTTTGTAGGCATTAAAAAAATATGAAGAATGATATAAGCAAAGTTTCCCCTCCCGCCCCTTTTACCTAGTGTAAGCCATCTCTTCTCAGATGTGGAATCCAGTCCATAGACCAGACAGATAACAGAAGGGGACAGTCTTCTTCCTATGAGAACAATGAAAGCCCTGCCCCCCTTGACAAGTTTTTCAGGTTTTTCCCTTATCTTAACTGAAGATTGTCCCTCTCTGCAATCTACCTGGGCACCTCCCTTCTGATCTGGCTGAACAGTGTTACATCAGTAAAAGGGGCGGGAGGGGGATACTTTGTCATTGAATTATTCTTGAACTACAACTCTGACAGAATTGAAATAACACTCTCCAAAGTCCAAATACTATGATGATTAATTAGAGCTGCTTTTATTATGAAACATTACTATCCTTTAAGCACAGAATCATTGAATAACCATGTGATTCTTTCATACTGGACCCGGGGACCTCAAATTCTTCCCACCAAAGTTTTCTTAATTAGGAACGTAGTCTTCAGTGGGAGGTATTAGGAGTCCTGGAGTCCAGCAACAGTGTCATGGCTGCCTTCATGGACATGACAGCCAGTACTGTTTAAAAATATTTGATTCATAGTGGCCATTAGGAGTTTCTGCTCATATTATTGTAAGTGACAGTTTATTATTAGAAGGTTTTGGTGCTTAAAGTGGATCTATTGCCTCTACAAAAGTTATGCTTATTATGTAGAGCAGGGCTCAAAATTTCCACTCATCACTAGCCAATGGCGAGTGAAAATTCAGCCCTGGCGAGTAGAAATCCAGCCCTGGTGGGTATGTTATGACTTGCAGTGGCGAGTAACTTTTCAGGTCTGGCTAGTAGCCAGTAGCCAAATAGATTTTTTTTTTTTTTAAATCAATAACGTTTTCACCCTTATATATAATCTCTACATAATAAGCATAACTTTTGTAGAGGCGATAGATCCACTTGAATACTGCCTAAATATATCCTCCACGTACCATGCAATGGCCTGAAAATTCTAATGGCCTCTTTTATTTTTTTCCCTTACTTCTTTGTGCAACAGTTAATCCTTTGAGTGCCAGAGGGGTATGCGTTGCATACTCCTCTGGCACTCAAATGGTTACCTTCCTAATGACACCATGAATTTTGCTCTTGTTCCTTGGTTCAATAGATAATATCCTCATTCAGTCCAGGATGTCATCATGTCCATGGAGGCGGCCATGACAGTTGCTGGCGGATTTTACCTGTGATCCAGCTAGCGACTGTCATGTCCGCCTCCATGGACTGACTCTTGAACAAAAATGGGCCATTAGGATTTCCTGGCTTTAGTAAGGTCAGCAGGGGTGTTAACGTTCCTTTAACATGAGCCGTCTTTGGAAAAAGCAAACACAATAAACCTGCGTTACCTCACATGGATCCAGCCTTTCGGGTGGTATCTCTCCCTCATCCCCACTGCCATCCTCCATGTCACTGTCTCCCTCAGAGTCCCGTGCCATGCAGCGCTGAGAAACAATATGGGGTGGCTCTGTCTCCTCCTGCCCACCCTCCTCCACTTCGCCAAGGAAGCACATCTCCTCGCTGGTAGAGGGAGAGCTGATGCTGTCAATGCCACTGTCCCTGTTTGCCAGTTTGCCCCCAGAGTCCTGCTCCCCTATCTCGCCAGGATCTCCTCCTGCCACCCCAATCCGTCGTCTCCTCTCCAGGCTGCCCTCGTTCCCATCCGGCTCGAGCAGGTCAAGCAGTTTGTGCCCCAGCTCACACATGCTATATCCTGGGTGCAGGAGAGAGGGGGGACCGTCCATGTCAGGGATCGTGTCTGTGCCCTGACCCAGGCATGTTCGCTCAGCAGGATGGATGACCGGCTCCCTGTGAAATCAGGAACATGACAGCAGGGCAGTGATTAATGGTCCATCTGGCCAGAGGAAGGCCGTGACAAATGCAGAGCAGTACGGTGCTACAGGGGGGATTCAACTGTTGGACCTCAGGCTGCTGAGGAGTACAACTCTCATTATCCCCTACCAGCTGTAGACAAGGGAATCCGGAGGGGAGGGGGGTCAAAGGGGGCTCTTTCTCCCCCTCCCATAGAAACATAGGGGCTGGGCGTGCTGGCCTGGGTCATATTATGACTTTGCCTCGCCCCGGAAACATTTCTGCGGACACCCCTGGCTGTAGACTGGATGGGGAAGATGGGAGTTGTAGTCCTCAACAAACAATTGACTGCTCCTGTACTACTAGATCTTTTCCCAGACACAGACTTGGTAATGTGAAACCCCTTCCCTCATAAAAACCCTACATAACCCCCCGCCGTTGTGTAACCCCTTCCTTGTCAGAGCCCTGCAGAGAAATCCACTACTACAATCCCCTACAATCACTGTCTAACCCCTTTCCTCCTAAAATTCTGCAGAACATCCCCGTCTAACCCCTTCATTGCCAGAATGCTGCAGAGCATCACTGAGTAACCCTTTCCAAAAACTTGCAGATCACAGTAAAACCCTTCCTTATAAGGAACCTGCAGAGTATCACTGTGTCACCGCTTCTCTACTAAAACCCTTTAGAGCATCTCTTCCTTGCCAGAAACCTGCATAACAGCAATGTGTAACCCCTTCCCTGCCACAGCCGTGAAGAGCAATACGCTACCACAACCACTTCTTTGTCATAGAGCTGCAGTGCATGACTATGTAACCCAATTCCCTGCTCTCACTGTAACCCTTTCCCAGCCATGACCCTACCTGATCATTACCTTGCAAAAATGTTGCCAACTTACCTCTCAAATTTCTCAATCAGGGAGGTGACGGCTGAGGGAGTTCCATCCTTGGAGTCTGGGTGTGGCAGTGATACCCGTGCAAGCCGGGGGTCTGCAGGCAGGGGGCGCGAGGGAGGCGGGGGAATAGAACCAGGTGGTCGGGGTCTCCTCACACTCTGTAAGTGTGCAGGCTTAGGAGGGACTGTAGGGGGAGACAAACAAATGCAATTTAGATAATAAACAAAGGGAGAGAACCTGTCCAGGTAACACACACTCTAGGACTGGGGTGGGGAACATGATTTGCTGCCGGACTATAACGTCCATCATCATTGACTGGTGGGGGATGATGGGAGTTGTAGTCCGATAGCAGCTGGAGGGACTCACCTTGCCCACCCCTTCTCTAAGAATTATAGAGAAGAAAAAAGAGGAGCGATTCTGGAGCAAAACAACTCACAACAGAGGGAAAATCCCACTGACTTAATTTCGATTTTTTTACTCCTTGAAGGCTAGAAATGTCTCCAGTGCATTGCTGTGGTTAGTCCCAGAACTGCTCTTCGCTTCCTGTGGGCGCTAACTATAGGGCGTATCCCGTAAGCTAAGAGGGGAAATTCTGGCGCAAACAAACTGCGCCATAAGGGCAAAGTAAACATTTACATTAATTTTAAAGGTGATTTTTAACCCCTTGAATGCTAGAGAAGTCTCCAACACATTTTTTCTCATTTAAAGGGATAGTAATGTCCCATAAAAAATGCTTAAGAGTTTTGTAGAGGTTAAAAAAAATGAACGATATGACACAAATCCTATCTCTCAAACCGCTATGGTCTGAGAGATATCCTCCGTTAAAGTTCCCCTCTCCCTCCCCTTCTCCTAACGTCAGCTCTAAGCTGACAGCAGGAGTTCCCGGTCTTGGGACTGACAGGTGGCTCTTCAGCAGAGCCGCAACAGCGCGATTTAAAAAGGAATACTTAATTGGAACAGTCTACAAAGTGTGACTGGTTTGTAAGCACACGTTTTAGACCGTTCCAATTAAGTATTTATTTTTAAATCGCACTATTTCGGCTCTGCTGAAGAGCCTCCTCGTGTCGGCCGACACGGATTTCCTTCTGTCAGCTTTACAGCTGACATCAGGGAGGAGGAACTTTAGCGGCAAATATCTCTCAAAGCATAGCGGTTTGAGAGATAGGATTTGTGTCATATCATTTATTTTTTTAATCTCTATACAAAACGCTAAGCATTTTTGATGGGACATTACTGTCCCTGCAAGGATTTAACTCTTTGAGTGCCCGAGGGATATGCAACGCATTGCTTTGCAATGCGTTGCGTACCCCTCTGGCACTCGAAGGGTTAAAAGCCCCATTTAAATGAATTGGAGTTTGGGAATTTTCATTCTTCCCCTATGGTGCAGTTAGTTTGCTTCAGAATTGCATCCCCTTTACCTTATTGAACTGTACCTTATATAGTTTGATAGTATACAGAACTCTATATTGCCCAGTGCCCTGGCAATGAATGGGTTAACCAGGTAACAGTGCTGTGGGCGAGGCGAGAGGTTATTAGGGTTCATGTGGGACTATGGGTTTCAGTAGTACATAGAGTTAGTTCCTTCATCAGTTGGGAGGAACATGGAGCAGTGAACAAAGGTACAGCATGCAGGGGTGGGCAGCCTGTAGTGTTGGACTACAATTCCCATCATCGTCAGCCAGCTAACAGCTTGAGAAAGAGCCTCCAAGCAGTAATATAGGACAACTTTATCCTAATACCCGTTCCTCTTGGTACTGGAGTGAGAGGGGTGAGGATCTGTGCTGCTCTGCAGAGAAATCATCAGTTCTGGCTCTCCCTGCAGTAGTGATACATGGTGCTTCACGGTGAAGTGTATTACTCTTCCTCAGCAGACAGAAGTGATATTTCTCAATACAGCAGCACAGCCCTACTTGTATAACCATCCAGACACAAGGGATGTATCATACCCATCTCATCATACCCATCTCTGGCGCAGACAGAGAGCAGGGCTGGTGCAAGGATTTTTGCCACCCTAGGCAAAACCTAATTTTGCCGCCCATTTGGCTCCACCCCTTGTTTCCCACCCGTTTATACCCTGCCTATTTATACCCCACCTCTTTTCATGATTGTCCTCTCTCTGCCCCCTGGGCCAGTCTGCCCCTTGTCTGGAGATGCCTGTAAGAGATGCCGCCCACCAGCTCCAACTTGCCCCCACCAGCTCCACTTTGCCCCCACCAGTTCCAACTTGCCTCCATCATCTCCACTTTGCCCCTATCAGCTCCAACTTGCCCCCTATCAGCTCCACTTTGCCCCCTCAGCTCCAACTTGCCCCTATCAGCTCCACGTTGCCCCCTCAGCTCCACTTTGCCCCCCATCAGCACCAACTTGCCCCCCGTCACATACCTGTAGGTGCTGGAGCCCCTGCGCAGTCTTCTCTTCAGTAATGCAGAGATCATGACTCCCAGCGCACTCTGCATTACTAAAGAGCCGACGGCGATGAGGGAGCGCAGTAGCGACACAGACCTGACTGTGTTGCGGTTCCCAGTGTGGTGCGTGCAGGTGCAGCTCTCCTCTGCTGCATGCCCGCGTCCCCAGTACATGTGCATCCTAGGCCGGTGCCTACCTCGCCTATAGGTGGCGCCAGCCCTGACAGAGAGCATCAGAGTCTAGTGACAGGTTAGCCGTCTGTGAGGAGACTCTCAGAGTCCACTAGTCCTACTACCATCACTCAAGTCCACTTCCACAGACATGACATCCAGGACTAATTGAAAATGTCATTTCTTGACCCAAGGCACAAGGGCATACCCCACTTAATCCTTCAAGGGTTAAAGTACAGAGAGAGAGACCCACACCTTTTTGTGCGAGAGTGAGAGACACCAAATTCAGAAAGAGACCCACAGAGTTCAGAGTGAGAGAACCACTAATTCAGGGAGACAGAAGAGAGAGTAAAGACCCAACAAGTTTAGAGAGACAGAAGCACTGTGTTGAGTGCAGATAGAAAGACCCTCAAAGTTCAGAGAGAGTGAAACCCACCAGATTCAGAGTGGGATTCATAGGGTTAAAGAAGAGAGCGCTAGAGATCCTCTGTGTTTACAGAAAGAGCCACAGGGTTACACACATCATCAGCTGTGGCCGCTCACCTTCAGGTTTGGGGTTCAAGGGACGCCTGGGAGCCAATGGTTTGGGGCTATGGGGAGCTGGGAGGGTCCCGTTGCAATCAGCGGAGGTCCCGGGGTCGGAACGTAGTCTCTGGGGCTTTTCCGGGTGTGCAGAGAGGTGACCTGGCTCCAAAGAGATGCTTTTAACAAGCGGCTGAGGCCGGTGTGGAGGACCTGGAAATAAAGAGAGGCTGTGAGTGAGTACCCCAAACAAGGGGCTAGAACAGGGATGGACAATTTATGTCTCTTCTGCTGCTGCTGGACTTCAAATCCCATCATTCCCCACATCAGCAGGTGCCACAAATTGTATTATGGAGCTGTCCTAGCATCAGTCTGTGGCATCAGTGTGGAGCAGACCAATGGCAGCTCCCCTGAATGCTACGAAGGTCTCCATCCCATTATGAAGCAATGAACTGGAGACCTATCTAGCATTCAAGGGGGGGGGGGTTAAAAAAAATATTTATCCCTTCGAGTGCCAGATATATATCTAACGCATCGCAGAACAATGTGTCGTATACCTCTCTGGCACTCAAAGGGTTAAACCGATAGGGATTTGCAGAACTGGCATTCCTCCCCTATGCTGCAGTTAGTTTCTTCCAGAACTTCCCCTCTTTAGCGGTCCAGTCAATACAACAGCACCACCAGAAGATTTCAGGCTATTGAAGTACTGCGCCAAAAAAATTCAGGTTTGAGCTTCAATAACATTTGAATCAAAAGCCTCTCGACAGTGGGAGTGCCATTGTTTGTCAACGGGGTAAAAAAGCTATTTTCTTTCCATTTTATGCTTGCTATCTCTGTTAACTCTTGGATGCTCAAGAGGCTTTGCGATGTTCTGCGGAACCCTTTTGAATGCGCGAGGTACCCTTTGCGTGCCCGAGACGTAATGTGTTGGATACGTCTCTGGCGTGCAAAGGGTTAAAACAGCAGGTATATTACAATACTGAAAGAGATCCATGTCATTGTGTACCTGTTCACACGTATACAGTGATAATCCCCTTATATAAGCCAGTAAGATACAAGCCCCTGTGGCAGCATAATGGTTTAGAGGGATAGTAATACTTAAATGTTACTATCCCCCATCTTGTAGTCCTTAAAAATCTGAATTAAATCAGCCCAGCTGCATCTCTGAAACCTTTATGGTTTGAGAGATATCCTCTTTCAAAGTTTAGCTTTTTTACCTCTCCCCTGATGTCAGAGCTCTAGCTGACTGCAGGGGAATCCGGTCCCGGGACCGGCGGAGGCTCTACAGCAGAGCCGAAATCGCGTTATAGAAACAGAAATCCTTCACTGAAATGGTCTTCTAGGTGTGCTTGCAAACCAAGCACACTTAGAAGACCATTTCAGTGAAGAATTTCTGTTTCTTTAACGAGATCTCAGCTCTGCTGTAGAGCCACCGCTTGCTCACTGACCGAATTCCCCTGCTGTCAGCTAGAGCTCTGACATCAGGGGAGAGAGGAAAAAAGCAAAACTTTGAAAGAGGATATCTCTCAAACCATAAAGGTTTCAGAGATGCCGCTGGGCTGATTTAATTCAGTTTTTTAAGGGCTACAATGTAGGTGATAGTAACATTTAAGTATTACTATCCCTTTAACCCTTTGAGGGCCAGATTGGTGGGATGCACTCCTCTGGTCCTTACAGGGGGGGGTTAAGTGAGGTCTGGCAGATGGTGGTCAGGCTGCCCATGGATCTGTGGACTCTCAGCAGCAAGCCCAGGCCGTGTAATTATCATCCCCTGCAGTAATGTGTTTTCCTTGGCCTCGAATATCTGGATGGAAGCCTGACGCCCTCAGGCACAGAGGCATGGCAGGGAACCAGCGGGCAGGTCACTGCGCTGCTCCAGTCCCCCAGTACCAGACCATATGCATAAGGGAGAAGTAGAACAATTCTGGTGCAAGCAAACTGCACCACAAGGGGCAAATGCTAGAAGAGTATGCAGAGTATTACAAAGGGTTAAATTAAACATTTCCCACAGACTGTAATGAGTTTATGTGTTTAGCTGCGATGGAATAAAATTAAAAATAGATAACGTATTTGTCTAGGAACATAATCCCTTTAGCAGACTTCATGATAAAAAACAAACAAAGAAAAAATATATCCTCTCCCTTTTTTGGCTTTTGAAGAGCAGTCTTCCACTTAGTAAATATCCCAGTAACTGTGTAACCCTATCAGAGCCTTGCTGCTGTCATTCACTGCTTACACAGAAAGAAAAAGCTGAGCAATTGCAGAGGAAACCAAATATATGGCGGGGGGGGGGAGATTCAAAACCCCTCTTAACCCTTTGAGTGATAGAGGGGTATGCAATGCATTGTTATATATATATATATATATATATATATATATATATATATATATATATATAAATAAACAAATAAATATATATATATATATATATATACACACACACACGCACAAAGTGGTATCAAAGGTAGATTTGATATTGAAAGCAGGCACTCTCAGGGTTTAAATAAAATGAAGACATTTTATTGATGTCGACTTTTCGACCCTGCTGTGGGTCTTCCTCAAGACAATGTGAGGAAGGCCCACAGCCGGGTCGAAACGTCGACATCAATAACATTTCTTCATTTTATTTAAACCCTGAGAGTGCCTGCTTTTGATATCAAATCTACCTTTGATACCACTTTGTGCATGTACTTTAATAGCAACTTGAGAGTTTTGGAGTGCCCATCATTTTGTTATATATATATATATATATATATATATATATATATATATATTTATTTATACACTAGTATGAAAGCCTGTGAGCATGGGCTAAAGTGTCACCCAGCAGCCCCGGCTGCTGCCACCGGAGCCAGGAGCAGAGACAGGCAGTGAGTTGTTTGGAGCTCCCCGCTCCGGATGAGCACGTTCCGGCAGTCTCTACTGAGCATGACTGCATCGCTCCGACAGTCTCTACTGCGCATGTGCAGTTACGCACACAGGGAGCTTCACAGGCTAGCACTTTATATTATTTATATATATATATATATATAGACGCAAGTTCACACTCAAAAATACAGTCAGCACAAGCACTTAATTAGACTGGATCATTTACACACACTTCTGTACGCATTAAGACCCATGTTCATTGAGACACACACACACACATAAATGCCTATACTGAAATGTGAGTATGCTGACACACACACACATGTACACTGACACAAACACACACAGTCTTACAAATATACCCCTATACAGCATGCAGCCACACAGATATTCATATATAAACATCCTCCAGCTTCTCACCAACAAGCGAACACACACGCTGTTACCTTGCTCTGTCAGAGAAGGAGTTCAGTCTCGTAGTGTAAAAAAAGCTCCATTTTATGTATGTCTCATCTCAGCAGTGTTGTCCAACGACCTTTCTCCCTGGCACTGTTATGGCATCATATTCCAGTACCAAGGGAGGAGCCACTGAACCAGCTAAATATGGGTACACCACACTACAGGCTGGCTTTACGTTCATGTGAAGAGTGAGGCAGATAAATGTCCACTCATATTGTGTTCGGCATTTCATATATGTTGCTAAACATGAATGTATGTCCGTTTGCTGTCCACATGTACTCTGGCACACACAGACACATTGGCAAACTCTCAGACTCTCACTCGCATTTGAACACAAGCAGTGTCTCATATAAACTGTCAATACGCATGTCACTCAAGTAAAACTAAACATATAACTCATGTACATTGGCACACTCACACTCATGATGCACAACACAAACAAGTACACTGGTGTTCACACACAGACTAATGTGCGTTGGTACACACTCACTTACACTGCTACACACATAGAAACACAAACCCACAGACACATACACTCTTAAACACTGCAACAGTCTCTCATCTACAGTGATACACACATAAAACCTCTTGTGTACATTAATACACACTCAGATACTGCCACATCCCCACCCCCATACAATGTCAACACACACGCCTACACTAACCCACTCTGGTACATATGCATTACCTTCTACACTGGCTGCACACAATCATGTACTGGTGCCTGGACAAACACACACACAGATGCACTCAATTGTACAATGGCTCGTACACACACAGACTTATGCACTGACACATATACAAAAAGTCAAGTATACTGACACACATTCTAATTTTTCCCTGACACACAAAAGTCAAAACACACACACATATATACACAAGTGGATTGGTATATGCTTATTAACAGTGACACATGCCAACATGCATAGACACAATCGCGTAGACTAGTGCACACATACAGACTCATAACAACTAGCACAAACACAGTCATATACACTGACACGCATACACACACTGAGACTCACGTATACTGACACACAATGACAGTATACACTGACACCTCAGCACAGCTCACAGTCACACTAATACACAAACAAATCCTCCAAAGTAGTCTCACTCACCAGTGCGCACGCACAGACACACAAACACACAGTCTTTTACCTTGATGTGGAGTTCATTCCTGTAGTGCAAAAAAAAGCTCCATGTATGTCTCCACTCTCCACCCAGCACTGCTGGCCCATGACCTCTCTCCCCGACACTGGGATGGCATCATATTCCAGGGCTAGGGGAGGAGCCACTGAGCCAGCCAAATATATGTACATGGAAATGCACCACAGGTCAGGGGCTTTTCATAACTTCCTCTTTAAAGTGCTTGGATTTTATAGGTATCAGCTGCACATCTATGCCATGTTTTGGAGATCTCTCTAGAATCCAGGGGTCATATTCATCAACAATAAGAGGTGCAATTCTGGAGTAAACCAACTGCACCATAGGGCTATATTAAAAATTGCACGAATTCCCATTGACTTAAATATAGCTTTTAAATTCCTTGAATGCTAAAAAATGACTCCAGCGCAATGCTAAACATTCCCTATAATAAAGTTAAAAGTGCCATTTAAAGCAGAACTACCATGCTTAGTAAAGTTGCCCTGCAATAAGAGTTCTCTTAAAGGGATAGCAATACTTAATATGTAAAAAATATATATTGTAGTGTTTATCCCCCTGAGTAAAAAAAGGGTACGCTCACTGCTGAAAGGTGTTTTATTCAAAAGTTATTACAGCTCAAAGTTGAATTTTTTAGGTGCAATATCACAGTGGCCTGAAATTTTACAATGGCGCTGTTGTTACACCATCCTATGGACAGCTCTGGTCCGTAGATCATAAATCTCCATAGGCTCGTGTAGCAACAGTGCCACTGTACAATTTCAGGCCACTGTGATATTGCACCTATGAAATTCAACTTTGAGCTGTAATAACTTTTGAATAAAACAACTTGCAGCAGTGGGAGTACTCTTGTTTTACTCAGAGGGATAAACCCTACAACATATTTTTTGATATTTTAAGTATTACTATCCCTTTAACTCTCACAGTGACATGATACTAGAGAAATCCTTAATGTTGCCAGACCAGAAGCCAGGTATCAAAGCAGACATCTTGTGGGCGCGCCTGCAGTGTCAATCCCGGCCTCCCTACAGATGCATTGCACTGGCCAGAACGGCACCAGAAGGGACTGATGGCGCAGTCGCACAGTCTGCACTAACCTGGCCAGCAGTCTCGGAAGATTAAGAATTTCTCTAGCATCGTGTAGTTGTGAGAGTTAAGAGAACTGTTATGAAGCTAGTCGCAGGATGACTTTACTTCACATGGTAGTTCTGCTTTAAATCAATGGGAATCTCTGGGTGGAGATGCACTACGGTGTGATAAAGCGGTGATGAAGTAAAGAGGACTCTCCAGGTCCTATGTTATTATATGGAGTAAATGCATTGCGATTTCCAAATTTAGAGACCTTAGTGTATACCTTCCAACATTTCAAATGGCCAAAGTGGGACTCTTGTTTTAAAGTGAAACTACCACGCTAGGTAAAATCGCCCCACAATAATTAGGCAGGTGGCGACTAGCTTAATAATAGATATATTACCTCTCAAAAGTAGCCAATTTTAAAGTAATCCTTAATCTTCCGAGGCAGACGGCCAGGTTAGTGCAGTCTAAACGCCTGCACCGTCAGTCCCTTCCGGTGGCTTTCGGGCTAGTGCAATGCTTTTTAATGGAGACAAAGACTGACGACGCAGGTTCATAGACGAATGTGTGCACTGATACCTAGCTTCCGGTCTCGGAAGAATAAGGATTACTTTACAACCGGCTACTTTTGAGAGGTAATAGAACTATTATTAAGCTAGTCATCACCTGCCTAATCAGGGGAGGGCTGGCCTGGGGGCAGGGGGGCAATTGCCCCCTGGGCCAGTCATATGTCTGGGCTGGTGCGCCACTCCCACTTGTTGCTGCAAATGTAACTACACTAGTGATGCCACAGTGCTTACAATTGAAATGGAGCTACAATCCAAGTGAAGATACACTAGTAACATAACCAATTTCTCTTGTAAGTTCAATGGTATCACTAGTGTAGCTTTACTTACATTGTAAGCTCTGCAGTTGCACCAGTGTAATCCCATTTCAATTGTAAGCTTTGTGGTATTGCCTTACTTCACAACACTAACCCTTTGAGTGCCAGAGGAGTATGCATACCCCTCTGGCACTCAAATGATTAATGGCAATTTTAAAATTTAATAAAAGGGGGTGGGCTGGGACAGTAGGCTGGAATGATAGTAGAATTGGGCCTCTTGATTGTAGTTGCCCTCCAGGCCAAAAGTTGCCAGCCCTCCCCTGTGCCTAATTATTGCAGGGCAACTTTACCTAGCATGGCAGTTCTGCTATAAGGGGTGTTTCTGGGGGTATGGCTAATTTGCAGAGCATTACTGAGAATTTTCAGGTTATTTCATGACCTACTGACACCTCTTTGTGTAACTATATTATTTAAACCGAGACCAAAATATTTTATTTACACAGACTAATTTATAAACACTTATACTGAAGTTTAAAACAATCTTTAATGTGAGTTTTATTGCTGTGCAGCAATGCATTACACATATACACACCACATAGGGATTTGGGTCTCAAAGAGGGACTGTCCCTCCTAAAGAGGGACCTTTGGGAGGTATGTTAATGCATTGGCTCCATACAATAACATAGGACTTGGAGGATTTATCACACTGGAGAAGGTATCTTCACTTCATAATCTCTGTATTACAACTTAAAGGGTTAGTAATATCTTACATGAATAAACATTAAAATTGTAGATAATCCAAAAAGAAATCGATTGGTGCAAGTCCTATCTCTCAAACCTTTATAGTTTGAGAGATATAACATTTTAAAGTCCCCTCCCCTCCCCTTGCACTGACGTTAGCTGTAAGCTGACAGCAGGAAATCCTGGTCTGGGGACTGGCAGGTGGCTCTTCAGCAGAGCCGAGATACCGAAATCTAAAAAGAAATACTTCATTGGAACGGTCTACAAAGTGCGCTTGCAAACCAGGCACACTTTGTAGACCATTCTAATGAAGTATTCCTTTTTAGATTTCGTATCTCGCCTCGAGTCGCTCAACACGCATCTCCTGCTGCCAGCCTTACAGCTGACATCAGTGAGAGGAGAACTTTAGAACATTATATCTCTCAAACCATAAAGATTTGAGAGATAGGACTTGCACCAATCGATTTCTTTTTGGATTACCTACAATATTACATTTTATTTGTGTAAGACATTACTAACCCATTCAGGCATCTCCCTCTGGAAAACAGAAAATGTCAGTGTAACTGAAAGGGGAAATATACCTTAGGAGTAAGCTGCCCTTAACGTATTTAACAGAAGGAGTTTCCTAGGATTTTCTCTGACAAGGAACGCTATAAACTCACAAGTCAAGTGTCATTCAAACAGCAATCTGTTATCTGTATACTTTTCTACATTTGCATTCAAACTCTTTTGCGGTCTGCTACTTGATTCAGTTTACAACTTGAAAAAAGACAACTAACCGTTACTTAGTTGATATATAGTAACGTAGCTGCGTTTATCAAGTTCAGCCCATACCACTTCATTCTCTTTGATTCCGTAGATGGAAAAACAAACCCTTATTGAAGCCATTTCCAATTAAGCCTCAAGTGGGTAAAAACAATTCCTTCCAGACTCCAAAAGGCAGTTGGATATTTCCCTGGATAAACATCTAATCTGCTTTGAAACCAACTGTCATAATTATCATAACAGTAGAGATGTACACATTACTTTGTTTAAAGCAACTACAGCATCTGCAAACACTGACACAAAGAATTCCACAACTTTACTGCCCTTAGTGTAAAAAAATCTCTGCTATTCAGGTCTATTGAATCCCAATGTTTATTACGCAGAGGTGTGACCTAGAGGGGGGACTACAACAGGCATCGTTATTTAAAGGAAACTGCAGCTATAATGCAGACAAATACATATACAGAAATACCAGACAGCTATATAAAGGGTATCTATCTAGGTAAGTCTGTCTGTTTAATTAAGAGAAACTTATTACGTGACCATATTAAAGTAGAACTATCACTTTGTAACAAATAGGAGATTTTGAAAAGAGTGTCCAAAATCACCCATATTTATGTTATTAATTTTTAATTTCAGTTTCAGAGATATTTAGCTTTAAGTATGTAAAAGTTTATGCAGCTGAGCTAGTACTTCCTGGTAGGAAGTGACAGTTGGTAATGCAGAGCTATGTGGAATGCCTGAGTCCTCAAGGCATGCCTGGAGGACTCCCACCAACTGCAAATAAATGAAGCTAAATATTTTATGAAATATTGTTTTAATTTAAAAAAAAAAAAAAAGCCTAAGATAAATATAGTTTGCTTTTGAAAGCCCTTTCAGAATCAGAGTTGTAAAAATGCACAGTTCCACCTTAAAGCAGTGGTTCTCAATTTTTTGGCACCCTTAATGTCCAGTGTTACATTTTTGAGGTGCTCCTAACATTTCCTCATTTGTCATGTGCATAATGAAGGATAGAAATAAATAATATATAGTCAGTGTTATGTCTCGCAGTCAGATGAACAAAAACGTGCTCATAACAATTTCCAAAAAAATGTTCAGTTGTAATTCAGCATTCACATTTTTGTCAGAGTCTTTATAGACAATGAGGGGCACCCTAAGTGGATGTCCATGTCAAACCGCACCCTGGTTCAAATTCACTGCAATAAAGAAACCTACACAAAGTTTTACAAGAACAAATAAAATCTTTTTTTTTTTTCTTTCCATGACAATTTCGCTTTAAATAGATGACATAGCAAACACTCCTCCGGCAAACGCTCGTCCCTCCCATAGCAAGTACCTGCAAGTTATCCAGGCTGGTATTTAACCATTCTGCTGCTAGGGGAAAAAGGTGCTCCTTACCAGATTAGAAAGAACTAGATATTCTCACTGCTGGCAACACGTGTAACCTTCTGTGTGCAATCCTGTTACCGCAGGAGAGCCTACTCTGGTAAATACTACAACATACACAACTTTACCTACTTCACTGTCAGGGCTGCAGTCTGGCAGCAAACGGAATTAACTCCTTATGCACAATAACACAAACAGTCTGATACAAGCATTGAAGCTAATGCACTGACAGAAGTGGGATAACCCAACTGAATCATAGGGAAAAAAAAATCCCCTAAATCCTCATTTAAATGTGGCTTTTAACCCTTTGAGTGCCAGAGGTGCGTTGCGTACCCCTCTGGCACACAAAGGGTTAAACCCTTAAACGCTAAAGAGGTCTCCAACGCATAGCTATGCCAGAGCTGAGCAAAAGAATGATACATTTAGGAGCCAGGCAATGGGAGCATGTATATAGATGTATATTAAACACTCCCTAAGGAGCCACAAGTAAACTTGTAGGAGATAGGGCTCCCAGGTCCCCTTGGATTTTTTCCACTGTGGTGCTCCTCAATTTGTTGGAAACCCGTTGGGGCATTCAAGTGTTTATAGACAATTTAAAACACAGACGGGCGACCTGAGGTCCTCCAGCTGTTGTGGACTACAGTTGGCTGTTTGGGGTTGATAATAATCCTTTATTTATATAGCGCACACAGATTCCGCAGCGCTTTACACTCATATTGGTTCCTGTCCCCATTGGGGCTCACAATCTAAATTCACCTATCAGTATGTTTTTGGAGTGTGGGAGGAAACCGGAGTACCCGGAGGAAACCCACGCAAACACGGTGAGAACATACAAACTCATTGCAGATATTGTCCTTGGTGGGATCTGAACCCAGGACCCCAGCACTGCAAGGCAAGAGTGCTAACCACTGAGCCATGGTTGATGGGATTTATAGTCTCTGACAACTGATTATGCCTACACTGAGGGGATGATCCACTTACAGCATCACTGTAGAGTCCTATGTTCAAAGGCAAAGTGGTGTAACCGATTGTACCATGAAAATACAAATTACTATGTCTGAAAAAAATGGGTCTTTTAACCCTATGAGTGCCAAAAGGGTATGCAACTCATTGCTTTCTGGCACTCAAAGGGTTAAGCCCTTGAATTCTAGAGACGACTCAACTCATACCCCATTCTTCCCTACGATGCAGTTGGTTTGCTAAAGAATGATATCTCTTTTCTGTTGGACATCAATCCTATATAACTGGTCCCGAGGAAGTCAGAGTTATTCAATATTGGGAAATCTAAGCGTGCCAATGATACCGTGTGCCTCCCAGCCGTAAACTTACCCCACAGAGCGAACCCCTGGCCTCCGTACCTGTCCTTCTGCCATACACCTGGAGTCTCCGGGGAGGATCCTGTCTCAGCAGCTGTTCCTGGCAAGGAGGCAGTGAGGGAGGAGTGAGGAGGAGCCGAAGTTACTATCCTGCCGCCTTCCAAAAAATAATGTGTCTGACAAGTCTTCAGTGAGGGAGCTGGGGTGGGAGAGCAGGGAACACAAACTGCGGGGACAGTCCTGTGATGTGGGAGCCAGCAGGGCGAGGCACCAGGGAGAACAAAGACCCAGCCTGTGCCACCCCAAATGGGAAGGGAAATGTGCAGAGCAACACTCTGTGACCATTTCACTGCCAGAGCCCTATAGAACTTTACACTGCAGCCCGTTCTTTCCCTGAATCATGCACAGCATTGTACACAACACTTCCCTGCCAGAACAGAACACTGAATCATCCCATTCTCCTCCAGAGACCTCTTAGGTCTCTTCCTCATGCCTGACAAAGAGACCTAAGGTACTGAAAGCTTGCATCCTAGATCTGCTTAGTTAGCCAATAAAGGTATCAACTTGAGTATACTTGCCACCTGTATTTCTACGTCTAACATGGTACCAACTCTCATCTGTTAACAACATGGGAGCCCTACAGATCATCATACTGTATCCCATTCTCTTACTGTGCCTTGCAGAGCATCACTGTGTAACACTTTCACTGCTGGAGCCCTACAGATCATCATACTGTATCCCATTCTCTTACTGTGCCTTGCAGAGCATCACTGTGTAACACTTTCACTGCTGGAGCCCTACAGATCATCATACTGTATCCCATTCTCTTACTGTGCCTTGCAGAGCATCACCGTGTAACACTTTCACTGCTGGAGCCCTACAGATCATCATACTGTATCCCATTCTCTTACTGTGCCTTGCAGAGCATCACCGTGTAACACTTTCACTGCTGGAGCCCTACAGATCATCATACTGTATCCCATTCTCTTACTGTGCCTTGCAGAGCATCACCGTGTAACACTTTCACTGCTGGAGCCCTACAGATCATCATACTGTATCCCATTCTCTTACTGTGCCTTGCAGAGCATCACCGTGTAACACTTTCACTGATGGAGCCCTACAGATCATCATACTGTATCCCATTCTCTTACTGTGCCTTGCAGAGCATCACCGTGTAACACTTTCACTGATGGAGCCCTACAGATCATCATACTGTATCCCATTCTCTTACTGTGCCTTGCAGAGCATCACTGTGTAACACTTTCACTGATGGAGCCCTACAGAACATCATACTGTATCCCATTATCGTACTGTGCCTTGTAGAGCATCACTGTGTAACACTTTCACTGCTGGAGCCCTACAGAGCATCATACTGTATCCCATTATCGTACTGTGCCTTGTAGAGCATCACTGTGTAACATTTTCACTGCTGGAGCCCTACAGATCATCATACTGTATCCCATTCTCTTACTGTGCCTTGCAGCATCACTGTGTAACCCTTCCCTTCCAGAGTCCTGCAAAAGATTACTGTGTAATCCCTTCCTTTCCAGATTTATGCAAGACCACTCAAAGGCATAATGTTCCTTTATTTGGATTTTACCTATTCATCAGTGGTTCTCAACTTTTTATTGGTCGAGGCACCCCTAACGCACAGTCTGGAACTGTCCTTAACCCTCTGGCACTGAAAGGGTCAAGGTAATTTATCAATGGCATAATAAAGGGTACAATTCGTAAATAAAACATATAGTATTAGGTCTCACAATCATAGTTATAAAAATAAACATGTTGTGCATGACAATTTCCATATGTCTACATTTAAAAAGGCATAGAAGACACGGGGCACCCTAATTTGATGTCCGTGGCACCCTGGTTGAGAATCACTGTTCTACAAGTACATAACATGTAAATTCATATTGCCTACATGTTTTTATTGTATTGTATTTTTTGTCTTAATTTTTTTTATAAACTTTAACATCCCTCACAGTACGGCCCTTGAATTTCTGTTCCCAGAGAGTGTTTTTGTTCAGTCACTATTGATGCAGGACAGTGATACAATGTAACATTATCCCTGCATCACTGATAGCTTATAATGATATCTTTTTACACTAAAACTTTTCTACATTATATCACTACTTCTGCTTTCACATGACCCAAAAGAAAGCTCTCTGCAAACAGATTCCATCTCTCTGCTATGGAAGATTGATACATTGTACCACTGTTGTGCTTTGTGTAAAATGGACCATTCCTTCTCTGCAGAGAATGCCAGCAGTGATATTGTTCGCGATACAGCACAAACCCAATGGTCATATTTGCCAGTGGTGAAGACACCGGATAGGAGCGCTCGACGGAGCGGCCGGTAACTTAAAGCCAGCCAGGTATTGCGCAAAATAGAAATGTATTCAAAACTTCACATTAAAAACCAATATACAAAGGAAAATATTAGAAAGAGGGTGTTAACACCCCATGAACCGCCTTACTTGTTTCGTGAAAGCAGGTCACTTAATCATATGCTATGATTAAGTGACCTGCTTTCACGAAGTGGGTAAAGCGGATTGTTTTTTCTGATTTTTTTCCTTTGTTTGTATATTGTTTTTTAAAGGGATAGTAATACTTAATATGTAAAAAAAATATATATATATATTGTAGTGTTTATCCCTCTGAGTAAAAAAAGGGTACTCCCACTACTGAAGGTGTTTTATTCAAAAGTTATTACAGCTCAAAGTTGAATTTTTTAGGTGCAATATCACAGCGGCCTGAAATTGTACAGTGGCGCTGTTGTTACACCATCCTATGGAGAGCTCTGGTCCATAGACCATAAATCTCCATAGGATGATGTAGCTACAGCGCCACTGTACCAGCAGAAGTGGTAGATAAGTGGAATAACCTACCAACAGAAGTGGTAGAAATTAATACAATGAGGGATTTAGGCATGCTCGAGATAGGCATAAGACTATCCAGAATATAACACACGAAGGACCAGATATGGTTGGAGGTTTTTACAGTAGGAAAAAATGGGGTAGACGAGATGGGCTGAATGGTTCTTATCTGCCATCAAATTCTATGTTTCTATCACCAATTCTAGCAAGAAAGATGTGTATGTGACATGACTGTGTGAGATTTAGCAGGGATAGAGAAGGGAGGGTGATGTGGCGTGCTCAGAAAGGAGAACTCACAGCTGTATTCCTTTTTATTCCATGACAATCTTATAAACACAAAAGATAACATTACTACTTCTATACAACCCTTTGAGTGCCAAAGGGTGCGCAACAAAGCATTTAAGGACCAGAGGGGTGCAGAACCCTTCACCTTTTGAGTGCCAGAGAAATGCATTGTAACATCAGTCGTCAAACAAAAACATACACAGAAAGCGAAAACAAGAGGAAAAAAAGGTGTTAAAAGGAGTGTCAGGAAGGGGAGGGACAGCTGTGCATTCTTAGACCATTACCTGTCACCGTAGTAGGACCATTTATATGACTAACGCATGCATACTTCCCCCCCAAGATACCGGAGAGGTTGGGGGCTGGCCTGCTGCTCACACCCAGGTACACTTCATTAACCTTTAACTAGTACACACCCTGCACATCGTTCACAGCCCCAGCTGCTTGAACTATACAAAAACCAGTAGTTCCCTTTATTTGAATAAAAATATGGAATGGAATCCCAGAATCCTTTGAGAAAGCTATTTTGCATCAATCTGCTTGAAAGCAAATGAATCCATGAATGCTTGAAAAGTCTCTAATGCATTTCTTGCTGGTGTACCCTAGAAAGTAATTTTTTTTTTCCAATTCTTTGTGCAGTTGGTTTGCCCCAGACAGCCATTTTTTATCATTCAATTCAAAAATAGATACAAGATAATTAACCCTTTCTGTTCCAGAGGGGTACGCAATGCATTGCATTGCACATGTACGTCCCGAGCGGATGTCCCAGGTGGACAGAGGACGTACATGTGCTTCCCGGAAGTTGTTACAACAAATGAAACAAAAATGTTCGGTGGGCGTTAAGTGCCGTCCGCGTGCGCGCGGCCGGTCACTAAGGGTTTAAAGGGTTAGTGATGCCGAAATTTAAGTAGATTAAATATTGTAGATGTTAAAAAAAAATAAAGTATATGAAGAAAGTCCTATCTCTCAAACCTTTACGGTTTGAGAGATATCCACCGTTAAAGTTCCCCCTCCCTCCCCCTTCTCCTGACGTCAGCACTCTACTGACAGCAGGAGACCCCGGTCCTGGGACCAGCAGTAAATAGTGAAATTTTAAAATAATTACTTCATTGGAATGGTCTATAAAGTGTGCATGGTTTGCAAGCACACTTTGTAGACCTTTCCAATGAAGCAATTCTTTTAAAATTTCCCTGTTTCGGCTCTGCTGAAGAGCCGCCTCGAGTCACATGACTCAAATCTCCTTCTGTCAGCTTTACAGCTGACATGAGGGAGGGGGGAACTTTAGCGGCGAATATCTCTCAAATCGTAAAGGTTTGAGAGATGGGACTTTCTCCAAATATTTTATTCTTTTTACATCTACAATATTGAATAAAGTGAAATACGGGCATTACTGACCCTTTAAGTCCCAAGTGGGTAAAAACAATTCCTTCCTGACTCCAAAAGGCAGTCGGATATTTCCCTGGATAAACATCTAATCTGCTTAGAAACTATCATAATTATCATGACAGTAGATATGTACACATTACTTTGATTTAAAGCAACTATAGTATCTGCAAACACTGTGTCCTGAGACAAAGAATTCCACAACTTTACTGCCCTGTAAAAAAAATCTCTGCTATTCAGGTCTATTGAATCCCGTTGTTTATTACACAGAGGTGTGACCTAGAGGGGGGACTACAACAGGCATCAACCTTTATGGTTTGAGAGATAGGACTTTCTTCATATACTTTATTTTTTAACATTTACAATATTTAATCGACTTAAATTCTGGCATTATTAACCCTTTAAGTGGATCACCTGGCATATGATTGCCATCTCATCCCTGTTAAACTGAACACATATGAAGCATGAACTCTGCCGTGCTGCTTCCACCTTGTAGTAATAACTACAGCTACACAAAGTGTGAATTGTGCATGGAGATGCCCTTTAAATTGAGTGCACTGTGCACCTTGCTGAGCCTATCTGCAGTGATGGACAGGGGATTACACTCATGTGAAAACCGTCTCCCCCAATTCGCTGCCTGTGGCAGATCTCCGCCCCCATGCACCCCAGGGCGGCAAGGAGCAAACCAGAAAAATAATTTTACTTATGAAAGTATTTTACCCGCAAGGTTACATTAATATTGTTTCTCGTTTATAAGTAAGTACTGGGTACTCATTTTATCTGCCTCTGAAGGGTGAAAGGCTGAGTTGACCTTGGCAGAACGAGAACCTGTGACCCGGAGATTTAATCAGATTCTAAAGCTGGTGCCTTAACCAACTGAGCTATCTGGCAACCCTAACCATAACCAAGATGACCAATTCTCTATTATTATTCAAGACGTTTTAGAAAGAATCCCTTCTCCAGGACTCCACAGGAACCAATGCAGCCCAGGAGTGTGTGTTTTCATAACTTTTCTGCATTAAAATTGCGATCTGGCCACATCAAAACCTCAGCAAAAAATATATATTCCAGCTCCATCTGTAATGGCACTAGAGAGTGAAAACATGATGCTTCTGAGTGGCGACTAGCCGTAGAACAGGCATTGGTGCTTTTGTTCGTCCTCAGAAGCCTCTCATATTTTGAATGCTCTTCAGGGGCCTCCCTAAGAGTGAGGGGTAATCCAGACGTGGACCCCTTGCTCTCAGTGCCTAAGGAATCCAGCTGCACCCTCCTGACGAGGCCCAACAAGGCCGAAATGTACATCGTGGGATAGCTGGTGTTCTGTCTAGGGGGGACTTGCCCATCGTTTTGGAACTGGACTGCCTTTTTGGGCAGGATTAGTCTAATATATATGTGGAAATCTCTCCTCTGTAATGGCACTAGAGAGGTAAAATGTGACGCTTCTGAGCGGTGACTAGCTGTAGAACAGGCCATTGTGCTGTTGTTCATCCTCAGAAGCCTCTCACATGTTGTATGCATATGAGGCCACGGCAACATCTTATAACATTCAAGGGAATAAAAGTACCATTTAACCCTTTGAGTTCCAGAGGAGTGCACAACGCATTGCAAAGCAATGTACCCCTTTGGCACTCAAAGAGTTAGCTCAATGGACACTTTTATTTGTTCATTATGTTGGAACTGGTCCCCTCCCAGAATTCCCCACCCTGTTTTTTAAGGGGGTTTAAAAAAGGACCGGCAGTATGGAAAATGTACAAAGCTGTTAATCTAATCAGCCTCTTGTAAATCTAAATTTGCTGGCAGGCAATTAAAACTCTACTGAAGCATTCAGTTCTCACATGGCTAGCAGATCAGAAATATATACCACTGGGCATGAATTGGGAAATGGCTGAAACCGACAGGGGTACGATATTTAGAATCAGCTAATCCCATTTCATTTTTAGTTGCTGGTGTTCCTTTACCACTTTAAAGTGATAGTAATGTTTCACAAAAACAGCAGCTCCAATTAATCTTCATAGTATTTGAGTCATGGTGTTATTTCATTAATGTGAGCTTTGTAGTTCAAGAGTAATTGAATGATAAAGTTTCCCCCTCCCGGCCCTTTATCTAGGGTAAGTCACCTCCCCTCAGATGTGGAACGCAGTCCATAGACCAGACAGATAACAGAAGGGGGACAATCTTCTTACTGTGAGAACAATGAAAGCCCTGCCCCCTTTACAAGTTTTTCAGGTTTTTCTCTTATCTTAATTGAAGATGTCCATCTCTGCAATCTACCTGGGCACCTCCTTTCTGCTCTGAGGTGAGCAGTGTTACACTAGGTAAAAGGGCAGGAGGGGGATACTTTATCATTCAATTACTCTTGTACTACAACTCTGACAGTATTGAAATAACACTCTCCATGGCCCAAATACTATGATGATTAATTAGAGCTGTTTTTATTATTATGAGACATTACTATCCCTTTAAGGACCAGAAAGCATTGCTTTGTTGTTGTTGCATTACAACTCCCATCATCCTCAGCTGGCTGTTGCATACCTCCCAACATTTCAAAACCACAGAGGGACAGTTTTGTTTTATGAGATATTAGGGGTCCGTACATCCTGTGTCCTCTTTATAGTAAATATTAGGGCTCCAAACCTCCCCATTGTCCCTCTTTAGGAGATATTAGGGGTCCATACCTCCCTCCCAAATGTCCCTCTTTCAGAGACATTAGGGAATACCTTCACAGTGTCTCTCTTTAAGAGGGACTATCCATCTTAGAGTCCCAAATGTTTAGGAGATCAGACTGTGTGGTGTGTATATAAGTGTATCACAATTCTCCACAGCAGTAAAACGTCTGTTTAATCTTCAATACGTGTGTTTATAAATTAGTATGTGTAAATAAAATACTTTGGTCTTGCTTTAAATAATTTATTCATTTATACAAAGAGTTGTCAATAGGTCATGAAATAAACTAAAAATTATCTGTAATGCCTCTCCCACTAGCCACACACTCAGCAATACCACCTAGAACAAAATTGTCCCCCTTGTCCATCTGAAATGTTGGAAGATATGATTTTAGGTGGCGTTGTCGGGGGCATGACTTGTGTATGGAGCATTACCAAGTACTTTTAGGTTACTTTACGACCTATAGACATATATTTATGTAACTGAATAAATGATTTAATAAAGACCAAAGAGTTTTATTTATAAACCCATATACTCAACTTTAAACAAACATTAATATGAGTTCTATTACTGTGGAGCAATGTGATACACACTAGGGTAGGGAAGAGGGAAAGATGGATTTGGGGCTCAGTGAAGGATTATCTCTCCTAAAGAGTGACACTTTGTAGATATGGACCAATGATATCTCCTAAACAGGGACACTTGTGATGAATGAACCCCTACTATCTCCTAAAGAGGGACACTTGGGAGGTATGGACTCCTAATATTTTCTGAAGAGGGACACTTGGGAGGTATGGACCCTAATATCTCCTAAAGAGGGACTTTTGGGAGGTACAGACCCCTAATAGCTCCTAAAGAGGGACACTTGGGAGGTATGGACTCCAATATCTCCTAAAGAGGGACATTTGGGAGGTATGGACTCCAATATCTCCTAAAGAGGGACATTTGGGAGGCATGGACCCCTAATATCTCCTAAAGAGGGACATTTGGGAGGTGTACTGTTTCCCAGCTAAGGAGGATGAGAATTTTAGTCCACATAAAGGTGGAGAACATGAGTCAATCTGTATTTCCTTGGATCAGAAAGTATCTGACAACAGAAGGCTTAATCCCCCCCCCCCACCCCTTGAAACACTGAGGGCTTAGCTGTGTCTGCCACTGCACCAATAAATATGGGATAAGCCCATTGTAAAGCATCAAGGCACCTCTGATATTATAATGTTTAATCTTCTTTGTCTGGATCTACACAGGTAGTAGCGTAACACCCAATTGCCTTGGCCTGCCAGGTATCAAAGAAAATGCATACTCAACGGCAGAGACAAAGGAAGAGATACATCACTGTTAAACAGCAATTATCATGCATTACTAAGTGGAGTTAGCCTGGAGCTGCACTGTACAGCCCCAAAAAGGCTCCTGTCAGTTATTTTGGAGTCAGAAACTGACCCCGCCCCCGCCCCCTGGCTGGCACTGGGCTGGATCTCAATCTGGAAGTTTATAGCTTGAAGCAGCAACTGGCCCTCAGTATCAGGCTTGGAAGCCTTTCCACATGGTATATGGAAGCTGGGGGTTCAGCGAAACAAGACTGAACTACGAGACTTCAGTCTCCAGGTCAGTCTCTTCTAATGGGATCAAGAGTGTAACAAGGGTCTCTTTCAGACCACCTTTCTATGCTCCCCCTGATCTAGAGGTTCACATGGCAGGAGACACTTACTCCTTCTGTGTCCCAACGTACCTTCTGCCAGACTGTAAGTTCTAATGAGCAGGTATTTCTAATCCTTTTGTTGTCTATGTTCTGTTTGTACTGTTTTTCATCTCTGTATGTCTATTCCCTGCTGTACAGCAATCCGGAATAAGATGGAGCTTGAGACGTAAAGCATAATCATAGCAATTGTAATAATCATCAATGCACTGCACGCTCCTCTGGTCCATAATGAGCTAAGATTGCCATGTGCCGTACGAGAGCAGAGTTTGAGGTCCCGTGGTCATGCCAGGAAGTGTCATGTCTGCCTCCGTGGACTGGTTGAAGATATTATCATATTAAGGCATAAGGGTAAAATTAGGGTAAAAATTAAGGGTAAAAATAGGAGGTTATGCGATAAAGAGTGCTAAAGAGGTGATAAAGTGGAGATACCTTCACCGGTGATATTACTTCTCCTGCTGCTATGTTATTCAGTGGAGCATTTTCACTATGATCTCCAAAGATGGAGAAATCTTAGTGCACTGGCTCCTAACAGAGGAACTGGAGGACTGATATCACTGGAGAAGTTATCTCCGCTTTATCGCACCTTGGGGGTGGAGATTCACTAAGCGGTGATAAAACGGAGATAACTTCTCCAGTGATATCACTTCTCCAGTTTCTATGTTATTCTATAGAGCCTAGATGAGAGCTGGTATCGTGTTAGCCGTAGAAATACAGCAGGCAAACATTTAGTAAAGTTGATACCTTTATTGGCTAACTAAGCAGATTTAAAATGCAATCTTTCAAGACTTCTTATGCCTGAGGAAGAGACCTAAGGAGACTTGAAAGCTTGCATTTTAAATCTGTTTAGTTAGCCAATAAAGGTATCAACTTTACTATTTTTTTGCCTCCTGTATGGAGCCTATGCACTAAGATCACCACAGCTGAAGAAATCTTAGCGCATAGGTTCTACAGAATAACATAGGTATCGGAGAAGTGATAAACTGGAGAAGCCGTCCCAGTTCATCACCTCTTTATCACCGCTTAGTGAATCTCCCGCCTTATTGCACAACCCCTAGAGTGTTGCTATTCAGAAATAAACATGTGATAAACCTCACTGCATTCACCCATAAGCCCATCCCTGAAGACGGTCCTGCGCAGGACTGAAACCTCAGACATATGGATATTTTTCATTGCTTTTATTAACCCTTTGAATGCCACAGGGGTACACAACACATCTGGCATTCAAAGGGTCAAAAGTTAATTTTTATATGGATGTGCCTGGCTCTTGGCTTCACTCCTACGTCTAGCCACATTCACAGAGGCCATTAGGATTTCCTGGTGATAGTGAGGTAAGCGGGAGGTTATAATAAAGGCATGTTAGCTCCTGTTAAAGAATCAGAGGGTGTTCTTGCATTGCTACTCACAATATATATTTCTCTGTTGTCCAATAGAGGTTACTGGTAACTCTGGGTAGGCGATCCATCCCTTTAAGTAGGCAGGAACAATTCTAGAATTGTATGCAGGTGGTGGAGCCTACCTTCCCTCTTTGGCTGCAGGTAGCCAACCAGCTCCAATAAGATTTGTTCCTTGGTGAAGACACAGGCAAGAGAACAGTTCTGCTATAGTTTTTTTTTTTCTGTTATAAATGGAATACCACCATTAGGCGGATTACCATAACTGACAAAGCCCTTAGATGTGGCTAGCTCAGTATCCAGGTGCTTTTTGTGGACCTTAAGCCCTGGGGGTAAAATCTTGGGTTCAAGTTCTTTCCTCAGGAGTTGCCCACCGAGGAGTCTTCTTAATACATGGTGATCTGAAGACAGAAGATCTGCAGGAAAGGTGAGCAACCCTTTGAGTACTGCAGGTCCACTTGTCCCACAGTGCCCCTCCGCACAGGGGTGTCTTCATTGGAGTTCCTGTTGCACACTCCTGCACTCATTGGGTCTATCTGTATGTCTGTTGGGTGTTTTGGAGCAGGTTTATGTGGTAACTTAACCCTTTAGCTGCTGGTTTTGCATCTTTGGTGGGGGTTATTGACACTTTCCCTACTGGGTTCAATGTTTTCTGGGTCTCCTAACATGTTCTAGTGATGTTTCATGTACTTTTATTTTTTACTTTTCAACTTTGCAAAATTTAAGTTCCGCTTTACCGCATAGACGCCATTGCTCCATTCACTTCTACGGGACTGCACAGTCTGGGACATATCTCTGCAACCGCTCAATGTAGTGACTTCAGAGATGGCTCATTTTAATTGTCTGCCCTTGCTCTTTCATCTGGTTCACATTTCAAGTGTGTTGGGGGGCTCAGGGGACTTTGGGCACTGTTGGGGTACTTTTTCTAGGGAAACTACATTTCCCATGAGCGCTTGCTTCCCCCGCTAATTTCTGATTGGCTCCCGCCGCGGCAGCCATTTTGTGCCTTTTCTAGAACGAGTATCCTACGCAGGGCTTGGACTCTCCTTCTCTCCTCTGCAGATTAACCCTTCGCCTGCCATATAAGTGTATTTTAGCGATCTTTGGGGTGATACTTTAATCTTTCACACTGTAATTGGGTGATTCTTTATACTATAACATTTTTGACACTGTGAGAATGTCTAATCCATTGGAGCTTGGGGCCAGGCCTAAGACTAAGGATGCTGGGGTCTCTGTGTCCCCTATTGCACATTGCTCCTCATGTCATTCAGGGTTGCCTAGAGAATTCTCAACTCATTTATGCCCAGCATGTTCTGATGTCCCTGAGTCTCTTCCAGGGACCTCCAGCTATGCATTAGAGCCAGTTTGGATGCAAGAGTTCAAGGCTGCTACTAGGAACCTCCGGTCTACATTGCAACTCTTTCCATCCCAGTTAAATGGGGTCTTCCATATGGCAGACCCCTTCTTCAGTCAAATCTTCCCTGCCTAAACCGCCGAGAGTACCTGACATATCAGATTCCTCTGAGGAGGAGCTGTTAGTGGATTCAGATGTTGAGGAATGTTCTGCTATGGGCTCCTCTCAGTTTTTTGGAGACCCCTTTGAGGCTGATCCTGACCTCGGCTGAGGGCCTGATCATAGCTGTCTTGACTACCCTAAACATTCCCTTAGTTCAGGAGGTTTCTTCTGATCCTTCTGATGTGTTTCAGGAGCCTAAAAAGCCCCTTACTTATTTTCTACCTAACCCCACTCTTGACTGTGTTGTGTCTAATGACTGGAAATCCCTGGACAGGAAACCTTCTGTTTCCAAGAAATTTACCAAGCTTTACCCCTTTTCTGAGGCGGTGCTTGCTCAGTGGGTTCATCCCCCCAAAGTGGATGCTCATATCTCCAGGCTACCTAAGTCTACTGCCTTGCCAGATGCCTCCGCTCTGAAAGACTGGACTGACAAGAAACTTGAGGTTTCCCTCAAGTCCATTTTTGCCACTGCTGGTACCGCCATGCGTCCAGCATTCGCTGCGGCATGGGTTAACCGGGCTATTGCATTCTGGACTGAACAGCTCACCCTGGCTGTCCGTCAGGGTGCTCCTACTTCGGATATGTTGCGTCTTCTTGCCAACATTTCTGAGGCCCAGTACTATGTTTCTGCTGCCTTATTTGATGCCATCTGTTTGATGGCTAGGGTTTCCACCATGTCTGTGGTTGCCAGGCAAGCTCTTTGGCTCAAGATCTGGTCTGCTGATACTGCTTCTAAGAAAGGCTTGCTCTCTTTGCCTTTTCAAGGCACATCATTATTTCAGCCAGATCTTAAGGATCTGAATAGTGAGGCCACAGGGGGTAAAAGTCCACTTCTGCATTTGGTCCCCAGGAAGAAAACGCCTCTCAAGCGTAATCTGTTTTTTTTGTTCCTTTCAGACTGAGACATGTCCGGCGAACCAGGCGGTTCCCTCAGCTCCGGGTGCCTCCTCCAAGCCCAAACAGCAATGGAAGACTAAGGTCTCCTCCAAGCCTAAGGCTTCCAAGCCTTCTACGGCATGACTCACCGAACCCAGGTCCCCACTCTGCTGTGGGTGGCTGTCTGCGTCACTACCACAGCGTCTGGGAGGATTCAGTGGCGGACCCATGGGTTTTACTGGTGGTAGCGGAATGATACCGGGTCCCTTTCGTCTCTCTCTTCCTCCTTTTTGCTTTTTTCCTTCTCATACGCCCCAGGGTGCAGAGAAATGACGTCTGTTAAATTGCGCTATACAGGCCCTTTGGACAAGGATGTTCTAGAGCCGGTTTCCGTTCAGGACAGAGGTATGGGTTTTTACGCAAACCTCTCTGTGGTCTCCAAGAAGGACAGCGGTTCTTTTGGGGCTTCTCGGGCTTACAAGAATCAGGCCTCCGCTGATCAGTTGTGCAAGGTGGCCACTTGGTCGTCTGTGCACACCTTTTCTAAGCATTACAGTGTTGATGTTCTGGCATCGACTGACGCCAGGATCCTGGAGGCAGTTTTGCCTGTCTAGGATCTTCTTCTGTTCTTGGTGCTTCCTTCACTTTTGAGCCCTGCTGGCTCTAGTTCAGTGTGTTTTGTAACAGTTGGGGTGTTACCCCTGTTCAGTGTCTGTTGACACTCCCTTGTTGTTGGGCTATCTCTGATCTGATGGTTCATGTCTGCTCTGGTAACTTTGGGGGCCTTGCGCCTGGTCCTTGCCTTACTTCCCGCCTCTGGGAAACATAATGGTTAGACTTCCCAGAGTTACCAGTAACCTGTATTGGACGACAGAAGAAAGAGGATTTTAGTCTCACCTGTTAAATCCTTTTCTCTTAGTCCATAAAGGTTACTGGTCTCCCGCCCTGTCAAGGGAACATGCTTGGCTCTCCTGTGGCAGATTGTGGGGGTCCTTCGGGGTCACGCTCACAGGAGTCTTCTTTCCCTTCTATCTAGTCAATAGTTAGTGTCTCAAACCTTTCTGGAACTGGTTGGCTAGCTGCAGCCAAGGAGGGAAGGTAGGCTCCACCCCCTACATACAATTCTAGAATTGTTCCTGCCTACTTAAAGGAGCAGATCGCCTAGCCAGAGTTACCAGTAACCTGTATGTACTAAGAAAAAAGGATTTAACAGGTAAGACTAAAATCCTCTTATAATCGAAATAAAGGATTTTGTACCAGTGTTTATATAAATTTCAGACATGCTACAAAATGAACCAGGAAATATGCGAGTCAGGATTTTATACATAGACATTCAGACCTTCCTAGGGGCTTTACATGTGAGGGGGTTGCTGTGTGATCCGGATGGGCTGATTACACTGAGAAGAGAATGCATCACTCACAGGGTCTGCTAGTTGGGACACGCAGTCTCTGAGCTCCAAGCACTCACATTCCAGCTGTTGCTATCCCTTCTCTTTAACCATCCCGTTGCCAGAGGAGGCTGCAGTCCATGCTGTTGCTTGTTCCTCTGGCAGCAATAGGGGTAGCACTCATTACAGCTGGAAATCCGAGGCTCCCAGGAGTATAATATGTACATTTGGAATGGGGGGGGGACAGAGAGAGAGAAAGAAATAATGAGAGAGACAGAAAAGAAAGAAAGACAAAGAGACAAAGAGAGAGAAAGAAAGAAAAGAAAACCCCCAGGGGAATGAGAGGGCTGTGTGTGTGGACTTGTATGGTCTAAGAGAAATCTGGCAAAATAATTAGGGTAAATAAGATAATGCCCAGTGTGTAATACAGGATAAACACATTAAGTCTGGCGCTCTGTCACGTGCCAGCACAGAAATCGCACTGGAATCTATTTAACTGTGTATTTCCTAGAACTGGCAGCGGAAGCCTTTGGCCTGAATCCCTGCTGAACCGATCCTTCTTGCTTGGTAGGTTACATGTTGCTGCAGTGTCTGTGCCCATTTTGTGCCCAGAGGCCTCACTCCTGGCACCGACAGGACAAATCTGATCAACGGCAAGGGAACAACTGCCACTAGTCCTAAAGTGCAGAAGCTGCCAATTAGAAAAACAAATGGATTTTTGACAGAAGACATCTTTAACCCTTTGAGTGACAGAAGGCTGAGCAACGTATTGCGTAACTCACCTATTTGACACTCAAAGGGTTAGTAAACGCTGACAAAAAAAAAAACATAGACAGAGGAGGTGTTCAGAGGGAGGGAAATGGGAGAAAATGGAATGTGCGCATTGAGCTTAGCGCTGTTCATTGTTGCATCCAAACAGATTTGTAAATGTTAACCTTCACTTCCTCTAGAATATAATCGTTCAGCTCACCCCTCCCTTCATATAAGGAAGCCTGTTACATTAATGTATCTGTCCCCTGACACGCGACATCCCTTATCTCCTGTTCTAACCCGACGTCTACTTCCCTTGTGGAAGATAACGCAGCTGCAGACAGCCCGGATTGGCACGTATGCCAAGGACGAAGAGTCAAGGGGTGTAAAGATGCCCTGTAACACTTGTTTAAAGGGATAGTAATACTTCGTTTTAACTTTATTTTATTTTGTAGGCACTAAAAAAACACTAAGAATGATATAAGTCTTATCTCTCAAACCTTTATGGTTTAAGAGATATTCACAAGCAAAGTATCCCCCCCCCCGTTCAGCTAGATCAGAAGGGAGGTGCCCAGGTAGACTGCAGAGAGGGACAATCTTCAATTAAGATAAGGGAAAAAGCTGAAAAACTTGTCAAGGGGGGCAGGGATTTCATTGTTCTCATAGGAAGAAGATTGTCCCCTGTTGTTATCTGTCTGGTCATACAACCAGATTCACATCTGAGAAGAGATGGCTTACACTAGGTAAAAGGGGCGGGAGGGGGAAACTTTGCTTGTGAATATCTCTTAAACCATAAAGGTTTGAGACATAAGACTTATATCGTTCTTCATGTTTTTTTAATGCCTACAAAATAAAATAAAGCTAAAACGAAGTATTACTATCCCTTTAAACCCGGAATGGCTTTCCTCTATTCTGCTCCTTGGCACAGAGATAACATCTACCAGTGCAACCCTAATTTGTATGCTTTGGTAATCACTCTGCAGTATCTGTTGGTGCAATAAAAGACAGAACAGAGGGGGAGCTTTAAAACATTCTTAGTACTTTTTAACCCCGTAACGACCAGGACTGTCACTGCTTTTTTCCCTTAAGAAACGGTGACGGTCCTTGCGCGTCACATACTTTTTACTTACAGTGCCCCTGTGGGGAGCTCTGTAAGTTAATACGGTGTCTGAAATTGACCAATCCAAGACTGGAGCGGTCTCTCTCAGACCCCTGCTCAGCACGCCGGCGCATGTGATCAGTCACTTATGATGGCACGCCGAACATCTCTCTCTGTTCCTTAACGGGACTTTCCCTCAGGACCGCTGATTCTTAAGGGGTTAAAGAACTGTCATTAAGTCATTGCAACTGGCGATGACATCAGGTCTGTTTTAAAAATGAAAGAAAGAAAAGCTGACAGCGCTAACTCATCATGAAATATCCATATAATAAATATAAATTAAATATAAATATAAAAATGTTTTACAAATGAGTAGGGGTGTCTTTGTAAATACGGCGTTGTTCTCCTGATGCTAATGCCTGGAACAGATTATACCTGGCGTTAATATTCTGCCGAAAATTCTGTCACAAAATTTTCTCACTTAGCCACATTTTTTTTTTTTTAATTTGCAGAGTCAGAATTTTCGTCAGCTGTTCTGTTACTTTTCAGAAAACACAGCTATGTCATGTTAAAGGGATAGTAATACTAAAATATTACTATCCCCCATGTTGTAGCCAGTAGAAAACGGAGTTAAATGAGACCAGCGGCACCTCTCTAACCTTTATGGTTTGAGAGATATCCGTTTTCAAAGTTCCCTCTCCCCTGACGTCAGCGTTCTAGCTGACAGCAGGGGAATCCGGTCCCGGGACCGGCGGAGGTTCTGCAGCAGAGCCGAGATCGCGTTATCGAAGAAGAAATCCTTAACTTAAAAGGTCTTCTACGTGTGAGTGCAAAGCAAGCACACACAGAAGACCTTTTTTAGTGAAGGATTTTAGGAGAGGATTCCCCTGCTGTCAGCTAGAACTCTGACGTCAGGGGAGAGGGACCTTTGAAAATAGATGTCTCTCAAACCATAAAAGTTTGAGAGATGCCGCTGGTCTCATTTAACTCTTTTTTTTTTTTTTTTACCGGGTACAACATGGGGGATAATAATTTTTAAGTATTACTATACCTTTAAGGCTTCCAAAACTGGCGTCTGCTTCTTTTTAAATGCTGAACTTCAGTTTTAGCACAGATTACAGTCATTTCTCTCTCTCTACTCCACTTTTATCTATCTCCCACTATAGGCCTTCTGTATAAAAGCAATCTGAGGCAGTTCTGGGGCATGCCAACTGAACCATGTAAGAGAAGTAGACATTGCCAAAATTCCCATTGATTTAAAAGGGGCTTTTAACCTCTTAGAATATGAGCGTGGCCAGCATAGCTGATGCACCCCTCAGAACTTGGTGCTGAAGGAAGTTACCTACTTTGCCTAACAGGAAATACAGCCCTGCAGGACATCCCCCTCTGCTTATCTGCTCCAAATGGCACCAATTTAGAAACAAGAAGCTAGCAGTTAAAGGGATAGTAATACTTAAAATGTAAAAAAAAATATGTTGTAGGGTTTATCCCCCTGAGTAAAACAAGAGTACTCCTACTGCTAAAAGGTGTTTCATTCAAAAGTTATTAATTTTCAAAGTTGAATTTTTTAGGTGCAATATCACAGTGGCCTGAAATTGTACAGTGGCGCTGTTGCTACACGATCCTATGGACAGCTCTGGTCAGTTGACCAAAAATCTCCATAGGATGGTGTAGCAACAGTGCCACTGTACAATTTCAGGCCACTGTGATATTGCACCTAAAAAATTCAACTTTGAAAATTAATAACTTTTGAATGAAACACCTTTCAGCAGTGGGAGTACTCTTGTTTTACTCAGGGGGATAAACCCTACAACATATTTTTTTTTACATTTTAAGTATTACTATCCCTTTAATTGGCGCAGATCATGTAATAACAATGGGCTTCCTCAGCCTGATAATTCGACCCTTTGATTTGGGTCAAAACCGAGTTATGATGATGTTTAAGAAATGTTAGTTATCAACGGTTGTATTTGAAACAAAGAAGGCATTTTTCAAAAGCGTCCTATTCTACAAGGGGATATCTGGTCGCTAGATAATCCCGTATTAACTGAAAGTAAAATCACAGCCCAGCGTATCTATCGCTAATCAAGGAATCCATAAAAATAATAAAACGTCATTCATCTTCCTTATCTCGTAGCACTTGCATCAATAGCTATAAATATAATAAATACAAAGCTCAAGGTACGCACACAGTACACACCCAGGTTTTCTATACTATTAGCTTCCCTTTAGAATTAGGGCGCTAAATAGAACATAGTCATTGGTTTATCATAATGCAACAGCACACAAATGGTGGTTAGTCTTTGGACATGCAGCTGTTGGCCATTACAACTTCCAGGGCCGGATTTGCCATAAGGCAAAGTAGGCACCTGCCTACAGGCGCACGCCACTGAGGGGCGCCTGCCAATGGGGCACTTTATTTTTTTTTATTTATTTTTTTTAAAGATTAAAAAAAAAAAAAGGCCACCGCGCTGGCTACACCGGCGCCCACTCCATCGCATTGCACCTCCCTGGCAGCAGGTCTGTCCATTTCCTACCTCCCTGGCAGGAGATCTGTTGTCTGTGCCGCCTTTGGTACAGCCAGCCCTATGGTTGCTGAAGCTCCCTCTTCGGCTCTGTAGGAATGCAGAGCGCTAGGAGATGACATCATCTCTCAGCGCTCTGCATTCCTGAACAGGAGAACGCGCGGGAGATTCAGCAACCACAGAACTGACTGTACCAGAGGAGGGACAGACAACAGATCTCCTGCCAGGGGTGTTTGATGGGTGCTCCTTGCAATTCTTTGTCTCCCTAAGTATAAGGGCATCCCAGGCATGGACCCTTGCTTCCATGTGCCTAGAAGAACTCAGCTGCACCACACTGACAAGGCCCACATAGGCTGAAATGTATGTCTGTGGTTTTGTCTGACATTTCAGAGCTTGACTGTCTGTGGGCTAGATCAATCTGATATGGAGGTTTTTTTCTCTGCAATGGCACATGGGCGTGAGAAACATGAGTTATAGCACCGCTGAGAAGCTCCCATGCCTAAAACAAGTCACTTTATCTTATTTGTTCTTGATGGGTGCTCTGTACAATTTTTTGTCTCCCTAAGTATAAGGGCCTCCCAGGCATGTGCCCTTGCATTTATGTGCGTAAAGGGATTCAGATGCACAGCACCAACGAGGCCCACATAGGCTTAAATGTACTTCTGTGGTTTTGTTGTTTTTCTTGTGTGGAGAGAATTTGCCTGGTATTTCAGAGCTGGACTGTCTGTGGGATGAATATGGAGATTTCTTCTCTGCAATGGTGCATGGGAGTGAAAAATGTGAGTTGTAGCACCACTGCGAGGCTGCCATGCCTAGAACAAGACAATCTATCTTGTTTGTGCTTGATGGGTGCTCCTCACAATTCTTTGTCTCCCTAAGTATAAGGGTATCCCAGGCATGGGCACTTGCTTCCATGTGCCTAGAGGGACTCAACTGTACCTCATTGATGAGGTCCACATAGACCGAAATGGGTGCTTGGGGTTATGCTGTTTCTCTCGTTTTGGAGAGAATTTTCCTGCCATTTCAGAGCTGGCCTGTCTGTGGGTGGGGCCAGTCTGATATGAATATGGAGATTATTTTTTTGCTGCAATGGTGCATGGGAGTGAAAAATGTGAGTTGTAGCATCACAGGGAGGCTGCCATGCTTAGAACAAGGCACTTTATCTTGTTCATGCTTTATGGGTGCTCCTCACAATCCTTTGCCTCCCTAAGAATAAGGGCGTCCCAGGCATGGGCCCTTGCTTCCATGTGACTAGAGGTATTCAGCTGCACCATACAGATGAGTCCTACATAGACCAAAACATATGTCAGTGGTTTTGCTGTTTCTCTCCTGCGGAGAGGATTTGCCTGCCATTTCAGAGCTGGACTGTGTGTGGGTGGGTCCAGTCTGATATGAATATGGAGATTTCTTCTCTGCAGTGGCATATGGGAGTGAAAAATATGAGTTGTAGCACCACTGAGACGTTACCATGCCTAGAACAAGACACTTTATTTTGTTTGTGCTTTATGGGTGCTCCTCACAATTCTTTGTCTCCCTAAGTATAAGGGCATCCCAGGCATGGGCCCTTGCTTCCATGTGCCTAGAAGAATTCAGCTGCACCACACCGATGAGGCCTACATTGGTTAAAACGTACGTCTGTGGTTATGCTGTTTTTCTCGTGAGGAGAAGATTTGCCTGACATTTCAGAGCTGGACTGTCTATGGGTGGGACCAGTCTGATATGAATATGGAGATTTCCTCTCTACAATAGCACATGGGAGTGAGAAACATGAGTTGTAGCACCATTGAGAGGCTACCATGCCTTAGAACAAGGCACTTAATCTTGTTCGTGCTTGGTGTGTGCTCCTCACAACTCTTTTTGTCTCCCTAAGTTTAAGGGCATCCCAGGCATGGGCCCTTGCTTCCATGTGCTTAGAGGGATTCGGCTGCACCACACTGACGAGGCTCACATAGGCTGAAACGTACGTCTGTGGTTTTGCCGTTTCTCTCGTGCGGAGAGGATTTGCCTGATATTTCAGAGCTGGACTGTCTGTGGGCGGGACCAGTCTGATATGGAGATTTCCTCTCTACAATAGCACATGGGAGTGAAAAATGTGAGTTGTTGCACCACTGAGAGGCTGCCATGCCTAGAACAAGACACTTTATCTTGTTTGTACTTGATGGGTGCTCCTTACAATTCTTTGTCTCCCTAAGTATAAGGGCATCCCAGGCATGGGCCCTTGCTTCCACCAACAAGGAGAGAATTTTCCTGCCATTTCAGAGCTGGCCTATCTGTGGGTGGGACCAGTCTGATATGAATATGGAGATTTTTTTTTTCTCTGCAATGGTGCATGGGAGTGGAAAATGTGAGTTGTAGTACCACTGCGAGGCTGCCATGCCTAGAACAAGGCAATTTATCTTGTTCATGCTTTATGGGTGCTCCTCACAATTCTTTGTCTCCCTAAGTGTAAGGGCATCCCAGGCATGGGCCCTTGCTTCCACCAACAAAGCCCACGAAGGCTGAAACGTACATCTGTGGTTATGCTGTTTCTCTTGTGCAGAGATGATTTGCCTGGCGTTTAAGAGCTGGACTGTCTGTGGGTGGGGCCAGTCTGATATGGAGATTTCTTCTCTGCAGCGGCACATGGGAGTGAGAAACATGAGTTGCAGCACTACTGAGAAGCTCCCATTCCTAAAACAAGTCACTTTATCTTGTTTGTGCTTGATGGGTGCTCCTCGCAATTCTTTGTCTCCCTAAGTATAAGGGCATCCCAGGCATGTGCCCTTGCTTCTATGTGGCGAGAGGAATTCAGCTGCACCACACCGATGAAACCCATACATCTGTGGTTATGCTGTCTCTTTTGTACAGAGAGATTTTGGTTTATAGTTTGGAGCTGGACTGTCTGTGGTTGGGATCAGTCTGATCTGAATATGGAGATTTTCTCTCTGCAATGGCACATGGGAGTGAAAAATATGAGTTGTAGCACCACTGAGACGTTACCATGCTTAGAACAAGTCACTTTATTTTGTTTGTGCTTTATGGGTGCTCCTCACAATTCTTTGTCTCCCTAAGTATAAGGGCATCCCAGGCATGTGCCCTTGCTTCCATGTGCCTAGAAGAATTCAGCTGCACCACACCGATGAGGCCTACGTTGGCTAAAACGTACGTCTGTGGTTATGCTGTTTTTCTCGTGAGGAGAAGATTTGCCTGACGTTTCAGAGCTGGACTGTCTATGGGTGGGACCAGTCTGATATGAATATGGAGATTTCCTCTCTACAATAGCACATGGGAGTGAGAAACATGAGTTGTACCACCATTGAGAGGCTCCCATGCCTAGAACAAGTCACTTTATCTTGTTTGTGCTTGATGGGTGCACTTCACAATTCTTTGTCTCCCTAAGTATAAGGGCATCCAGGCATGTGCCCTTGCTTTTATGTGCTTAAAGGGCTTTCAGTTGCCCCACACTGATGAGGCCCAGATAGGCCTAAATGTACGTCTGTGGTTATGCTGTTTTTCTTGTGCTAGGAGGTTTTGTATTACATCTCGGAGCTGGACTGTCTGTGGGCGGGACCAGTTTGATATGAATATGGAGATTTCCTCTCTGCAATGGCACATGGGAGTGAAAAATGTGAGTTGTAGCACCATTGAGAGGCTGCCATGCCTAGCACAAGGCACTTTATCTCGTTCATGCTTTATGGGTGCTCCTCACAATTTTTTGTCTCCCTAAGTATAAGGGCATCCCAGGCATGTGACCTTGCTTCTATGTGCCGAGAGGAATTCAGATGCACCACACCAATGAGACCTATATGTCTGTGGTCATGTTGTTTCTCTCGTGAGGAGAAGGTTTGCCTGACATTTCAGAGCTGGACTGTCTATGGGCGGGACCAGTCTGATATGGAGATTTCTTCTCTGCAATGGTACATGGGAGTGAAAAACATGAGTTGTAGCACCATTGAGAGACTCCCATGCCTAAAACAAGTCACTTTATCTTGTTTGTGCTTGATGGGTGCACTTCACAATTCTTTGTCTCCCTAAGTATAAGGGCATCGAGGCATGTGCCCTTGCTTTTATGTTCGTAAAGGGATTCAGCTGCACCACACCAACGAGGCCCATATAGGCCCAAATGTACGTCTGTGGTCATGATGTTTTTCTTGTACTGGGAGGATTTGTCTTACATCTTGGAGCTGGACTGTCTGTGGGCGGGACCAGTTTGATATGAATATGGAGATTTCATCTCTGCAATGGCACATGGGAGTGAAAAATGTGAGTTGTAGCACCATTGAGAGGCTGCCATGCCTAGCACAAGGCACTTTATCTCGTTCATGCTTTATGGGTGCTCCTCACAATTCTTTGTCTCCCTAAGTATAAGGGCATCCCAGGCATGTGCCCTTGCTTCTATGTGCCGAGAGAGATTCAGATGCACCACACCAACGAGGCCTATACGTCTGTGGTTATGCTGTTTCTTTTGTGCAGAGAGAATTTGGTTTGATATGGATATGGATATGGAGATTTTCTCTCTGCAATGGTACATGGGAGTTAAAAAAAAAAAAAAACATGAGTTGTAGCACCAGTGAGAAGTTACCATGATTAAAACAAGACACTTTATCTTGTTTGTGCTTTATGGGTGCTCCTCACAATTCTTTGTCTCCCTAAGTATAAGGGCATCCCAGGCATGGGCCTTTGCTTCCATGTGCCTAAAGAAATTTAGCTGCACCACATCGACTAGGCCTAAATGTACGTCTGTGGTTATGCTTGTTTTTTGTGTGGAGAGGATTTGCCTGACTGTCTGGGGAGGGCACATGCCTGTGATGCCCTTATACTTTGGGTGACAAAGAGTTGTGAGTAGCACCTATCAAGCACGAACAAGATAAAGTGTCTTGTTCTAGGCATGGTAACCTCTCAATGGTGCTGCAACACACATCTCTCATTCCCATGTACCATTGCAGAGAGGAAATCTGCATATCAGACTGGTCCCACCCACAGACAATGCCACTGAATTTTTCTAGGCTGATGGAAGCAATGACCCATGCCTGGGATGCCCTTATACTTAGGGAGACAATGGTGCTACAACTCACGTTTTTCACTCCCATGCAGCATTGCAGAAAGAAAATCTCCATATTCATATCAGACTGGTCCCACCCACACACAGTCAATCTCTGAAATGTCAGGCAAATCCTCTCTGCATGAGAGAAACAGCATAACCACAGACATACGTTTCAGCCTATATGGGCCTTCACAGTGCGGTGCAGCTGAACCACTCTAAGCACATGGAAGCAAGTGCCTATGCCTGGGATGCCCTTATACTTAGGGAGACAAAGAATTGTGAGGAGCACCCATCAAGCACAAACAATATAAAGTGTCTTGTTCTAGGCATGGTAGCCTCTGAATGGTGCTACAACTCACATTTTTCACTCCCATGTGCCATTGCAGAGAGGAAATCTCCATATTCATATCAGACTGGTCCCGCCCACAGACAGTCCAGCTCTGAAATGGCAGGCAAATCCTCTCTGCAGGAGAGAAACAGCATAACCACAGACATCCGTTTCGGTCTATGTGGGGCCTCATCAGTGTGGTGCAGCTGAATCCCTCTAGGCACATGGAAGCAAGTGCCCTTGCCTGTGATGCCCTTATACTTAGAGAGACAAAGAATTGTGAGGAGCACCCATCAAGCACAAACAAGGTAAAGTGACTTGTTCTAAGCATGGTAGCAAACCCTCTCCACACAAGAAAACCAGCATAACCACACACGTACATTCGTGCCTATGAGGGCCTTGTTGGTGTGTTGCATAAAAGCAAGGTCACATGCCTGGGATGCCCTTATACTTAGGGAGACAAAGAATTGCGAAGAGCACCCATCAAGCACAAACCAGATAAAATGCCTTGTTCTAGGCATGGTAGCCTCTAAATGATGCTACAACTCACATTTTTCACTTCCATGTGCCATTGAGCCATCAATAACAGACTGGTCCCGTGCACAGCCAGTCCAGCTCTGAAATGTCAGGCAAATCCTCTCCACACAAGAGAAATATCATAACCACAGATGTATGTTTCGGTCTATGTGGCCCTCATCTGTATGGTGCAGCTGAATTCCTATAAGCACATGGAAGCAAAGGCACATGCCTAGGATGCTCTTATACATAGGGAGACAAAGAATTGTGAGGAGCACCCATCAAACACAAACATGATAAAAGTGTCTTGTTCTATGCATGGTAGCCTCTCAATGGTGCTACAACTCATGTTTTTTACTCCCATGTGCCATTGCAGAAAACAAATCTCCATATCAGACTGATCACACCCACAGACAGCCCAGCTCCAAAATGTCAGGCAAATTCTCTCGGATGAGAAAAACAGCTTAACCACAGACCTACATTTCAACCTACGCGGACCTCATCGGTGTGGTACAACTGAATCCCGCTATGCACATGGAAGTAAGGGCCTCTGTCTAGGATGTCCTTATACTTAGGGAGACAAAAAATTGTGAGGAGCACCCTCAATCACAAACAAGATAAAGCGCTTTGTTTTAGGCATGGTAGCCTCTCAATGGTGCTACAACTCACTTTTTTCACTCCCATGTACCATTGCAGAGAGGAAATCTCCATATTCATAACAGACTGGTCCCACCCACAGACAGTCCAGCTTCAAAATGTTAGGCAAACCCTCTTCACAAAAGAGAAACAGCATGACCACAGACACACGTTTCAGCCTATGTGAGCCTTGTTGGTGTGGTGCATCTGAATCCCTCTCGCCACATAGAAGCAAAGGACCATACCTGGGATGCCCTTACACTTAGGAAAACAAAGAATTGTGACGAGCACCCATCAAACCACAAACAAGATAAAGTGACTTGTTCTTACCATGGTCGCCTCTCAATGGTGCTACAACTCACATTTTTCACTCCCATGTGCCGTTGCAGAGAGAAAATGTCCATGTCATCCCAACCACAGACAGGCCAGCTCTAAAATCTCAAGCAAACCCTCTACATACAAGACAAACATCATAACCACAGACAAGCGTTTGCGCCTACATGGACCTAATCAGTGTGGTGAAATTGAATCTCTCTAAGCACATGGAAGCAAGTGCCCATGCCTGTGATGCCCTTATACTTAGGGAAACAAAGAATTGTGAGGAGCACCCATCAAGCACAAACAAGATAAAGTGTCTTGTTCTAGGCATGGTAGCCTCTCAATGGTGCTACAACCATTGGTTTACACTCCCATGTGCCACTGCAGAAAAGAAATCTCCATATCCATATCAATATCAATATACATATTCATATCGTCCCACCTACAGAAAGTATAGCTACAAAATGTCAGGCAAATACTCTCCATACAAGAAAAACATCATAACCACATATGTACATTTCAGCCTCTGTGGGCCTCCTCTGTGTGTTGTAGCCGAATCCCTCTAGGCACATGGAAGAAAGGGCCCATGTCTGGGAGACTCTTACATACATAGAGAGACAAATAATTGTGAGGAGTACCCATAAAGCACTAACAAGATAAAGTGTCTTGTTCTAGTCATGGTAGCCTCTCAATGGTGCTACAACTCGTGTTTTTTCACTCCCATGTGCAGAGATCAAATCTCCATATCAGACTGATCCCATCCACAGGCAGCTGTACACTATTTTGCGTCAGTATGTAGTGATTCAGTCTCAGTCTAGTGTTTAGATCTGTGTGGTGACCATTTTCTTAGTCATTTGCCAGTTTAGAAATCTGTCTCCAGAGGCTTCACTGCAGGAAATCATATTCTCTCAAAAGCAGTTTCATTTTCACTTCAAATTGTCACTTATTACTGGATCTGCCATCCCATGGCAATCTGTGTCCTTCAGTCGAGGTAGTACTACAATTCCTGTCATAGCCATCTGGCGACTGCTGTGCTGATGGACTACATTTTCCAACATCCTCAACTGGCCAAAAAAATTGAAGCTCCACTGGCCAGCCCACTACCGCCTGAGACTAAGAAACGTACAGGATATGATGAGTTCTGTGACACAAAGATGGTTGCGCGTATGCTCTAACGTCTGTGAGCTACATTTGGCACAAAAGTCTAATGTGATCAGTGGAATTTAAGTAGACAAAGCCAAGGTCAGTGGCATCAGTTGAGAAGAATTCCTCTATGTAAGGCCACTTGTTAAAGGTGGAGAAATATCTCATAATAATAACCTCCATTTACCTTATTATCGCCAGGAAATCCCGACCCTTATTAATTTTGTCCTTCTTCAAGAGATAACATATTCAATCAGTCCTTGAAGTCATTATGATACGTGACCAACTATGTCCTGTTAATTACTCTAATACTAAAAGGGATACAAATATGTGACCTGGTTACTCGACATTCTGATGTCTCTACATCAGAATGTCTCCCTTTTCAACAAGACGACATTGTTATTGCACCATTTTGTTGGTTGCTCATTAGATGGCGACAATTCAAAAGGATACCACATCTGGTTATGCACTCTATATGTACCTTGATCTTTGTATTTATTACAATTACATCTGTTTAGGTTTTCTGACACCTAAAATCTAGTCTTATATACGCTCTCTCTGGGGGCTTCCATTAACATAGCAATCGTGATCCAGTTAATGCTTGAAAAAGCACATTCATATTGTAAAACGCGTTGCAAGTGGATTTCTCTTCCGGCCGGAGGTTTTACATTTGTGTATTGGAATTTAAATTACCATGTAAGTGTGTATTTTATTTATTATATTCATTGCATAGTGAGTTTTTTTACTTACATGCAGACTATTGTGATTTTTATAAATAAAATTATTTATGTCAAATTTAGTATTTTTGAGTACTTTATTAGATATTTATTATTTATAGATATTGTTATTCCAAATATTGGTGTTTAAGGATATACTGGCTTGTTGTACGTTTTTATTTAAGGCATTATACGGGGCCTTCGAGAGGTGTTAGCGCCGACTTCATTAGAAAGAAATCGTGATAGGGTGTCTAAGAAGGGATTGCTCTGCATTGTCTTTAAAATGAGGTAAGGCGACAGCCTTTTTAATCTCAGTACAATAATAGTATTATCTTTCGCAAACAATTAATCCAAATGTTTCACATGTTTAAAATGCAAGTTTTAGGGATTTAAAGCGGAACTAACACCGCTAAGAAACTTTGTTTATAATAATTCCCTATCTGGCCACTAGCTGCTTAGTAGCGCTAGTCGCCAGAATTATTACCTCTTCATGGAGAAATATGCAGTCATCCTCGGCTGATAGGCAGGATGGAGCGCGGACATCTTGCCCTAGTGACATCCACGCGCCTACGCTGTCAGTCCCTTCCGGAGCTGAATGGCTCCTAGCAACACCTCCTACAGCCGTCTGGGACTGACAGCGCAGGCATGCGGACGTCACTAGGGCAAGATGTCCGCGCTCCGTCCTACCTGTCAGCCAAGGATGAATGCATATTTCTCCATAAAGCGGTAATAATTCTGGCGACTAGCACTACTAAGCAGCTAGTCTCCAGATAGGGAATTACTACAAACAAAGTTTCTCAGCTGTGTTATTTCCGCTTTAACGTAAAATAACTAAATTTTACAGATGCTAACTGGAAGTACGTGATATTTAACTCTTTGGGGGCATTAGCTACTTCTCTGGTACTCAAAGAGTTAAAATTATATAGCCCGGTCTCATTTTTGGCTGCTAGCGTTCCTTTAATACCAACAGTAAAGCACCAATCGCCTACACCAGGGGTGACTTCCTCAAAAGAGAAATACCAGGTAACATTGTTCTTGGTTATCCAAATATATTATCCTATATAATCCTAAATAATAATTCGCTAGGATGTTTGTCACGATGCATTCATGCACAGTAGAGACTGCCCGCATTCAGGCAGTCATGCTCAGTAGAAACTGCCTGCGTTCGGGCAGTCTATACTGCGCATGATTGCATCGTGTGAGTGAGAAGAAGCAAGACTGCATCGCGTGGAGCAGTGAGGTAGAGGCCTTTTAACCCTCTGAGTGCCAGAGTGGTATGCAAAGCATTGCAAAGCAATGCGTTGTCTGGCACTCAAAAGGTTAACATTACCCAGACCTTGGCCCGTGTACATGGGCGTTTACACTAGTTCCCCAATAAATTGTGTGTGCAATGTACTGTACTGCTTCCTTATACTTATCATTTGGTGCAAGCTAAATTTTTTCTGCCAGGGTGGCAACCTTTCTGTCAAGAGGGCTTCTGTTTTTAGCATACCTCCCAAGTGTCCCTCATTAGGAGGGACACTTCCTCTTTGAGACCCAAATCCATCTGTCCCTCTTTCCAACCCTGGTGTCCCTGTGTTTAGGAGATCAGACTGTATGGTGTGTACGTAAGGGTATCACCGTGGTGTCCCTGTGTTTGGGAGATCAGACTGTGTGGTGTGTATGTAAGTGTATCACCCTGGTGTCCCTGTGTGTAGGAGATCAGACTGTGTGGTGTGTATAGAAGTGTATCACCCTGGTGTCCCTGTGTTTAGGAGATCAGACTGTGTGGTGTGTATATAAGTGTATCACCCTGGTGTCCCTGTGTATAGGAGATAAGACAGTGTGGTGTGTATATAAATGTATCACATTGCTCCACAGCAATAAAACTCACATTAATGTTTGTTTAAATGTTATTATATGTGTTTATAAATTAGTCTGTGTAAATAAAATACTTTGGGTTTGCTCTAGATCATTTATTAAGTCACACAGAGAGGTGTCAGTAGGTCATGAAATCACCTATAAATTTGTTGTAATGCCCCCTCTCGCCAGCCACACCCCCAGCAACACCCCCTAAAACAAAAGTGTCCCTCCTTGGACATTTGAAATGTTGGGAGGTATGTTCTAGGATACAAAATCACTTGAGGTAGACAGCAGATTAAAGGATTATAAAGGTTATACTATGAAAAATATACATATCATATGGCTCTTCGTGCTGAATAAAACAATGGTATTCCCAGTGCTGGGAACGTAGGAGTTGCTTCATTCAAATGTTACAGCAGTTCAAACTTTCATGAAGAGAAGAAGCTGTTACTATAACACTCTATGGAGAACTGTAGTCTGTGACTCACCTCTCCCTTATAATGAAACAGAATAAACCAGACAAACTGTCTGAATGAAAGATGGCATGTTAACCCTTTTGAGTGCCGGAAGGGTACGCAGCTCAATGTGTTGCGGTACCCCTCTGGCACTCAAAGGGTTAATATTAAAACCCACAATGGTTTGCACATTCCTTGGACAATTCCACTACAGCTCACCTGGGGCTCGATTCTATTAGGGCCGTTAGACATGGGGAGGTAGTTTTACGTCACAGTTTGGCATTCTGTTACCTTTGCAGTGACAGTCTGCCACCAGTTTAAAATGACAGGAGCACATTTCCCATTCTATTGTAGACGGTGGCTGTTAATATGCGTTAAAGGACTGCCTTTCCCATGCCTCCCAAGTGTCCCTCTTTAGGAGGGACAGTCCCTCTTTTAGACCCAAATCCCCCTGTCCCTCTTTCACACCCTGATGTCCCTCTTTTTAGGAAATCAGATTGTGTGGTGTGTATATAAGTGTATCATACTGTTCTACAGCAATAAAACTCACACTATTGTTTGTGTAAACGTCAGTATATGTGTTTTATAAATTAGTCTGTGTAAATAAAATACTTTGCTCTTGTTATACATCATTTGTTAGGTTACACAAGGAGGTGCCAATAGGTCATGAAATATCCTAATAATTCTCTTTAATGCCCAGCCCACCAGCCACACCCCCTAAAACACAAGTGTCCCTCTTTGGCAGTTTGAAATGTTGGGAGGTATGCTTTCCTGCCAGTAAATAAGCACCTACCAAACAAAGGCACTGAGTTCCTAACGCCTGGGAAAAAACCCCCAATATACAATCGAAAAAATAATAAAAACACACACACAAATGCGTAACTAGGTATCCCTACACTAGTAACCCATTGATGAATTGATATGGGGCCAATGCCCCCCATATCAATTTATCCAAGTCTCCAAGAAACACAAAGTAAATAAAAGTCCCCTAACACCCCACCCCCAAAACACTAACAGCACAAAAAGATTTGAGTGCCCTGCTTAACCCCACATCCCAGCCAATGGGAGCGTGGGAACTGATCTGGACAGGGATAGGCCATATAAAAGCCAGGCCCTGTTCATATTTACATCAGACTGGCTTGGGCAATGGCCTGAGTAGGACCAAAGTGGGGAGGTTATTTATAAGTGACGGTGGAGGGGTATTAGGGTTTTTTCAATATCTGTTTTATTTAGTGAGAAGATGCAGGAGGGCCAGGGAGTAGAATACACCACTAGACTTTCAACATCAAGGTAAGTGTGTTACTGGTTGCAGGGGTGAGGAGGGGGCATAGGTTAGTGTTAGGACTGGTATTGTATTGGTACTGTAAGGTGTAGTGGGGGTGTGATTGTGCAGCTAACTCATGGTCAGTGTTTGAAACATTGAGTGTTGGCTAGTTTCCTTAAAGAGATAGTAATACTTCGTTTTATCTTTATTTTATTTTGTAGGCATTAAAAAAACATGAAGAACGACATAAGTCTTATCTCTCATACCTTTACGGTTTGAGAGATATTCACAAGCAAAGTTTCCCCTCCCGATACTTTTACTTAGTGTTAGCAATCTCTTCTCAGATGTGGAATGCAGTCCATAGACCAGACAGATAACAGCAGGGGACAATCTTCTTCCTATAAGAACAATGAAAGCCATGCCCCCCTTGACAAGTTTTTCAGGTTTTTCCCTTATCTTAATTGAAGATTGTCCCTCTCTGCAATCTACCTGGACACCTCCCTTCTGATCTGGCTGAGCAGTGTTACATCAGTAAAAGGGGCGGGAGGGGGATACTTTATCATTCAATTACTCTTCTACTACAACTCTGACAGAATTGAAATAGCACTCTCCAAAGTCCAAATACTATGATGATTAATTAGAGCTGATTTTATTATGAAACATTAGCATCCCTTTAAATGTTTCTGCTTCTCACACTAAAGCATGAGTTGTAGGAACAGAAATCTGCAACGGACGATTATCCGCAATGCAAGTTCACGTGACCAAGACTCAGTGCAGTGGATACTGGATATGGAATAGAATTGCAACTCTACAAAGTTGTGTGCAGCGACCAGGGGCTGGATTCAAATGCAGGAGATAAATGTTTAATGTTACCTCCCATTTTATTAAAAAAAAATGTTCCTATGAAGTCTATGGGGATACCTGGAGATAAAATCAGAGATAAAATTAGCACCTACATATAAATCCAGCCCCAGAACTCTTTTTTGGCACGAAGAAGGTTTTGCCAGACACAACAGAACTGAGCCCTTGGTGTTTACACATTCATTGAACGGCACTCTGTGGGCGACGCGTGTAATTGCCTACAGTTCTCCACAGAATGTGACAGTTACAGCCCCATCACTTCATTAAAGTTTGAACTGTTATAGCTTCTTAATGAAGCATCTCCAAGCAGTGTGACTATTTTCCCTCTGTAATGAAGGTTTACTATGCATTTACTATTTGTCCGGACAGCAACAGAACATGTTCTATTCTTAAGGCTCTAAGAGGCTGAAAAGTGTGCAGCTGTGCTCTATATTAATAATTAATTCTGACCTTAATTATTAATGAAGTGATGAGTAAGTTTTCATTAAGTAATTTTTAGCAAGGGCCATTAAAAAGCAGCAAACCAAGTTTCCTGTGGGACATCCAAACCTTCCTCCCCCCCATGTCATTTGTCATACAGTGATTAAACAGAAGAAAGGAATTCTGGGCAAGAGATCTCTGTGTGTACGTCTGAAGTGGAACTGTGTACATAAGCTTCAAAATGCTGTATTCAGTAAGCAGAGGAGAAGCAATTTTTGAGCAAATTAACTACCCCACAGACGATAAACTAACATTGCCATTGATTTAAAGAAACAGAAACCCTTTTCTTTTCAATTTGCCTGTTCTGCAAGTACAGAACAGAAGTGATAAAGAGGTGATGACTTCTCCAGTGATAACACTTCTACAGTTCCTATGTTATCCTACAGAGCCTATGCACTAAGATTTCTCCAACTTTGGAGATCTTAAAGGGATAGTAATACTTAAGTATTACTAATCCCTATAGTAAAGTCCTTTTAAAAATACATGTATTGCCCCCAGTTTCATCTCTCAAACCTTTATGGTTTGAGAGATAATCTCTCCTAAAGTTCTCCCCTCCCTCCCCCTTCCCCGTAGTCGGCGTTCTAGCTGACTGCAGGGAAGCAAGTCATACGACTTTCAGGCGGCTCTCCAGCACAGCCGCGATCGCGTTAATAAAAAAGAAAACTTTCACTGAAATGATCTTCTACGTGTGCTTGGTTTGTGCTTGGTTTGCAAGCTCACGTAAAAGACCGTTTTAGTGAACGATTTTTTTTTAATTAACGCGATCGCGGCTCTGCTGCAGAGCCGCCTGATGATCTAAGACCCGATTTCCCTTCAGTCAGCTACAACTCTGACTTCAGGGAAGGGGGAGGGAGAGGGCAACTTTAGGAGAGATTATCTCTCAAACCATAAAGGTTTGAGAGATGAAACTGGGGGCAATACATGTGTTTTTAAAAGGACTTTACTATAGGGATTAGTAATACTTAAGTATTACTATCCCTTTAATGCATAGCCTGTATAGAATAACATAGGAACTGGAGAAGTGATATCACTGGAGAAGTCATCTCTGCGTCATCACCTCTTTATCACACCTTAGTGCATCTCCCCAAATATGTGCAATCAAACTGCTTGTCCTTTTTCTTTTACTCCTTTATGATCCCGACGATGTGCTCTCTGAGTCTATTTGCAGAGAGGATTCTTTCAGGGATTATCAAAGCATTTCTAGTAATACAATGTAAAAATAAAAAGATACAATGTAAACAAGACATCCCTGCGGCACTGTATACTGGTTTTACATTGGATTACATGACTCGCAGCTTAGTCACTGGCTATTTACTAATTCTGCTCCCACTGAGACAAACTTAGTAAAAGACGATGATTGCTCTTTAACCAGGAAACCTGGGGATGTGGCCCCCTCAGCCGGTACCTACCCTAGTAATCACCCTACAAAGGCAGCGTCCAATAGCGCAGCGATACTATAATATTCAAAATGACAAGTAAATAACATCTGGTTACTCACGTTAGTGTGTAACCACTTTGTATTTAATTGTTACTTTGAATGTTACTGTATTTAACCCCTTAACGACCAGCGGTCGCGGGGTGTGTGGTCCTTTAAGGACCCGATAGGGAATTTCGGCGTGCCGTCCCACATGACTGATCACGTGGGGCGGCACGCCGAACTGAGGGACTGAAAGAGATCGCTCCGGTCTTGGAGCGATCAAATTCAGTCGCCGGTATTACTCACCGCGCTCCTGCAGAAGCACGGTGAGTAATAGTACATGACGTACCAGGACCGCCACTGGTCCTTAACTCCCGGACCAGCGTGACGGACCGGGTACGTCACCGGACGCTTAGGGGTTAAAGCACCTCCTTCTTTATTTTGTCCATATGTTGTTGCCACTGAGGAGAGCAGCGCTGTAACAATTCACATTTTACTCATACACACACAAAGGTTTGAGAGATGAACCTGGGGGCTATTCAATTATTTTGCAAACATGTACAATATGGGGGATAGTAATAATAAAGTATTACTATCCCTTTAAGATCCCAGAAGTTTTTATATGCAGAGACTTGTACGTGTAATATCCCAGCATTTAATTTTGTGAGTAGCCACCTGAAGGGTGCTCGGTGGGGGGTCGTTTGTAGGTGTTTGGTGATCTACGCAAGGGCGCCCCCTGTGTCACTTCTCTTTTTTTATGTTCATAACAATCACCCTGATTAGTTCCTATGTTGTAGCTTGTTTCTTCCACAATCACATCTCTAACTTACCAGATACGGCTCAAAGCACCAGGTTACCAGTAGAGGTGAGACATACCTACAGCACCAATCAAACACACTCCGTCTATGAGGATTAACCCTTTTAGTGCCAGAGGGGTACACAACGCTTTGCAAAGCAATGCATTGCGTACCCCTCTGGCACTCAAAGGGTTAATGATACACACAAGTAACTTGCTTACCAGTGAGCACTACAGTCCATCGGTGATCACTGAAGTGATTAAGCCTTTAAGGACCATTGGGATGTGTGACGTATTGATTTGCAATGTGTCAGACTCCCCCTGTGGTCCTTAAAGGGTTAATTACTACCTGCCCCCCCAAACCTACTTACCTCTCAAGTTGTTCTTGTCCATATACATGGAGCTGCTTGTTCACACAAGTATCAGAGCAGATGGGAAAATCCTGTTCATTCAAGGTAGGAAGGATTCTGCCGGAGCCCAGATCCGTTAAATCCAACCGCTAGGTTACTCCAGCCAAGTTTTGAGGACACAACTTTGAATACATTCAAGCAGGTCTTCTGGGAAAATCAGAGGCAGTAGGGATGGAGTGTAGCACCAGGTGAAATCCGCAGCTGTATCCAGGTTAGTGAGCGCTCAATCAGCAGGATTTATTAGCCTCGCTCATGTCAGACAATGGTCAATAGCTTGAAAGCAGTCGCAAATCTCCAAATTGTTTCCAGCACAGTTGAACGCAGGAAATTAAACGGCAACCCTCTCATTTGGAAAACCATCAATATATATATTTTTACAGTAAATGGAAACTGAACACTCTAGTGAGCCAAAGAATCCAGATGGTAATACAAATTAAATATATTAAACTAAAAATGCCCAAATCATATGGGTCCTTAGAATGAAGATTATTACATGGCTCCAGACAGGGAAATCCTGGTCCTGCGGTCACGTACAGCCAAAAGATCCAGTGAATTTCCAGTGACTTTCAAACTATGGACACAATGATGAATATCTCACAGTAGGACTGAGTATCACATCCAGGGGCTGATCCAACGTCATTTTAATGGTGTTCTTCTTATTTGGTGTTGATTAGAACCCACTTGGGATAAGTCCCATTATTTAAATAATGTTTTGTCATCTGTAATTAAGTGAATATAACAGTTTTGGGGTTGAGAATCACTCACCTGAGTAGAGTCCCATACGTTTCAAAGCAGTTTCTCTCCTGTGTGGTTGGACAGAACTCATTGAGGTTGGTGTCCATGTAAAAGACCCGCGTGTTCTAAGACAACATTCTCCCATCTAAATGCCAAGTTTCCAGGCATCCAAACCTCCGCTATTGCACGTCCTTTGGTGGCACCGTGAGATCACCAGGACTCGCCGCACTCCACTGTCAGGAATCTGACAGGGACAGGATATGGGGCCATTGGCTTGTCTCCAAAGTCTTCCCAGGAATCCTCTGCACAAAAAGCTGGGAATCCAGGAACTGAGCCTGGGAGCTTCCTCCTCCTCCTCCTCTTCTGGCAAAGTTCAGCCCCTCTCAAAGCTTTTCAGTCATTTTTGTACCAACTGTAATTTTAGCTGCCTGTTACTCTCCCCAACACCCACCTCCCCATTCAGAAAGCATTGCCATGGAAACTAATAAGAGACCTACAGGACAGTGCTAACGAATGAGAAAACCCACAGGGCTGGAAGGCGGAATCACATCTTTATGAGGAGGGGAAGAGGCAGAGAGAGGAGGGGAGGGGGAGGGAAGTGGTAGAGACGTGAAAATAGAAAGGGAGGAGGGAAGAAAAAGGGAAGGGGGAAATGAGACCGAAAGAGGGAAAGAGTAAAGGTGGATTAGGCTTAACCCTCCTAGTGCTAGAAGGGTGGAAAAGCAATGCACTGGACACCTCTGTGGCACTTAAAAGGTTAAGAAAGAGGAGCAATTTTGGGGCAAATCAACTGCACCAAAGGAGGAAAAAAATACTAATTCCTACAATTCCCAGTGATTTAAATTGTGCTTTTAACCCTTTCAGTGCCAGAGGGGTACGGAACGTTCCATACCACTCTGGCACTCAAAGGGTTAACCCCTTGAGTGTTAGAGAGATCGCCAATGCATTGCTAAAAAGAGACAAATAATTTAAGACAGGGGCAATCAGCTGTTGGCCCTTCAGCTGCTCGGAACTACAACTTCCATCATCCCACATGAGCCAGTGGGGTAGATGGGAGTTGTAGTCCTCAGGTATTACCCATGATAATAGGGTAAGCAAAATAGACGATATGCACAGGTGGGCATATTGCAGCCCTACAGCTTCTGTCTGACTACAGTTCCCATCATCCTCTGCTGATGAATGAGAGTTATAGTCCAGAGACAGCTGTTGCCCCCCGCTGATGTAATATTTTCACTGTCAGGGAGGCCTGCAATTCAGCAAGTGGTTAAATATAATTCCACAACAACTATTTATTGCGTTTGATACCTTGAATCAAAGGGTTAAAGCGGAACTTTCATCTTTTATAAAATCTCCCTTCCAATAATCTCCTATATAATAATTTGCTAAAAGCTTGCAACGACGCAGTCTTGCGCAGTAGAGACTGCCCGTGACCAGGCTGATACGGAGCGGGGCTCTCCGAATTCAGACTGTGGTCCTCTCTGCGCACCACAGTCTGAATTCGGAGTGCCCCGCTCCATATCAGGCGCGTCACGGGCAGTCTCTACTGCGCATGACTGCACCGCGACCGGCCGGCACTGTTGCCTGTGTACACGGGCTCTTCAACTGGTTAAAGCGGAACTACCATGTCACAAAATGTTTAGCTTAAGTCCCCTTCTGGTGACTAGCTGCTTAGTAGCACTAGTCGCCAGAATTATTACCTGATTTAATAGATGTATGCTTTATTCCCCAGCTGTCAGTAGCACGGAGCGCGGACATCTTGCCAGAATGACGTTCGCGCACCTGCGCTGTCAGTCCCGCCGGAGCCGGCCAGCTCCTAGCAACGCCTCCTAGACCCGGCATATTTAAGAACTACTACACATTGCTACAACATTCCTCCCAACATTCAACTGGACAAAGAGGGACATTTTAGTTTGAAGTGGTGTTGCTAGGGGGCACAACTGGTGGACTGGGAACTGCTGACAATTTTTAGGTTAAGTCATGACTTATTGAAAGCTTTTTATAGAACTGAGAAAATGATTCAGGATAAGACCAAAGTATTTTCTTTACACAGACTAATTTAAAAACGCATATAATGAAGTTTAACCAAACGTTTACAGGAGTTTTATTGCTGCGGAGAATTGTGATACATTTATATACACATTACACATTTTGATCTCCTTAAAAGGGGATGCCAGAGTAGGGACAGAAGGATATGGGGCTTAAAGAGAGACTGTCCCAACTAAAGAGGGATACTTGGGAGGTATGCAATAAGGATGAACTAGGGGTTATATACATTATAATGACTGCAAAGGTGCAATAAGGTAGTAAATGAGTCGTCTAGTGACTCATAGGGATGACTGGATGACCCAGCAATGACCTCCATGAATTCACAAGGGGGTTGTGATACTGAATAGGTCATAGTTCACAGACAGTCAGATTGATGTCATAATAGGAACTGGAAGCTTTTAACTCCTTGAATGCTAGTTGCGTTGGAGACCTCTCTAGCATTCAAGGGGTTAAAAAAATAACACAATGAAAGATAATAATCTGAAGTGGTTTAAAAGATAGATATGTAAAACATCCCACTGATTTCAATGTGTATGTTAACCCTGTGAATGCTACAAGTAAAAGTAAACTAGTCGTGTTGCTTAATGGCCTTGCTTTCCTATTGATCCCTTGACTGGTGGTGAAGTCTAGAACACAAGACTTTTGTGTTGGAGAGAACTCTTGCATTCAAAGGGTTAAGATACCTATGAAATCAATGTGAATTTGGAGAACTATTATTTTGTCCCTGTTGCGCAATCAGGGTGGCCCTCTTTTTCTGCTGTGAATACAGCTCATTGTGTGCAGCACTTGACTTCGTAGGGGGAGATTCACTAAGTGGTTATAAAGTGGTGATGACTTCTCCAGTTTATCCATACCTCCCAAGTGTCCCTCTTTAGGAGGGACAGTCCCTCTTCAAGACCCAAATCCCTCTGTCCCTCTTTTCCACCCTGATGTTTGTCTTTTTAGGAGACTGTGTGGTGTGTTTATGAGTGTATCACCCTGGTGTCCCTGTGTTTAGGAGATCAGACTGTGTGGTGTGTATATAAGTGTATCACCCTGGTGTCCCTGTGTTTAGGAGATCAGACTGTGTGGTGTGTATATAAGTGTATCACCCTGGTGTCCCTGTGTTTAGGAGATCAGACTGTGAGGTGTGTATATAAGTGTATCACCCTGGTGTCCCTGTGTTTAGGAGATCAGACTGTGTGGTGTGTATATAAGTGTATCACCCTGGTGTCTCTGTGTTTAGGAGATCAGACTGTGTGTTGTGTATATAAGTGTATCACCCTGGTGTCCCTGTGTTTAGGAGATCAGACTGTGTGGTGTGTATAGAAGTGTATCACCCTGGTGTCCCTGTGTTTAGGAGATCAGACTGTGTGGTGTGTATAGAAGTGTATCACCCTGGTGTCCCTGTGTTTAGGAGATCAGACTGTGTGGTGTGTATAGAAGTGTATCAAATTGCTCCACAGCAATAAAACTCACATTAATGTTTGTATAGACATCAGTATATGAATATATAAATTAGTCTGTGTAAATAAAATACTTTGGTCTGTTTCCAAATCATTTATTCAGTTACACAAAGAGGTGTCAATAGGTCATGAAATAACCTAAAAAATCCCTGGTAATGCCCCGGCCACCAGCCATGCCCCTAGAAACACCCCCTAAAACAAAAGTGTCCCTCTTTGGCAATTTGAAATGTTGTTAGGTATGGTTTATCACTTCTCCAATTCCCATACCTGGGAACTCTCCGGATTTGCCCCGGAGACTCCGGTTCTGACAGAGCTTTACCGGGTCTCCGGGGCAGAGGCAGATTCCTCTGGATGTGGAGAGTTTCTGTTGAAACTCTGCCCACATCTGCTTTTTCTCCCGTTGTGCCTCCGTCCCCAGCCTTCTGTGTGACACATTTAACCCTCTGAGTGGCAGAGTGGTACGGAATGCATTGCTTTGCAATGCATTCCGTACCACTCTGGCACTCAAAGGGTTAAAAAAAACCAACACTCGAGTTAAGCCCCGCCCCTTTTTGACGCGATTAGCGTCAATTTTGTTACCCCCTTCTGAACAGAGGACTACCCTCCGGGTAGCCCTCAACTAAAAGTTCCCAGGTATGCCAATTCCTGTCTTATTCTATGGAGCCTATGCACTAAGATTTCTTCAGCTCTGGTGATCTCAGTGAGTAGGTTCTATAGAATAACGTAGCAGCTGGAGATGTGATAAATTGGAGAAGTCGTCACCACTTTATCACCTCTTTATCACTGCTAATTGAATCTCCCCCCTGGTAATGATGTCAGCGGCCATTTTTTCTGAGACCCATGCAAATGACGACAGCTAGCCTAAAACAGTGCTAGGCATTATCCCAGGTGCATGGCTTGTCAGACCTGTTCTGCCCCAAAAAGTCACCCAGATTTGTGTTTGTAAAGAATCTGCAATCCTGTCCTTATTCGTATGCAAATAAAAGAATTTGTGTGTCTGCAGTTTAAGCCAACACAATAAGCTCCCTACTTATTTTTAACCCTATCACCTATAAAGAACTTTGTGGATTTGAAAGTGTTTTCAAAAGTCGACATACCTCCCAATATTTCAAGTGGCCAAAGAGGGACACTTTTATTTTAGGTGGATTTGCTGGGGGCATGGCTGGTGGGCCAGGGATTTTAAGGTTATTTCATGACCTACTGATACCTCTTTGTGTAACTAAATTATTTAGAACAACGCCAAAGTATTCTGTTTACACAGACTGATTTATAAACATATATACTGACATTTAAATAAACATTAATGTCCGTTTTATTGCTGTGGAGCAATGTGATACACTTATATATGCACCACACAGTCTGACCTCCTAAACAGACGGACACCAGGGTGATACACTTATATACACACCACACAGTCTGATCTCCTAAACACAGGGACACCAGGGTGATACACTTATATACACACCACACAGTCTGATCTCCTAAACACAGGGACACCAGGGTGATACACTTATATACACACCACACAGTCTGATCTCCTAAGCACAGGGACAGCAGGGTGATACACTTCTATACACACCACACAGTCTGATCTCCTAAACACAGTGACACCAGGGTGATACACTTCTATACACACCACACAGTCTGATCTCCTAAACACAGGGACACCAGGGTGATACACTTCTATACACACCACACAGTCTGATCTCCTAAACACAGGGACACCAGGGTGATACACTTATATACACACCACACAGTCTGATCTCCTAAACACAGGGACACCAGGGTGATACACTTGTATACACACCATACAGTCTGATCTGCTAAACACAGGGACACCATGGTGATACACTTATATACACACCACACAGTCTGATCTCCTAAACAAAGTGACACCAGGGTGATACACTTCTATACACACACCACACAGTCTGATCTCCTAAACACAGGGACACCAGGGTGATACACTTCTATACACACCACACAGTCTGATCTCCTAAACACAGGGACACCAGGGTGATACACTTCTATACACATCACACAGTCTGATCTCCTAAACACAGGGACACCAGGGTGATACACTTATATACACACACCACACAGTCTGATCTCCTAAACACAGGGACACCAGGGTGATACACTTCTATACACACCACACAGTCTGATCTCATAAACACGGGGACACCAGGGTGATACACTTCTATACACACCACACAGTCTGATCTCCTAAACACAGGGACACCAGGGTGATACACTTCTATACACACCACACAGTCTGATCTCCTAAACACAGGGACACCAGGGTGATACACTTATATATACACCACACAGTCTGATCTCCTAAACACAGGGACACCAGGGTGATACACTTATATACACACCACACAGTGTGATCTCCTAAACACAGGGACACCAGGGTGATACACTTCTATACACACCACACAGTCTGATCTCCTAAACACAGGGACACCAGGGTGATACACTTCTATACACACCACACAGTCTGATCTCCTAAACACAGGGACACCAGGGTGATACACTTATATATACACCACACAGTCTGATCTCCTAAACACAGGGACACCAGGGTGATACACTTCTATATACACCACATAGTCTGATCTCCTAAACACATGGACACCAGGGTGATACACTTATACACACACCACACAGTCTGATCTCCTAAACACAGGGACACCAGGGTGATACACTTATATACACACCACACAGTCTGATCTCCTAAACACAGGGACACCAGGGTGATACATTTATATACACACCACACAGTCTGATCTCCTAAACACAGGGACACCAGGGTGATACACTTCTATACACACCACACAGTCTGATCTCCTAAACACAGGGACACCAGGGTGATACACTTCTATACACACCACACAGTCTGATCTCCTAAACACAGGGACACCAGGGTGATACACTTATATACACACCACACAGTGTGATCTCCTAAACACAGGGACACCAGAGTGATACACTTCTATACACACCACACAGTCTGATCTCCTAAACACAGGGACACCAGGGTGATACACTTCTATACACACCACACAGTCTGATCTCCTAAACACAGGGACACCAGGGTGATACACTTCTATAAACACCACACAGTCTGATCTCCTAAACACAGGGACACCAGGGTGATACACTTCTATACACACCACACAGTCTGATCTCCTAAACACAGGGACACCAGGGTGATACACTTCTATACACACCACACAGTCTGATCTCCTAAACACAGGGACACCAGGGTGATACACTTATATACACACACCACACAGTCTGATCTCCTAAACACAGGGACACCAGGGTGATACACTTCTATACACACCACACAGTCTGATCTCATAAACACGGGGACACCAGGGTGATACACTTCTATACACACCACACAGTCTGATCTCCTAAACACAGGGACACCAGGGTGATACACTTCTATACACACCACACAGTCTGATCTCCTAAACACAGGGACACCAGGGTGATACACTTATATATACACCACACAGTCTGATCTCCTAAACACAGGGACACCAGGGTGATACACTTCTATATACACCACATAGTCTGATCTCCTAAACACATGGACACCAGGGTGATACACTTATACACACACCACACAGTCTGATCTCCTAAACACAGGGACACCAGGGTGATACACTTATATACACACCACACAGTCTGATCTCCTAAACACAGGGACACCAGGGTGATACATTTATATACACACCACACAGTCTGATCTCCTAAACACAGGGACACCAGGGTGATACACTTCTATACTCACCACACAGTCTGATCTCCTAAACACAGGGACACCAGGGTGATACACTTCTATACACACCACACAGTCTGATCTCCTAAACACAGGGACACCAGGGTGATACACTTATATACACACCACACAGTGTGATCTCCTAAACACAGGGACACCAGAGTGATACACTTCTATACACACCACACAGTCTGATCTCCTAAACACAGGGACACCAGGGTGATACACTTCTATACACACCACACAGTCTGATCTCCTAAACACAGGGACACCAGGGTGATACACTTCTATAAACACCACACAGTCTGATCTCCTAAACACAGGGACACCAGGGTGATACACTTCTATACACACCACACAGTCTGATCATCTAAACACAGGGACACCAGGGTGATACACTTCTATACACACCACACAGTCTGATCTCCTACACACAGGGACACCAAGGTGATACACTTCTATACACACCACACAGTCTGATCTCCTAAACACAGGGACACCAGGGTGATACACTTCTATAAACACCACACAGTCTGATCTCCTAAACAGACGGACACCAGGGTGGGAAAGAGGAACAGAGGGATTTGGTTCTCAAAGACGGACTGTCCCTCCTAAAGAGTGACACTTGGGAGGCATGAAATCCCCTCTATATGTTGTAGTTGCCATTTGTGTAATTTAGAAAACTTTATTTTGAATTACATTTATAGATTACTGACACTTAACTCTTTCAGTGTTAGGAGAGCTGGGCAATAGTGTGTTGTTTAGTAGTGTCAGTAATTGGGGGATATAATAATAAAACAGGAAGTACCTGCACAGCGTGCCTTAATTATAATAATATATAATGCTAAATAAATAAAAAAAAATAGTTTTCCAAATAAAAAATGGCTAATACAGCATACGGGTGACTTTGAAAGCTGTTTCAAAATTGTCAGTGTTTTTTTTTAGGTGATAGGTTCTCTTTAAACAAAGAACAATATATTCTGCCTGGTTGTTACAATGAAAAGAAAAGCAAAGTGACAAGCTATGAACGTTTCACCAAAAACAAGGTGCAATAAGCCCTGTTCGTGACAGTTTACCATCTAGAGGGATTACAGCAATCATCCTGTGTGTGTGCCAATTAAGTCTCACTGTTATCACACTGTCGGCTAGTCGTCCAACCTGATATTATTCTAAGGGAGCTGATATCATCTCTTGTTATGTTGTTCAGTTGCTCTTTAAAAATAAGTCCAAACTCCAGCAATTCTAGGGCAAAGAAAAAAGAATTGGGAGACATAAAGCACCCCGTTGAGTGGAATGAGGCTTTTAATTTAACCCCTTGAATGCTAGACAGGTCTCCAATTGCGTTGGAGACCTCTCTAGCATTCATGGGGTTAAAAGCTCCATTTAAATCAGCGTGTATTTTTGGAATCATCATCATTTTTCCCCTGCAGAGAAGTTGGATTGTCCAAAAATTGTTCCCTTTTGCACTTACACTTAAAGCGGAACTTTCACTCAAATTAACCCCCCCCCAAATAATTATTCATACAACGATATGGATACCAATACTTGTATTATCCTGAATAAGTCCAGCATCATTGAGAAATCCATCTTGTTCGGAGACTCACCGGCAGACTACTTGCTGTAGAGGTATTTGTGCTTCTGCGCCGTCAGTCACTTCCTGTATGTTGTCATGATTACTAATTAGATTGTAAGCTCCTTGGGTCTCCTTGTAGCAGGTTGCCCTTCCCAGTGTTTGATCCCCTTTGCTGCACTTAGGGTTGCCACCTTTTCTTCAAAAACATACCGGCCATGGCATTCCCTCCATAGACTTAACATTGGAAAGAATACCGGCTGGGTGGCAACCCTAGCTGTACTTTCCTCCCACAAATAATGCAATGATCGCACTTCAGCCTGATGCTCTGATCCCTGTCCAGTATTTATGTATTATACTATTACAGTGTCTGTAAAGTGCTGTGTTCATGTAAGGAGCTTTATAAATACACATAATGTGGATAACATTATTTTACCATTATACAAATCATTGGTAAGACCTCACCTTGAGTATGCAGTGTAATTTTGGGCACCGGTTCTGAAAAAGGATATACTAGAACTAGAGATGGTACAGCAGAGAGCAACAAAATTAATTAAGGGAATGGAGGACTTGACATATGAGGAACGACTAAACAAACTTGGTTTATTTACTCTAGAGAAAAGACGACTAAGAGGAGACCTTATCACATTGTACAAGTATATGAGAGGTCAATACAAGGATCTCTGCGGTCAGCTATTTATTCCAAGGCCTGATCAGGTGACCAGGGGACACCCTTTGAGATTAGAGGAAAGGAGGTTTAAACTTCAGCAGAGGAAGGGTTTTTTTACGGTAAGGTCTGTCAAATTGTGGAATTCCTTGCCCAGGGAGGTAGTTATGGCAGATACAATGGATACATTTAAGAGAAGATTAGATACATTTCTTTCAAAAGGGAACATACAGTGTTATACTGTTTATCAGTAGGCAGATCAGGAAGGTCTGATAAAGACTAATTTAAGTCTCAGTTACTGAGGTATGAGGCGAAGGTTGAACTTGATGGACTTGTGTCTTTTTTCAACCTAATTTACTGTTTTACTATGTTACATACATACATACATACAAAAGGTCCAAAAAAAGCTCCAAAAGCTGGGTAACCTGAGGTTACATAACCCTGTTTTAAGCAATTGAAATTAAAGAGGTGTTCAAAGCATTTCTTTGCAAGGTGACACACATCCTCTTAGGCAGTCAGACAATTAATATGACCCAGTGGGTGAATACACATAAAATACAAGTCCAATCACACAGACTGCTTCAGATAAAAGTTTAGGAAAGGAGTGTTCTCTCTCCTCCTACCCCCCTGCAGGGATCTCTTTCCTAGTAAACAAACCAAGATCTATTCCTTAAAGCCCACACTAATTATCCACATTGTTCGTTATCTGTGCTTCGAGCCACCGCCTGGCTAATGATTGACACATAAAGAATTAGATATTGATTAGTAAGACCAGAATGAGAGCAAAGGGAGGGAGGTGCCTTTTACTGATTTATGTCCCTTTCATATGAATAGTGATACCTGACAACTATCCATACCTCTCTACATTTCAAATGGCTAAAGAGGGACCTTTGTGTTTTAGTAAGTGTTGCTGGGGGTGTGGCTGGTGCGCAAGGCATTACCAAGAATTTTTAGGTTATTTCATGACCTACTGACACCTCTTTGTGTAACTGAATAAATGATTTAGAACGAGACCAAAGTATTTTATTTACAGAGTAATTTCTAAACACATATACTGACGTTTACACAGACATTAAAGTGATTTGTATTGCTGTGCAGCAATGCGATACACTTATATACACACCACACAGTCTGATGTCCTAAACACAGGGACACCAGGGTGATACACTTATATACACACCACACAGTCTGATCTCCTAAACACAGGGACACCAGGGTGATACACTTATATACACACACCACACAGTCTGATCTCCTAAACACAGGGACACCAGGGTGATACACTTATATACACACCACACAGTCTGATGTCCTAAACACAGTGACACCAGGGTGATACACCTATATACATACCACACAGTCTGATCTCCTAAACACAGGGACACCAGGGTGATACACTTCTATACACACCACACAGTCTGATCTCCTAAACACAGGGACACCAGGGTGATACACTTATATACACACCACACAGTCTGATCTCCTAAACACAGGGACACCGGGGTGATACACTTATATACACACCACACAGTCTGATCTCCTAAACACAGGGACACCAGGGTGATACACTTATACACACACACCACAGTCTGATATCCTAAACACAGGGACACCAGGGTGATACACTTCTATACACCTCTACATTTGAGCCTCTGCCACATCTAGAAAAAAACCTTAATACAGGGATTGGCTTTATATGACCATCTCTGTTCAAATGAGTTCCGATACTCCCATTGACTAGGATTGTGGGTTTATGCAGGGCATGGAGTGTGCTCTGCAGATAACTCACCTCCCAGCCATTCAGTATCTAGCTGGAGGGGCCACGGATATGCAGAACATCACCCCTTAAGCTAGCCAATCTTTGGCTAGCTGGAAGGGTGATGTTCATACCTGGGAACTTTTCACTTGAGGGTGCCCGGAGGACAACCCTCTAGTGCCGATGAGGGTAGAGAAATGACGCGATTCGTGTCATTAAAAAGGGGCAGGGCTTAATCGCGGGGGGGGGCGGACTAGTAAACTAAAAAAAAAAACATATAGAATACTCTAGGGGAGAGCTGGAAGAGGGCACAGAGTGGGATTGAGCAGAAGTTGGCAGGGTTTCCTCACAACCAGAGGTAATTCATTGTCAAACCTGGAGTCTCCGGGGCAAAACTGGAGAGTTCCCAGGTATGGTGATGTTACACATATCCATGACCTCTCCAGCTAGATGATGATTGGCTGGGAGGTGAGGTTACTGCAGTGGATGTTCCGTGTCATACGTAACCCCACAATCCCAGTCAGTTGGACCACGGGAACTCATTTTAACAGGGAATGGCCATATAAAAGCCAATCTCTGTTAATTTGTTCCCAAAATCTGACTCGGCAAAGGCCCGAGGAGTCTTAATGGGAGGTTTTTGGGGGTTTTTTGTAAGTGAGATGGAGGCAATGGTAGCAGGGAACTAGAAGTGTTTTGTTTTTTTGTTTTTTTCCTTACAAGATGCTGAAGGACCAGTGCGTCAAGGACACCACTGGACCTGTGACATAAAGGTGTTATACTTGTTGACAACGTGCATGTGAATGAATGATTGAACAAACAAAACAAATGTACGTGTATGAAAGTATTGAGGTGTTGGTTATATTTCTGGAATTGCGTGTTTCATGCCAAAGTGTTCTTATTTAAATCTGAATGTCTGAAACATGCAATTTTCTTTAAATTTTCCATTTGTTAAGACATGAATGCATGAATCTAATAGACATACACAGCAACAGAGGTGTAAGTAACTACAGTGGGTGCAGTTGTGTCAGGGCCCAGCATCAGAGTATCCTACCTGTCCCAGGGGCCCGAAAGGCTGTACTTATTCCTCTGCGTAAACATTTTTGCAATAAGGGACCATAAAATGTTTACAATGGGGGCCTTCCAATGACTAGTAAAATCACTGCCCAGTGATTAACCCTCTGAGTGCCACAGAGGTATTCAGCGCATTGCAACACAATGTGTTGGATACCGCTCTGGCACTCAAAGGGGTTAATTTTACATGACAAGACAGTATAAGGTCATTTAACCCTTTGAGTACCAGAGAGGTACCCAACACATACATATTTGGCACTCAAAGGGTTTAAAGACAATTTCAAGCCAACACATTATATATATATTTTCTATCATTTGTCAGATGTTGGAAGGTATGAGGATTTGACCTCCCGCACATGGTAAGATTGCTTAGTTACATGACTTCATGCAGTGGGTGATGTCTGTTCTGGTAAGCGAGTGCAGTTTTAGGTCTGTTATACGAGGATTCTGCTGGCGTAGCGCTGCACAGTACTGTTGGCCACTCGGGAGGTTTGGGTATGTATTCAATAAGTCGACAGTCTACTTGAATAGAAAAGAAGAGTGAATCTAAATAAAGCAAGCTTTTATCTGAACAGAAATGGGGGTCTAAATGAGGCAAGTGTGTGAATGAATAGAAAAGTGGATGGATATTAATAAGAAAAGCAATTGCCTGTATAATAAAGGGTATGTTGGGTGGATGGGGTGGTGTGTGTGACAAATCTAAGCAAGACATTTGTCTACTCCAAATAGGAGGGGGGAAGAACCAATCCAGAATAAGGCAAGCAAGTAAACTGGTGTGTGTGTGTGTGTGTGTGTGTGTGTGTGTGTGTGTGTGTGTGTGTGTGTGTGTGTGTGTGTGTGTGTGTGTGTGTGTGTGTGTGTGTGTGTGTGTGTGTGTGTGTGTGTGTGTGTGTGTGTGTGTGTGTGTGTGTGTGTGTGTTAAATAAGGTACTTGTCTTGTATGTATATAGATGTGGGGGCAGGGGCAGATTGGGAGGGGTAGGCTTGTGTGTTTGTGTATAAAGTAGGTTGGTGTTTGGATGTATGTGTGGAGGTAGGTGTATGTGTGATAGTTGTGTGTATGGGGGAGACAGGTGTGTATGTGTTTGGGTTAAGCAGTTTGGTGTGTGTGTGTAGAGACATGCAGGTTGGGGTGTCTATAGGTGTGTGTGTAGAGACATGCAGGTTGGGGTGTGTGTATAGGTGTGTGTGTGTGTGTGTATGTGTGGAGGAGTAGGCAGTTTTGTGTGTGTAACAGATTGTTTTGTGTGTGTGTAAATAGGTTGGTGTGTATAAGTGTGTGTATGGGAGAACAGGTTGGTTGGTGTGTGTGTGTGTGTGTGTAAGTAGGTTGGTGTGTATAGGCATACCTGGGAACTGTCCGGATTTGCCCTGGAGACTACGGTTCTGACAGAGCTTTACCGGGTCTCCGGGGCAGAGGCTGATGCCTCCGGATGTGGAGAGTTTCTATTGAAACTCTGCCACATCTGCTTTTTCTCCTGTTGTGCCTCCCTCCCCAGCCTTCTGTGTGACACATTTAACCCTCTGAGTACCAGAGTGGTACGGAATGCATTGCTTTGCAATGCATTCCGTACCACTCTAGCACTCAAAAGGTTAAATCCCCCCCAACACTCGAGTTAAGCCCCCCCCCTTTTTGACGCGATTAGCGTCATTTTTGTTACCCCCTGCTGAACAGAGGACTACCCTCCGGGTAGCCCTCAACTGAAAGTTCCCAGGTATGTGTATAGGTGTGTGTATAGGTGTGTGTGTGTAAGTAGGTTGGTGTGTGTATATAGGTGTGTGTGTGTGTGTGTATAGGTATGTGTGTGTATATATAGGTGTGTGTGTGTGTGTGTGTGTGTGTAAGTAGGTTGGTGTGTATGGGGGCAAGCAGGTTGGCGTGTGTATATAGGTGTGTGTGTGTATATATAGGTGTGTGTGTGTGTGTGAAGGGGCAGACAGTTTGGTGAGTGTGTGTAATTCTAATCTCAATCCATTATCTGCTGTTGATCTTGTCACCTAACACAAACACACATAAACAGAAGTAAACAAACAGTAGCTGGAACATGGCTGTCAATACATTCATCAGGATGACAAGTTTACAACCAAACTGTGTGGTTTGTGGAGCAAAGAAATCACTTTTACAGATGCTGGGCTGTGAGTAAAGAACTTACCATGGTAGAGGAACCATTTTCCTTCCCTGTTGTTACCGTTCCCTTAGTTCAGGCTTATGATAAATACACCCTGCAGGGTTGTATTGGAATGTATTTTTCTAAATAAGTGTCCTGTATTAACATTTCAATTGTTGCCACTCTGGCACTCAAAGGGTTAACTGCACTGGACCCCACTCTATCAGGCAAAGGGTTAAAAGCCCAAAAATACCTTTCTGGCACTCAAATGGTTAAGATTTTTTTTTTTTAACCCTTTCAGTGTCATTGCTTTTTGATTTTCATATGGCCTTTGGATGCTGGAAACCGTTTTAACCCTTTGCATGCCAGGAAGGTATTCTGGCACGCAAAGAGTTAAAGGGGGCTAAGAGAGGTCTCCAACGCATTGTGCATCCAAGGCCATACCTCCCAATTGTCCCTCTTTGAGACCCAAATCCCTCTGTCCCTCTTCTCCACCCTGGTGTCCTCCTTTATGAAATCAGACTGTGCGGTGTGTATATAAGTTTATGTCATTGCTTCACAGCAATAATACTCACATTAATATCTGTATGAACGTCAGTATATGCGTATATAAATTAGTCTTGTTCTAAATCATTTATTCAGTTGCACAAAGAATTGTCAGTAGGTCATGAAATAATCTAAACATTCTCAGTAATGCCCCACGCACTAGCTACGCCCCCAGGAACACCATCTAAAACACCAGTGTCCCTCATTGGCATCCGGAGTCCCGGACCTCTGCCCTGGAGACCCTGCAAAGCAGTGTCAAAACCGGAGTTTCTGGGGCAAATCCAAAGAGTTCCCAGGTATGCTCATTGGCCATTTGAAATGTTGGGAGGTATGTCCAAGGCAGTGGAATGACTAGTCATTTGAGGAGCCCTGGTGCTAATATTTCATTGGGCCCCAAAACAAAAATATTTACACTGTGGCATAACCAGAACCTACTGGGCCCTTAATCAGATGCCCCCCACATAGGGTGACCACATTCCCGTTCTGCCATTCCGGGACGTGGTCACCCTACTGAAAAGCCTCTTCATCGCCACGTTGCCCTACCTTGAGTCCCTGGTGGTCTAGCGGTGTGGAAAGTGCTCTGTGCCTCCTACGGCACAGAGCTGAAGCTCCCGCGCGCTGTGCTCAGTAATGCAGAGCGCTGGGAGATGATGTCATCTCCCAGCGCTCTGTATTACTAGAGCGCTTGCCTCCAGGAGATCAGGTAAGCTGCATTGCCGTCCTGGATGTCAGCCTGCATGCGGTGTGTCATATCATGGACGCAGCGAGGGAGCGCTGGTTTATGCTACCAAGCTCTCCCTCGCGGCGTCCATGATGTGACACACCGCTTGCAGGCTGACATCCAGGGTGGCTTAGCTTCATTCCGGGACACTTCATTGTCCCGGTTGGAGATGACCCGGGACGCGGGACATAGCCCTGAAATAAGGGACAGTCCCGGACGTTCCGGGACCCGTGGTCACCCTACCCCCACACCTTGGGTGATGGGCCCTGGCACAACTGCACTGCTGGTATTTACACCCCTGATCCAAAGGGGTTAAAAATAAGCTCTGAACACACTCTTTGAACTGTTTTATTTTTTTTTAACCCCGCAAACAATGTAAAATAACAGAAAGGCAACTGAAGAAAAGGACAAAAACATATGACGCACAAGGACCGCCTTCTGCAGGAGAGAAAGTCTTGTGTACATTGCAGTGAACCGTGTGCCCAGTGCCCCCGGCTGAGTTTCCTGTCCGGTCCCTCCTCACATTCTTACACCTCCTCTCACTCCCTATTCAGCCTGCTGCTATATTTATCTCCAGCTGTATAGGCTGATGCCTCTGATCCCACAGGGTGTACAAAGGAAAGGAGCCCTCTATGTTCGGCAGAAGGCACTGTACAACATACCAGGCTGATCTACTAAGAAACAGTGGTGCAATTCTGGAGGAAACCAGGTGCAAAACCAAGAATAAGGGAATATACTCTCACTCGCCTTTCAACATGCTTTATTGATATAGTGCACAATACCGATAAAGCTTGTTGAATATTGTAAAAGTCAATGAGTGCTGGTGTTCATTCTTGCTTTTGTTGATCTGCAAACGGGAGCAGCCATGTTAGTAACAGGAGGATCAGACTGTACCAGAAGAAAAAAAATACAAATTCCCCAAACTTCCATTGATGTGACTGGGGATTTTAAACTATTGAAATCTATTGTGGTCTCCAACGCATTGCTTTGCAATGACTGGAGACCTCTTTAGCACTCAAGGGGTTAAAAAAAGACTTTAAATAAAACAGGACATTTTAGTTTTTTGTTCTCCATGGTGCATTCGGTTTGCCACAGATTTGCACAACTTTCCTGAGTACACCATCCTCCAAAAGGAACCCTTTGGGTGCCAGAAAGCTATGGAGCCCAATGTGTTGTATACACCTCTGGTATTCAAAGGGTTAAGACAATAAGTGGTACATTTCCCTCTGTTCCTTTAGGGATTTATTGAAAGGATGATACACACATCAAAAGTTTACATGTTGTGTGTCTTTTCCTATGGAGTATAACAAAATATATTACAGCAGAAATGTGCATTTTCTTTTATTGGAGTTTGAAGGGACATTACTGCCTCTTAAGAATGACCCCACATAGCTTACTATGATCAGAAAATCCTAATGGCCCCTTTAAATGGATAGTAATACTTAAATATTACTATCCACCATATTGTAGCCCTTTAAAAACTGAGTAAAATGAGCCCAGCGGCATCTCTCAAACTCTCATGGTTTGAGAGATACCCGCTTTCAAAGTTCCATCTTTTTGTCTTTTCCCCTGACGTCAGCGTTCTAGCTGACAGCAGGGGAATCCTCTCCTGGGATCAACTGGCGGCTTTGCAGCAGAGCCGAGATCATGGTAATAAAAAAAAAATTCTTCACTAAAAAGGTCTTCTATGTGTGCTTGGTTTGCAAGCACACATAGAAGACCTTTTAAGATAAGGGTTTCTTTTTATTACCACGATCTCGGCTCTGCTGCAAAGCCTCCGCCGGTCCTGGGCCGGATTCCCCTGCTGTCAGCTAGAACGCTGATGTCAGGGGAGAGGGAACTTTGAAAGCAGATATCTCTCAAACCATAAAGGTTTGAGAGATGCCGTCGGACTCATTTTACTCAGTTTTTGAAGGGCTACAAGATGGGGGATACTCATTTTTAAGTATTACTATCCCTTTAATCTTTGCCCTTGTACCCTGGTTCAGTAGGCAACATCTTCAGTTAGGCCTGAAAGGCGTGTCCATGGGTGTGGACATAACTCTTTTGCTGGCAGAAATCCTGGACCCAAAACTCCACCCACTGTAGTACTGAAATCTTCTGCAGGATCATACCCTCTGCCTGCTTCAGTTTGGGGGACACACAGACACATGGAAGTCACGGGAGTCTTACCAGTAGAGTCATGTCCACCTCTTGGGATAGACATTCAGGACTGACTGAAGAGGTTTTCTTTGGAACCAATGTAGAACTGCACAAATCATAGCAACCAATAGGATTTTCAAATTATCTCTTTAAGCAAGGAGACATATTCATGGTGGTAATTAAGATTTTCTGGTCATAGTAAAGTAAATAGTGGATATTAATAGTGCTAGTTCTCCTTTAAAATGTCTCATCATCATTAACCCGTTGAGCACCAGAGAGGTACACAATGCAATGCGTTGTGTACCTCTCTGGCACTCAAAGTGTTACATTTTATAAGGTTGCTGTTGTTATTACAGTCAAGGGATAGCTCTGATCAGCAAAAAAGCTGTCTGCCATTGTCCTCAACCAACAGATGACGGAGAATGATGGAAGCTGTAGTCCGACAGCAGCTGGATGGCCTCAAGATGGCCCTTGGTCTAACACAATGGAAGGCCGCAGTGTTTTTGGAGGGCAATCATGCAGAGCGACACATTCATGCGAGTAACCTTTGCACAGGCTGGGAGATTGTGTTCCACCCGGTGACACTCTCTCCTTTGAAGTGATATTAGATCCCATGAATGACAGCCCTGCCTACAAGGCCGATGACATTTTACTATGGGGCAATGACCAAACGCACATCTTGGTAGGTCATATGTATAATAGCAAAAGTGGAGCAATTCTGGTATAAATCAACTGCATCACAGGGAGTAACTTCTTCCAAAATTCCCACTGGTTTAACCCTTCGAGTGCCAGTGGGGTTGTGAACGCATTGCTCTGTACTCAAAGGGTTAAATATGTTTATTTAACCTCTAAGCTGCTACAAAAGGTCTTGCAATGCGTTGGAGATGTATATCATTCAATGGTTTAAGAGTAGGCTGACCAGATCTCACCTTTAAAGAGAAAGTAATACTTTGTTCTATCTTTATTTTATTTTGTAGGCATTAAAGAAACATGAAGAACGATATAAATTATCTCTCAAACCTTTATGGTTGGAGAGATATTCACAAGCAAAGTTTCCCTTCCCGCCCCTTTTACCTAGTGTAAGCCATCTCTTCTCAGATGTGGAATCCAGTCCATAGACCAGACAGATAACAGCAGGGGACAATCTTCTTCCTATGAGAACAATGAAAGCCCTGTCCCCCTTGACAAGTTTTTCAGGTTTTTCCCTTATCTTAATTGAAGATTGTCCCTCTCTGCAGTCTACCTGGGCACCTCCCTTCTGATCTGGCTGAACAGTGTTACATCAGTAAAGGGGCGGGAGGGGGATACTTTGTCATTGAATTACTCTTGTACTACAACTCTGACAGAATAGAAATAACACTCTCCATGGACCAAATACTATGAAGATTAATTAGAGCTGCTTTTATTATAAAACATTACTATCCTTTTAACCGGGGACACATAGGAAATAGGAATATTTCAGTACTTCAATTAAATCAAAGCAGTCCTGTAGTATGCATTTTTCCTATGCATCCCCGGTTAAAGGAGAGGCCTGGTCACCCTAGTTAAGAGCTCCATTTAAAGGAGCAGTAAACTTTTTATATGGAAAAACATATATTGTAGGGCATTTCATGTGGAGTAAAATAAGGGTACTCCTACTGCTGACAGATGCATATTTCCAAAGTTATTACTGTTTAAACCTGTGTTTTCTTACAGCAGCAGTGCCCTCTAGTGGTCAAATTCTAATTAGTTATCCTGTTACATTCTAATGGAGAGGAAAGTCAGTGACATACAGTTCTCCATAGAATGTGATAGTAACTGGTGAGTCACTTCTTGTCAGAACTATCAGGAAGTAAACACAGTAAATTCCTGATTATTCGAACTGGTATATTGTTTGAATAAAACAACCGACAGCAGTGGGAGTGATCTTGTTTTATTCAGCAGGAAAAGTACTATAACATGAAAGTTTTCGTAAAAAAAAAAAGTTTACTGCTCCTGTAAAAGGATAGTAATGGTTAGGTACGAATGGAAGATTGAATCCTCTACATACTTTTGTAATGGTCCATAATGTTGCAGTTTTCTTTTTATTCTTCTATAATAAAGTGTCCCCCTTCTTCCTCTTTTCCATATGTCATGAATCATACACTCAGATCTGGAATCCAATCAGCGGACCAGACAGATCGCAACGAGGGACAATCTTCTGTCTATCAGTATAAAGAAAATCCTGCCCTTCTTGACAAAGGAGACAGGTTTTTCCTTATGCTGACACAAGATTGTCCCTCATTGTGATCCATCTGGACCGGCTTGCAGTTCTTAGGGCATGATTTGTGATGTATGGAAAAGGGGCGGGAGGAGGGACACTTTAAAGGAACAGTAATGGTTGATTTTAGATAAGTTTAATCTTGTAGAAATTAAAAATATTAATACAATGAGGTATGTCCCATCTCTCAAACATGTACAGTGTGAGAGATATAGGCATCTAAAGGTCCCCACTCCCGCCCTGTCAGAGCTGTAGCTGACAGAAGCAGATCCTTGTCCGGGGAACAGGCCGGTGGCTCTTAAGCAAATAGCATTATATAGAAATAAATCATTGGAATGGTCTACAAAGTGTGCTTGCAAACCAGGCACACTATGTAGACCATTTCAACTAAGTATTTATTTTTAGATAATGTTATATCAGCTTTACTGAAGAGCCGCCGACCGGTCCCGGGATCTCCTTCTGTCAGCTACAATGCTGACGTCTATGAAAGGGATGGGAGGGGGGAACTTTAGATGCTTATATCTCTCAAACTATACACGTTTGAGAGATGGGACATACCTCATTGCATTCATATTTTTAATATCTACAAGGTAACATTTTGGTAAAAACAACCATTACTATCCCTTTAATATGGAATAAAAAGAAAACGGCAATGTTACGGACCATTACAAAGGTACAAATCGTTATACAAAAGTATGTAGACAAATCAATCTTCCATTCATGCCTAGCTATTACTATCCCTGTAAATCAATGGAGATTTGTCTTTGATCTCTGCAGTCTAGTGGGTTTGCTCCATTTTTGTTTTTTCATATGATTCAGAAGGGAATATGTACAAAGTAAAAAGAGCTTTAATACCGGAGCAAACCAACTGTACTATAAGGGACAAATAAACGGTATTGTTCCCCTTTGAATCAATATGAATCAGAGAAATTGTTATCTGCTGATAATAGTGCAGTTGGTTTACCCCAGAATTGTCCTATTTTGTATTTATGTATGTATATTTTTATGTGTACGCAGCACCTTACAACAGTAGTTTGTTACAATAAATAAATGGGGATAAAATAAGTGTTGCCATCACAGAAACTATAGGAGAGAAGTCCCTGCCCCAAGGAGCTTACATTTTTTCTTTGTGGTTTTCTGGCTAGAGGTGCCTTTGAAAGGTTACCTTGCAGAAAGTAAGTGAAAGGGCTGCCCCGAGATACATGTCAGGGCATTGCCGCTGCTGTTGGGCTGCACGCAGCTATCTATATACAGGCGCGGTCTTATCTCAGCAGTTGCTAGGAGACGGTCTAATCTCAGCAGTCATGAGGACTCCTAGACAGGCAAAGCAATAACGCTATATACAGGGTCCTGATAACAAACAGCTAACAGGCCACCACTCTGGAAGGGAAATTGGGAAGACAAGGGTGTTACGGTTATGAAAGCCGGGCGCTCATTCCCAGTGACCCTGATGTACTAAGGAAAATTTAGCAAAGCAATGCATTAGAGACACTGCTAGAATTCAAGCACATAAAAGTCCTTTTTAACTCCTTGAGGATGAGTGGGGGACACAATGCGTTGTACGCCCCTACGAAAATTGCTGTTTGCTCTCGATGATGCAGTCAGTTTGCCCTAAACTGGTCCACATTTCTCTGCAAACAAGTGGCCCTTGGGGTCAGTGATGCATCTACAGGGGGCACGAGAGTGCAGTTGCAATGGGGCATGGCATCTAATGGAGCCCTTCGGCTCCCAGGGCCCAGTAAGTTCGAGCTGCAAACCTGGGAAAATATTTGTGTGTTAGGGGCCCAAAAATGTTTGCACCTATGGTACATTTAGTTTGCTCCAAAATTACACCACTTCATCCTCACTGCATTACGAGTGTCAACAGGGCTGGAATTCCCATTAAACAGTAGGCAATTGCCTGGGGTGCAAGGCGTTGAGGGGAGGGGCCTAAGCTCTTCTGACCACTCCCACATTTTGAGTTGTGGGTGTGGCCAGAGCTATCCCAAAGCCCCTGATTTACAGCAGCCAGTTTGTTAACCAGTTTACGTTCCCCTTTACAGGATATTAGTTAACCCCATGGATGCTAGAGAGGATTCCAAAACAAGGGGTTAAGCATACCTCCCAAGTGTCTCAAATCCCTCTGTCCCTCTTTTCTACCCTTTTGTCCCTCTTTTTAGGAAAGAATGAGTGGTGTGTATTACATTGCTCCACAGCTATAAAACATACATAAATGTGTTGTTAATTGTCAGTATTTGTGTTTATACATTAATATGGGCAATTAAAATACTTTGGTCTCACTCTAAATCATTTATCAGTTACACAAAGAGGTGCGGATGGGTCAAGAAATAACTTAAAAATTCTTGGAAATGCCCCGCCTACCAGCCACGCCCCCAGGAACACCACCTAAAACAGAAGTGTCCCTCTTTCGCCATTTGAAATATTGGGAGGTATGGGTTAAGAGTTTTTTGTGCGGAAGAAAAAGTGGCGTAATTCTGGGAAAAACTAACTGCACCATAGGGGTCAAATATAACATACACATTTAAATTATACACATGCATAAATTATACACATGCATAAATTATACACATGCATAAATTATACACATACATACATATATACATATATTATTCACATTTAAAGTATATTCTTTGCAATGTGTTGGAGCCCTCGCTAGCATTCAAGGGGTGAAATGCCCCATTTAATCAATGACATTTTTCATGTGTCCCATATGATATTGCCATGTAGGGCTGCCACCTTTTCTTCAAAAAAAATACCAGCCATGGCATTCCCTCCATAGACTTAACATTGGACAGAAGCCAATTTTTTACCGGCCTGCCAGTAAAATACCGGCTGAGTGGCAACCCTATTGCCATGTTAAACCAGAATGACTCCACCACTCTTTTGAACATTACACCCTGAAAGTACTTCCTGTGCCAGGCAAGAATAAGTGGGTCATGTGAGGAGTAGGGGTGTGGCTATGGGCGGAGCTAAAGGAGCCCTGAGTGCCTTTGCTAGGAGTGTCAAGTGCGAGGCAAATACTTATAAAGCCAATATACAAAAACATAATCAACGGGTATTTTATAGGGTCTCCCAAAAGATAAAATGCACTTCATCCAGACACCAGGAAATCTCATCCCATGTACATATATGGATCTGTGAGCCCAGTAACAGAGCATGGAGCCCAGACAACAGCTGCCAGCTCTGCACTGCTCAGTCCAAGCAAAGTGATTTTTTTTTTTTTTTCTGTTCATTTTCCCGATGTGACATGTGGAAAGTATTAGAGAAGCAGCCACAGCAGTTATTTGCGAGAAGAAAGAAAAGCTACTTGTGAGCAGATTCAGGTTTTTTGTGCTGAAAAGCTGAGGCCAGCATATTTAGAGCAGGACTAAGGGGGATATAGGCAAGATAATACCTTCTGATCTATGGAAACTTCAAGTAGCTTTTGTTTGCACAGTAATTGGATCTCATCAAATCCAAAGAATGTTCTAAGGACTGCAAAATTTACTAATATATATATATATATATAGATAGATAGATAGATATATCAGTGCTTAAAATTTGAAGTCCTTTGCTACTAGCCAGACCTGAAAAGTTACTCGCCACTGTAAGCCATAACATACCCACCAGGGCTGAATTTCTACTCACCAGGGCTACATTTTCACTCGCCATTGGCTAGTGGGGAGTGGAAATTTTGAGCTCTGATATATATATATATATATATATATATATATATATATATATATATATATAGCATTCAAAGGGTTAATTACCCTCCATGATATCCTTTACCCTTAAAAAAAAAAAAAACATGTTTATTACCGTCCATAAAGTCCCTTGGCCTTACCCTAAATACACAGACTGTTCTCTAGCTATGCCAGTGGGGCACCAAACACACTTCAGATAATAACACTAAATATCACAAAGAGTGGAAGTGCTCTAGGGTTTTTAGATTTGGATGCAAAAGAGATAATGCAGAAATCAACAACACATGACATATTACACCGTGTCGTCATTTATTCAACAAAAATAAAGCCAAAATGGAGAAGCCATGTGTAAAAAAGGAAGTACACCTTATGATTCAGTAGCTTGTAGAACCACCATTAGCAGCAATAACTTGACGTAATCCTTTTCTGTATGACTTTATCAGTCTCTCAAATAGTTGTGGAGGAATTTTGCAACCCCTATTGTTACGCACTGGATAAAGCCATAGGGGTAGGTATGACTGTAGGAATACTCAGGAGCTCTCCGGATCTGATCCTGTGATTCTAGTTGTTTACTTAAAGGGATTGTATTACTTCAATATTATTATCCCTCATAATGTAGCCCTTAATAAACTGAGTTAAATGACACCAGCGGCATCTCTCAAACCTTTATGGTGTAAGAGATAGCTGCTTTCAAAGTTTCCTCTCCCCTGACGTCAGCGTTCTGCTGCCAGCAGGAGAATCCGGTCTCTGAATCAAGCTGAGGCTCTTCAGCAGAGCCGATATCTCGTTATGGAAGGAAAAATTATTAATTGAAGCAGTAACCAAGCACACATAGAAGACTGTTTCAATGAATAATTTTTCCTTCCATAACGAGATATCGGCTCTGTTTAAGAACCTCCACTTGATTCAGAGACCGGATTCCCCTGCTGGAAGCAGAATGCTGACGTCAGGGGAGAGGAAACTTTGAAAGCGGCTATCTCTTACACCATAAAGGTTTGAGAGATGCCGCTGCTGTCATTTAACTCAGTTTATTAAGGGCTACAATATGAGGGATAGGAATTTTGAAGTAATACTATCCCTTAATTACCAGGATAGAAGCGGATTCTGAGGGCTCAGTGAGACGCCTTGTAACTCCGCTCACTTCACTGCCATTTCCAGTCACCTTCCACCCTGTTCTTCCCACTCTGCAATTTATGGGAAAACCCCATCCTCTCAATACCCCCCACACCAGTCAAACCCACTTTCGCTTTATGAAGTGAATCACATCATTTGGACATTCCCACCCTCACACCTTAGTGTACCTCCGTAGGCTTGGGACAAAAAAGTTCCCGGATAAGCTTATAGGGAACGAGTGATAGTGGTCCTTTTAATGGGACTTTTAAGCCCTGTTCCAGTTAATGGGTGTTTGGGAACTTTTTTTTTTTTCTTTTATGCATGAGAGGGGAAAAGGAGGACATGATACAAACACACACACACAATGTATCCGTGCATAGTTTTGTTTCTGCTCACAATGAACATGGAATTTCCTCTTGCAGTCATATTCACTGTAATAAAACATTCTCCTCTAACCACACACACATATCTCCTGCTGGTTGGAGGAAGCTGAGGTTAAGAAAGGCTGTGTTTATGTATATATTTTCGTGTATTTGCCTATGTGTGTGCGTGATGTACAAACATCTCAGGGATTCAACAGGGGAAAGAAGGAGCTAATCTATATAAAGTCACACGTAACAATACGAGAGATCTCTATTACATTGCAGAACAAAACACTGGACACCACTCTGCCACATAACACTTTTATTGCTAGAGAGGTATCAATGGGTTGGACGCCCCTCTGACACTCAAACTGTGAAAGGTTCAATAACATAGTAGTACATTTTCCCTGCTTTTCTTCTTGATACCTGTAACCCCTTAACGACCCTTGAGGTGATAGGAACGTCATGCTGGTTCTGGCAATTAAGGATCAGTGATGGTCCTGGCACAATGTGAAATTCTGGGGTCGCTGCGCTGCTGCACGTCGCTCAGCGGGTATACTTTTAAAAGGTTGCACTCTCTTTTGCGATACATTACATTAACTCTGTGCTAATTCTGTAGCCACTAATGGGTTAAAGCTACTTTTGTTCTTGCCTATTATAGGCCAATGGTATTTTCTGTGCCAGGATGCTGGATTGGTCTGGGGGAGGGATCATGTGAGGAGTGGGTGTGGCTGGGGCAGAGCTAAGGGAGCCTGAGATGTAAATCCAGCCCTGTTGATCACCCAAGGTGTTAAAGTGTTGTACAACATAAAGACCATGGTTCATTTTTTTTTTTTTTTTGTATTAATGGATTCCGGTATCCCTGAGTGGGTTTACTTTTAAAACGTTGACATGAGAATCTCGCAGTGCATGACAGCACGAGATTCTCATGTTGGGTAGTGAAAGGACACACCTCAGTCAGTTACTGACTGCCAGTCTTCAGACTGTGGTAGAGAGAAATTGAGGCAACAGAGGGAGAGAGAGAGTGAGAGAGAGAGCGATAGACAAATGACCGGCTCTGGAAACAATTGATTAATTAATTATGCTGTGCATTGTCCCATCAGAGGAGAGGTTAATCGATGCTGTGTATCATCCTAGCAGAGATTGTACAGGGTTGTAGTTCTCCACCAGCGTGCATTATTTTTAAAAAAAATTGCCTCTTTAACCCCAGTTACTGACTGCCACTCTTCAGACTGTCCTGTGCTCTGCCTTTCTCCCTCTCTCTCCCTCCGTTGCATTGATCTCTCTGTCTCTCTATCATAGTCTGAAGACCGGCAGTCAGTAACTGACTGAGATGTGTCTTTTCATTACCCGACATGAGAATCTCGCCCTGTCATGCACTGTGAGATTCTCATGTCGACATTTTTCTTCTGACGACATGGTTAATGTATCTTGCGTGTGACCTTTTAAAAGTAAACCCGTTCAGTGACACCGGCATCCATTAATACAAAAAAAAAAAAAAATTAACCATGGTCCTTAAGTTATGCAACATTTTAACACCTTGGGTGCTGAACAGGGCTGGATTTACATCTCAGGTGCCCTTAGCTCCGCCCATGGCCACATCTCCACTACTCACATGATCCCTCCCCCCAGACCAGTCCAGCATCTTGACACAGGAAATACCGATGGCCTATAACAGGCAAGAACAAAAGTAGCTTTAACCCATTGGTGGCTACAGAGATCTCCAGCGCATTGCTCAGCAATGTGTTGGGAGATCGCTCTAGCATCTAGTGGGTTAAATAATAGCCTATAAAGGAGCATATCAACTTATACAGTGGCTCGGAGATTGCTCTTGCCACACCCACAGTTTAGAAAGTGGGTGTGGCCAGCACAGCTGAGGTGCACCTCTTTATATTTGGCTACTCTGTCTACCTGGTGTCGTATACATCAGTGTGGCGGGAGGGGGAGATAGGGAAAAGGGGAGAGTGAGAGAGATACGGGATTCTCTCTCGATAACATAAGAGCCTCTGCCTGGGTACCTGGACATAATTAAGTCTGGATTATGGAAGAACAGCACTTACAGGGCTTGTAGCAAAGCAGATCAATAATAACTGTTTATTTATGTGATAAATGTTCTGACCCCCACTTGATAACGGCCCCAAGAGGGAGGTGAAACGTTGATCACATTCATAAACATGTAATATTGATTTTCCTTGCTTAAGTCCCATGTTTGCATCAATAATATTAACCCCTTAAAGACCAGACGGGTATGCATCATGTTGTACACTCCGTCGTCCTTAAGGGGCTAATGGAATAGTATACCCCCTAAGCTAAAACTCAGCTTGGTCATACATCCCTGATTAACATTAACCTGGTCCGGTGGCTCAGGGGTTAATGCATACCCAGCTGCCTGGCTGATCTAGCTCTGTAAGATGAAGACTAGGGCAAAAGCAGGCTGCACTTTCTGCCTCCGATCGGCATAGCTGGGAAGTGTCCGGATTTGTCCCAGAGACTACGGTTTTTGCTGTTGATTATCGTCATTTATCTCCCCCCAGCAGCACCACAGGTCTCCTCGGAAGATGAAGTTCACAGGTACACTGATCAGAGATTGCCACTGTGGCAGCTGGGACTGGCATCTCAACTCGCATGGAGCCTGTGGGTTTGCTCAGAGCCAAAATCCGGTGGATCATACTGAAGCTTGTCTCTGAACAAGCATAATGGCATAATTAGATCTTGATGAAGGCCACTGGGGTTGGCCGAAACATCGATTCAATAAAACACCTGTGTTATTTTTGCACATAAAGCTTCCTGCACGTACTTTCCTGCAAATCCAGTCTCTCTGTCTCTCTCTCTCTATATATATATATCCTATATAATAATTTGCTAAATCATGTGTAACGCCGCAACATGCACAGTACACACTGCTGCGCGTGCTGCAGTCATGCGCAGTGGAGACTGCCCGCGCCGCGGCTGATACAGAGTTGGGCGCTCTGGGAGCATCCAGCTCTGTATCAGCCGTGGCGCGGGCAGTCTCCACTGCGCCTGACTGCCCCATGACCGGGTGGCAGTGGCACAGTGGCCCGTGTAACGGGCTGTTCAACTAGTATATATATAAACAAGTTGATGGGCACTCCATACCAAATGAAATTCCCTGGGTGCTCATACTCAATTTGGGGAATACAAAAAAGTTCTATCACTGCTGCGATATCTGGAGTAGGCATACACAGGCCTTTGTATAAAAAAAATACATTTTATTGAATCAAATAAACATAAAAGTCTTATTCGTCAAGCTACACAGGATCTTTTCTGGAGTGGAGCAGCTACATTATGGCGGAATGAAAAGCCCCTTTGATTTAAATGGGGGTTTTAAATGCTAGGTCTCCAAAACACTATGAAACAATGCATTCAAATCCTCTTCAGAATCCAAAGGGTTAATCTTCCAATAGCCCCCTTCCTGCTGAGGCCAGTTAGAAGTTGCTACTGGCAGCAAAGGGATTAGTCTGTGTTCTTAAAGATCATTCAGTTTTTTTTCCTTTAGGACTACTGGTGTTTAAAACCTTAAATCCCTTTGCTCTTAAATTGGTACAGTTATTAAAAGGGAGTGTTTCTGACCCACAACATTTCACCATGGACACTGCAAGAAACCTTGCTTATGTATTACATACGCACCACTTACCTGCACATGGTAGCACAAACCAGAATACAATAAATGCACTGTCCAGTCTAAAAACAGGCTTATATCAGGGAGACTTACCTTTAGATCACAGATAAACCAAATACTGCCAGTGGGTAAGATGTGGCTTGTAGGCCAAATTAACCATTGCATGCCCCTCTGGAACGCAAAAGGTTAATCGTGGGTCTGGCTGAATATACAAATACACAGTTTTGCTGATATACAGAGGAAATATAACTTCTGTCCTTTGCAGAGGAAGAATGAAATCTATTATCACAAGATTTAGGTTTGATAAAATGTATTGTTCTACTTGTGCAGAGAGAGACAGATTTGATACATTCTTTGTGCATCACCACAGCTATTATTATAGTGTGTGTGATCATTAACACAGTGAACCAAAGAAATAACCCTCTGCCCTGATGTCGCACAACTATGGCCCTCCAAAAACATTCTGAACACAAATATGGCCCTCAGGCCAAAATTATTTCCCACTGCTGATTTAGACTGCTGTTTTATAGACTGTATATGCTCAAGAGAGCAGGTGCAGAGCCCTTTGTTTCAGTGTTTGTTAATCTTGAGCATACCCACTAGATCTTTATGTTGCAGACTGTAAGCTCTGGTGATAAGGGACCTCTCATCCTTCTGTCTCGAAAGCACAGAATGCTGGGAAGTGTAGGAATGCTGGGAGCATGGAATGCTGGGAGGTGTAGGAATGCTGGGAGCACGGAATGCTGGGAGGTGTAGGAATGCTGGGAGCACGGAATGCTGAGAAGTATAGGAATGCTGGGAGCATAGAATGCTGGGAGGTGTAGAATGCTGGGAGCATGGAATTCTGGGGGTTGTAGGAATGCTGGGAGCATTCTGTGCCTGTTGGGCTCTCTACTGCGCATGACTGCATTGATTGCGCCGCCACTGAGGCAGCGGCAGTACGCAGAGCAGGACTGGCATCTTGACCTCACCGGACCATGGCCCGTTTACAAGGCTTTTACACTAGTCCTATATAATAATTCGCTAAATCGTGTGTAACGCCGCGACATGTGCAGTAGACACTGCTGCGTGTGCTGCAGTCATGCACAGCAGAGACTGCCCAACAGGCACAGAATGCTCCCAGCATTCCTACAACATCCATGGTGCGGGCAGTCTCTACTGCGCGTGACTGCCCAGCGACCGGGTGGCAGTGGCACTGTGGCCGTGTAATGGGCTGTTCAACTAGTTTTTAAATAAAAAGCTAATAATTATATATTATATATTTACATCTACAGCATTACATGTCAAAGCAAACATTACTAGTTCTGAAACTGTTCCTTAAAGTGTCAAATAACATCTAAAATTAAACATTTACATACGGTTAACCTAAAGATGGCCAAAATAAGACCCCAAACTGGCCTGCAGGCCGATTTTATCCTTGTGTCTGTCTGGTTGTACACATATACCAGAGCTATACTTTGAAAATATCACTTATGGGTTCTCTACATTTGAAGAATGATACATTTTATCACAAAGCTACAACACTGCTACAATGTATCATTCAACAGTAGAATGATATGTTTTATCACAAAGCTACAACACTGCTACAATGTATCATTCAACAGTAGAATGATGTTTTATCACAAAGCTACAACACTGCTACAATGTATCATTCAACAGTAGAATAATATGTTTTATTGTAAAGATACAACACTGCTACAATGTATCATTCTACTGTTGAAGAAAAATACAGAATGTATACATTCTATGTGCAGTACAGCTATTAAAGTAGATCAGAAGCACAAGGAACAGACAGACATAAACCTGTGTCATTTTTACATGTGCAGCAGAGACTGCCCAAACAATGCAGTCATGCACAGTAGAGACTGCCCAAATGCACCGGTTTCCAGTCAGAGGCACAGCTGATGAGGAGGAGGGGCGCTCCAAATGGCCCACCGCCTGTCTCTGCTCCCGGCTCTGGGGCAGCAGCCGAGGCTGCTGGGTGGCACTTTGGTCGTGTACGCGGGCCTTCAATTCTAGTATATATATAATAATAAAAACTAGTATTTATATAGCACCTTTCTCCCAGTGAGACCCAAAGCCAAAAATTAACCAGATCGGCAGCTGAAATAATAGGTGTTATTATTACCCAGTGAATGGTACTCATTTATGGACCTCGGAAGGATGAAGGGCTGAGCTGACCCTGCCGGAATTCGAACCTACAACCTTGAGGTTTGAGCAGGCTCTGCAGTCAGGTCATTTACCACTGAGCTATCTTGCCGACAAAATATATTATTATATAGATTAGTTGAAGAGCCTGTTACACGGGCCACAGTGCCACTGCCAGCTGGTCGCGGGGCAGTCAGGCGCAGTAGAGACTGCCCGCTCCACAGCACGCGCAGCAGTCTCTACTGCGCATGACTGCATTGTTACATACATTTTAGCAAATTATTTTATAGGATGATATATATATATATATATATATATATATATATATATATATATATATATATATATATATATATATATAATTCTGAAAGGAAATAACAACAAGCTTAAAATCTAGACCCAGGTGACCAGATCTGCTGATAGAGTACTATGTACTTGATAGCTGCCCTTTGAATATAGAATTCTTACATATGTTTGCTTGGAGTATATGATAGGTAAATGTATATAACTCCATTTAATTTTCTGGTGTTAGGGACAGCACAGTGCAGTCTGCCTGATATTGTCCATGAAGAATACAACGGGCTCCGTTTTGGCTATTTACATGGGCAACTACCAGCTCTTGTGAATGCTGCCCTGCGACTTGGAGACATCAAATAAGAATGTAGGGAAGTTGCTGCAGTGTAGACTGTTCACTTGAACGACTAAAGATGTTGTGATGCTCATTGCAATCTCCAAAGACTGGGCAACACACTTTAGTTTCAGTCAGTCACGCATTGGCAGATGTGGACTCTGGTCTCTTGACCAGACAGGTCACAGAAGGGACAATCTTCTTACTGTGAGCATAAGGAAAACACCGCCCCCCTTGACAGGTTTTTCCTTATGCTCACTGAAGATTGTCCATCTCTGCGATCCATCCGGACAGTCTTGCTGCTCTGAGGTGAGCAGTGTTACATCAGTAAAAGGGGTTGGAGGGGATACTTTATCATTCAATTACTCTTGTACTACAACTCTGACAGTATTGAAATAACACTCCCCATGGCACAAACACTATGAAGATTAATTGGAGCTGCTTTTATTGTGAACCATTACTACCCTTTAACGGGTTAAAAACAATAATCAGGTATTAATTTGTTTAACAAATCACTTACCTAGGTACAGTCTCATATAGCTATCAGTATAATTCCTTTGCTTTGAATCTGCGGTATTCTGTGATCATTGTGATTATATAGATCTACCTGAACGCTGAGCAAGTGCTTTTGTTAAGCTAATTAAGTAGCATTCATTTATTCTAACAGGCATATTTCGTCTTTTAAAGCAGTGCTGAAATAGATTGGTGAGAGTCTCCTATCTCCCCAAGGAGCCAAGGTGGATCAATTTGAACATATACAATCTGCTGCTGCATTGCAAACCACTTTAACCCTATGAGTTTCAAAGACGATCTCATTATACTGTGCCACAATGCACTGCACACCACTGTCACTTAAAGGGTTAAGGCACATGTTTCTTTTTACCGTCAGGCACTGTAGTATATTCCAGTCATCCAAGACTAAGTCTGCAAAAAACAAGTAAAGCGATTGTGGGGAACCAATAAATTGGACGTTTAACCCCTGAATGCCAGCGAGACCTCCATAGCATTGTCTTGCATTCACAATGGGCATCAGTAAACCTAAAGGCTTTGTAAGGGATTCTAGAGACGTTTCCAGCTGATTGAGAAATGATGAACTAAAGAAATCGTAGTGTACAAGTGGTTAATAAATAGGGGCTGTTATGTGATTTACATTGAATAACTGTCATGTGGCAGAATAACGATGATGATTTATGTTCCATCAGTCAGGCCTTTGTGAGAAATGCACAATACAAACAATTTACTATATGCACCAATAGAGAGAGAGGAGAGTGAGATAGGAGAGAGAGTGAGAGAGAGCGAGAGATAGGAGAGAGTGAGGAGAGATAGGAGAGAGAGATAGGAGAGAGAGAGAGAGTGAGGAGAGATAGGAGAGAGAGATAGGAGAGAGTGAGGAGAGATAGGAGAGAGAGATAGGAGAGAGAGAGAGGAGAGAGAGAGAGTGAGGAGAGATAGGAGAGAGAGAGTGAGAGAGAGAGAGATAGGAGAGAGAGTGTGTGAGAGAGAGAGAGATAGGAGAGTGAGACAAGGAGAGAGAGAGAGGAGAGAGAGAGAGGAGAAAAAGGAGAGAGAGAGGAGAGAGAAAGTGAGAAAGGGGGGAGAGAGAGAGAGAGAAAAGGAGAGAGAGAGGAGAGAGAAAGGAGAGAGAGAGAAAGGGGAGAGAGAAAGGAGAGAAAGAGAGGAGAGAGAAAGGAGAGAGGAGAGAAAAAGGAGAGAGGAGAGAGAGTGGGAGAGAAAGCGAGAAAGGAGAGAGAGAGCGAAAAAAGGAGAGAGAGGAGAGAGAGAGAGAAAAAAGGAGAGAGAGAGGAGAGAGAGAAAGGAGAGAGAGAGAGGAGAGAGAGAGAGAGAGAAAGCAGAGAGAGAAAATGAGAAATGAGAGAGAGAGAGAAAGGAAAGGGGAGGGGGAGGAAAGAGGGAGAGAAGGAAGAGAATAATATGCATTTGTAAGAAATGTAGGAACCATTGGGAAATGTGAATATAAAACCAGATACAGAAACCATCCTATAGCTACCGCTAGAACGATAGAAAGGGAGAGACGGGGGTGTGTGGGGGGGTGGGGTGGAGAAATCCTCCCTGCGACTCTTTCATCTCTTCCCACTCTGGCTGCCAGTACCTTGAAAAATGATGATATCTCAAAATCAAAGCGAATAACTGAAAGCCAAGCAGTTTCCCTAGGGGGAAGACAGGCCCAAAATAGAAGGTGAAAATTACAGGGCAGCTTGCAGGGATCTGTTAGCGTCAGCGTGGGCTCTGCACACACGTCTCATGCACAGCATATGCCAACCAACTGGCCTACATGCTGGAGGAATCAGCTATATTCCAATGAGCGGTGCAGACATCTTCCCTACATATCACATAAAGGTTACACTTTACACATCTTCATTTAAAGTGTACCTGCCACCTTAAGACACCATTAGTTCATTATGAAGTTAATTAAAAACTGCCTATGTATTGTGTTAGCCATATGTTTGTATTATAACTAGTGTTTTTGAAAAAATGTACATTTATTTGTTGACTCCACACTGTAGCACTTTACGCAAATGCGTTTATGTGTAGTACCACGCTGTGGAATTAGTTGGCGCTATATAAATAAAGAATAATATTAATAATGGGTGCCCCCCACCTCCTACAATTATGCCCTCCATATAAACAAAGAGGCTGGATGGGCTGGACTGGGGGGCATATTATGGCTTTGCCCCCCCCTGGAAAAATTTCTACGGACACTCCTGACCACACACTGTCCAATGAATAAATCTAGAAATAGCCCACACACAGGGTTATCTCTAATAGCATAGACAGAGATACATTTGGCCTCAATCACAACCGCTTAGCATACTGTGCGAGGAATTAGCATAAAGTGCCACACATGTGCCACCGGCACAGAAATGTAAATTTCTCAAGAAACTTACTCTGCAGAAAAATATCTGGTACATATATATATATATATATATATATATATATATATATATATATATATATAAGATTATATTCTCTGCACAATAAACTAAACTTGTTTTAGATTGAAAGGTCCACTTTAAGGCAGGGGGACATGCAACACATTGCAAAGCAATGTATTGCACACCATACTTGTCCTTCACCATTTGAGTCCCAGAGGGGTGCCCAGTGCATTGCAAAGCAATACGTTGGACACCCCTCTGGGACTCAAAGGGTTCAACAGCGTAAGTTAACTGCCATTTGCTGGTTGAGGAAGATAGAGAGATGGAATGCCATGCCAATGGATTCCTATCCTGGTGTATATTTTCCCATTGTTTGAAACGCTAAGATGTGGTAGGGAGTTTTAAAGATGGCTGCAGAGGACTCGCCAGTGGGAAGTAATGTTGCCAAATATTCCTGAGTCATTGCTGGAGACTTTGATAACCACACGAAGGAATGATTTCATCAGTGTCTGATCAACTGCACCATTAAGATATTATTTATGGAGGCTCCATTGCGTTCAGCTTTACCATAAATATTTAACTGCTGGAGAACCCAGTGCAAGCATGGAAAGCTGACAACCCTAATAGGACCGTCGTGCCGCCACTGCTGCCCTAATATAATGCCACAATAGTTTTATACTACTCAGTGCTCAGCTCACAAAGAGGAAAATGTCTCCACGTGCATGAGCGCTCATCGTCTTGCCATAGCAACTGAGTTCCTGTAAGTCGGTCAAGATTCTCAGCCTATTTACTGAAAGGGGTGGAAGGGGATAATAAATTGAAACAATATTTAAACTTTTGAGTGCTAAAGAGGTACCCACTTCTCTGGGGACTCAAAGGCTTAACTCAGCTCTTGATAAATTAGGATGGATTTTGGAAGCAACCAAAAAATGCAGCTTCAATAACTTCTGAATAAGTACATACCTCCCAAGTGTCCCTATTTATGAGATATTAAGGTACATACCTCCCAAGTGTCCCTCTTTAGGAGATATTAGGGGTACATACCTCCCATGTGTCCCTCTTTAGGAGATATTGGTGTTCATACCTCCCAAGTGTCCCTCTTTAGGAGATATTAGGAGTTCATACCTTCCATGTGTCCCTCTTTAGGAGATATTAGGGGTCCATACCTCCCAAGTGTCCCTTATATATACATACAAACACACGCATATTAAGTGTTACTATACCTAAACATGTATCACACAAACACAAAAAAAACTTTGGATACTAGAGAGACCCAACACATTGCTTTGCTGAAGAACATTCTCATTATCAAAATGAGGCCTAGATTACATTGCAGTTGATAGGCGTTGCCTCTGGTTTTAGCTAACCAATTCACATTGATCTCTAACAAGATATTTGAATATAAAATCACTGCTAAAGTGGACTCCATGCCTTGGTATGTAAACTGGATATTTATGGGTTATAAAAGTAGTCAAATTAATATTTAAAATGGGGGTTATGGTAATCTTTAATCTAGTAAATAAACCAGCCACCATAAACCAGGAGTGAAATCCATGTGCACAGCCAGCAAGATAGCTCTGGCCACACCCACCACTCACCGTGGTGGGTGTGGCCAGCACACAAGAACCACCTCTCACAATGTGGCAGCCACAGACAGCAGCTGACTCTACATAATAGGAAATCCGGCCTTGTTTGCAGTTTACACTTCCAATGCCTGGGGCTGGCAGCCATCAGATAAAAGGATGCAGAGTGTCAGTGTTAAGATTAATCACCCTTCCAGGGCAGTTGGAGCCTTATTCATAAAGGTAATCTGGAGCAAATCGACTGCACCACAAAGGAAAAGAAACATTTCCATTCATTCCAGAACCCCTTTTAAAATCAATGGGAATTTGGGGAATATGTATTTCGTGCCACAGTGAAGTTGGTTTGTTCCAGAATTGCATGTTTTTTAGCTTATGGGATATGGAGCAGAGCGAAAGGCCACTAAGCAATCTTCTATATGTGTTAGATTACAATCTGAGATCTGGGGGTGGTGCCCTGAGGTTTGGTAAAGAGGGAACACTCCAGTTCTTGTGTTAGTCTATAGAGCCTGTTCACTGAGTTCACAATTTTTAAAACTGTAATCTTTTATTTTTTGCTCAAGGCACAACTATCACATACTGAGATATTAGGGGTCCATACCGCCCAAGTGTCCCTCTTTAAGAGATATTAGGGGTCTGTACCTCTCAAGTCTTTAGGAGATATTAGGGGTCCATACCTCCCAAGTGTCCCTCTTTAGGAGATATTAGGGGTCCGTACCTCCCAAGTGTCCCTCTTTAGGAGATATTAGGGGTCCATACCTCCCAAGTGTCCCTCTTTAGGAGATATTAGGAGCTCATACCTCCCAAGTGTCCCTCTTTAGGAGATATTAGGGGCCTGTATCTCCCAAGTGTCCCTCTTTAGGAGATATTAGGGGTCTGTACCTCCCAAGTGTCCCTCTTTAGGAGATATTAGGGGTCTGTACCTCCCAAGTGTCCCTCTTTAGGAGATATTAGGGGCCTGTATCTCCCAAGTGTCCCTCTTTAGGAGATATTAGGGGTCTGTACCTCCCCAAGTGTCCCTCTTTAGGAGATATTAGGGGTTAATACCCCCCAAGTGTCCCTCTTTAGGAGATATTAGGGGTCTGTACCTCCCAAGTGTCCCTCTTTAGGAGATATTAGGGGCCTGTATCTCCCAAGTGTCCCTCTTTAGGAGATATTAGGGGTCTGTACCTCCCAAGTGTCCCTCTTTAGGAGATATTAGGGGTCTATACCTCCCAAGTGTCCCTCTTTAGGAGATATTAGGGGTCTGTACCTCCCAAGTGTCCCTCTTTAGGAGATATTACAGGTTTCATACCTCCAAGTCCCTCTTTGAGAATCAAATCCCTCTTTCCATCCCTCACACAACTCACACTGATGTGTATAGAAACTTCAGTTTATGTGTTTATAAATTAGTCTGTGTAAATAAAATGTGTTGGATACGTCTCTGGCACTCAAGGGTTAAAGGTAAATTGGGTTTATTATAAAGGTACTAGCTGAAAAGCCCATTTACACGGGCCACAGTGCCACCGCTGCAGTCATGCGCAGTACAGACTGCCAGTGCCGCGGCTGATATGGAGCGGGGCGATCCGAATTCATACCGGAGTCCTCTCTGCGCACCTTCCTGGGACCGGTCCCAGGAAGGTGCACAGAGAGGACTCCAGTCTGACCCCGCTCCGTATCAGCCGCGGCTCGGACAGTCTCTACTGCACATGACGGCTTCTGACAAACATCCTTAGCAAATTATTATATAAGATGTTAGTGTTCCTATAACACCTTTGGTGCTAAAGTCTTACACCGATACACTGTTTTGCAACCTATAGGAGCCTCTGTAGCAAGCAGTGGGTTAAGGAAAACAGACCAGGCAGTTTGCTTTTGCCAGACGAGAGTCAAGCACAGAACAGGTACACAGACTCCTTATCTGTCCACTCTCAGTCCATTCAATCAGTAAACTGAACTCAGTCATTCAACACCTTCACTACCCTAGCTGGAACACTCAAAAAAGACAAGGTCAAGACTGCACTGTATTTATATTCATGAGAACGCCGCTTTCCATTTTGTCTAGACTATAACAGCTCCCAGCAGTGGGCTCAGGAGAGCCCAGAGAAAGATGAACTAAGGTGTGAGGAGACATCTCATCCACTGTGATGAATTCTCACGTTCCTGTGTAATTCTATGGAGCTTATGTTGGGGAGATGTTAGTACACAGGGTCCACAGAACAACATAGGAGTTGGAGAGTTTGTTACACTGGAAATGTACTTCTATACTGGGACATATGCACATTCAGAAACGCAGTAAAGCACCAATAACGCAGGTCTGCACATCCGCCTATGTGGGCTGCCAACAGATTGAAAGCTGTGTAGGTAAAAGGTCCACTATATCTCTTTATGTAAGCTTTAGCCATGTGAGAGGATGCCAGTGGTGCTGCTTGGCGAAGTCACATCACCATACACACTGTGCAAGGCCAACGGTGTGTCTGGAGACATGAAAGGATGACATTTTGCCAAGCAACACTGCCACCGGGAACAACACATACTGAGCGATGGGATCGCTGGAGAAACACAGGTAAAAACGGGCAATTTCGACAGAGCTATATCACAGCCCTGAGAAATCACAAAGCTAAATGGAGGAGGTTCATGAAACAGATACCTGCAATGCTTCCAAATGCAGCCTCCCAATCAAAAATCATCTAAATAAAATATACAGGTTCCTGGCGAGCTCAGAATAGCATGTATTAATAGTATTCAAATAGTTACATATGTGTGTAGTCAGGAGAGCAACAAAGAACTATATCTTGGCTACATATAAAAAAGTAAACAAAAGGAAAATCTGCTCAGACGTCCCTTTTGTTTACCATCTAAATAAATTGCTAGAGGTGGCAGAAGGTACTTCAGTATTACGTATTTTGTGGATGACTTAAAGGGATAGTAATACTTGCAAATTACTAATCCCCATATTGTAGCTTTGTTAAAAAGAAACTTATTGCCCCCAGTGTCATCTCTCAGACCCTTATGGTTTGAGAGATAATAGCGCTCAAATCCCCCCCTCCCTCCCCCTTCCCTGACTGAACGCTGACTGAAGGGGAAGCTGTCGTATGACAGTTTTATGTGCATCAGGTGGCTCTGCAGCTGGCCAAGGTCACGTTTATAAAAAATAATTCTTTCACTGAAACGGTCTTCTACGTGTGCTTGCAAACCAAGCACAAACCAAGCACACGTAGAAGACCGTTTCAGTGAAAGAATTCTTTTTTATAAACGCAATCTCTGCTCTGCTGCAGAGCCACCTGATGCACATAAGACTGTCGTACGACAGCTTCCTCTGCAGTCAGAGTTCAGTCAGGGAAGGGGGAGGGAGGGGGGAACTTTGAGCGCTATCATCTCTCAAACCATAAGGGTCTGAGAGATGACACTGGGGGCAATAAGTTTCTTTTTAACAAAGCTACAATATGGGGATTAGTAATTTGCAAGTATTACTATCCCTTTAAGTTCTTGTGTATCTTAGGTAATAGAGCAGAAATAACAATAATATTGGGGTGTATACAACTTCCATGACTTGTATTGACATGATGAACTTCTAGGGTAAAGCTGAGCACCTAATCAGCTATAGACTGGCCTTGCCAGGTAAATGAGAAAGCACCCTAGTGTACTGACCGTGACCTGGGCATGGCAGAATCTGGCTTTAGAATATAATAAAACCACCATGATAGAGATACTCTCTCCTTTACTTCACAGGGAAACAACCCAATGAGAAGTGTCTCATTAGGATCTTTTCATCCCCATTGGGATGCCTAGGAAATGCCGATAAATAAATTATCTTACAAGTTGAAGAGGTCAAAATGAACATCAAAACCAATTGTTTTAACCCTTTGAGTGCCAGAATGGTACGCCACACATTGCAGAGCAATGCGTGGCATACCCGTCTGGCACTCAAAGGGTTAAGGATAAGGGGGGTTGTGACCATGGCTGTAGCTGTATAGGAAGCTACAGGGAGATCCAGCCTCTGTTTGGTGATGTTGGGATGGTGACATTTGATGGCACAAGGCACTCAAATGGTTAACTTTTTTTTTTTTTCTCTTGAAGGGTGGAGCAGATGGTACAAGGGGAGAGAAAATCGGGGCAGCGCTCAGCAAGATCCGGATGAGGTACTCACTGATTTTTTAAAATTGTTCTATGGGGTCTTGATGGCGCGGGGAAGGGTAGCAAAGAAGGGGAGAGGCGACATTTCATTCTGCGACATGAGAATCTTTCGCTGTCCTACAGAGCGAGATTCCTATGTCACCCTTTTAATCAGGGCAACACGTTCAATGCTTCCTGATGTAGCACTCTGTTTTACGTGCGACATTTTAAAAGGATACCCATTTGACAAGGTGCAACAGGTTTTAGGTACTTCCCTGATAGAATATTTTGTGGAGGGGGGCTGAAAATAATGTTTGCACCAATGCCCTCATATGACTAGTTAGGCCATTGCATTTAGCACTGAACACCGGACTCTCACTCTGAGAATTTGATCCTTCACCCTGAGATTTGGGTCAAAACCCTGAGTCTTAAAGGGATAGTAATACTTTGTTTTATCTTTATTTTATTTTATAGGCATTAAAAAAACATGAAGAACGATATAAGTCTTATCTCTCAAACCTTTATGGTTTGAGAGCGATTCAGAAGCTAAGTTTCCCCTCCCGCCCCTTTTACCTAGTGTAAGCCATCTCTTCTCAGATGTGGAATCCAGTCCATAGACCAGACAGATAACAGCAGGGGACAATCTTCTTCCTATGAGAACAATGAAATCCCTGCCCCCCTTGACAAGTTTTTCAGGTTTTTCCCTTATCTTAATTGAAGATTGTCCCTCTCTGCAGTCTACTTGGGCACCTCCCTTCTGATCTGGCTGAACAGTGTTACATCAGTAAAAGGGGCGGGAGGGGGATACTTTGTCATTGAATTACTATTGTACTACAACTCTGACAGAACTGAAATAACACTCTCCAAAGTCCAAATACTATGATGATTAATTAGAGCTGCTTTTATTATGAAACATTACTATCCCTTTAAAGCGCTGTATGTTCAAAAGAAAAGTGAAGGAGTTCTGGAACAAACTAAAAATCCCCATTGATTTAAATGGGGATTGTAACCTCTTGATTACTAGAGAGGTCCCCAACGCATTGTGAAGCACATCCCTCTGTTCTGCGAGGGGTTAACCCTACAGATGATACACTTTTAGTTAACACAAAGTGTTAGAGAATTCTATAGGGTCCTAGGGGTTAAACCCAGTCCTGGCCTAGAAGGAAACATGTGCTGTTCTCACTGTCCTGTCATTTCATGGCCTGGAATTTCTGAGTTTTTTTTTAAACACTAAATAAATACATTAAATAAACAGATAAAGCAGCCCATAGAAATAACATACCAGTGAGAGCGATTATCACATGAGACTAAATTGAACTCTTAGGTAGTTCAAGGCCATTGAGCTGAAAAAACATTTCCCCCAATATCACAATACAATCTGTGTCAGGCATACTTCTCCCCCCAAACACACACATAGAACACACTGCGGAGACAATAGGACTGGGAATCCCCTTAACTGCAGCCAGTTACACTGCACCTATCCACACTCTCCTTCCCCCACTATACCTTTCCTCTTCCACACTCCGTTCTCTCACACCCACTCCTTTTCCTTCCCCACTCATTTCTCTATCTCAGCCTCTCCTCCCCAGGGGCGGATTGTAGGGGAATACCAGCCCGGGCATTTTTTTTTTAAAGCAGCCCACTAGCTGCACCGACGTCCCTATTGACGCCCCCTTGTGGTCCCTGTGTGGCATGAGAGAGCAGGCGCCAGGATATTATGTCATATCCTGGCGCTCTGCATTAACAAGGAACACGAAGGCTGTCACAGAGAGTGCCTGTGGCAACACAGACCTCTCCTTCAAAATATCGTGGGACCGTGAGGTGAGGTCCTCTGATCTCCCCCACCGGCCCATGATCTAGCGGCCCACCAGGGGATGCCAGATCCCCCCATAGGACAATCCGCCCTTGCTCCTCCCTTCCCAGCACCTTTTTCCCACCCTGTCTTTTCCTTTCCCAGTTTCCTTCTCTCACACTATTTCTTCTCCCTTCCCAGCTCCTTTCTATTTTCTCAGTTCTCCTCCAGATCCTTACTCTCCTCTATCTCCTCATCATTCTCAGTTACTCTCCTGCTTTTTTCTCCATTCCCAGCTCCTTCCTCCGCCCCACTGTCCAACAACTCCCTCCCAGTTCCGTTCCCTCAACTTACCAGTTCCGTTTGCCCTCCTCTCTACTTGGCCCCTTTCTCTCTCCCCTCTCTTAACTGCTCCTTTTTCTCCAAAACCACTGTTTCCCAGAATGGGTGCACAAGGCAGTCCCAGAGGAGGGGTACAAGGCTTTGCTTAACATAAAATATGTATAAGTGATATTGGTCAGAAGCTTGGGAAAGACAGGTTTAGAGACGTTTCTGAGCAGTATAGTCTAATATTTGTACTTCTGATTTGAATGATTGGTAGAGAGTCATATATATATAGTCACAGTGGATACAGGCAACGGCACACCTAAAACATATAATATTTATCAAAATAAGAAACAACATAACAGTCCCCCAATATAGGTGCACGTCCCATACAAAAATGTGTAGAAATGTACTCAGCCTGGGCTGCAGTGAAGAGACAGCACTCTGGATACATGATAGAAGAAATTTAATAAGGATTATGTTCCATATTCCAAATGTTTTCGGTCCCTAACTCGGACCTTCATCATGGACCGAAAACATATATATTGGTTTGTAGAAACGTTTGCAGCAAAGACAAAAATGTATAATGAACTGGAGGGTTCTGGTTCTAAAAGGGTTAACCTAGCTGGACACTGAAGGGAGCTTTATATCCACAGTTTAGATCAGTGTAGACCATCAATGGGCTACCTGAAGCCAGCCAGCAGTTCAGGACTACAAGTGCCACCCTCTCAAGCCGGGATGGGAATTGTAGTCCCGAACAGCTGCAGGGCCTCAGGTTGCTCGGCCATGGTGTACACTCTACACATCACATTCTGCAGAGTCTGGGTTCAGCTCAGACCACAAGAGACTAGAATTCCTTCCTCTAGTGGGCTTGACGACTCCTTGTCCAGATGTTCCCATCCCACGCTGTATAAACACAGCCAGGCCTGAACAATGCAGCCTAAATAAGGAACAGAGCTTTTTCTGCTAGTTCTGAGTTGTCATATACTGTATATCCAAAAGGGAGAAAGACCAGATCAGAAACATAAGCAGCATAAGGAATCTATACAAGCAGGCAAGCAGGTTCCAGCAGTTTCCTGTTTTGGAACCCCCCAACAAAAAAAAAAGAAAGATATATGCTTATTGTACCCAGGGGAGTTATTCGGTTCCCGACAGACCTCAGGCTTGTGCCAATATAATGTATTTTTAGTGCACTGTGCAGCCCAATTGCACCCTTACTGTTAAGGGGAATAATACTATTACATGCCTCAAACTAGCACCAAGACCAATGATTTTAAGCAGGAGATATGTAGCCAGTACCTGGCAACACTCTATCCCAGTACGTTCCTCCAGCCCCTTAAAGTGTAACTAGCATCAAAATTAAATTGCCCCCCTTATTAACATAGCGATACGCGTATACATACTTTTATTATACTGAATAAGTCCGGCTTATTCGTTCGGAAGGCATCAGCGGGTAACGGCGCAGACATCTTGGAGAAAAGGCATCTGTGAGTCTGCGCTGTCTGTCCCGTTCACCTCCAGGATGGCTGAGTGGAGTTCCTTGATACCTTAAGGTCCCGGAAAGGACTGATGGCGCAGGCGCACAGAGCTTCTCTTGCAAGATCTCTGCCACTGATGCCTGCTGAAAAAGTTGCATTTCTCAATAATGCCGCACTTATTCAACAAAATAAATGTACGTATATGCGTATAGCTATGTCAATAAGGATTTGGAGGGCAATTTAATTTTGATGAAAGTTCCGCTTTAAGTTTACAATCCTCATTCACCATAAAACCTCCATACCTGTGAACACTTTGGATTTGCCCTGGAGACTCTGTATTTCTGACTTAATTACCAGGTCTCTGGGAACAGAGGGTGATCCTCGGGGTTAGTGAGAACCGTAGTAAACCCCCAACCATTTTCCAGCCTATTCCGCCCACTGCCTGCTCTGTTGAGGGGGTAAACGCTAGCTCCCCTATTCCCAACTCCACCTATTCTGATTATGCCCCACCCACACTGTGATGCAAATTGCATCACTTGAACATACCCATCTCCAGTCCTACCTGTTACTCCGGAGGCTGCCGCCCACAAAGTTCCCAGGTATGAAAACCACAAACAGACTCTATGGGTAGTATTCACGATATAATAGTAGAGCTTTAAGTGGCTCTAAAATTGCTCCTCTTTTGCTTTGTGTACACTGCTGGACTGATATCTCAGGTGGCCCCTAGGCAAAGAAGCCTTGGCACAATTAGCTCTGCTCAGGACCACTCCTCCATCCTTTACTGACAGATAGACAAACAAAATCATATAATCCACACATCCATAAAATACACAATATTATATGAGATCAGCTTTTCTTTGTGTGTATTTTACGTAAACAAACACACATTTACACACTGACACCCTTCAATTAGAAGAGAACACACATAAGAAACCAATGTTTATAAGACTCTCGTAACATTTGCTATTGTCTGATATTCATATTTTATTCTACATGTTTATAATGGAAACAGATGTTGATGGAATAAACTGTACGTCTCGCCTAGTCTGTTCTTCCACCTGGTTTAAATCCTCAGACCATATGTGATGGTAGGTTTACATGATAGCCCAATGTCTACCAAAGAGGAACTTCCTAATGGTTTTAGCTCCCACCGCTTCTCCTGGGAGGCGAGTCTGTGAATTCCGTCTCAGCTTGCCACCATCTCGTGTCAAATAATGATCTCCAGCTCTGGTACATGGGGGACACTGAAGCTGATGTACTACAGAAACTGGTGTAGTGTAAAGGCAAACAAAGGGTGCCGTAGAGGCAAACACAATTTCCTTTTATTTAAATAAAGCTTTTAACTCATTGGATGCAAGAAAGGCCTCCAATTTTTTTCCAAATCAGTTGGCGCTATATAAATAAAGAATAATAATAATAATTGGAATTGCTTTGAAATTGCACAGGTATTGCAAGTAGCTGCATATTCTAATCTCAGGTAGCTGCATTTTCCCTACAATTTTATCACTTAGCAAATGGGATGCTGGGAAATCCTTACTACACTGTAGCACTAAAAATGTACCAACATTTTCAGTTGCTACAAATAAAATTTTGCTACAAAGTTGCCTAGGTGAAAGAGTTCTAAAGGTGCACATACCACGGTCGATATGGTCCAACATCTCAAGGAAAACTAGTGTAGTGCCTGTTTTCAATCTCTTAAAAGGATAGTAATGTTTCATAATAAAAGCAGCTCTAATTACTCATCATAGTATTTGGACTCTGGAGAGTGTTATTTCAATACTGTCAGAGTTGTAGTTCAAGAGTAATGCAATGACAAAGTACCCCCCTCCCATCCCTTTTACTGATGTAACACTGCTCAGCCAGATCAGAAGGGAGCTGCCCAGGTAGACTGCAGAGAGGGACAATCTTCAATTAAGATAAGGGAAACACCTGAAAAGCTTGTCAAGGGGTGCAGGGATTTCATTGTTCTCATAGGAAGAAGATTGTCCCCTGCTGTTATCTGTCTGGTCTATGGACTGCATTCCACATCTGAGAAGAGATGGCTTACACTAGGTAAAAGGGGCGGGAGGGGAAAGTTTGCTTGTGAATATCTCTCAGACCATAAAGGTTTGAGAGATAAGACTTATATCGCTCTTCATGTTTTTTTAATGCCTACAAAATAAAATAAAGATAAAACTAAGTATTATTATCCCTTTAACACACGGTCTGGAATCTTCGGGGTATCCTTAAAGGGATAGTATTGTTTGTTATTTCAATACTGTCAGAGTTGTAGTTCAAGAGCAATTGAATGATAAAGTATTCCCCCTCCCTGCCATGTAACACTGCTCACCTCAGAATAGCAAGGTGGTATCCAGATGGATCGCAGAGAGGGACAATAAGGGAAAAACCTGTCAAGAGGTAGGATTTTCCTTATGATCACAGTAAGAAGATTGTTCATTGATGTGATCTGTCCGGTCATGTGACCAGATTCCACATCTGAGGGGAGGTGACTTACACTAGGTAGAAGGGGAGGGAGGGGGATACTTTATCATTCAATTACTCTTGTACTACAACTCTGACAGTACTGAAATAAGACTCTCCACGACACAAATACTATGAAGATTAACTGGAGCTGCTGTTTTTATGAAACATTACTATCCCTTTAAGCCTCTGAGTGCCAGAGGGGTACACTTTGCATAGTTTTCTGGAATTCAAAACGGTTAAAGATTTATAGGTCATTTGCCAAGAAGGCAATAAAGGGGGACCAATTCGTAAAAATACAGTTATCTTTATGTCGCACAATCAGAATGACAAAAAAAGGAGCATGTTGTTCATAACAATTTCTAAAAATATAAATTTAATGCAGAACTATCACCCCAAATAAAGAACCCCACCAATAATTATTCTAATAGTGATAAGCTTAGAAATTGTACTATTATCCAGCATAAGTCCAGCGCTATTAACAAATTCCACTTCTTTTGAGACAAACAGGCCGGCATCAGTGCAGACATCTTGACTTAGTGACATCTGCGCTCTTGCACTGTCCGTCCCGCTCTCCTCTAGGAGGCGCTGCATTCTACCTTAAGGTAACAGGAAGTGACTGACGGTGCAGGAGCACAGATGCCTCTACAGCAAGAAGCCTGTCCGTCAGTCTCAGAAGAAGTAGGATTTCTTAATAACGCTGAACTTATGTGTGATAATATAATATTTCTAAGCTTATCGCTATATGACTAACTAATATAAATGCCCGTGTACACGGGCCAAAGTGCCACCCTGCGGCCTCGGCTGCTGCCTCAGAGCCGGGAACGGAGGGCCGTTCAGAGCTCCCCGCTCCGGATGGAGGATGGTGCGTTTGGCCAGTTTCTACTGAGCGTGACTGCATCGTTCGGTCAGTCTCTACTGCGCATGACTGCACCGTTCGGTCAGTCTCTACTGCGCATGACTGCATCGTTCGGTCAGTCTCTACTGCGCATGACTGCATCGTTCGGTCAGTCTCTACTGCGCATGACTGCATCGTTCGGTCAGTCTCTACTGCGCATGACTGCACCGTTCGGTCAGTCTCTACTGCGCATGACTGCATCGTTCGGTCAGTCTCTACTGCGCATGATTACATCGTTCGGTCAGTCTCTACTGCGCATGACTGCATCGTTCGGTCAGTCTCTACTGCGCATGACTGCACCGTTCGGTCAGTCTCTACTGCGCATGACTGCACCGTTCGGTCAGTCTCTACTGCGCATGACTGCATCGTTCGGTCAGTCTCTACTGCGCATGACTACATCGTTCGGTCAGTCTCTACTGCGCATGACTGCATCGTTCGGTCAGTCTCTACTGCGCATGACTACATCGTTCGGTCAGTCTCTACTGCGCATGACTGCATCGTTCGGTCAGTCTCTACTGCGCATGACTACATCGTTCGGTCAGTCTCTACTGCGCATGACTGCATCGTTCGGTCAGTCTCTACTGCGCATGACTACATCGTTCGGTCAGTCTCTACTGCGCATGACTGCATCGTTCGGTCAGTCTCTACTGCGCATGACTGCATCGTTCGGTCAGTCTCTACTGCGCATGACTACATCGTTCGGTCAGTCTCTACTGCGCATGACTGCATCGTTCGGTCAGTCTCTACTGCGCATGACTGCATCGTTCGGTCAGTCTCTACTGCGCATGACTGCATCGTTCGGTCAGTCTCTACTGCGCATGACTACATCGTTCGGTCAGTCTCTACTGCGCATGACTGCATCGTTCGGTCAGTCTCTACTGCGCATGACTGCATCGTTCGGTCAGTCTCTACTGCGCATGACTACATCGTTCGGTCAGTCTCTACTGCGCATGACTGCATCGTTCGGTCAGTCTCTACTGCGCATGACTGCATCGTTCGGTCAGTCTCTACTGCGCATGACTGCATCGTTCGGTCAGTCTCTACTGCGCATGACTACATCGTTCGGTCAGTCTCTACTGCGCATGACTGCATCGTTCGGTCAGTCTCTACTGCGCATGACTGCATCGTTCGGTCAGTCTCTACTGCGCATGACTGCATCGTTCGGTCAGTCTCTACTGCGCATGACTACATCGTTCGGTCAGTCTCTACTGCGCATGACTGCATCGTTCGGTCAGTCTCTACTGCGCATGACTACATCGTTCGGTCAGTCTCTACTGCGCATGACTGCATCGTTCGGTCAGTCTCTACTGCGCATGACTGCATCGTTCGGTCAGTCTCTACTGCGCATGACTACATCGTTCGGTCAGTCTCTACTGCGCATGACTGCATCGTTCGGTCAGTCTCTACTGCGCATGACTGCATCGTTCGGTCAGTCTCTACTGCGCATGACTGCATCGTTCGGTCAGTCTCTACTGCGCATGACTACATCGTTCGGTCAGTCTCTACTGCGCATGACTGCATCGTTCGGTCAGTCTCTACTGCGCATGACTGCATCGTTCGGTCAGTCTCTACTGCGCATGACTACATCGTTCGGTCAGTCTCTACTGCGCATGACTGCATCGTTCGGTCAGTCTCTACTGCGCATGACTGCATCGTTCGGTCAGTCTCTACTGCGCATGACTGCATCGTTCGGTCAGTCTCTACTGCGCATGACTACATCGTTCGGTCAGTCTCTACTGCGCATGACTGCATCGTTCGGTCAGTCTCTACTGCGCATGACTGCATCGTTCGGTCAGTCTCTACTGCGCATGACTGCATCGTTCGGTCAGTCTCTACTGCGCATGACTACATCGTTCGGTCAGTCTCTACTGCGCATGACTGCATCGTTCGGTCAGTCTCTACTGTGCATGTTACGCACACAGGGAGCGACGCATTCTACAAAATAATATATATTGATTATTGGGGGGGACTTTATTTGGGGTGACAGTCCCGCTTTATGTTAACATTTATATGTTTGTCAAAACCTTCTAGAGAAAAAGTGGCACCATAAGCTGGCGTCCAGGTACATCAAAGCCTCACAGCAACCAAAGGCCGAATGTAGTTGTTCTCAACCTTTTTTTTTTTTTTTTGTTCAAAGCACCCCTATCATGCAGTCTGAAAGTATTGGGGCACACCCCTGGCACTCAAAGGGTTAAATATATAGTTATTTTTAGGTTTCATAATCAGAATAATATAAATAAATATATCGTGCAGAAAAATCTCCAGAAGTAGACATTTTATAAAAGTCATTATAGAAAAGACGGGCCACCCTGACGTAATCCCAGTGGCACGCCAAATTGCCACGGCACCCTGGTTGAGAATCACTGTGTATGGGCCAGCTCAATCGGATCAGGCCCTTACTGGTTGGCTGAGCTGACTGGGTCGGTTTGAAAAATGTAATTGGACAGCTATCAGATTTCTGTGGGAGGGGGCTGAAAAGACCAAACCACAGAGATCTGTCACATTCCAACCCAATCTGCACAGCCCCCCCCCACACCTATAACCAGGTAATTTGCACAGCTCCCCCCCACACCTATAACCAGGTAATCTGCACAGCACCCCCCCACGCACACACCTATAACCAGGTAATCTGCACAGCACCCCCCCCCACACTCCTATAACCAGGTAATCTGCACAGTCCCCCACCCCAAACCTATAACCAGGTAATCCGCACAGCACTCCCTACACCTATAGCCAGGTAATCTGCACAGCTTCCCCCCCCCCACACCTATAACCAGGTAATCTGCACTAGAGATCAAATTGCCTGTATTTTGGTCTGTGTGTGTGTGTATGTGTATATGTGTATATATGTGTGTGTGTATATGTATGTATGTGTATATATATATGTGTGTGTATATGTATATATATGTGTGTGTGTGTGTGTCTATATGTGTGTATATGTATGTGTGTGTATATATGTGTGTGTTTATGTATGTATGTGTGTGTATGTGTATATGTGTGTGTATATGTATATGTGTGTTTATGTATGTGTGTATATGTATGCGTGTGTGTGTATATTTATGTATATGTATGTGTGTCTATGTATGTGTGTGTTTATGTAAGTGTGTGTATATGTGTGTGTATACTTGTGTCTGTATGTATATGTGTGTGTGTGTGTATGTGTATATGTGTGGGTTTATGTATGTGTGTGTGTATACGTGTGTGTGTGTGTATGTGTATATGTTTGTGTAGCTGTGTGTGTATGCATATATGTGTGTGTGTTTTTTCTGGTTATTTCATGGGTATTTCATGGGTATGGGCACTTTAACAGCCAAGGTGTTTGTACTAATATAACAAGCCTACAGGTTACTGTAATACATACACCTACTGCAGACCTACCTCCTTCAGGTATGTACACGAGTAACACACAATAATCTGCAGTCCCTTTATTGTGATGTCTATTAATCCTTTGAACTACCTCCAACAGGTATGTACACAAGTAAGAGGCACAAGTCTGCATTTCCTTTATTATGATGTGTCTATTAACCCTCTGAGTGCCAGATAGGTATCCAACACACGGAGTTGCAATGCGTTAGATACCTCTATGCCACGTAAATAATAATATAATAATTATAAGCAGTATATATATATATATATATATATATATAGCTCCTTTCTCCCAGTGGGACTCAAAGGGCTTTCAGCGCACAATCTCAGAATTAACCAAATCGGCAGCTGAAATAATAGATGTTATTATTACCCAATCGAACCTGCAACCTTGAGATTTGAACAGGTTCTGCAGTCTGGGCATTTTACCACTGAGCTATCTAGGGTTAATTCCATCCCTAGGTGGCACTTTAGTATCTGACAGCTACACTCCAACCATACTATGTTACGGCAAAAGGACCTGCTGTCCCTTTAAAAGATTGTGCGTCAAATGCACAAAGAAAAAAGTGGTGCAATGTTGGGGCTACTTAATTGCACCAAAGGAAGCAAATACACATCTCTACTGATTTCAGCCTTAACTGCTAGGGGGTCAATGCATTGGAGACCTCTCTAGTATTCAAGGGGTTAAAAATCTGAAAATACATGGGAATTATAAGACTTTTTAAAATGTGTTCCTTTATGGTGCAGTTGGTTTGTCCCAGAATGTCATCACGTTTGTATTTGAGCATATGGCCACTTGTGTGTTTGTGTGTGTGTGAGAGAGAGAGAGACTGTGCATGAGTATGATAATGTGTATATGTGTGTATATGTGAGAGATTGAGTTGTGTGAGCATGATATTGTGTGTGTGTGAGAGAGAGAGAGACTGTGCATGAGTATGATAATGTGTATATGTGTGTATATGTGAGAGATTGAGTTGTGTGCGCATGATATTGTGTGTGTGTGTGAGAGAGAGAGAGACTGTGCATGAGTATGATAATGTGTATCTGTGTGTATATGTGAGAGATTGAGTTGTGTGAGCATGATATTGTGTGTGTGTGTGTGTGTGAGAGAGAGAGAGAGAGAGAGAGAGAGACTGTGCATGAGTATGATAATGTGTATATGTGTGTATATGTGAGAGATTGAGTTGTGTGAGCATGATATTGTGTGTGTGTGAGAGAGAGAGAGACTGTGCATGAGTATGATAATGTGTATCTGTGTGTATATGTGAGAGATTGAGTTGTGTGAGCATGATATTATGTGAGTGTGAGAGAGAGAGAGAGACTGTGCATGAGTATGATAATGTGTATCTGTGTGTATATGTGAGAGATTGAGTTGTGTGAGCATGATATTATGTGTGTGTGTGTGTGTGTGTGTGTGTGAGACTGCATTCAAATGGATTTGTGATTTTGTACATGAAAAAGATTGTGTGCATTTATGTGAGACTATGCAAGTGTTTGTGATTGCGCACAGGTGTAATTGTATGTGTGTGAGAGAGATATTGCATGTTTTTATGAGATTGTGTTTATGTGTGATTGTGTGTGTGTGTGTGTTATTGTGTGCGTGATTAAGCGTATGTGTATATGAGACTGTGTTTAAGTGAGATTGGTGTGAGATTGTGTGCAAGTGTGATTGTGGGTCTGCATGATTGTGTTTATGTGTGTGTGAGAGATAGTGTATGTGGATTGTGTGAGATTATGTGCAAGTGTAGATTGTGTGTATATGCACAAACGTGCGGGTTTGTGCACCTGTGAGAGAGTGTGTGTGAGAGTTGTGTGTATGTGTTGTACGTTACAGGTGTTGGACAGAGATGCGTATGTGTAACTGATTTACAATAAGTATATTGCCTGACCATCAACACTACAGGGAAATACAGCCACCAAGAGGAAAGAAATCAGGTATTCAGTGATCACAACAACATAACTGTTGATGTCTCTAGAAAACATGCTACTCACCCTCATTCTGCAGGGTCTGGAGGCCAGGGGCAGCTCCCGTAATATGATAGGAGAAGCGCCTGGTTTGGTACTGTTTGGCATAGGCTCCGGTTTGCTCTCGGGGACTGGATGGTGGGTAGGTAAATGCTGTACTCCTTGGACGGTTCACCTGCATCTTTCTAGGGTGAAGGAGACAGATCTGTGTCCCATTAATTCACAAAACAAACTCTCCCCTCTGAGCATAAGGGAAGCAATAAGAGGAGTCCAGCTGTGAAGGTAGAGCGAGGGTCCAGGCATTGGTAGAAGTGCATTGAGACAAGATGGGTGGCACGGAGGCTGATTGCACAAGACCAGAATTGTATTCTTTATAGGCGATTTCCCAAATCCAATCCAGTAATGCTGAAGTCCTTATAGAGAAATAAATATTCCCCCTTCGTATTGTGTGGTGTTTAAATAGCCTAATGTTTATTGTTGCACCAGCAAATGCTCCAGTAAGATCCCACAGGGAAGATTCACAGTGCATGGACCAGTACAGCCACTGCAGCAACAGCACACAGCACAGACCCTGAGCAGGCCCACATGAGTCTATCATGAGGACATCTGCAGATCCACTGCAGCAACGTGTAACCCATATAGCCAGCACATCCTGGGGCAGATAAAATAATCCCGCACTTTCTGTATGTCTTCCTCCTGGTTTCCTTGTCTTTCAGAGGCGCAAACAGCTACTGGTGGTTAATCCATCACTCCCCCTCTCATGCATAATGAGCCAATCTCTTGACCTTAGGAAGGTCAGCTTGCCTATGAATACAGAGTCCTGTTATTGCAGTGCAGAGGTATCACCCAGCAGTGGCAGGGCTTGTCCTCATTTAAAATACTCAGCAATCCTGCAGTATTGGATAGTGAAGCAGCTGTAATAACCTGGGAGGTGCACCGCTATTTGACAATCGCAACAGCACCCTTGGGTGCACAAGCATGCGTACTGCTCGGTGCGGGGAAGCAGTCTCACACCTCAGCAGGCTCAGCCCGTCCTCCTCTTTGTTCTTTCTCTCTCTCTCCTTTTACTGCTGCTGATGATTTTGGCTTCCAAAACACACTGGAGTGTTCAGTTCTTTCCTTCCTTTCTCTTCAGTATTTTTTTCACTGTGTATGTGAAATCTGACTCCCTTTCCTTGCCGTTGGATCTCACGTCAGATGCATTTAAAATCTGGTCTGGATCCCCCCCCCCCAGCACATGGCTTGCCCGCCCCCCATCCCCCTGGAACCCTGACCTTATTCCCCTTCAGGTCTTAAGCAACATCCTGTGCTACCAGTGATGTTAACCCCATGTTAATAGGGATATTTGCGTCTGAAAATGGAAAATAGGTGCATGGAAAAAAAAAGAGATGCCTGTGAATTATGCACAATCAAGGCACTTGATAGGTTCCCAAAAGAGCCAGGGACTCCACCCCTAAAGATGTGGCATTTAAACCAACCTAAGAGATAAATAGTGCAGAGGGCAACCCAAATTCACCACTGGTTTAAGCTGTGGTGATCATAAATCCCTTTAAATGCAGGATGCAAGTGAAAATTTCTTCCTGCAACACTGCATTTGAAGCAGTGTGTTGTACACCCCTCTGGTCCTCAACTGGGTTAAAGCAGATTGGTGCAATTATAAGCTCCAAGGTGGCAACAGTCAGAGACAGATTAAAGTCCCATAGGGCCTAGGCAAGGTACCAGTTTGGTGCCACCACATCTCTTGATCTGGTTCTTCTGACAAAGAGTGCTGCTGGCAGGTACTGACATTCTGGCTCTAATTGAAATGGCAGCAACTGGATGATGCTCTTTCAACAAAAAGGAAATCTGACCCAAGACGGCAGCTGCAGCAACAGCAGGGCTTCTGTCTGTGACCCATCAATTGCAGCCAGGGGCCCTCATATTGCCATGGGCTGTAGCCTAGGTTGCCATATAATGGATGATCCAGCTCTGGCAACAAGACCTAGGACTTTAAACATGTTAACAGGGACACACATTCCTGTAAACAGAAAGTAGGTGCATGGAACAAGGTAGACGGCTGTGGCATTGATGCAATCTGGGAAGTCGTTAGGTCCCCAAAAAGACCAGGGGCTTCCCTAAAAGAGCTGGAGATGCACTAAGGTGTGCTAAAGAGGTGATAAAGTGGAGATAACTTATCCAGTGAGATCATATCTCCAATTCCTATGTTATTCTATAAAGGCTATGCACTAAGATCTCTGAAGTTGGAGAAATCTTAGTGCTTAGGCTCCATACAGTAACATCGGAACAGGAGAAGTGATATCACTGGAGAAGTCATCTCTGCTTTATCACACCTTAGTGCAGCTCCCCCAGGTGCTTAGGCCTACTTAAAACATTATCTGCGCACTGCTCAGCCCGATTTCCCCATTATTTTAACTCCTTGAAGGCCAGAAGATTACGAAATGCATTGCTAAGCAATGTGTTGAACATACCTCTGGTCCTCCAAGTATTATGGGACACCCATGGCTTTAACCCTTTGAGCGCCAGAGAGGAAGGCAACAAATGCATTGCCTACCCCTCTGGCACTCAAACGGTTTAAACATGAGACCTGGGGCTTTATCCACCTAAAACAGTACCAAGAAATGCTCTTGTGCACAATGTCTGAGTAGATTTGTGTATTCCTGTCCGGCCATGTGACCAGATTCCACATCTGAGGGGAGGTGACTTACACTAGGTAAAAGGGGCAGGAGGGGGATACTTTATCATTCAATTACTCTTGTACTACAACTCTGACAGAATTGAAATAACACTCTCCATGGCTCAAATACTATGAAGATTAATTGGAGCTGATTTTATTGTGAAACATTACTATCTCATTAATACAGTTTAAGAAGACGTCTGGTAGTGCAGCGATCTACATTTTAGTTTCCATTTTATTTAGTAGTAAGGTGGCTCTAAAATGAGATGTTTCCTTGTCATTACATCACCTTCATCAGGTCACATGTTGTCTAGCCTGATGACAGTATGGTAATAGCATTGAAACATTAACGGAGAGGTAACATTCCTAATAATAACCACCGCTTACCTTACTATGGCTAGAAAATACTAATGTCCCCTATTCATTTTCCCCTTTTTTTCAAGAGATTACAACTTAATCAGTTCTGAAAGTAGACAGGTCCGTCACTAGCAGGACCACAAATTCTGCTCAATGCACATGGCAATCTGAACCCTTGAAAGATCATAGAGGCACCCCGTCTATTCCGTAAAGGGTTAAGCAGGCCTGTGCCTACTTAGATTTGAAAAAAAAAAAAAAAAAATGCCAGCAACTATTATGTCTGCCTCCATGGACATGACACCCAGAACGGATTGTAGATGTTCTCTCCTAAGAAAATGCACAAGGGCATAATTCATAAAGGCCATTAGAATTTTCTAGCCAAAGTAAGGTTGGTGGGAGGTGAGGGTTATCATTAGTAGGTGTTACTTTTCCTTTAACCCTTTCAGTGCCAGCGGGTGACTACCCATCTGGCACTCAATGGGTTACATTTGATACAGAGCTGTCCTCGCACATCACTGATGTCACTGGCCCTTGTCTTCTCTATCCATTCATCTCTAATTCTCTGTCCACTGAACATGTCCCCATATCTTCCTCCTTCCTGTTATCCCTTTGTACCTTGACACTTGATGTGACAGCCAGTTCACTTTCATTGTCCCGTTCCTCATTCTCTGACACTGAGCACTCGGCATTGTTGAGAAGACTGTAAAAAAAAAACAAGACTAACAACTCAGAATGGCAGTCATCCTCTTTACGTCAGATCGCCTAGACTTTTTTTTCCCCACCTTTCCTGGATCTGTTTCCAGAAAGCTTTCTGAAAAGGAATGTGGGTATAGTTATATAATGTTGCATTATCCCTGCAGCACTGAGTGCACTGTATGCTGTAGAGAAGACAGGCTTTTCTGCCCACCTATGCAAAATACAGAGCACTCATTGCTTCAGGGATAGTTTTGCTTTGCATGGGTTGAGCACATTCTGGTCCTCCAGTGATTAAATGGACAAGCCATGAAACATGTGAGCAAAAAAAAATTATATATAAATCCTATATAATAATTCGCTAAGGATGTTTGTCAGAAGCCATCACGAGTAGAGACGGCTGCATGCACCGCAGTCATGCTGATACAGAGCGGGGCGCTCCAAATTCAGACCGGAGTCGCTCCTTATCAGCAGCGGCGCAGGCAGTCTCTACTGTGCATGACTGCAGCGTTGGCACTGTGGGCCCGTGTAAACGGACTTGTCAACTAGGATATATATATATATATATATATATATATATATATATATATATATATACATCCATCCAGCCATTAGTGGAAAGCACTCACTCTTATAACCATCTTCAGCCCAGGTGCACAATCCCAAAATCAGATACACAAAATAAACAATTAGGGCAGCACCAGTGGGTCTTTCCAATAAGCAAAATATGTTTATTATAGCAACAGAAATCGTCTTGTACTCTTGTTTTTTGCTAAGTGGGAAAGCCTAAAAGACCTGCTCTTTAACTGGGGAAGTGTATGAAATGTACAAATTGCAGGGTGTTTTGATCTCAATGCCTTGCAGTATGAATATTTCAGACATATTCCCAGTTAAAGGGGCGATCTGGTCAGCTTAGCCACTAGTCATCGGTGAGTGAACACCAATAGTGAAGAAGCATAACTATTATAAGACAAGCAAGGAGGAGATGGAGGATATAGTAGACACATACAAATTAATTACAATTGCCTAATAGATAAGGTACAGGAAAAGGCATAGTCTATCATAAGAGGAGAGCTAGAACAAGTGAACTTGTGCTGAATGCGACAAGCTCATGGGAACTACAACCAGTTCTACATTACCGAAAGAGTAGTGGATGCAGGGAAAAGCCTCCCAGAAAAGGTGAAAATACTCATATTTGACAAGGATTCCACAAGCTGAAATAATTAACAGTCTCCCCACGTAGAGATGCATTTTGTATGTGGCTCATAGGGGCATATGAATAAAAACAAAATGAAGCAATTTTGGAGCAAACTAACTGCAAACAGGGAACAATACAACATTGCCATTGATTCCAAGCGGACTTTAAACGCTTGAATACATGAGAGGTCCCTAAGACATTACTTTGCAATGTGCTGGAGACCTCTCCAGCATTCAAGGGTTAAAGGCCCCATCTATTCATTCACAATGGTGCACCGGAATTGCTTTTGTATGTATACCCATGCCCCTCAACTAGGCTGGGCCTAGGAGATGAACTGTGGACAGCCGTTACATCCCAGCACCCCACTACCGCTGGCTGACAAATCGGTACCTTACCACTGTGTGTGATGCAGCCCTGTTTCTATGGAAACACACACGGCTCTCTCTCTGCTCCCATTTACATGCACAGAGGTACTCAGGCTTATCATACCTAGAAAACCTGGAGCGAATTAAATCCTCATAGAGGAGAATTAAAAATCCCCATTGATTTAAATAGAACTTTTAACCCCTTCTAGGCTAGAGAGGTTTTTTGTGTTGGGGTCTACAACAGTGTTAGCACAAGGGCCGTCCAATGACTACTTACACCACTGGTTAACGGGGGACCTTAAAGGGGAACTATCACTGAAAATAAAGCTCCCTCCCAATAATTAGCCATATAGCGATTAGCTTACCAACAGTACTATTATGCAGCCTAATTACCATGTTAGTCAGAAATCCTACTTCTGAGACTGACGGCCAGGCAACAGCGCAGACATCTTGACTTACAGGCATCTGCGTGCCTGCGTTGTCCGTCCCGGTCTCTTCTAGGAGGCGTTGCATGGTAACTAAAGGTACCAGAAGGGACTGGCGGTGCAGTGCTTTTCCAAGGCTGTCAGTCTCGGCAGAAGTAGGATTTCTGACTAACGCAGTTAATTAGGCTGGATAATAGTACTATTGGTAAGCTAATCGTTAGATGGCTAATTATTGGGGGGGGGGCTTTATTTGCGGTGAAAATTAGAGAATCGCTGTTCTAGTTAGTATATAGTAAGGCTGGCACTAAATGCCATCTCTCCTGCTGGTCCAGGGTGACCTTCCTACCATCAGTGCCATGTGCAATATCCTACATAGTGAGGGAATTGTGCTTCTTGAAATCAGGAAATAATAGAACAAGGATGTTGCATTACACAACTGGCTGTGGACACGGTGTGACTAAGAGTGGAATCTAATGTTCCCAATAAGCTGATTTCTTACACAATCTGTCCTTTGCTCTCCTCTAAACCAGATCAGTATAATCAAGCCAATAGAACTAAACAAGTTGCTGCTAATTTCATTAACATCAGCCGCTCACTTTATCATCCACAACAGCCTAAAAATAGAAAGAAAAGGCAAGGCTGCGGATATTCAGAGGCCTGTAGGGACTGTATTGCCTCTTTGAGTGGCAGAAAGTTATCCAACGTGCTGATACCACTGTGGCACTCAAAGGGTTGACCCTTTGTGTGCCAGAGAGGTATTCAACACATTGTGTTGTCTCCGAGATAAGTACAAAAAAATGACTTTACTTAAAAAATACAGCAGTGGGGAGCCTATCCCTAATACTAGTAAGAGGCATCAAAAAATTTACTTTTTTTTATTTTTCACCATTATCTGAATTTCTCCAGTATCTTTAAATTGAGCTGGAATCCTTATCCTTTTGCCTTTATACTTTAAAGGAGCAGTAAAGTTTTTTTTTAATGAAAAACTATACATTAGTAGGGCTTTTCCTGCTGAGTATAATAAAGGTATTCCTGCTGCTGAGAGATGCATATTTCCGGAGTTATTACAGTTTAAACCTGTGTTTTTTTTTTAAGTAGCAGTGCCCTCTAGTGGTGACATTCCAATTAGTTATTCTGTTACATTCTAATGGAGAGGAAAGTCAGTGACTTACAGCTCCACAGAATGTGATAGAAAATGCCAAGTCACTTCCTGTCGGTTAGAACTATCAGGAAGTAAACGCACAGTAAATTCACTTCCTGATTATTTGAACTGTTATAACTTTGGAATAAAACAACTGATAGCTGTGGGAGTCACCTTGTTTTATTTAGCAGGAAAAACTCTAGAAAATATAGGATTCATAAAAATGTTTACTGCTCCTTTAATCCTCGATCAGCTGATGACAAGTGAACCCCAATGATGAAAAATTGATGGGACAATTTGAACTGAGATGGTGGGTGAGATATGAGCAGCTGACATCACCAGAGAAGAAATAATTGAGAACAAAGACGTTCACTGTTGCCATAAGAAAAAAAGAATCTTGTTTAACTGCTTTTAAAGGAGTGGTAATAGTTTTTTTTAAAAACCCTTTGCGTGCCAGAGTGGTACGCGACACATTGCAAAGCAATGTGTTGCGTACCCTCTGGCATTCAAAGGGTTAATTAAAACCTATACGTTATAGGGTGTTTCCTGCTGAGTAAGACATGAGCACTCCCACTGCCGCCATTGGTCTTACTCAAAATTTATAACAGTTCAAAACTATCAGAAAGTGAGTAACAGCATCATTACTTCCTGAAAACCGACAAGAACTGTTTCAGCAGTTACTATCACGTTCTCTGGAGAACTGTTTGTCAGTGACCCGCCTCTCCCATAGAATAACTAATTGGAATCTGACCACTAGAGGGCACAGTTAATGTGAAAAAAAAACAACAACATTTTGAAATGTAATAACTCTGGAAAGATATACCTACCAGCCAATGGAGGTAACTTGCTTTATTCAGTATGAAACCTTACAATACATGTTTTTTTTTTTTGTTTCATAAAATGTTTACTATATGTGAATGATACGTGAGGGCAAACACAGAACAAAGGACTTGGAGGAGATTCACTAAGCGGTGATAAAGTGGAGATAACTTCTCCAGTGATAGCACTTCTCCAGTTCCTATGTTATTCTATAGATCCTAAGTTGAAGAAATCTTAGTGCATAGGATCCATAGAATAGCATAGGAATTGGAGAAGTGATAAACTGGAGAAGTCATTTCAACTTTAAAGGGATAGTAATACTTAAGATGTAAAAAAATATACGTTGTAGGGTTTATGTCCCCGAATAAAACAAGGTTACTCTGACTGCTGAGAGATATTTTATTAAAAAATTATAACTGCTCAAACTTGAATTTTTTAGGTGCAATATCACAGTGACCTGAAGATTTACAGTGGCGCTGTTGCTACACCATCCTATGGAGATATATGGTCTACAGACCAGAGCTGTCCATAGGATGGCGTAGCAATAGCACCACTGTAAATTTTCAGGCCACTGTAATAGTGCAACCTAAAAACTTCAAGTTTGAGCTGTTATAATTTTTTTAATAAAATATCTCTCAGCAGTGGGAGTACCCTTGTTTTACTCAGGGGGATAAACCCTACAACATATATTTTTTTACATTTTAAGTATTACTATCCCTTTATCACCACTTAGTGAATCTTCCCCAACATCTGGGGGGAGGCTGCTTGACGTAGGTACAAGAGGCACAAGGGAAAAACTTTATTATAAAATAAAACGAAAACAGCAAACTTGTGGATGATTATAAAGTTACACATCGCTATACAAATGTATATAGAAGGCTCAATCTTATTGTAGTACCTAAACATTACTATCCCTTTAATCTGTACACATCACGCATTGGACTCGCTCACCCTGACAATCTGGTCATTCCCTCTTAGGTTTCACTCAAAACTCTGAGTCTCTGGGTCAAAACCAGAAAGTTCCCAAGTATAACAAAGCGTGGGGGGACCTGTGTAGCATCTTGGGGGTTTACAAAACAAAAAACAAGTAATTATCCCAAATCCTAGACTCAGCACACCACTAGTTAAAAATAGTTCATTATGATTGAAAACATATTTGTTGTTCAGAACTGTCGGAGAATGTCCCTGAATCCAACATAAGGTCATCACTTCCTGTTTCCCCCCCCAAATAAATTTTGTTTTCTTCCCTCTTGGAAAGACGAGGGAATGTTAGGAATCCTTAAACAAGGAGTCTATCTGCTTGCACACTCTAGGCACGATTCCCAGGTCCCATGACCCAAAGTCCTTCTTGTGACATCATTTGTTTTGCCGCATTGGAAGCTGAATACTCCTCTGCCTTTCACTACCTGATAAAAGATATGGAAGATGCACGGTTCATAAAGGGGCCTGCTATAATATATAATAACCCTTTGAGTGCCAGAGGGGTATGCAACGCATTGCTTTGCAATATGTTGCATACCCCTCTGGCTCTCAAAGAGATAAACCTTTTACAACTGGAATCTTTATTACAGAATAAAGGGAAACATCTGCAATTAAAAGGGCAGTATAAAATATGTTGCAGGGCTTCTCCTATAGGGTAAAAACAATGTAATCCTAATGCTTGGAGGCTGCTTGGGAGAGCTTGCCTTTACGATGTATTGTAGGTAGGTGGCGCTATTACTGTGAAAAGCAGAGTAAAGCGGAACTACCACCTCAACTAAAGTCGCCCTGCAATACCTAGGCAGGTGGCAACTAGCTTAATAATTATTATTTTACCTCTCAAAAGTAATAAAGTTATCCTTAAGCTTCCGAGACCGGAAGCCAGGCATCATCGCGGACATCTGGAATGCGCGCCTGCGCTGTCAGTCCCGTCACCCTTCATAGGCGTTGCACTAGCCAGTACGGCTCTGGAAGAGACTGACGGTTCAGGCGCACAGGCTGCAGTAACCAGGCCGTCAGTCTCGGAAGCTTAAGAATAACTTTATTCGGGGGCCCTTTAGAGAGGTAAAATAATGATTATTAAGCTAGTCGCCACCTGCATGATGAGTTTAGTTGAGGTGGTAGTTCCGCTTAATTTCCCACAAATGGAGGTAATAACAGCATTACGTGCCTGCAAAGCATCTTAAACTCAAACTATCAGAAAAAAACGCAAGGTTATCTCTTCAATAACTTCTGAAAGAAACACATCCAAAAATTGAGAATTTGCAATGCGTTGCGTACCCCTCTGGCACTCAAAGGGTTAACACCAAGCAATTCCCCCCAAAAATGAAGTAATAATAATTGTAATAATTGTAAATAAGGACGTGAGACGTTTATTTTTGTAACTTCTCTAGCTACCAAAGCAACAGCATTTTGCAATGTGTCAGAACGATCTTCATTCATTCGTTTTGCCGTCCAATAAAATAGCAAAACTACCCTTGGTCCTTATCAGGTTAATTAAACAATGCTGCATCTCTAATATAACATTTTCAGATTCATTACGGCTTTTATATTTCCCCCAGTTGGAAAAATGATGTTCTCCAAAGTGCTCCTAAGAGGGCGGAACTGGTTGGTTGTAAAAAAAGACAAGGATGGTACAAATTACAGGCCTCGCGCTGCCTGTCCCTCCTTGTGGCTGTATTTTAGATGTCAGGAGCCGAGTTTAACAGACGAGAACAAAATACATATATAATTTTACCAGGAAATAGTCAACATTCCAGGACTTACTTGGAATCTCATTCATTTTCTTCCTTTTATTTTTTTATTTTTTTTTTGTAACTATTAACTCTTTGAGTGCCAAAGCGTTGAGTAGAGCACTGTGGAGAAATGCATTGCTCAGCCTTCTTACATTCTAAGAGATAATATTAGTCCTTCCGTACGACCATGATGAATCAACTTCTGTGCTGTTTTTTCAACTCCTAGGGCAGTGGTTCTCAACCTGTGGGTCGAGACCCCTTTGGGAGTCGAATGACGATTTGCCAGGGGTCGCCTAAAACCATCAGATATTTATATTTCGATTCATAACAGTAGCAAAATTACAGTGATGAAGGAGCAACAAAAATAATTTTACTGTTAGGGGTCTCCACAACTTGGGAAATTTTATCAAAGGGTCGCGGCACTAGAAAGGTTGAGAACACCTGTCCTAGGGTGTCTTGATTCCACATCAAATGCGATAGAGCACCCTATGTCTACAGCAAACAGATTAGGGCATCCCTTGTCTACAACAAATGCGTTAGGGCACTCTCTGTCTACATCAAATGCGTTAGAGCACCCTCTGTCTACAACAAACATGTTAGGGCACCCTCTGTATACATGAAATGCGTTAGAGCATCTTATGTCTAAAACAGATTAGGGCATCCCCTGTCTACAACATCTGTCTACATCCAATGCAGACTTATAGTGTCCCTTTAAAGCCTGTTTGCATCCTTGACATTTCTTCAAATCCAGGTTGTTCCAAGTCCAGGATTCCCACCCCCCACATTTACTTTGGTATTTTAAACCAAGTAATACAATTAGAAAGGCATATATCAGGGTAAAATATTGCTTTTTATTAAAGAAAGTTGTTTAAAGGGTATCTAAACAGGAATATATTGCAAAAGAGCTTGTCTGGAATTTAAAGGGAAGCTGCACATATTGAAATAAGGGCTTCTTAATTTGTTTATTCTTCTATATCATATACAATGGTAAATTACTTCTATGGTCTCTGTGTCCACCATACAAGTCAGTTACCATTCTATATAGAACACGTGTATATAAAATATATTTCTTGCATTGTACCAATGCCATAGTCTATAGCTGCTAACTCAGTTTACAATCTGAAGAAGACATCAGTCTCTGCAGCAACATGGGTGGGTTTTCCTCTAATGGGTTTCGATGGAAACAGATCCAGATAGCTCATTATAAATCGTAAAAATGTAAAGGTGGTGATGAAAAAAAAAAATAAGGAATTCGACTATTTATTATGCAGTTGAAGAATATACAAAAGTCAAAGCAAAGCATTAAAGGGATAGTAATACTTAAAATGTAAACAAAACCATGGTGTAGGGTTTATCCCCCTGAGTAAAACAAGAGTACTCCCACTGCTGAAAGGTGTTTCATTCAAAAGTTATTAATTTTCAAAGTTGAATTTTTTAGGTGCAATATCACAGTGGCCTGAAATTGTACAGTGGCGCTGTTGCTACACGATCCTATGGACAGCTCTGGTCCCGGGACCATAAATCTCCATAGGATGGTGTAGCAACAGCGCCACTGTACAATTTCAGGCCACTGTGATATTGCACCTAAAAAATTCAACTTTGAAAATGAATAACTTTTGAATGAAACACCTTTCAGCAGTGGGAATACTCTTGTTTTACTCAGGGGGATAAACCCTACAACATATTTTTTTTACATATTAAGTATTACTATCCCTTTAAGTCTTTGAGAGACAGAGGGTTTGTGCAAAATTTAGTGAAGGAATGCGTCCCACAGTGCTCCAGTCCCAAAAAGCTTATTAACTGCACAAATCCTTGCTACAGTGGCAGCTACAATAATGTGATGTCACCTTACGATACAGCCACATCAGAGAGGCGACAACCAATTCCAGATTGTGACTAAGAGGGAGAGAAGAAGAGAGGCTGTTCTTGGTGTGTAGCAATGCGCTTCTGCTAGATGAGGGGGTGATTATCGCTTCCTGCAGTTCCTCTCGCTCGCTGCGCTCCAGATGAGCTGACAGGCCAAGGCTGGTGCAGACTCGCTGTCTGCAAGACTCGCATCCAGCTGTGAAGAAGATTAAAACGACAGCAAGCCCCAAAGCTGACAAAAAACATCAGGAAGGGGATGCAGTTGATTTGAACCCTTAAAAGGACCAGAGGGCCGTGAAAAGCATTGAGGAGCAATGTGATTCACACCCCTCTGGTCCTTAAGGGGTTAACCCTTTGAATATCAGAGGGGAATTTAACCCTTTGAGTGCCAGAGGGGTACGCAACACATTGCAAAGTCTCTAGTGCGCATGACTGAATCGGGCCGCGTCTACTGAGCATGACTGCATCGGACAAACATACAATACATCTGGCCTGCGTTCGGGCAGTCTCTACTGAACATGACTGCATCAGACAAACATACAATACATCTGGCCTGCACTCGGGCAGTTTCTACTGCGCATGACTGCATCGGACAAACATACAATACATCTGGCCTGCGCTCGGGCAGTCTCTACTGCGCATGACTGCATCGGACAAACATACATCTGGCCTGCGCTCGGGCAGTCTCTACTGCTCATGATTGCACCGGAAAAACCTATATCTGGCCTGCGCTCGGGAAGTCTCTACTGCGCATGATTGCATCGGACAAACATACATCTGGCCTGCGCTCGGGCAGTCTCTACTGTGCATGACTGCATCGGACATACAGACATCTGGCCTGCGCTCGGGCAGTCTCTACTGCGCATGACTGCATTGGACAAACATACAATACATCTGGCCTGCGCTCGGGCAGTCTCTACTGCGCATGACTGCATCGGACAAACATACATCTGGCCTGCGCTCGGGCAGTCTCTACTGTGCATGACTGCATCGGAAAAACATACATCTGGCCTGTGCTCGGGCAGTCTCTACTGTGCATGACTACATCGGACAAACATACAATACATCTGGCCTGCGCTTGGTCAGTCTCAACTGCGCATGACTGCATCGGACAAACATACAATACATCTGGCCTGCGCTTGGTCAGTCCCGACTGCGCATGACTGCATCGGACAAACATACATCTGGCCTTTTATATAAATACTAGTGTAAAAGCCCGTGTACACGGGCCAAGGGCCAGGTGATGTTAACCCTTTGAGTGCCAGAGGGGTACGCAACACATTGCGTAACCCTCTGGCACTCAAAGAGTTAAGAGGCCGGTCCTGCTCTGCATCCTGCCGCCGTCATGCACTGTAGAGATTGTCCGAAAGCACAAAATGCTCCCAGCATTCTGTGCGTTCAGGCAGTCTCTATGCGTATGACGGCTTCTGACAAACATCCTAGCGAATTATTATATAGGACAAGATGTAGGTGTGTGAGTGTTTATGTATGTATGTAAGAATGTGTGTGCATGTTTATGCATGCATGTATGTTTTTATGCATGTATGTGTGTGTTTATGCATGTGTGTGTGTGTGTGTGTGTGTGTGTGTGTGTGTGTGTGTGTGTGTGTGTGTAACCTTACAGCTCTACAGAAAACCAAAACAGTTTTTTTTCAAAAAATCAAAATAAAAAAAAAATGCACGTTTTTGAATTATCACCATTATAAATGTTAACGAAACACTAACACCAGTTACCATGATTTGGACAGAAAATTCTAATCGCCACTATTAAACCAATTCCGAGTGGATTAGTTCTCCAAAATTAATCTTTAAAGGGGAACTTTCACCCCGCAATAACTAAATCTCCCCTTACTGCTCACCTGGCGACTAGCTGCTTAGTAGCGCTAGTCGCCAGAAATCTTACCCCGTTCTCAAGATTTCGGCGTTTTAAAAGAGCAGGAAGCACGGACGTCTCTTCACAGTGACGTCCGTGCGCCTGCGCTGTCAGTCCCTTGTGCACCGTACGGTGCACAAGGGACTGACAGCGCAGGCGCACGGACGTCACTGTGAAGAGACGTCCGTGCTTCCTGCTCTTTTAAAACGCCGAAATCTTGAGAACGGGGTAAGATTTCTGGCGACTAGCGCTACTAAGCAGCTAGTCGCCAGGTGAGCAGTAAGGGGAGATTTAGTTATTGCGGGGTGAAAGTTCCCCTTTAAATGGTATGGGACATTACGCCCTTGGAGGCGGGCATAATTCTTAGTTTCAGGGCTCCAGGACCCAAACTCCTCCTACAGATTATGGTAAGTGGAGGTTTAATATTAGGTGTTCTTTCTCCTTTAACCCTTTGAGTGCCAGAGGGGGTACGAAATGCATTGTCCTGCAATGCACTGCATACCCCTCTGGCACTCAAAGGGTTAAAAATTGAGAGACCTATTATTTAACCCAGTGGTGCTCAACCTTTTTTGCTCGGGCACCCCTAACACATAATCTTGAACATTTGGGGCACCCCTGAAATATTTAATATAATTTATCAAGGGCTTAATGAAGGATTTCTATAAATCTTTATTTAGAGGTTGTTTTTTTGTTAGTCTTTATAGAAAACATAGGGCACCCTATGTTGATGTCCATGGCACACCAAAGTGCCATGGCACCCTGGTTGAGAATCACTGATTTAACCTCTTGGATGCTAGAGAAGTCTTTAATGCATTCCTTCACAATTTGTTGGAGATCTCTCTTGCATCCAAGTGTTTGAAGGCACCTGCAAATGAAAGATAATTGATTTAAACACTCTTATGTTTGTGTGAAACGTGTGGGCACCGATTTCTGTTTAGTTCTACAGAGAGAATGTTTCATAAGGTTCCCTGATTTAACCCTTTGCGTACCAATGTGTTAGACACCCCTCTGGCAGCTTGAGTGTCAAAGGTTGTGTACCCCTGTTTTAATGTAGTGGTAGATAAAGCGAACCCCCTAATCTGTTGCTGGACTACAATTACTTTCATCCTCGGCTAGACAACAAAAACTGGGGGGGCCACACAATCCTGTCCCACGTCATAGTAGCAGGAAAAACGGAAGGTTTTAGGGACAATTCCCTTTGTTGTGATTAACAGATTGAGCTGACATGCTTGGCACAGGATCCTCATCTTACTTGCATTACCATGATGCAGTCTGGGCAGCTGCGCCATGGTCTGTCTGAAAATATATACAAGTGTGAAAATAAATAGACTGAACCAGTATCTTCTACTGTGTGCAAATTGTTACACAGCACTGTTAACAGCTTGATAGATAAGTGCTGCCATCAAGTGGTCAAAATCCAGAACACATAAAATGCATCCAGTTTAAACAGCTGTCTTATTAAAGGGATAGTAATACTTAATTTTTCCAAAGCTGCATCTTGTAGCCCTTAAAAAAAAAGAAATTAAATGCTCCCAGTGCCATCTCTCAAACCTTTATAGATCAGTTGTCCAGGAGTAATGGAGAGTACAAGTGTACAAAAGTAAAGTTATTGTGACTTCTCTCAGTCAGTATAACAATCACAAACATATTGTACATAATTAACAAAAATACAATTGAAACTCAGCAATCATATTTTTGTTAAAGTGATAGTAATGTTTCATAATAAAAGCAGCTCCAACTAATCTTTATAGTATTTGGGCCGTGGAGAGTGTTATTTCAATACTGTCAGAGTTGTATTTCAAGAGTAATTGAATGATAAAGTATCCCCATCCCGCCCCTTTTACTGATGTAACACTGCTCACCTCAGAGCAGCAAGACTGTCCGGATGGATCACAGAGAGGGACAATCTTCAGTGATCATAAGGAAAAACCTGTCAAGGGGGGCAGGGTTTTCCTTATGATCACAGTAAGAAGATTGTCCCTTGCTGCAACCTGTCTGGTCCATGGACTGGATTCCACATCTGAGGCGGCTTACACTAGGTAAAATGGGCAGGAGGGGGATATTTTATCATTCAATTACTCTTGTACTACAACTCTGACAGTACTGAAATAACACTCTCCATGGCCCAAATACTATAAATATTAATTGGAGCTGCTGTTTTTGTGAATCATTACTATCCCTTTAAAGACTTTATGGGTATCCTAAGTGGAAGTCATTGACACACCAGAGTAACACTGGTCCACATCCACTGGGACAGTGGTTCTCAACCAGAGTGCCATGGCACTTTGGTGTGCCATGGACATCAACTTAGGGTGCCCAATGTTTTCTATGAAGAATTTCACGAAAATGTGAATTTTGAGTTTTTACCCCTTAAGGACCCTTGAAGGTCAGTGGCATAACAATAGGGGTTGCACCTGCTACCAGGCCTGTCACTCCAGGGGCCCAGGACATCCCCTGCAACCCCCCATCTGGTGCCTACAACATGCTGAGGTCCGTGCCTTCTTCGGCACAGACCTCTAGCAGCTGGTCGCCCTCTTCGGCTTTTTGGTAATGCAGAGCTTTGGGAGAGGACATCATCTCCCAGCACTCTAGATTACCGAAGAGAAGACCACGCGGGAGCTCCGGTAGCATAGAAGTCTGTGCTGAAGGTGGCACAGACCTCTTCTGCCATGCCACTTGACCACCAGGGATGTATGAAAAGGACACTGGGGGGGAAATGTGGAGATGGGCGGCAATATAGAGATGAAGGGGGGAAATGTGGAGATCGGGAGCACTGTGTAGGTGTCAAGTGGAGATGGCCAATGGAGGGGGCCCCATGGCAACTTTTGCACCAGGGCCCAGTGGCTTCTAGTTACGCCTCTGTTGACGGTCCTTGCACGTCATGAATTGGCGAGCCATAAGGACCCATGACGTGCCAGGACCATCATGGAATTGAGGGCATGCCGCTTGGGGAGCCCTGAATCGGATTTGGGAAAAAAAAAAAAAAAAAAGGTCAGTGGTCCTTAAGTGCCAGCTCTTAACCCTTTGAGTGCCAGAGGGGTACACAACGCATTGCTTTGCAATGCGTTGCATACCCCTCTGGCACTCAAAGGGTTAAGGGATTTCAGTGTTGGTTTGTGGAAATTGTTCAGCACAAAATGTTTACTTTTGTTAGCGTGATTGTGAGACCTAATAATAACTGTATATCTATGTATGGCACGTTTCACTATGCCCTGGATAAATTACATTACAGGTGCTAGGGGTGCCCCCAAAATTCCATATTGCGTGTTAACCCTTTGAGTGCCAGAACTCTCTGGCACTCAAGGGGTTAAAGGTGCCTTGAGCAAAAAAAAAAAAATAAAAATAATAATTGAGAACCACTGGACTGGGCGCTGGATACCACCCTGGCACTCAAAGGGTTAACCCTTTGAGTGCCAGAGTGGTACGGAATGCATTGCAAAGCATTCCATACCCCTCTGGCACTCAAAGGGTTAATGCCATTGACACCCCTACAGATCTGACACAGAGAGGCTGATGTACAAAGAGGAACCAGAGTAAACGTGAAGTTAATAAACAGAGGGTGCACCTCTGCCCTGTTGTGCAAGCTGTTTACCCCCAGTCCTGTTAGTACATCTGCCTCACTCTTCCCTGCAGCAGTGCCAGGCCCTCCTTCCATCACAGCACACGTGTTCCCGTCTTCCTTTGCGGCACTTGCGGCAGAGAGAGTGCCACAGAACATGTCGAGGCACAGTAAGTGTACCCCCCATCCCTGTGCTCCCGGTGTGCCCTCTCGGTGCCCCCTCTCACATTCTGTGTGTTTCTCTTCTCAGAACACAAACGGGCGAGAAAAGGAGCCGACAAGTCGCAGGTAAGGGCTGCTCACAGCTCAGCGTAGTCAGCGAGACTTCTGTGGGGAAACAGCAAGGCATGTCGGGAGATGTAGTTGTATTCGTTATAGTCACAAGCGTTCTACCCCTTCCGCAAACTACAATTCCCATCGTGCATTGCGTACCCATGTGTAATATTCTGTCTTTCCTTCAGTTTTTATTTTGGGAATCTTAATTCAGTGAGGTTTATGTACTGTTCCAAATCGGTGGCGAACCAGATAATCCAACCACTGATGACAAATAACATTTCGACATCATGGTGACTGTAACCCCTTGAATGCCGAAGAGGTTTAAATAAATGCTTTTATCTGTATTTCTTCCCTGTGGTGCTGTTAGTTTGCTTCAGAATTTCTACTACTTTGTGCCTAAGGCCGGTTGTGTAGGACAGAAATTGTGAACGTGTGGATAAGCAGGTACTGGTTACTATAACTGGATGACTGAAGTTGTAGTCCAGCAACAGCTGGGAAGCTACAAGTTGCACACATCACATAATGTTCCACACTGGGGAATGTTAGTCCTATTCCATAGTCATGTATAGGTGATAGTTTCACTCTACAGGTTACTATCTTTCTTATGTTATTAAAGGTACAGTAAAATTTACTTTGGGAAAATATTTTTTAATTGTTTCTTGTAGGACTTTTACTGCTTAACGCAAGTGTATTTCACTGCTTGGAGATAACTCATTCAAAATTTATACAGCTCAAACTTTATTTCTTGTTTTCTTCTCTTCAAAAAATTAATGTGAAACGACCACTGGGTGGTGCTGTTTTGTTAGTGTCTATGCAGAGAATCCGTCATCAGCTTTAAAGCTCACAAATAAAGCCATTGTCTTGAGCTGTTATAACATGTTATTACTATGGGAATACATGTTGTTTTTCTCAGTAATGAGAATCCCTATTCATGGGAGTTCCGGGGGGGGGGTACTCGCCCCCCCCCCTACAGTCACCCCCTCCATATAAACAAAGGGGCTGGATGGGCTGTCCTGGGGGGTTCTATTATGGCTTTGCCACTCCCCCTTCCCGGAAAAATTTTTACGGACACCCTTGTCTCTATTATATATATATATATATATATATATATATATATATATATATATATATATATCCTATAACATAAAGTGGTAGAATGCATCGTTCACTGTGAGCCGCAACCGCACATGTGCAGAAGAGAGTCTCTACTGTGCACGTGTGGTTTCGCACACAGAGAGTTTCGCTGTGAGCTGTCTGGAACTCCCAGCTAAGGATCAGCGCGTTCGGTGAGTCTCTACTGTGCATGACTGCAGTCATGTGCAGTAGAGACTCGACGAACGCGCTGCCCCGCTCTGGATGGCTCACGTCCTGTCTCTGCTCCCGGCGCCAGGGCAGCTGGGTGCACTTTAGCTTGTGTACACGAGCTTTCATACTAATATATATCTATATATATATATATATATATATATATATATATATATATATATATATATATATATATATATATATATATATAAATTTTGTTTTTTGTAATGCAAAATATTATTCCTTTATCTCTTTATGTTTCTAAAAGTAACAGCATTGCAATTAACCAATGGTGACAATTGTTGATCTGTAGTTTGTATCTTATAATTACTAGCAGAAATGGCCCCGTGTTGCCTGCGACAGAGAGAGGCTCTTCTCTCCATCACGTACTACTCGCATCATCTTCAGCTGCACAACATACCTCCCAACATTTCATATGACCAATGAGGAGCACTTTTGTTTTAGGGGGCACGGCTAGTGGGCACAGCATAACCATGAAATTTTAGGTTATTTCATCGCCTACTGACACCTCTTTGTGCAACTGAATACATTATTTAGAGCAAAACCAAAGTATTTTATTTAAACATATGTTAAAGTAATTTTTTTGTGCCGTGGAGCAATGTGATAAACATACATACACACTACATAGTGATCTGGAAAGAGAGACAGAGGGATTTGGGTTTCAAAGAGGGACTGTCCTTCCTAAAGAAGGATACTCGAGAGGTATGGTAGTGGATAAGATATGGAAAAAATATCTATTGCATTGATTATCCTGCTGAGTAAAACATGGATACTCCCATTGCTGAAAGATGTTTGAGTTGCAATAACGTCTGAATAAAACATCTCTCAACAGTGAGAGTACCCTTGACTTGCTTAGCAGGATAAACCGTTCAGTATATGTTTTACATAGTAAATTAGGTTGAAAAAAGACACAAGTCCATCAAGCTCAACCTTTGCCTCAGCGCAGAAAAATTAGAATTATATAAGCCGTCCTGCCTCCAAATTATTAGTATTCGTCTATTTACCAGAACTTCCTGTTTTTGCCTAGTAATACACGGTATATAACCTTGTATGTTCCCTCTTGAAAGAAATTCATCTAATCTTCTCTTAATTGTATCCATTGTACCTACCATTACCACATCCTTGGGCAAAGAATTCCATAGTTTAATAGACTTTACAGTAAAAAAAAACCCTTCCTCTGCTGAAGTCTAAACCTCCTTTCCTGTAATCTCATGGGGTAGTTCCTAGTTATTTTCTCCATATTAAGTAATACTATACTATGTCTTTTAACCCATAGCTGTACATCAGAGGTGGCAATCTACAACCCTTCAGCTCTTCTTAGACTACATTTCATATCATCTTCCCTGTTGGTTGGCCAAGGGTGATATCCGTTTAGTCCAACAACAGCTGGAGGGCAGGAGGTAACCTATCCATGCTGTAATGTGCTCTGCTTGTGCTGTTTTCTGAACACTGATTCTGCTCCTCAGGGTAAAGGTCCACCGCACCCAGGAAAGAATGTCAAGAAAGACCTCGGAGTTCCCAACTTGTCCCACTTCAAAGAACAGGCCAAGAAAGAGGCGGAGCAGAAGAAGAAACGGGTTAGACACTTGCCATTCTGATACACAGTGGGCATGATGCACTAATAAAAAGAGGAGCAATTGAAAACGAGCTTCACCATGTTATAGACAGGGCTCAAAATTTTCACTCGCCACTAGCAAATGGCGAGTAGAAATTCAGCCCTGGTGGGTATGCTATGACTTGCAGTGGCGAGTAACTTTTCAGTTCTGGCTAGTAGCAAAGGACTTCAGATTTTAAGCCCTGTTATAGATATGAAAATTCCCTTTAATGGAAAAGGTTTTTTTTAACCCTTTGAGTGCCAGAGGGGTATGCAACGCATTGCAGAGCAATGCGTTGCGTACCTCACTGGCACTCAAAGGATTAACCTCTTGAAGTTTGCAGCTGTCTCTTACGCATTGCGATTGATAAGATGCATATAAATCAGCGGGGCATTTTATTTTTCTCCTATTCAGCAGCTGGTTTGCTTCTGAAATTGCGCCTCTTTTCTGCATTGCATCCACTCATGTACCCTATATTGGAGCAGTGTGGGGGAGAGGTGTTGGTTAGTGATGACTGGGAGTTCAAGGGATAGTGATACCTAATTTCATGTTTATTTAGTATTCTAAGCATTAAAAAAAATATTAAGAACGATGTGAGTCTTATCTCGCAAACGTTTAAGGTTTGAGAGATATTCGAAACTAAAGTTCCGCCCTCTGTGATGTCAGCGCTCTAGCTGACAGACTTTGATTCTGGTCCACAGACCGGCCGGCGGCTCTTCAGCAGAGCCAAGATTGCGATCTTTAAAAAGAAATACTTCATTGGAACGGTCTACAAAGTGTGCCTGGTTTGCAAGCACACTTTGTAGACCGTTACAGTGAAGTAGCTGCTTTTAAAGATCCCGATCTCAGCTCTGTTGAAGAGCCGCAGGCCGGTTTGCAGACCAGAATTCAGGTCTGTCAGCTAGATGGCAGACTTGACTAAAACATCCAGGAAGAGGGAACTTGAGTTGAGAATATCCTTACATAGTTCTTAATATTTTTTTAATCCTACAATACTAAATAAACATGAAATTACGTATTACTATCCTTTTCAGGCGGGTTATGCACTAAGGTGTGATAAAGTGGAGATGACTTCACCGGTGATATCACTTCTCCAATTCCTATGGTACGCTATAGAGCAGTGGTTCTTAAAGCAGAACTGTCAAGGTGACAAGTGCAGTTTCATACATTTGTCAGGCCCCAATAAATGTAATAATTTTAGTTATATTGTTAATGGTGCACATGTACCTCTTAAATATTATCTTTATATGCTCAGTTTTACAAGCACTAGAGAGCTGCCATCTTTGCGATGTGCTGCATGAGGAGCAGCGCTCTGTCTCAGTTCTTGATCATGAAATCTGCCCCTTTTGTGTTTTCCGCATTTTTGTGTCTGTCATGGAATGCCCACTCCCAACCACAGATGTTGTGTGTGCCAAATATGGTAATTACTCAGGCAGGTTTGAGAGAGTGAGGAGGGCTGCTGCCACACAGAGGACACAGAAGACATCACGTCATTTATTTTTCGCTTTATATCTATAGATTTACAGTGTTTTAGGAAAAAAATACATATATTCAAGATGGTTTTAAACGCATTAACACAATAAAATTAAGTCTCAAGAAGGTGAAAGTTCCCCTTTAACCAGGGTGCCACAGCACTTTCGGTGTGCCACAGACATTAACGAAGACTTTGACAAAATTGTGAATTGTTCGGTTTCAAATGTATATTTATGGAAATTGTTATGACCAATATGCTTCTTTTTGTTATTATGATTGTGAAACCTAAGAATAAATGCATATTTTTGTATAGTACCCATCAGTACACATTTTTTAATTTACATAAAATTTGAAGGGTGCCCTGAAAATTCCACATTACAAGTTTGGGGTGCTTTGAGCATAAGAAGCTAAAGAACTACTGTTTTAGAATCTATGCACTAAGATATCCAAAGCTATGGAGCATTGGCTCTATAGAATCACATGGGATTTGGAGAAGTGATATCACTCAAAAGTCATCTCCGGTTTACAACCTCTGTATCACACCTTGGTGCAATCTAGTGAAGAGATGACAGTAAAAGGAACTCCTGAAACATTATACGAGTTCAAATGAGGATAATGTTAGAAACCACTGTGTAGAGTGGGTAACGTGCTGCAATGTGTAGCATGGGTTTATTACTGAGAAGAGTGGCATCTGGTCTCACCGCAGGTAGAGGAGATGAGGGAGAAGCAGAAAGCAGCCAGACAGAAGGAGATGGCTAAGAGAAGAAGTCTGGACACCTTTCAGAAAGACATCTTGAAGAGGCAGAGAGAGTTCGAGCAAAAGGTGAGTCTGACTTAACCCTTCGTTGCACTTTTATTAACGGATTGTATTCAGTGCCGGGTGCTGTGATGATATTGATTTTTTTTTTTGTATAGGAAGCCGATCTGCGGAATCTGGAGAAGCATGAACAGCTGGAAAATGAAAATTCCAGGAAGGCGTATTACCGGGAATTTAAAAAGGTCAGTGTTGGCTTATGTGGGCTCTGCTTATTTTGTGTGCCGTAAGAAACAATGCCTATATTTGTTTAAAGGAGCAGTAAACTTTTTTTATGAAAAAATATATATTGTGGGGATTTTCCTATTGAGTAAAATAAGGGTACTCCCACTGCAGAGAGATTTATATTTCCAGAGTTATTACAGTTTAAACCCATGTTTTTTTTACATTAGCAGTGCCCTCTAGTGCTTGAATTCTAATTAGATTTCCTGTTAGATTCCAATGGAGAGGAAAGTCAGAAAAGTCAGAGACACACAGTTCTCCATAGAATGTGATAGAAACTGCCTGTCACTTCCTGTCAGTTAGAACTATCAGGAAGTAATCACAGTAAATTCACTTCCTGTCAGTTAGAACTATCAGGAAGTAAACACAGTAAATTCACCTCCTGTCAGTTAGAACTATCAGGAAGTAAACACAGTAAATTCACTTCCTGTCAGTTAGAACTATCAGGAAGTAAACACACAGTAAATTCACTTCCTGATTATTTAAACGTCTATAATTTTTGAATAAAACATCTGACAACGATGGGAGTGACCTTGTTTTATTCAGCAGAAAATGCTCTGTAAAATATGTGTTTTCATAAAAAAAGTTTACTGCTCCTTTAAAAGGGAAGTAACACCATAAAACAACATAAATGTACATTTCCTTGTACAAAAGACACCTGCAACATTTACACATTTTTCCAGCTAATCAAACAATATGAAGAAATCCAAATCTTTCACTTGTCGACCATTATATTGGCCAACTGTGCAGGAAGACATTTTTTACATTTTTTTTTTTTTTTTTTTTTACATGTGTAATATCTGACGGAGATAAATAATTGATCTGTACATCACTTTACTAAATATCCACTCCGTAGGTAAGCTCTTGTGCATTAGACTACAGGAAGTTGTCTCTGGCTGCAACATTATCATGGATTGGTTATAAAACACAGGGGGTGTGGCTTTAGATTGTGAGATCCAGCATTCCCCAAAGATGGCGGCTTCCTCCATTTGGCTGTGTGTTCAGATTTATTTACATTGCAGATTAGATACATGTTTTGGGGGGCTAGCATCATTTATGTTCCTTTATAAATTTTATGGAGATGCATTTTAACTCTTTGACAATAACAGGCCATATAAATACCTGTTTCTGTTTTTTTCTCTCAGGTGGTGGAAGCAGCAGATGTTATTTTAGAAGTGCTGGATGCCAGGGACCCGCTGGGCTGCCGCTGCCCGCAGGTGGAGCAGGCAGTGGTACAGTCTGGCATAGACAAGAAATTGGTTTTGGTGCTGAATAAAATAGGTGGGCACTGCGCTTATATCTTCTTTGCGACATGAAATGAAGCTGCCACTGCTGTATCCTGGAAAGTTTAACCCTTTGAGTGCTACCCTCCTCTGGCACTCAAAGCGATAAAGTACTAGGCCCTTTTAACCCCATGGTTGCTATAAATGTCTCAGATGCATGAATTGGAGACATTTTAGCATCCAAAGGTTACATAGTAACATAGTAGATAAGGCTGAAAAAAGACATGCGTCCATCAAGTCCAGCCCATGCCAATAACACCCCTGTTGATCCAGAGGAAGGCAACAAAAAAGCCCTCTGGAGCCATTTCCAATGTAGTCCCACGTGTGTGTGTGTGTGTGTGTGTGTGTGTGTGTAACAATATCCTATTTGCTTTGAAGCCATCTGTCATAATTGTCAGTATTGTTCTGTGCTAGATAGGCATCCATTGCTTTTTTGAATGCAGTTGCATTATCTGCAAGCACAACATCCCGAGGCAAAGAATGCCATAGCCTTTCTGCCCTTACTGTAAAGAATCCCTGTCTATGTTTTAGTCGAAAGCGCCTTTCCTCAAGTCTTAATGGATGACCTCTTGTTCTTAAGCTCAGCTTAAATAAGAACTATATCTCTATATCTTTGCCTCCAACAATCACATGTTAAAACTTGCTCTTTGATTCGGAATCATCACCGTGTTCTTTGTTTAGATCTGGTCTCCAAGCCAATCGTGGAGAAGTGGCTTAAATACCTGAGGAATGAGTTCCCTACAGTGGCCTTCAAGGCTTCCACACAGCAACAGAATAAGAACTTGGTATGGCAGCTCTGTACTTCTAATTGTGATGCACTGTTACTAATTGTCCTATACAGACAGTTCCTCCCAGTATTCAGTAGGAAATGAAATGTGGTGGATCTATTCCTTCAAAGAAACCTGAAGCTACGATTTATGTTGGGGATATAAAATATGGTTTACACATTTACATTTACACATGGTTGCTGCCTAATCAGCAGAATACAGGTGGGTAATGAAAGATGTAATGAAAGATGCACATTACAGAGCTGCGCAGGTACCATTGAAGCCCTAGTGCAGTCTTTGGTTCCCAGCTATTGTTCAGCTATAACTTTTCATTCCAAGGCCTGATCAAATAACTAAAGGATACAGTTTAAAGGGATGGTAATACTTTATTATTACTATCCCCCATATTGTAGATAGTTGCAAAGTAAGTTAATAGCCCCCAGGTTCATCTCTCAAACCTTTATTGTTTGAGAGATAACTGAAGGCAAAGTTCCCCCCTCCCTCCCCCTTCCTTGAAGTCAGCGTTGTACTGACTGCAGGGATATCCGGTCTGACTTTCATCAGGCAGCTCTGCAGCAGAGCCGCGATCGCGTTAGTGACAAAGAATTATTTCACTGAAACGGACTCCTACATGTGCTTGCAAACCAAGCACAAACCCAAGCACACGTAGAAGACAGTTTTAGTGAAATGATTCTTTTTCGCTAAAGCGATCTCAGCTCAGCTGCAGAGCCGCAAGCCCGTCGTACGACAGACTTCCCCTGCAGTCAGTACAACGCTGACTTCAGGGAATGGGAAGGGAGGGGGGAACTTTGCCTTCGGTTATCTCTCAGACCATAAAGGTTTGAGAGATGAACCTGGGGGCTATTACATTATTTTGCAAATATCTACATTATGGGGGATAGTAGTAATAAAGTATTACTATCCCTTTAATATCAGAGTAAAGGAGGTTTCAACTTCAGCAGGGGAAGGGTCCCTTTCCTATAAAGTTTGTTAATTCTTTATCTAGGGTTGTAGGGATGGCAGATGCAGTGGATGCATTTAAGAAAGGATTAGATACATTTCTAGCAGTAGGGGGCATGCTGAGCTAAAGTAAGGGACTCCTGTTCAGAATTAAAAGTAGCTTTAAAGCGGAACTTTCACCCGATTATAAAGTCGCTCTGCAATAATTAAGCAGGTAGCGACTAGCTTTATAATATATATTATCTCTCAAATATAGACGATTATAAAGAAATCCTATATTTTAGGAGACTCGCGGCCAGGTTAGTGCAGTCTGCGTGCCTGCGCCGTCAGTCCCTTCCGGTTACCTTGTGGCACACTGCAGTTCGTCTCCATGGAGACCGGGACTGACAGCACAGGTGCGCAGACAAGATGTCTGCACTGATGCCTGACTTCCAGTCTCCTGAAATAAAGGATTTCTTTATAATTGGCAACTTTTGAGAGGTAATATATATATATTATAAAGCTAGTCGCTTTATAAAGCTAGTCGCTTTATAAAGCTAGTTTTCGCTTCAGAATTTTATTTTGTCTTTAAAATGACACATTCAATGAAATAAGGACAGTTTTTTTTTTTTGTTATAATTAACACCATGAAAGACAATTTTTTCAATATGTGGTCTTAAAAGTAGGCAAGTCCAAACGTAACACCAAAACAAATCATTTGTTCAAAATAAAAGAGCATTATTAACTACAGTTTTAACTAAGTACCTCCAAAAGAAAAATGATGTAGCTCTGGGGCAAACCAAATACACTATAGGGGCGAGAAATAAAAAAAATTCCCATATGTCCCTTGATTTTATATGGGGATTTTAACTACTGGGAATTTTAACTACTGACACATTGCAGGGGACTGCTGGCAGTACTACTACATGCCTGAGGCACCGCTTGTGCCGCAGGCAAGCTGAGGGTGATGTCACATAGGAATTTTGTGTCTATTTTCACAAAACCTGGGCAATTTGAAAAAAAAAAAAAAAGACATGAATTTCTAGCCTTGGTTTTGCTTCCATTTTCATATGGGAGCAATAAATAAATAGGTGATAGCTCCCCTTTAAATTTATAATGGAATTTCCAAACAGCCATTTTTTTAGCATTGGGCCTTAGGTGTTAGTGGATTAAACAGGACGTCCTGGTACAGTGACACTCATCTTGGAGTTGGGAAAGAAAAGGTAGTTCTAATTTTCTGAGATACAAAGTGACAAAGGTTGAACATGATGGATATGTCTTTCTTCAATCTGATTTACTATGTAGCTCCCTTCATCTACATCCAGCTAAAGGCTTGTAGTCCAACAACAGCTGCAGGCTGGCTGAGGATGGTAACACCTGTCATCCATCAACATTTAGAAGGCCAGATGTTGCTGATCCAAGACATTAATGGTTTCTCTTCTGGCCTGAAATGTGCATCTGTCATGTGACCTGTTTTAACTCCTTGATGATCAGAAGAGAGTGCAACGCATTGCAAAGCAATGTGCTGTACACACCTCTGGCCCTCAAGGGGGTTACTGTGCTGTAGGAATAAGTGACTCTAAATTTGTAAGTGTTCTTCCTACATCAGTCAGTTGTTTCTACATTCAGTTTTACTTGCATTTGATCTGTGGTTGTCCACTGTTGACTTTTTCAGTTTACAATCTGATAAAGGCCAGCGACCTTCATGAGCCATTCAGATCTATCAAAGCATATTATTTGTTGTGAGGAGGTGGGTCCAGGAGGCAGATGTCAGTAGAGATTACCATGAAAAGGAAATTGCAGGTGTAATGCAAACATATATATATATAGAGAGAGAGTAGACAGCCCTGGTGGGTATGTTATGTCTTGCAGTGGCGAGTAACTTTTCAGGTCTGGCTAGTAGCAAAGGACTTAGAATTATAAGCCCTGTGTGTGTTTGTGTGTGTGTGTGTGTGTGTGTGTGTGTATATATATATATATATATATATATAAGAGAGAGATCAATACACCTAACTGTTGTATAAAAGTACCTATATGGGTAAGTCTTTCTGTTAACAGAAAGTGGCAATTATTTTTAGGGTAATGTTTCCCTTTAAAAAAGTAACCCTTTGCATACATAGTAATAGTTTTGCAGTCAGATTTGCCAAACATCTTGTTAATCTGTCCTTTTATTTCAGCAACAAAGCAAAGTTCCAATCACTCAGGCTTCTGAAGATCTGCTGAGCTCTGGGGCCTGCATCGGTGCCGACTCCCTAATGAAACTTCTTGGGAATTACTGTCGGAGCCAGGACATCAAGACGTCCATAACTGTGGGGGTTGTAGGTGCGTTCAGTGCTTTTAACTATCAACTGTGCAATTATAGCACAAACCAACTAGATCATGGACATTTCTATTGATTTAAAGGGGAACTCTCACCTCTAGTAAACTTGTCTTCATCTTAACCCTTTGAGTGCCAGAGTGGTATGGAACTCATTGCTTTGCAATGCATTCCGTACCCCTCTGGCACTCGAAGGGTTAAAGTTCCCTTGCACCAAGACCTTGTGCTCTCTGTTGCAAATGTGCATCCAGGTCATTGTACAGACACAGACTGAGCACGTTCATGCACTCATTCCTTTATAAAAAGTGCCAGTCTGCTTCCCTTTGTGGCTATTCTTAGTTAGGTCTGAAATTGACCTCTCCAAGACTGAAATGTTTTTTCTCAGACCCCCATTCGGCCTACCGGTACATGTAACAGTTCATGTGTGCCGGCATGTGAACGAGGATCAAATTGGTCTATAAGTTACGGTAACTTCCCTGGACCACTGGTTCGTAATTGGTTAAGAAACTGGAGGTAGAGAGATGTATCCAGCACACTGCATTTCTGCAGCAATGCAACAAATTCAAAATGTCTGTGTGAACCTAGCCAGGTGATGTGGTTACTGATCAAAATTGTGACATGTTTATGAATGAGGACTTTAAAACCCATATCTCATATTGTGCTTATCAGTCCAACAATATTGATACATAGAGGGGAATATAGGACACTTTAGCTATGTAAATATTTGCTGGTAAACTAGCAACGTCCAACTGCCTCAGAAAAACAATGATGTCATCAAAGGACAGACAGTGCAGGTACATTTATCTTGGTAATTAGAGCAAAATAAAAGGGGAAAACACTAACCACGGCTGTAAAGTAATATTATCTCTTCTCTTGTCTAAACATAACACACCTGTTAAACTTTGGTCCCTCTCTCTCCTTTGTTCTATCTCTTAAAGGAATAGTAAATGTTTCTACTTATTAAAACGCTATACTGGAAAATGCACAGCATTATAATTCACCAGGATTTAGGAGCGCTCACATGCAACATGCAGGATAGGTAATGAGGGTGGTCTGACACGTTTTGCATGCTTCTTCAGAAACCCCTCCATGATACTCTTATTTTAAACAGTTGATTGCAGAAAATATTTACTCAGTGTTAGACTGAAGCAGAGGAGAAAATCTACAGTCCTTCCCCCTGGATCAAATGATAGAACAAGGGAAGTAGAGTCACAACATTATGGATATAGAGATTGCACTATAATAGATTGTTCTGATGTCTGGTTAAACGAGCTGGCACAACCTTTGCATTATCATAGTCTTTATCATTGCACAGGGTTTCCTAATGTAGGGAAGAGCAGTTTGATTAACAGCCTGAAGAGGGCACGTGCCTGCACAGTGGGAGCAACACCCGGCGTTACCAAGTAAGCACTGAACATTTAAAAAATAATAGTATGGAACAGTACCAGTCAATGATCATCAGAGGTAGTTAAATGTTGAACCTCCAGCAGTTGAGGACTACAAAATCCATCATCCCCCACCAGCCATTTGGGGGAAGTGTTATCCTGTTTTTGTAAAGAAGAGATTTACATTATTGAGTGCCAAGTATGTTCAACACCTTGCTTTTCAAAATGTTGCAAAATCCTCTTTCTTTCAGTAGGTTACATAGACGTTTCTCAACTGTTTGCATTCCAGAGGGGTACTCAATGTATTGCATACCCCTCTGGCACTCAAATGGTTGACCTCTAGGTTTCTAAAGATGTCTCTAACACATTGCAAACCATCCAGTTGGTTAAACAAATATGCCTTAAGTCTTTCTTGACCCTTTTAAAAAAAAAACAAAAAAAAACGAAACATCTACTTGAACCCCTAACATGCAGTGTGTTGAAGCAATCTTCAGCATTTAAGGGGTTAAAAATACATAAGTCTTCCTTGACCCCTTAATAGACCTCTACTTAAAGGAGCAGAAAACCTATTTTACGAAAAAACATATATTGTAGGGTGTTTTCTGTTGAGTAAAACAAGGGTACTCCCATTGTAGGGGGAGGTATCACTCCAGAGCTATTTAAAGTTTAAAGTGTTTTTTTGTTTGTTTTTTAAGTTAAAGTTGCCCTCTAGTGGCCAGATTTTAGATCATTATTTTGTTGCATTTTATGGGAGAGGCGAGTCACTGATAAAAGTTATCCATAGAATGTGATAGGATCTGCTGAGTCGTTCCCTGTCAGTGTGAACTTTCAGGGCCCTTGCTGTCTTGAGTATATAGGGTGTCAAAGCAAACATTCAAAAAGGAGGTTTTAGTAAAGTATAACTGTTACAAAAGTCAAGAAGTAAGAATAATAAAAGTATTCTCTAGTAGTCAACAGAGCAGAGAAAGAGATTAATTCAGTGCGTGAAATTCTAGGCCTTATAATAAATATGGCGTGAGGCCTAGGTCTTAGGCACTGATTGGGCAGGGAAGAACTCTCTTGCAGTGAAAGGGTTAAATGTTGTCTTGGTCTACTTAAATGTCATATTAGGTCCTCACAATAAAACACATTCCAATCTAACTATAATTACTGTTCTGAACAATCAGAAAGTCACAGACAGCATGTTTGTAGAAAGCTAAACAATTCACTATGCAACCTTTAATTAGACATCTATTATAATAACGAGCTTACTAGAATTTCTGTGTAATCTTTTTTTGACCTACTTTACACAAATTACATCGGACTACTAACAATTATATATGTGCATAAAAACACTCCCCCTTCCTTATTGACACTCTGGCTCCACCCACAGGTGCCTGCAGGAAGTTCACCTAGACAAGCACATCAAATTGCTAGACTGTCCTGGCATTGTCATGGCAACTTCGGCATCAGACGTCGCCATGATCCTGCGTAACTGTGTGAAGATTGAGCAGCTGTTGGACCCTGTGGGTCCGGTCGAGGCCATATTGAGACGATGTAACAAGGAGCAGGTGATTTTGTCTTGGGACAGGTCGATCTGGGGTGGCAGGGACTATAGTTAAATGAGGCGTAATGTCTCATTGTGAAGAAATATTGTAAACTTAGGAACATGGAATTTCTGGAGCAAACCAATTTTACCATAGGGTGCAAATAAACATTTCCATTTGTATAACCCCTTGAATACTAGAGAGGTCTCCAAAGCATTGCAAAACAATGCGTTGGAGACCTCTCTAGCATTCAGGTGGTTAAAAGGCCCATTTAAATCAATGTGAATTCTGCAAGTTTTTTTTCTATTTGTCCCCTGTGGTAACAGTTGATTTCCTCCAGAAATGCACCACTACTTTCTTAGTAGTATGTGGTCATATTGCTCAACATACCTGCGAATTCTCTGAATCTGCCCCGAAGACTGAATTACCGGGTCTGCGGGGACAGAGGCTGATTCTATGGTGGGGGTGAGTTGCTTCTCCTTTCTACCCTGTTCCTCCCACTTCTCCTTCCTTCCCACCCACGTCTTTTCCCACCCACTTCTTCTTCTTCCCTCCCAGCCCCCACCCACGTCTCTTCCCACCCACTTCTCCTTCTCTCCTAGCCCTTCCCTCCCACCCCCACCTACTTCTTCTCCTTCCCTCCCAGCCCCAACCCACGTCTCTTCCCACCCACTTCTCCTCCTTCCCTCCCACCCCGTTCTTGCCCACTGTCCAGCCACTTTGACCATAGATGAGTAAGCTCCACCCCCTTTGATGCAAAAGACATCTTTGACAGCCCCCTGGTTGACAGCACATAAGCCCTCTCTGGGAGGTTCTAATGGTAGAAATTTCCAGATATGTTGCCAAGCATTGGAGCTAATTAGCATAACATGCCACATTGTTGTACAGCAAATAAAGGTTAATTTTTCAAAAACTATTTATATTACACAGAGATGGCTACTACAACATGTGAGTAATTTTTCATTCTCTTTATAATTAAGCAAAGTTATCTTAAAGGGATAGTAACGTTTCTATTAAAATGCAGCTCCGAGTTTTCTTAATTTTTTTTTAAAACACTTAACTCTATATTTCTTTACGTACATATTTGTAGTTTAAACGCTATTCAAGCTGAAAGGATCCGCCTCTCGCCCCTTTCACTGCTTCACTGATCCTCTTTGTATGGTCAGCGGTGAGGGACAATGTTCAGTAAGCAAAAGGAAAATCCTGCCTTCCTTAGTCAAAGGGGAGCAGGGTTTTCCTTATACTTGCTAAATAAAGATTGTGCCTCGCTGCGTCCGTCCGGTCCCACGACCAGATTGCAGATCTATGGGGAGGCGGCCAGTAGGGGCTGGAAGGGAATCCTTCTGGCTTGAATAGTGTTTAAAGTACAAATATGTAAGTAAAGAAATATAGCACTACACAATGCGTTGCGTACCCCTCTGGCACTCAAAGGGTTAAAGCGGAACTATCACTCAATAATTAGATAGCATCACATCATTGCCCATCTGGCGACTAGCTGCTCAGTAGCGCTAGTCACCAGAATTCTTACCGGATTAAAGAGAAATCTCTATTCTTCATGGACTGACAGCAAGACGGAGCGTGGATATCTTGCCCTAGTGACGTCCACGCGCCTGCGCTGTCAGTCCCTTTTGGAGCCGGCTGGCTCCTAGTAACACCTCCTATACCCGGCTGGGACTGACAGCGCAGGCGCGTGGACATCACTAGGGCAAGACATCCGCACTCCGTCTTGCTGTCGCTCCATGAAGAATAGCGATTTCTCTTTAATCCGGTAAGAATTCTGGTGACTAGCGCTACTGAGCAGCTAGTCACCAGATGGGCAATGATGTGATGCTATCTTATTATTGGGTGGTAGTTCGCTTTAATGTGACAGGTTCACTTTAAAATGTATCTGTCCACCTCCATAAATTAACACACACAGCCATGTGCAGAAGGTCTAAATCGGCCTCTAGGACCTAGAGAAGAGAAACGGCAACTAGAAGTTCATTGTAACCCTTCTCCCTCCGCACTGCAGATCATACAACACTATAAGGTGACAGATTTTCGGGACACCCTGGAATTCCTGGCCATGCTTGCTAAACGACAGGGGAAGCTGAAGAAAGGGGGGACGCCAGACCATGAGAAGGCAGCCAAGTCTGTGCTGACCGACTGGGTGAGGTGAGTAATTTGTCTGCTGTTTATATGCCCCTTCTCAGTCATCTCAGCTGTGGGCGTGGTCTATTCTAAAATCTAATTACGGAAAGAGATGTTGTAGGGCCTTTCTTATTGGGTAAAATTATGGTATTCCAATGGTGGGAGAGCTTATTAAAGAGCAGCCTTTTACAGCCTGGTAACCTAGTAAGATAGTTTTGTAGAAACAGACAAAGATGCGAGGAGAGCGGCACTGATACCTTATTGCAGTATTTTAACTTAAATGTAACACATGGCAGTACTCACTTAAACCATAAATATGAGTACATTAATATTTGAGTGTATAAATTTACATTTTGGAAGGTGCAAACATACTACACCATGAAGCCTCTCCCCTCTTTTTCTTGTATTTAGTAAGACAGTTGATGAGGCTGAAAAAAGACGTGTCCATCAAGTCCAGCCCATGCCTACTGCGACACGCAGTGCTAGTTCTGTTAATGACCACAAGGTGGAGCTGGAGTTATGAGGTTTTGCTAGTTAGAAATCTTTTGAGTGCAAGAGAAAGATCCAACACATTGCAATCCATTGGATAGCTTTCTCTCACTCAAAGGGTTAATGGAACATTGCATTGCAATGCATTGTTTCGCGATGCGTTACACACCTTGTCTGATACTCAAGGAGTTAAAGTGGATGTGTCACCTCTGTATAACTTAGCATAAATAATAATATTATAAAAATAATAATAGTATAATAATATTATTATAATAAAATAATATTGAATATTATTAAAACTGTCTTAAATTTTTTTTTAAGCTTTATTTTGTGTAAATTTAAGTTATAAAGTCTGTACCGCAGTCCTTCGCTCTGCCTCTGCTTCCCTCCCTCTAGCCAGCCTCCACCAATGACTGAGGCTTTCTGTCTGTAAGCTGGAGCGATCTCATTGGCTAGACATCGATCTCTGCCAATGAGACCACTCCAGCTTACAGACAGAGAGCCTCCGTCACTGGAGGAGTCTGGGTAGTGGGAAGGGAGCAGCGGCAGAGTGACAGACTGCGGTTACAGAGCAGGTAACCACAGTCTATGTGGAAGTAGGTACATGGCAGAGTTTATAACTTGAATTTCAACCAAATAACGCTTAAAAAAAAAAAAAATTAAGACAGTTTTAGTAATGTTCGATATATATATATATATATATATATATATATATATATATATATATATATATATATATATATATATATAGTGTAACTATTTATGCTAAGTTATTCAGAGGTGACACATCCACTTATGTGCAAAAGAGTAGAGCAAATCTGGATCAACTAACTGAACAGTAGGAGTTGTGCAAAACTCTTCATTGATTTTGACTGGACTTTTAATGCTTGAGTGTTAGTAAGGTCTCCAACGTACTGCTAAGCAATGCGTAGGAGACCACTAGCATTCAAGAGCCTTTAAATAAACACACACAGTTTGGGGATGTTTATTTGTCCCCAGTGATGCAGTTAGTTTGCCCCAGAATTGCTACATTTTTCTTTTAGTTGTTTGTGCGATAGATGAACCGTCAGACCCAGGAACCGTGATGTCCACATTCCCCAGAGTAAGAACAGGAGCAGGTATTGGGAATGTTCACATCATGTGTGAGGAGCTTAATGGGAATGGGCAAGATTGTACTGAGACTAGGCAGGGTTTGTGCTGAAAAGAAGTGAAATGGGGCAGGAGTGGGCAGAATGTATGGATGAGTTGACAATTACAGAAGAACTCACCCATTTAATTCTGAATTTGGGGAATGTTTATTTCTTCCTTATGGAGCAGCTGATTTGATCCAGAATTTCACCTATTTACTTTTGGGAATAAGGCAGATATCGAATGCAAACAAAAATGTAAATTGAAATAGAAAAGTAATGCTTGAAGGAAGCTTGCATAAAGTGCTTCTGATGAAAAAAAATGTAATTCCTCTTCAAAAACTGGACCATTATTTTGGTTTTACGCCTCCACAGTGGCAAGATCAGTTACTTCACCCACCCACCGGAGACCCACACGCTTCCCACGCACATCAGCGCAGAGATAGTCTCTGAAATGGGCAAAGCCTTTGATTTTGAAGCTCTGGAGATGGACAACCATGAGTCTTTGGCAAGTAAGCACTGAAGAAGATGCAGTCTGTAACAAGACAGCCATGAGATATGTTGCCTCCAGAAACACATATCATAGGAGAAGTAATATTTCAATAGTGCAAAAAAATATCTATCTTAGGGCTTTTCCTACTGGATACAATTAGGGTACTCCAACTGTTGGGAGACACTTCATTCAGAAGTTCTTAAATTATTATATTTATTTTTAATTAAACTGCAGTTCTGGGTTGTGGTCACCAGGTGGCACTGTCTTTGGAGAGCATAAGTTTTACTCAAGCACAGTCATAAAAAGCAAATGGGGGAAAAACTGCTCTGGGTACCAGGTGGCTCTGTTGCTAACATACTGATTAAATAAAAGAAATTATCTGTAATAAAGTTTTAATGAAACATCTCCTGACGGGGGGGGGGGGGGGGGTTAGCATTGTTTTACTCCTCATGAGACAACATATAATACATTTGTTTCCTGAGCAGGGCCCTCTGATCCTTCTGTTCTCCACATCTGATTGTACTATTTCATTCCTCTGTATGTCTATTCCCAGTTGTACAGCGCTGCAGAATTAGTTGGCGCTATATGAATAGTAATACAACTTTACGACTTCTTTAACCCTTTGTTTGCCAGAGATCAGTAATGCATTGCTTCACAGACCTCTGTTGTATCTAGGACAGAAGTGGAAAAACCCAATGTCCTCCAGCTGTTGCAGACTACATTTCCCATCATCCCCAGGGATCACGGATTTGTAGTCTGCAGTAGTGTTGAGCGAGCGTGCTCGGCCGATGCTCGGATCGGCTCGAGCATCGCTCTGCTCGGCACATGGCGGTACTCGTACGAGTACCGCCATGTGCTCGCCCGACATGTTCGGGTGAAGGGGATCTGTGCCGGAAGAGGCACAGATCCGAAGACTCCGCTGGACCACCAGGGACTGGAGGTACGGGGGCATTGCGGAGATGAAGGGGGCATTGCGGAGATGAAGGGGGACATTGTGGAAGAGGGGCATAGACTCTATGCCCCTCTTCCACAATGTCCCCCTTCATCTCCGCTATGCCCCTCTTCCACAATGTCCCCCTTCATCTCCGCTATGCCCCTCTTCCACAATGTCCCCCTTCATCTCCTATGCCATAGAGGAGATGAAGGGGGACATTGTGGAAGAGGGGCATAGCGGAGATGAAGGGGGACATTGTGGAAGAGGGGCATAGAGTCTATGCCCCTCTTCCACAATGTCCCCCTTCATCTCCGCTATGCCCCTCTTCCACAATGTCCCCCTTCATCTCCTCTATGGCATAGGAGATGAAGGGGGACATTGTGGAAGAGGGGCATAGCGGAGATGAAGGGGGACATTGACCAGGCACCCTCCGCTCATCAGAGCAGGGGGTGCCTGGTTTAATGCTCGAGTGCTCCCATGCTTTTCAATGGGGCTCGGGTGCTCGGCCGAGCACTCGAGCCTCAGGGGGTGCTCGGTCAGAGCACCCGAGCATCGGGGTGCTCGCTCATCATTAGTCTGCAGTAACTGGAGAGCCTCGGCTTTTCCACCCACGATATGAGATTTACAGTTGCATTGTCTGGTATTGAACTCTGCTTGTGTATGTTCTCAACTCTTTGGATGATCTCCATCGCATATGTTGCAGAAATCTTTAAGATACAGATTTTTAATTAATATTTTCCATACCCAGGTATCGATCATTTACATTAACGGTGATCTCAGAGATTTGTGACCTCTCTTAGGGGAGATTTATAAAAAGTGTTTGTTTGTTTTTGTGAACTGATCCTTAACCCCTTAACGACCGGCCGCTCTGGCACGCTGTGGTCACTAAAAGATCACGGAGCATTTTTTTTTTTTTTTGACAATCCGACTCAGGGCTCCCTGAACGGCGTGCAGCCGCACGGGGAGCCCTGAAATCCATGACGGTCATAGTACGCCATGGGTCGTTCAGGCACTTTTTACCCATGACGTACCATGACCGTTAAGGGCATATAATGTCCTTGTTCCTTATTATGAATGTTGATATTTATAAAGTATTCTAGGTACATTTAAAAATTGTGGATACAGTTAGAAATAAGAACAGGTCAGACATGGCCGTAAATATTTGGAGTAAATTCTGTCATTAAATTGTAGCAAATAGCAACATTTCTTTATAAATATGCTGCACCACTTTTTACAAACTTCCTTACTCCATTTTTTTCATTAGAAAAGTACCACATGGCCTTATGTCCTCCTAAACTGTAATCTTACAATCATTTTAACTCTTCTTTTAGCTTAACTCCAGTTTTATAAATCTCCCCCTAAGTTCCACGTTTATTGACATTGCTGTGTTTCTGCTAACAAAATAGAACAATATTAAACATTCTTCTATGTAATCCTGTCTCCTTCTTCTTCCAGAGATCCAGTCTGTGCCCCAGGGCATTGCTATGGAAGCCTCAGATCTGACCACGGGTGCAGGACAGGAAGTGGAAGACCTTGAACTGGAGGACTCAAGTGATGAAGTGGAAGCACCAGCCGATTCCATGGAGCAGGACCTAGATACAGAGGTTGGCTCACTTTTATAATGAAGTAACCTGTATTCAGGTTTGTGAGATGGAAACAGGCTAATCTCTACCGATAATTTGGTCTTCTGGTAACGAAGTAGAGCAATTCTAAATAGACTGTCATAATAGTTACTCTGTAGAGACAAACAATGGTTACAAGTACAGTATAGGTTCTTAAAAAAACCCTAGAAATATGGGGAGTTCCCATTCCTTAGAACACAACTGTAGTCGTGTGGTTTGCCCTGCAGATCAGAGAGATTTGCAGGGCTGGGTGATATCAGCTCCTTATTCTCTCTGATCTCTAAAGGAAACGTTAATTAAAGGGATAGTAAACCTTGAAAATAAGTATTTTATATTTTAGCCCTTAAAAAAACATGAAAAATGATATAAGTCTTATCTCCCAAACCTTTATAGTTTGGGAGATATTCAGAAGCAAAGTTTCCCCCTGAATAACGTCACTGTTCTAGCTCTCAGATTTGGAATCCGGTCCCGGGACCAGCTGCGGCTCTTCAGCAGTGCCAAGATCACGATCTTTAAAAATAATTTCTTAATTGGAATAGTCTACAAAGTGTGCTTGCAAGACAGGCGCACTTTGTAGACAGTTCCAATTAAGTAGTTCTTTTTAAAGATCATGATCTCGGCACTGCTAAAGAACTGCCGGTTGATCTGTGGACCGAATTCCAAATCTGTCCACTAGATGGCAGACTTGGCTGAAACAGCCAGGAAAAGGGAATTTTACTTCTGAAGATCTCCCAAACCATAAAGGTTTGGGAGATAAGACTTATATCATTTTTCATGTTTTTTTAAGGGCTACAATATAAAATACTTATTTTCAAGGTTTACTATCCCTTTAAACCAGAGGCATTCTAAGCTATGTGAACTCTGCTCCCATAGCTCTTAGGGTACTGTTAAGTATTTAAAAGGCTATTTTTCTTTTTCAACTCTATACTGCCCCTTTAATCAGCAGTGAGTTGCATGCATTGCTAAGCAGAGCATATTGTAACACTATTGCTCTACGACGTATTACATTTTTTTATAAATATCCGATAACAATGTAAGTGGGGAAAAAAAACTTGAGACCTTCATGAGCTTCTCACAACAGCAGAGGTGGGGTAGTCAGCCGCTGTCTTGTTGTGAAGGATCTGCCTATACTTGAGCTATTCAATTGAGGATATTCTGAAAGCCTGAACTGTCGGGAAGGCTTGAGGACATGTTTGAGTGACTTGATCTATACTCTAATTGAGTGCATTTCTTCTTTAGTTTGGTCCTATGACAGTAGAAATCAAGAGCGCCAAAAGCCAAACTCAGCCTGATACAGAAAAACCTGTCCCCAGAGCACCCAACCTGAATGAGATCAGAACTGTGGACCCGCTACAGCAAGGACACGCTCTGCATGCAGCCAGCAAGAGGAGGAAAAAGCTACAGAAAAGAGCGAGTAAGTGCAATTGTATGGGAAAATATTGTGTTATTGTGAAGGCTACTCAGTGGGTAGTAAAGCTCTGCTACTGCCTTTAAAGGGATAGTAATACTTCGTTTTATCTTTATTGTATTTTGTAGGCATTAAAAACAAACGAAGAACGAAATAAGTCTTATCTCTCAAACCGTTATGGTTTGAGAGATATTCACAAGCAAAGTTTCCCCCTCCCGCCCCTTTTACCTAGTGTAAGCCATCTCTTCTCAGATGTGGAATCCAGTCCATAGACCAGACAGATAACAGAAGGGGACAATCTTCTTCCTATGAGGACAATGAAGGCCCTGCCCCCTTGACAAGTTTTTCAGGTTTTTCCCTTATCTTAATTGAAGATTGTCCCTTTCTGCAGTCTACCTGGGCACCTCCCTTCTGATCTGGCTGAGCAGTATTACATCAGCAAGAGGGGGATACTTTGTCATTGAATTACTCTTGAACTACAACTCTGACCGTATTGAAATAACACTCTCCAAAGTCCAAATACTATGATGAGTAATTAGAGCGGCTTTTATTATGAAACATTACTATCCCTTTAATCCCTTGCTTAAACCCCTTACTGTCCGAGGACGTACATGGATGTCCCAGGTGGACAGAGGATGTACATGTACATCCTGGAAGTCATTGTAAGTAATGGGAAAAAAAGTTCGGTGGGCATTAAGTGTCGGACACGTGCGCGCGACCGGTCGCTAAGAGGTTAAGGGTGATCAACTGCTGGGAAGGATGGAAACTGTTGTCTAACAGCTGGTTTTCTAGTGACTGACTACCTCTGCTTTAGATACTAGAAAGGTCTCACACTCATTTCGATGCATCTTTAGCATCCAAAGGGATTAAAGGAGAAGTAAATTATAGATTTTATTTTTTATGTTATATGGCATTAACTGCCACATAAAACTCGGATACTCCTTTTGCTGGCAGTTTTACTGAGAAGTTGGAAAGATTAGGTAATTCTTATTTTCTGACTTATACTGTGGAAAAGGTTGAACTTCACGGGCTTTAATTATTTATTTTTTTTATCCCCAACCTCATTTACTATGGAGTGGAATTCAATTTGTCAGAAATGAATAGCTTCATTACTTTCTGAAAGTTCAAACCAAAAGGAAGTGATGAAGTTGTTACTGGCTCACCTCTCCCATCGACTGTCATAGAATAACTTAAGTATGACCATTAGGGGGCACTTAGTGTTAGTTATAGAATCTATAAAAATAAGTTCTAATTACTCTAGAATGACATCTCATCAGTGGAAATATTAGCTGTGCCTGGCCAGAAAAGGCATTCTTGCAAAGTTCATCCTGCCAGAGCGGAGTGGCCATGTGCAAGGCTACTGAGAGTAGAGGTTCTCAACCAGTGCCCACTCAAAGGCCAGGATTTAGGAATTTCCCTGCTCGAACACAAGTGTGTTGATCAGAGGCTCAATCGTATTGATTAACTCACCTGTGCTCTTAAAAGGAAATTCTCAAATCCTGGCCTTTTCTTAGCCACTGAGGGCACGGGTATAGAGCCATTTTCTGTAGGTTTACTGAATTGTAAAATTCCATGTATATACTGAATGCAATGGAATATTGGAAGTAGAAAAAGGCCGTTTTCCTGAAGAACTTCTATGCTGTTGGAATAGCATCTGCCACAAAACACTGATGCGAGCAGGACATGTATGAGATTGAATTCTGTGTGTTCTGTAACATTTTCTGTTTCTTTGCAATTGTGTCCATCAGTCAGACTATTTTTCCTTTTCTCCTGCAGACAAGATTGCAACTAAACTGTCCGATTCGCTGACAATGGCGATGAATTTCAGTCTGTCGGATGATTGAGCATGAAAAGGACTTGGGAACAAGGATTCTAGTTTATGTGAGGCACGACTATTGTCTGAGCAAGCCCTGTGTGTCAGTACAACAGCTCTGTGGCTCTCAGGTATTTAAAAGCAGTATTCTCCTGCCTACAGTGATGTATGTACAGAGCAAATGCCGTGTAAAATAAACAAGGACTACGACCATAAGTTTCTGTTTGGGTCTTTGAGGGAAAAAAAAATTATTATTATATATATACACACACACATACACTTAGCAATAAATCTCTCTTAATCCAGTGGGAGAACTTCCCTCCAACAGAAGGCAGACAGTTAATTTCAAGAACTCTGCTCCTCCCATGCTCCACCAGTTTTCATCAAGCAAAGGGTGCTGAAGATGGTAGAAATAGCAGGGCATCCTAGCCCACACAGCTTAAGGCTTCTCAGTGTGGGATGCCTTGTGTCCCACAATTGACAGAGCGAGAAGGGTTTATTGTCTAGTAAAAAATCCTTTTCTCTTGCATCCGGTGGGGACAGTGAGACAATGGAATATCCTAGAGAAGTTCCAAAAATACACGATTTTAGAGAAAAGAGATTGACTTGAGTTAACGTAGCCTCACAAGCCTTTGCAACCTAACTAGATTTGGGTTGATAACAAAACATTAACTTCACATAACTGTGTAAAAGTGGGATTTTAAAACCAAGTAATTGTGCTACCGGTTTGTTTTGCCAATGAGTGGTTTCTGATGGCCCAGGATGAATCAAGAGACCTTGTAAAATGGCTGTAAGCAGACAAAGAACTGCTTTATAGGGCCAATATGCAGACTATGGTTCTTCACTCCTCATGTTGTCAGGGTCCACAAACAGGATTTGTGGATTTCCGTGAGAGATTCACTGGTCCGTTAGATATGGGTTGAGAACCCTGATGTACTCATTTGACAGGCCATATAATCCACAAAGAAGAGGTAGCCTTCGTAGTCTGCCTGCCCTTCTTAGAATTGTGCAGAATAGAACACAGATGGTAGGAAATAAAAGCTCAGGCACCGCATGACATTTAATATCCGTAGTCACATCCCCTTATTGTGTTTGGACACAAGGAGCAACACCACAACTTGATCTGTATTGAAATGAAGACAACCCCTTGGGATGAAAAACACAACACTGTTTTCTAATACCATGATATCCGGAGAGACTATTAAAGAAGAAAAATGACAGTGCACAGAGCTTGAAGATCTTCTGAAAGTGGAAATGTATCAGAAAAAGAAACAAAAAAACCCAAACTGTCCAGATCAGATTCCTGGACAGGCTCAAATGTTTGACTGGAACAGCTCTAGTGCCATGTTAGTGAAGACCCATGATACTTGTAAACATTATGTGTGCAAACCCACGAAGGAAAGGCTAAATCTATGGCCAGACAGATGCCTTTGAAAGAAGTCTGGACCTTGAGTGAGGAAGCCTTTAGTTTGCTAACCCAATTGAGATTCTGTTTATGAATGGGAACTGTAGAAGGTTACAATTGGGTAGCAGACAAAAAGAGAGTTTCTAGATTCTATGACAGAGTAGCTGAAAAAAAGGCTTCCTGATTTTTTTTTTTTTTTAATTACATGTCTGACCTCTGCAGAGAATCAGTGATAAACACTTCAGGCCTTTCAACTGACTTTGCTCAGTGCATCTTAACACTTAAGGAAGTCATGTGAATCATTACCCGAGGATCGAATGTACCCCTTGAATGCTCGGTGTCTCAGGTGCCTTTGTAGAACTCATGGGAGGCTAAAAGCCCGATTTAGAAATCAGTAGGAATTTGTTCCCTGTGCTGCAACTGGTCCACTTTTGACATTGTACATATGGCCCCATGCATGTTGTCAGGATTTCTTTGTGCACGTGCCTTTAAATGACAGAGACTGATCAATCCAGCAGTGCGCGAGAGGATATCCTGAAAGACACGTACTGGTGATAAGCGCAACATGACCACGCTCTTCCATAATCTATTGTCTATGGAACAGCGTCTGTACTTACTCCATAAAATAAAACCCACATTAATAAAATAAGTCTTTAATAGGATACACAATTAAGAAAAATATAAATAAAATCTGCCCCCATCCCCAAGTGAGTCTGATATACACTAGGCTGATTTAACCTTTTGAATGCCAGAGGCTGGATACCTCTGGCACACAAAGGATTAAAAAAAAATTGGAATAAATGTAGAGATAACCAACTGCATCCCCAAAATTGACCATTGATTAAAATGGGATTGTAATACCTTCAAAAAGATAGGTCTCCATCACATTCCTTTGCAGTGCACTGGCGCACATTGTAGCATCCAAATGGCAATGTCTCATTTAACCCTTTAAGTGCCAGAGGGGTACGCCAGGGGATCCTGCCGCCTTGAATTCAAGTTTGCATATGCGATTGCTGGCCTTCTCCCACAAGTAATACACAGGCATTTTTTATTTATGCAATGTTGAATTTAAGGTGATCGGTCCATTTAAAAAAAAAAAAAAAAAAAAGTGTATTGGAGAGGGGACGAGCAGCCACAAAGTTAACAGAGAGAGGACCTCCGATCCTAGTAATGTCTCTTTAAATGAAAAGAGGCAAAGTATTCTTTAGAAGTGCATTCGTTTGACATTAAAAATCCTGTGATGCAACGAGTCTTTGGTGCCTCAGATTAGATCTTGCTACCATCTCACATATGTTGTGATTAACAGAAACACTAAGCCACGTAACTGCTCAGGCAGAAGGAATTAAGGTTACTGTACAGAGACAGAGTTGCTGAGAGATGCTCCACTGCGCAGGTTGTACCGTGAAGTCTGAAACAAAGACAGAAGACATTTTTTCAGGACACAGCAGAGAAAAATCAATCAGGGAGTGTTCACAACTCTGGACTTTTAGTATATACAAAAAGTGCAATAAGCTTTTGTGGAGTAAACAGTTTTAAGTGGCAGATTCAGCAGTGTTTTAGAGATGTTTGTTCCAAAGTTCGTATGTGAGAAACTTTAAATATAAAAATGTTGGGAAGAGGTGTCCAGTTTACATTACATTCTGTGTGAGAGGCGAGCCTCATGCTTAAGCACAAGCAATAGCAGCATTAGGTTTGACAGTTTGAACTGTAATGACTACTGAACAAAGTCATCTCCCAGCAGCGAGTGTCATTTCAGTTGGCAGAAAAAGCCTTACAGTAGAACTGTACTAGATCATTTAAAAGGAAGGAGCCTACTGGACTAAGAGGGATCAAATATAACCCTATACTTTGTAGAGAGTCACAGTTTTGGCAAGGGCCATATTCAGGCACAAACCAGCTGTGCCACAGATGAGAATTGTATAAATTAAAGGAAAAATATTGCCATCTCCCCAAATGTGGACGTTTGCTACAGAATGGCTTTTATCTTTCTGAATATGGCCCTTAAGTGTCCCCGCCCCCCCCCCCCCCCCATCTGCCTATGAGACGTTCCACTCACCTCTGGCTTTGTGACAGGGATGTTGTACACAACTGGCTCAGAAACTCGTGAACTCCGTCCACGGCTAACCCTGCGTGAGGGAGATCGGCTCCTTTTCTTAGGTGTGCTTGTGACCTGGACCTCTATGAAATAGAGAATACAAACCGCCTCAGGATAAACAGCATCATCACACAGATTAGTAGAGGGACATTACATATATAGGGGAGGTGTAAGGATCAACTTCATTACAGGAAACAAATGTACCTCTTGTATTGAAGAAGTGAAAAACCTTATTTAAGTCAACTGGAATATATACTCTTTACAGTGTAATTTATCCTTCAATTTCTCCAGTTGTATATGTATGTGTCCCTTTAAGTCTTATTCCCTTGATGGATAGATAGGGAAAAAAATAAATAAATCTTTCATGCAACTAGAAGGCACTGGCATTAAGAGTGGAACCATGTCCTAGGAATAAGTGACTCTTAATTTGTTTATACATTTTAAAAAGGACCAGTGTCCAGTGACCAGTATTCACCTAAAAACGACTGAGGGGAGATATACTAAGGCGTGATAAAGGGGAGACTACTTCTGCAGTGAGAACTTCTCCAAGTCTTATGTTATTCTATGGAGCCAGTGCATTAAAGGGTTCGTAATGTCTAAAAAAAAAAACCAAAAAAAAAAAACAAAAAAAACCACACTTTCGTTTTGAAGAGGTTAAAAAGTTGTCTTGAATGCAAAAAAACTCTCAAACTGCTATGGTTTGAGAGATACAGGCATTTAAAGTTCGTGATTTCCTGCTGTTAGCAGGAGATCCTTGTCGGACATGGAGGCTCTGCAGCAGAGCTGCAATCTCGTCATTAACAAATTACTTCATTGGAATGGTCTAAAGTGTGCTTGCAAACCAAGCACACGTTCTAGGCCATTCCAATAAAGTAATTCATTGTCAATAACGTGATTGTGGCTCTGCTGCAGCTCCTGTGTGTCGGCCGACATGGATCTCCTGCTGACAGCTTTACAGCTGACAGCAGGAAATCACGAACTTTAAATGCCTGTATCTCTCAAACCATAGCTGTTTGATACTTCATTTTTGCTTTCAAGCCAACTTTTTAACCTCGTCAAAATGAATAGGTTTTTAGACATTACTAACACTTTAAGATCTCTACAACTTGAGAGATCTTATTGCATAGATTCCATAGACTTACATAGGAACAGGAGAGTTTCACACTGAAGGCTTCTCCACTGTGATCACCTATCACACCTTAGTTTATAACCCCCTGGTGATTCTGAAACAACTTTCTAAGTCATCCATGTTGTATTAGGTTTTTTTTTTTTTTTTCTCCTAAAAACTGGTTATACTGGCATAATATCTCAATTAAGGCATGCTGTGCAGACATTTTCTGTCTTAGTCCTACATTACATCCCCACTGACAGCCATTCTAGTGCTAGTGCATGTAGGCAATGCATTACTGAGCCGTGTCAGTGAATGGGAGGGGTAATGTAAGGCTAAGACAGGAAGTGTATGCATGGCATGGCTTAATTATCATAACATATACATCCAACTAAAAACTAGCTTTCTAAATAAAAAATGGCTACTATATTAGGTTGATTTTGAAAGCAGTTTCAGATTCACCAGGAGGAGATGCACTAAGGTATGAAAGTTAGGGGTGCACCGAAATTTCCGTGGCCGAAATTGGCCTTTTCGGCAAAAAGCCGAAATAAAAAAAATGGCCGACAATCGTTGGCACTGGATTAGAGGTAGTCAGCGGCATCACGAGAGGGGTGCGGACTGCACTGGGTGACACGTAGAGCAATTTGTGAGAAGCTTTGTCACTCTTACTGTTAGCCTAACAGTAAGTGACAAAGCTTCTCACAAACTGCTTTCCCCTCCTGCCGGCTCAGTCAGGAATACAAAGCAGAAGCAGAGCTCACCTGATGCTTCTGTTTACGATCTGCGGAAGACTGGTTTTATGTCTAGAGAGGGGGTGATGTAATGCTAGTACTGAGCAGCCGCGCTACGTCACAACGTAGCTAGCGCGGGCTGCTTAAAATCAACAGACAAAAAAAAACAGCTAGGTGGTAAGCGGTTACCACAGTGCTTCCCTACTGCTGCTTTTGGACATTTTCTGTGCCTGAGAGTGACAGGAGACCCTGAGTGGCTGCTGTTGATGCCCAGCCTGCATTCTTCTGCTGGATCATAGAAGAGGTATTGGTAATACACATCCAAAATCCCAAAAATGTTAAGAACTAAAACCTATAGAAAAAAATAAATAATAAAAAGCCACACTAGATGTAAAAGGATAATTTTATAAAACCTTTTTCAAAGTCAGGGTTTAAATACAAGCATAATGCATATTTTAAAACCCTATCTGACTGTGAACCAGTTTTGACAAAATTATCTTGTAAAACTTGTTTTTGTTTGTAAAATAGAAACATCTTGGCCATTGCTGGGCAGTCATAAGAATTTCCTTTCTCCACTACCAGAAATGAGATTCTTATGTTTGCCCAACCCTGGCCAAAATATTTTTTTTTTCCTTTTTACAAACAAAAACATAATATAACAGGCTAAGTTTATGAAAACTGTTTAAAAGTCAGGGTTACGGTTTTAAGATATGCATTAAAGTCATTTTCGGTTTCTGGCCAAGTGCATCCTGACGTTTCGGTTTCTGTTCCGGTTCAAAATTTTCATTTCGGTGCACCCCTAATGAAAGTGGTGATGAAGAGGAGAACTTCTCCAGCGAGATCAGTTCTTCAACTCCAGTATTATTCTATGGAGCCTATGAAAGAACATTTCTCAAGTGGAAAGACATCTTAGTGCATAGAGACTATAGAATAACGCACGGACTGGAGAAGTGATAGTACTGGAGAAGTAATCTCCACTTCATCATACCTTATTGTATCTCCCTACAGTTTTTAAAGGATAATCTCATTTTAAAAGGGTCAACTGATTAATCTGCTTGCTTCAAAACAGCAGAAGTTTTTTTTGCAAAAATCTATCAATTCCATTTATGTATGCAGTGATCTCTTTTGAAGTCATGCCACACAGCAAACAGCGGCCTTCAGTAGTCCTAAGAGACTTGTATAGGGTTGCTTACCCAAGATTGTAAAAATTAGTAGTAAATCTGTAACAGATAAAGTACAAATAAACAAAAAACAGTATGTATAAAATTACTGGTTGCTGTAATGAAGGACATCTACCAAACTAACTTGGTAAATCCCTCTGATAAAGAAATTAAGAGCCACTTATTCTTCTGGAATATTTGTAATACCAACATCTGTGTGCCAACCAAGTTGAAGGTAAAGAAAAAAAAAAAAAAAAAATCGCATCTCACCGAGGTGTGAATATAGCGGATCCAGCAGTGTGTCTTGGACTTTGAGCTCCTGAATAAAAGAAGGATCTGGGATCCCAGAATCTCCCAACAGAAGCTCCTCTTTCATTAGAATCTTGTCCTGGCGGTGCTCTGGATTGTTCAGGATCCTCTCTGTTGTGAGGAATAAAGTATATTTGGAAGGAAAAAAAAAAAAAAAAAAAAAACCTCCAGTGAAAGTAGTACAATACATATAAATTACACTAGAATATATAGTTTATATGCACAGATTCTATTCAGTTGGATAGGCGAGTTGTCTTGGGGGCTGGTTGTTTCTATGATTGGTGCAGGTTAGAAGCTAGGGATATTTTTTTGGGAATTTAGTAACTTTGTTTAGCAGTGAGAGATCATCTCTCTTCCAACAATATATATAATTAGATATATCTTATTCATTCGAAAACTTCCCCATTAAAAGACACATTGTGTAACAGTGTGGGATACCCAGAAGGTAAGGAAAGGTACCCGCTTCCCGCAGAATACTCTGTAGCTCAGATTTGGTTTCCTGCAGCCCTTGCAACACTTCCAGGCTCTGTCTCTGCACATCCCGGTGTGTCACAGTGAAGTACAGGAGCACCGACAGCCCAATTGAAGTGGAGATTTTACGAGATATTCCAACCCAAAAGGTTATATTCTCCTGCAAGAGAGACAAATAAACAGATAGAAAAGGGTGAAATCTAGTGAGAACCACAGAGCAGTTCGTCCATGGATCAAGACAGAAAATGAGAATTTAGAGAAGAGGTGGGCAAAGACTATGTAGGTATTGTAGCTGGTGTGGGATGGGACCTCATCAGCTGGAGGGAAGGCTCCACAGCTTGCTGATCCCCGTCTTCTGGCCATATGCACAAAAACAACAAAAAACCAACACAAGTAAACAGCATTTCTACAGGAACCAGCTACACCATAGGAGAGAAATTGAAGTCCCCAAATTTTAAATAAAAAGGGGTATTAACCTCTCAAATGCTAGAGCCTTCCAGTGCATTGCTTCACAATGCATTTGAAACCTTTCTAGCATTCAAGGGGGTTAAAAGCCCCATTTAATCTTTTGGAGTGCCAGAGAGGTATCCTTGCAACGCAATGCATTGAATACCTTTCTGGCACTCAAATGGTTAAAGTGGACCTGTCATACTAAGACGAGTTTACCTATATATATTCTTTGTAGCACTTTTTCTCAGCACAATATGCCAAGTTCTATTTACAGCCAAACACATTGCTCGCTGTGCTATGTAGACACACCCCCCTCTCTAAATTAATTCATAGCACAGTTTGGGGAAATATTGGCCAGGCACAAACTAATTAGCATAATGTGCCAAACTGTGCAAACACAGATTCTTTTGTCAAAAAAATATTTTTCCTTCTTTTAATCTAAAAGTCTACCACAACATATAGGCATGCCTTAACACTTTAAAATAAAAATCTCATAGCTCAATACGTCCGCCAAACCATACCCACCAGGGCTGAATTTCTACTCGCCAGGGCTAAATTTTCACTCACCATTGGCGAGTGGAAATTTTGAGCCCTGCGGTAGCTAATGGGTTAATACCACTTACCCGATTCCTGCAGGGTCAGGTTGAGGTTACCGCCACTTCCTGCTTGATTGGTAACATGGGATAAGAGAAGGACAAGCTTCCCAAACCACATAGCACTACTGTGATTGCACAGAGTGGGGATATCTGCTTTTTTTTCCCCCCAAACTGAATCCAAAAGATATAGGAGATTCAGTTCAATTTCAGAAGTTTGTCTCACTGAACCCAATATAGTATTTACAGTCCCTTTAATGGGAAACCTGGCACTACATTTACAGTAAGAAGTGGATCTTCTCTGCACATCCTGCAAGAAAAAAGGTCAGCATAGTCCAGTGGCTGTGCTCACCGTCTGATCAAAGCTGGAGTCAGTGCCACCCAAGATATACGAACAGATCATCCTCTCTGTGTACACATTAGCAGCTACCAGGCCAAACAGGATCAGTCTGCGGAGAGATGATTATCAGTCACATAAGGGCAAGCAGCACATATTATAATACATACGAGTCTGGACTACCTGGCACCAGAGGTCCGTTGTGTGGAGGTCAACAGGAATACAGCACCACAGGCCATGAGGTTGTACAAGAAGGAGTAGAGAGAATTGGATTCTCCAACAACAAACTGGTGCAGGTAGGTGATCCGGTTAAAGATCTCGGAGAACAGCACACGCTGCTCGCTGGCAGATTGCTGCATCTCCTGGAAAACCTGCTTCACCCCTGAGAAAGACAGGCAGAGAGAACTCACTGAGGCGGATGTACTAGGCAGAACAGAACAACTGCATAGGGGACAAGACACCCTTTCCTTTGATTTAATTGGGATAAGTCTTTTTGGTTACAGTGACCTATACAGTTCACTAATTGGCCTGAGTCTTATGTAGCCCTTAAAATGTTCAATGTTTTCTCTATCCCAGAAGCTCGGAATCATATGAGAAATACAAGCAGACCTGGTCCTCGAAGATTCTGGAACATATGTACCATTGAATGAGATACATTAACCCATTGAGTGCCAGAGGGGTATGATCACCAAAGATAGCTGGCGTAGCAACAGCACCAGATTATGAGTTCAGGTGATCGATGTGACTTGGCAAAAAAAGCCAAAACACATCCAAGTTTAGGCTCCAACAGCAGTGAGAATACTCCATAGGATAAACCCTGAAATAAATGTATTTTCTTGATACGTGTCTCTAGGGAAGGATTACAAACCCCACCGTGGGAGCATATTTAAACTTGAGTCATGAAGTCAGTCCACAGTAGATTAGCGAGGACTGATTTTTGTTTTTGAGCTATACCCAAATGCATACCCAGATAATTTAGCAGAATTTATGGACAGCTGGGTGGAGGGGACATGCATCAGGAGTTTACTGGTCTTTGGCTGAGCTGCTGGTAGCAAAGTGATGCTTTTTCCACCACAGGATCACAAGGGCCCGATTCCCCATTAGGCAGAGTAGGTAATGGTCTAGAGTGCCACATCTGTGTTCCTTAGTAGTGCTGGCCACAACCACATTATTAGTTGTGGGTGTGGCTTTTGCACAGCAGTCTCCAGACTCCTGCTTTATGGTTTGCACTCTAACAGAACGTCATTTAAACGGTGGTTATTACGTTTTACTAATTCTTCTCCTATGGGCTGCTCTGTAGAGTCCCTCTTAATCTTCAGATACTGACGGCCAGGTTAGTGCATACTGCACGCCTGCACAGTCAGTCTCTTCCGGTTACCTTGTGGCACACTGCAATGCTACTTAGAGGAGACTGACTGACAGTGCAAGCGAGCAGACAAAATGTCTGCACTGATGCCTGGCTTCCAGTCTCCAAAGATGTAAGTATTTCTTTAGAATCTGGTACTTCCGAGAGGTAATAGAAGTATTATGAAGCTAGTCGCCATATGTTTAATTATTGGAGGGCGATTTAATACTACGTGAAAGTTCCTCTTTAAACCTTTGCATAATAGATCAAACAAGGGGTTAGGAGCCTTCTTGTGCTTGTCTTTTATAGAGTAAAAGGCATTGCCCTGTGCAAGGGAACAGTGGGCGGAACCACAGTGGAATCATGCAAAAGGGGGCGTGGCAGTGGGCGGGATTAAGGGCACATAAGTTGTAACTCCAACCCAAAGATCTCCGTTGCCAAGAGGCAATTAGAAGGTAATGATACAAAGGTAAAAAAGTGAAATTCACAAAGCAGAGAAACTGACAAATACACTCCGTAGTCTTCATTTATCAGGATCTTATGGGGCAATAACCCAGTTCCTCTCTCTATACTCACCCATAGTGGATTCCTGGAGTGTCTGTTTCAGTGCGTGTCCATTGCGCAGGATCTCTTCCTGCGAATGGAGAGTTGCATTCTGTGCCTGCATCATCTCCTCTGCCATCAGGTTAGTGGCCTCCAGCTGCCGTGCCACACTGTCAGAGTTTACAGTCAGTCTGTGGAGACAGTAATAAAATCCCAGAACAAACGGGGTGAGGAATGGATGGAAACAAAGTATCGTATGCACAAACGAGTGGAGAATTTCCTAGAGAAAACCAGCTGATCTATAGGGACCAAACCAACTTCCCATTGCTTTAAAGGGGGCTTTTAACCCCTTAAATGCTAGAGGGGTCTCCAATACCTCATTTGATTAGGGCGCAGAATGACAAGTTGTTTATCTGCATTTTAATTAAAACAATCTGAAAAACATCCCTCCACCCACTTGGGACATAACTGGAAATGTCTTTAATAGGAATTGTCTTGGCTCCTTCAGAATCGAGAGACAAAATCTTTTCAGCCTCCTCAACTATGTGACTGTTTGTGGAAAGATGTTAGTGGTTAGTTTTTCAAGGCACCTTATAAACAGGTCTAAAAAACACACACAACCTATTAGGCGATACAGTCTCCTTAAATTGGCAGTTACATATTTGAGGAGGATGGCAAAATAGACAAATTCATCAAGTTCAGCCTTTTGCAGCCAGAACTCCTTTGTCGGTCCAGAGGAAGAAAAATTATATATACCCATAGAAAAATAGTGGTTGGGGGGGGGGGGGGAATAAAAAAAAAAATAAAAATAAAAAAAAAATGTCCTTAATCTGTCTGCTTCTACTGTTTTACTCTAGCCTGCATCAGATATAGTTAAAATTGATATTTTTAAACCAAGGCCATGTTAAAACCATATTAACTTATGTTGTTCTGTACCCAAGGCTCATATTTAAATATGTTCAGTGTCAGAACATTTAGTACGCTGGGAGTGTGGACTGGTTCTGTTCCTCCTACACTCACCTCAAAATGATATCTTGTGCATGCTCCTGCCAGATCTCATTCTGCAGATAGTAACAGATGCTGTGCGCATGGGTGAAGAACTCTGTGTAGGTGTTAAAGGCCACAGAATCCATTCCACGTGTGCACTGCCGGATGGTGCTATGCTCTGTGCAGGGCGGGTAGTCCCGTCCTGACCTGAAAGGTCAATAGACAAGTTTTGATAAGTGAAACGAATGTTTACTGCTCATTTAATATCCCTTTATTCTGCAAGTGCATAATATGTAGTCAAATAGCCTATATATTTTCCCCCCCACTTATTTCCCCATACCTCCCAGGTGTCCCTCTTAGATCCAAATCCCTGTGTCACTCTTTCGAGAGTTCAGGCTGCGTGATGTGAATATATAAGTGTATCACCCTGGTGTCCCTGTGTTTAGGAGATCAGACTGTGTGGTGTATATATAAGTGTATCACCCTGATGCCCCTGTGTTTAGGACATCAGACTGTGTGGTGTGTGTATAAGTGTATCACCCTGGTGTCCCTGTGTTTAGGAGATCAGACTGTGTGATGTGTATATAAGTGCATCACCCTGGTGTCCCTGTGTTTAGGAGATCAGACTGTGTGGTGTGTATATAAGTGTATCACCCTGGTGTCCCTGTGTTTAGGAGATCAGACTGTGTGGTGTGTATATAAGTATCACCCTGGTGTCCCTGTGTTTAGGAGATCAGACTGTGTGCTGTGTATAGAAGTGTATCACGCTGGTGTCCCTGTGTTTAGGAGATCACACTGTGTGGTGTGTATATAAGTGTATCACCCTGGTGTCCCTGTGTTCAGGAGATCACACAGTGTAGTGTGTATATAAGTATCACCCTGGTGTCCCTGTGTTCAGGAGATCACACAGTGTGGTGTGTATATAAGTATCACCCTGGTGTCCCTGTGTGTAGGAGATCAGACTGTGTGGTGTGTATATAAGTATCACCCTGGTGTCCCTGTGTGTAGGAGATCAGACTGTGTGCTGTGTATAGAAGTGTATCACCCTGGTGTCCCTGTGTTTAGGAGATCACACTGTGTGGTGTGTATATAAGTGTATCACCCTGGTGTCACTGTGTTTAGTAGATCGGACTGTGTCGTGTGTATAGAAATGTATCATCCTGGTGTCCCTGTGTGTAGGAGATCAGACTGTGTGGTATGTATATAAGTGTATCACCCTGGTGTCCCTGTGTTTAGGAGATCAGACTGTGTGGTGTGTATAGAAGTGTATCACCCTGGTGTCCCTGTGTTTAGGAGATCAGACTGTGCGGTGTGTATATAAGTGTATCACCCTGGTGTCCCTGTGTTTAGGAGATCAGACTGTGTGGTGTGTATAGAAGTGTATCACCCTGGTGTCCCTGTGTTTAGGAGATCAGACTGTGCGGTGTGTATATAAGTGTATCACCCTGGTGTCCCTGTGTTCAGGAGATCACACAGTGTAGTGTGTATATAAGTATCACCCTGGTGTCCCTGTGTTTAGGAGATCAGACTGTGTGGTGTGTATATAAGTGTATCACCCTGGTGTCCCTGTGTTCAGGAGATCACACTGTGTGGTGTGTATAGAAGTGTATCACCCTGGTGTCCCTGTGTTTAGGAGATCAGACTGTGTGGTGTGTATATCATTTTAGCACATTGCTCCACAGCAATAAAACATTGTTAATTTAATCTTCAGTATCCGTATTTATAAATTGGTCTGTGTAAATAAAATACTTGCTCCGAATCATTTATTCCGTTACACAAAGAGGTGTTAATAGGTCATGAAATAACCTAAAGATAATCAGTAATGCCTCTCCCACCAGCCATGCCCCCAGCAACACCACCCCCTTAAACAAATGTGTCCCTCTTTGGCAGTCTGAAGTGTTGGGATGTACATTTCCCTGATGGTGAGCTACTTGGATCTCAGTTTCCAGAGTGATTCCATTGTGCTCCTAAAAACATGTATTGTTGGCAGCTTGAAGAGCCGAGTTTCTGACCCCTGAGCTGCCACCCTGTCACAGGTGAAATATTGTGTGCATGCACCTGTCCAGATGGCAGTGTGTGAATGCCAGAGCTATGCGGCTCTGCTCCTCTTCATCCAGCTGCTTGCAACCCACATCCACCCTCTGCAGGGCCTGGCGCCAGCACTCTCCGTATCGAGGGTGACGTGCAAAGTCCTGGAGCACCTGCAGCTGGGCCCTGCCTTTCTCCATCACGCCCGCATCGGGATCAATCTGGCTGTAACACAGGCTGAGAGCCAGGAGAAAGAAGATCGCCACGGGAGAGCAGAGCACCATTGGGAACCGTTACAGGGAAAATAGAATTTCTCACTGGGAATAGAGGAGTCTCCTGAATAAGACAAACACATTGCCTGATGGATGAAAGGGAAAGTGCATCAAGTCTAAGGCAAAACCAGTTTCACAACAGCAGACAGATAAAAGCTTATTAATTTATAGGGAAACTATTGCTCCTATGTTACCATAACAGGTTCCCCCCCCCCCCCCCCCATGCAGTCATCTTGGTGAATCCAGTGACCCTCATGCTTAAAAGCCAAGGACTGCACCTGCAACCCATGAGTTTTTGGGAGAAGAGTTGTACTTCTAGGCTGAATTCAATTCCAGCAGAGGGGACAGTTTCCTGGGTGATCATTACCTTTCTATAGGAGGCGTTGTAGCCCCATAGAATGCGAGGATGGTATTCAACACACCGAGAAGAAATGCATTGGAGATCTTTAGTATTTAAGGGATCCAGCCCATTTATCAGCCAGTGTGATAGTGATTGTACTGCAGGGAGATTATGAGCTCAAAGCTCAAGAACGAATCCTATGGTTTTATCTCTGCCTCTAATACAGTAGCATGTTATGTAAAGAAAGCCTAGTTTACCTTTAGGATGCACTCACTTTTAGCTAGCTTAAAAGAGCAGTAAACTTTTTTTATGAAAAAATATTATATATATATATTTTTTTTAATTACAGTAGGGGTTTTCCTGTTGAGTAAGTTAAGGGAACTCCCACTGCCGAGAGATTTACATTTCTAGACTTATTACAGTTTAAACCCATGTTTTTTACATTAGCAGTGCCCTCTAGTGATGAAATTCTAATTAGATTTCCTGTTAGATTCTAATAGAGAGGAAAGTCAGAAAAGTCGACATACAATTCTCCACAGAATGTGATAGAAACTGCCTATCACTTCCTGTCAGTTAGAACTATCAGGAACTAAACACAATACATTCACTTCCTGATTATTTAAACTGCTATAAATTTTGAATAAAACACCTGACAGCAATGGGACTGACCTTGTTTTATTCAGCAGGAAATACTCTACAAAATGTGTTCTCATAAAAAGCTTACTGCTCCTTTAACCCTTTGAGTGCCAGAGAGGTACTGCTTATTTAAAGCAATGTTAACCTTTTATTTTGAATTTATTCTGCAAGTACATAATATGTAGCAAAATTGCCTATACTTTCATTTCTATTACTCCATAACTCCCAAGTGTCCCTCCTAAATTCCTCGGTCCCTCTTTCCCACCCTTGTGCAATGCATTGGATGCCTCTGGCATGCAAAGGGTTAATGCTCCAGACTATAGTTATCAAGCGGATAAAGTGCAAGTCTTTCAACCAGAAGCCAAGCAAACAACCTCCCCAATAACCCATCATTCAATGCTTAGAGCAGAGTGGCCAACCTGCAGGACTCCAGTGGTTGTCGAACTACAACTCCCATCATCCTCATATCGCTGTTGCATGGCAGAGGTAGTCAACCCTGGTCTTCAAAAATGCCAACACTGCCTAATAACCCTCACTTACTATAATACAAGTATAAAATTCTAATGACCCTTATGAAGTTTGCTCTTGTACTTCGGTCCTCCAGGATTGGCTGAAGAAGTTATGTCCATGGAGGCGGACATGACAGGTGCCAGCAGGACCTCAGAGTGTTCACCACATATGATAGTCGTAGCCATTTAATGAAAAGACCAGCAATGAAGAACAGATATTTACATCCCTGCTTCAGCAGTAAAATGGAAATTCATCCCAGATGCAGAACACCAACCACAAACATAGCTCACAAGAGGTTCTACAGCAGCTGTGGTCTCTATGCTACAAATTATTATCAGTACATCCCTCATACACACAAGGTGGAAGCTTCTTATAAGCAGATATTTAAAGGGGAACTACCACCCCGCAATAACTTAAGCTTGATTGATTGTTCATCTGGCGACTAGCTGCTTAGTAGCGCTAGTCGCCAGAAATATTACCCGGTTCTGCAGATATCGGCGTTTTACCGATGGTGACAGGAGCAGGAAGCACGGACGTCTCGTCAGTGACGTCCATGCGCCTGCACTGTCAGTCCCTTTTGAGCCGGCCAGATGAACAATCAATCAAGCTTAAGTTATTGCGGGGTGGTAGTTCCCCTTTAACACACAAACATTCAGTGACTTCCTAGTCTCAAAGGACTGATGTATTAAGAAGTGGTGCAGTTCTTAGGCATACAAAATTCACCATAGGCAACAAATGTAATGTTCCAGTGAATTAAATGGGGCTTTTAACCCCTTAAATTCTGGATAGGTCACTAGCACATTGCAAAGTCACATGCTGTGACCTCTCTATCAAAGGATTAAATCCCCATTTAAAATCAGCATGTTATAAGTTCACTGATTGGAGTACCTGTGGTTTACAGCCATACCTGGGAACTTTTGAAATGAGCTTACCCTGAGATCTTTGAAATATTAACCCTTCACACTCCCACGAAAGTAGGCTTTTCATGCTATGTCAATGTTTGGTCTAAACTAGAGACCATCCAGCCAGTTCTAATGGAACCTATAACATGCTATACTTCCAAGATATCACTCAAAAGGTAAGCAGGACTTCTGCCACTGGCTTTCATGTAGAAATGTCAGTAATTTGGATATTAAACAGTAAGTTGTTGTAAATTAGATAGTAGGAAACACTGGACTCTCCCACCCTAAGAATTTGGCCCTTCACCCAGGGCCGGTGCCATCATAAGGCTGTTGAGGCAGCCGCCTTAGAGCGCCGCAGCAGAAGGGTGCAGAAACGGGAGGAGCCGCAACCAGCAATTATAATGTTAAAGGGATAGTAATACTTTATATTTTTTTTATATATGTGTTGTAGGGTTTATCCCCCTGAGTAAAACAAGAGTACTTCCACTGCTGAAAGGTGTTTCATTCAAAAATTATTAATTTTCAAAGTTGAATTTTTTAGGTGCAATATCACAGTGGCCTGAAATTGTACAGTGGCACTGTTGCTACACCATCCTATGGAGATTTATGGTCCCGGGACCAGAGCTGTCCATAGGATCATGTAGCAACAGCGCCATTGTACAATTTCAGGCCACTGTGATATTGTACCTAAAAAAATGCAACTTTGAAAATTAATAACTTTTGAATGAAACACCTTTCAGCAGGGGGAGTACTCTTGTTTTATTCAGGGGGATAAACCCTATAGCATATATTTTTTTTTTTTTTACATTTTAAGGATTACTATCCCTTTAATGTCCAGTGTCCTTTTGCCTGCCTGCCCTTTAGGGGCCAGCTCAGCTGCGCCAATTTAAAACTGTGCCACTTGTCACTCCATGAGGCCTCATATTATAGCCTGCCAGATAATGCCACATTGTAACCCACACAACAAGGTCCCCCAGCACTATCTGCCAGAGTCCAGACTCACTGGTTACTGTCTGGCTGCCAGCAAGTGCTTCTCTGTGCCCCTTCCTTTGCTCTGCATGACAGTGTGCGCATTGATGTCATCACGGCCCACAGGAGAAGCAGAGTGGGGTTCAGCATTTATCAGGTTTGGGGGCAGCCTGGGCATCAAAATGCACCTTCACCTGTGTAGACAGAAATCCTTTCACCAGGCCTGCCTTCACCCTGAGATTTGGATCAAAACCCTCAGGGCTCCCAGGTATGTTCACAGTAAGCAGTTATATATCGCATATAATCAACATTATGGGGAGCACTAAAGGATGAACATTTTAAAGATCTCAGGTAAAACTATTGTACTGCAGTGCAGTCACCTACCTATACTTAATCCCTGCTAGACACCTGTTCTGAAGGTTTAAATCACCCGCTTCCTGCAGTGGCCAAGATAACATCCACCCTTCTCATAGGCTCCCCCTCACCAGCGGCTCGTCCTTATCATTGGAGAATCAGACAAGAAACCCCGCCCCTTATTCAGTGAAAGCGTTTCCCATTGGTGGATATTTCCTAGCGGTGCACATGAAGTAGTTTGTGTGAATCCTGTCAGGTCAGCGTACCGCAGCTGGCGCGTAAGACGGCTTTATTTTTTACTGGTGGCTCTCCAGCTGTTATTGAACTAAAATTGTCCTGGCCCCATTGATAAATACAGAACTAGTAATAGCCCAGCGATATCTTGCGCAGGGGGGAGTGTGGGCAAGACCCAACGTTTCAACGGAGGCGTTTGTTTGTGCAACTGCGTCGTTCGTGAGGTAATTTTTAACCATTTGAGTGCCGCAGAGGTTTGCAACGCATTGCAAACCAAGTCTCGGGCACTTCAGGTTTGAAGAGATGATTATGGTGTAACAAACACATTTGCTCGGGATAGGTTGCTTAACCCTTTGAGTGCCAGAGAGGTACTCAACGCATTTCTTTGCAATGCGTTGCGTACCCCTCTGGCACTCAAAGAGCTAAGATGTAAGAGAGCTGCGCATAGCTTTTAGTAACCCTTTGAGTGCCAGAGCGGGCAAACCCAACCTCTCTGTGGAGGGGTCTCCTTATACAGTTAGCATCGTTCATGAGGTAATTTTTAACCCTCTGAGTGCCAGAGCGGACAAACCCAACCTCTCTGTGGAGGGGTTTCCTTATACAGTTAGTATCGTTCATGAGGTAATTTTTAACCCTCTGAGTGCCAGAGGTTTCCAACGCGTTGCAAACCAATGAATTGACTAAGTCTCGGCCACTCAAAGAGACGATTATGGTGTAACAAACATACTACTCCATACAGGTTGCTTACATATGAGACCTGAGTAGAACTCTTATTAACCCTCTGAGTGCCCGAAGGGTACACAACGCATTTTTGTAAGCCTCTGGCATTCAAAGGGTTAATTCCCACATATTAACTCATGTTTCAAATTTAGGTTTTTGGTGCACAGTTATGCCCAGGCTTGCCCGCCAGACCATGGCACCATATTTTATGCAGCCCTATCGTCATTTTTTAAAGGGACAGTATTACTTAATAATTACTAATCCCTATATTAAAGTCATATTAAAAAGAAATCTATTGCCCCCAGTGTCATCTCTCAAACCTTTATGGTTTGAGAGATAATCGCTCCTAAAGTTCCCCTCCTCCTTCCCCATAGTCGGCGTTCTAGCTGACTTCAGGGAAGCTTGTCGTACGACCATCAGGCAGCTCTCCAGCAGAGCCAAGATTGCGTTAATAAAAAAGAAATCTTTCACTGAAATGGTCTTCTACGTGTGCTTGCTTTGCAAGCATACGTAGAAGACCGTTTCAGTGAAAGATTTTTTTTTTTTAACGCGATCTTGGCTCTGCTGCAGAGCCGCCTGATGATCGTAAGACCAGATTTCCCTTCAGTCAGCTACAACGCTGACTTCGGGGAAGGGGAGGGAGAGTGCAACTTTAGGAGTGATTATCTCTCAAATCATAGAGGTTTGAGAGATGACACTGCGGGCAATACATTTCTTTGTAATATGACTTTAATATAGGAATTATTAAGTATTACTATCCCTTTAATTATTGGAGGGCAACTTTATACTAAATGAAAGTTCCACTTTAAGTGCATTGCATGAAAATGGTGACCTGGTCCCATTAGTTGTCCCGCTGCACCAACAGGTCATGTTTCCCAGGTAGCCCTACTTGATCACAGGTGTATAATCAGTGGATCAGTCATTGTGATTGATCCACCTGTGATTAAATAAGCCTAAATGGAAAACCTGACCTGCTGGCGTGCTCCAATAACTAGCGTTAAGAACACTGCATTACCTGCATATGTAATACATGGTTCTAATTTGCAATGCGTTGTTCACCCCTCTGGCAATCAAAGGAATAAAGGAGAAGTAATACTCTCTAAAAATATCCCCCATGCACACTTGCATTTCTATGGGCAGAAAATTCCTATGATACCTATGAATTTTGCAGTTGTCAAGAAGACAACGTGTTCAATCAGGCCTGGACGTCACGTCCTTAGAGGTTGGCATGGCAGTTTCTAGCGGGGCATAAACTCTGCCCACTGCTCATGGTAATCTTACCCCCTTTAAGTATCAGGGGGCATGCAACGAGTTGTTTCTCGAATCAAGCTGTCTCATCTCAACTACTAAATCATGATTTCCCACCTAAATCTGCCCCCACTTACCTTACTATGGACAGAAAATCTTAATGGTGTTTATGAATTTTGCCTTTGGCAGCTGGTTTAAGAGATAACATCTTCAATCAGTGATCAATGTCTTTTCCATGGAGGCGGACATGACAGTTGCAAACAGGACCACAGGACCTCAAGCTCTGCTCACAGTAATCAAAACCCTTTAGAGACCAGAGGGCTGCGCAATGAGGAAGAGGATCGGTCTTGCTAATAGTTTATACCTGATAACCTGAGTTTATCCTTGAGCGTAGTAGGCTCTTTCCACCTCTTTTCTATATTTTTTAAGGTGGCTTTGATTATTGGCTATCTAATATACAATAACTAAGGCACTAGACTGTAATTAGGACACCAGTTTTTATTGTGACGTGACAGAAAAAGGTGGTTTTAAAGGTCTTCCTTTTTTGATCTACATCTGAAGATAGCTTTTTGCAACAGTTTCTTTTACAAAATCCACATACATGTCCCATTTCATCTCATCTCCTTTTACCCAAAAATCACCCATCCGCTTAGCGTCGGTTTTATTTGTTATGTCTGACTCCTGCCAGCACAGCAATATATATCCACAATAGATTAGAACAGTCTGTTATACAAATATATAAAGTAATTAATATACATTACATTACAATTTTACAATTGGTTCTGTTCATTCTCCTATCACAGAAAAGCCACCAGCTCGTATGGAAACCATGGGTAGATGCTCACCTAATCAGGAAAAAGCTATATATTTTAGGGATTTTCCCTCGGAGTAAAACAAGTGTACCCACCCTCGTTTTTAGAGATGCTTAGTTTAAATGTTATTGCAGATCAAACGTCAGATTTATTTTTGTTTTTAATCCAAGTTCAGTCTATGAAACGTCACTGCTAGGTGACTCTGTTGCCATTGCTTTTTAATCCTTTGCGTGCCAGAGGGGTACCCAACACATTACTTTGCAGTGCATTGAGTAGCCTTCTGGCACTCAAAGGGTTAAGAAGATCTACAGCTGGACTGCAGTCAGGGACTAGGAGGTCTCCTAAGTAAGCAAAATTAAAGTCTCCACCAGGTGTCACTTCTGCTAGTGCTGTTTATGGAGAGCTTTTGGTTGACAATAGAACAAATATAGAGAATGGTATTCATGTGATCTCTCTGGTGCTTTTCCTGCTGTCCATTAAAGGGAAAGTAGCACCAAAAAAAATGAAATTGGTTAACCCTTTGAGTGCCAGAGTTGTATGCAACACATTGCAAAGCAATGCGTTGCGTACCACTCTGGCACTCAAAGGGTTAATATGACTTTAGGAAGTACTTACACCTAGCATATGTTACATTCCTAAAATATAATTCTAAATTTTCTTTTTTTAATACGTTTTCTAACTGTCCTTTTCAGAGAGCATATTTTAATATTGTTTGTGCTTTTTGTATTGAGAAAGAAAAGCTGATGTCCGTTAACCCTTTTAGTGCCAGAGGGTTATCCAACGCATTGCAAAGTTATGCGTTGCATACACCTTTGCCACTCATAGGGTTAATTGATTGTGATTAGTGCCCGCTGCTCTTGTTTTCAGAAAGGTTGTTATCTCATCCCTTATAAAGATAACCCTGGACAATCCATGGGAGACTGCAAAGGCCGTAATGTCTGCTCTCTCAGAGCATCTGTAAGACTAGGTGGTAGTCCTCAGAAAACAGAATTCTTACAGGTGCTAGTATGGGGCACAGAGTATCTGAATGTTTATAACTCCAGTTATAAAAGTTTTAGTGTTCCTTTAATAATCTAGGTTTGAAATTCTGTATTTAGTATTAAAAGGCCTGTTATGGCCTATACTTCATTGCAGTTATTAAGTATTGTTGCTGGTTTTATCTGTTACATTTCTTTTGAAGTCTATGAAGAAGTTTGTAGGTAAAACCCTTGATAAATGTATCCACTGCAGGGAAATCCAGGTCTATATTACTTTATGTCACTCCCCTGTACCCTTTACCAGAAGTTTTTACCTATCGGTTGGCATGGAACACGTTGGTACTGATGCATGTCGAGACTTTTTTTTTTATATACTTTGCACTCATATTCCGGTTCCCATTTACTAGTGAGAAGCAGGGCTGTATCTAAACTTTAGGAACCCCCAGGCGGAAACACCTGTGGTGCCCTTAGCCCCACCCATGACCATACTCTCACTCAGTGGACTCCACCCCTATTCCCACCCACTGTTGCTTGGCACAGAAATACTCTTAGTCTGTAACATAAAAAGCACAAAATATCTGTTAAAATATGCTGTTCTACCACATGCTTTTTATCTTCTCATGTTAGTTGCCGTTTGAAGGAACAGTAAACTTTTGTTATAAAAAATATATATAGTAGAACTTTTCTCATTGAGTAAAAGAAGGGTACTCCCACAGCTGAGCAATTAATATTTTTTCAGATTTATTACAGTTTAAACTATAGTTTTTTTTTTTTGCTTTAACAGTACCCTCTAGTGGTCAGATTCCAAATAGTTATTCTGTTGCATTCTCTGGGAGAGGCGAGTCACTGATGGCTAGTTCATACAGATTGTGAGAGAAACTGTAGAGTTATGTTGTCAGTCTCTTCAGGAAGTAATCACGCTGTCAATTCCTGACAATTTGAACTGGTATAACTTTTTTGAATAAAACAAAGCAGCGGGAGTTCTCTTATTTTATTCAGCAGGAAAAACTCTATAACACTTATGTTTTCATAAAAAACAACTTTACTGCTCCTTTAATGTGAAAAGAAGGGGATTATATTCTGCCATTTCAGTGTGTAGAGGTGACAAACCAGTCCCAGCAGGGGCTTTGCTAGGTACTGGCACCAGGTTTCATGCTTGAAGCCCTGGACCCTGGCTTAGTTATGGTGTATGTAATGGTATTAATCACCCTACTAGTAATGGTACATTTTGGGCTGCACAGTTCACTGTTACTCTGGGAACTCATCAACTCCCCTTCCCCCTCACTAATCTCATGGCATAGTACATCATGGAGTCTCTCGATAGCTGACACATGGGCCTTTTGCAGAAAACAAAATATGAGCAGTTCTGGATCAAACCAATTGCACCATGGTGTGTGTGTGTGTGTGGGGGGGAATCCCCATTTATTGAAGTGGGGTTTTTACACACTTGAATGCTAGAGCAGTTTCCAGCACAATTAATTGGAGCCCTCGCTAGCATACAAGGAGTTAAAAGTCTCATTCAACCGTTTGAGTGTCAATGCATTGGATACCTCTCTGGTACGCAAAGGGTTAAAGGGACAGTAATGTCCAATAAAAAATTATGCTTGTTTTGTAGAGGTTTAAACGACACTACCACCCACGAATAAATCTGGCCCAAATAAATACCCATCTGGCGGCTAGCTGCTCAGTAGTGCTAGTCGCCAGAAATATTACCTGGTGTTTGAGAATTGTACACTGCTCCTGGACTGACAGGCAGGAAACAGCGCAGACATCTTTCCATAGTAACATCTGCGCCCCTGTGCTGTCAGTCCCAGCCCGCTGTAGGAGTCGTTGCTAGGAGCCATTCGGCACCAAAAGGGACTGACAACGCAGGTGCGCAGATGTTGCTATGGAAAGATGTCTGCACTGTTTCCTGGCTGTCAGTCCAGGAACAATGTACAGTTCTCGAACACCAGGTAAAATTTCTGGCGACTAGCACTACTGAGCAGCTACCTCTACAAAACAAGAATATTTTTTAACAGGACATTAGTGTCCCTTTAACCCCTTGAGTGCCAGGGGGGTACCCCTCTGGCACTCAAAGGATTAAATCAGTGGGACCTCTGGGAATTCTTTCATCCCCAATGGTGCATTTGGTTGGCTCCAAAATTGCTCCTTATTTTCTTTCTCCGTAAGGCCCCAAGTCCACCACTCCTGCATTCTCGTTCTCTTTCCTGTGTTGGATTTCACATCTCCTGAAGATCTGATACTACATAGGAGAGGTACTGTGCATCCAGAATCGCCTCTATGTCTCCATGTTTTACCAGCCAGCATTTGGACTCATGTGCTTGCGCTGTAGAGTCCTTCAGGGTTTTCATAACAAGAGTCGCTGGCGCAGTTTGGTTATTTCGAGTTACAATCCCCGACACAGTCAAATCATTGCTTTGTTTTCTTTCGATGACTTCTATGTGGGAATTCTGAAACTGACCTGAAAAAAATGTAATAGATTGTCTGTTATTGGTTCTTAATTCTTTTTGTGTTTTTCAGGGGAATAGGCTTTCTACCTGTAGGCAGTTACCTAACAGTTTTACGTTTTAGGAACCGAATTCCGATAGCTATCATTTATCTCTGTTCATGGAGATCTGCAGGGACTGAAGGCTGTGCTTCTGTGAGATTTCAGTCCTCTCTACTTAAGCCCACTGTCAAAGAATTTGTAGACACAGGGCTTCAATGTAGAAGATAGCAATGTTGTTTCCTTTCCCAGAAGCTCAGACTGAAGAGATATTACTCAGCCCTGCAGATTAGGGAGATCTGCAGAGCTAACTGAAAAAATATGATAGAGTTTGAAGCTATGGGGCCTATTCACTAAATCTTTACAAGTGAGAGAGATCTTAGTGCATTGGCTCCATAGAATAACAGAGAAATTGGAGAAGTGATATCACTGGTGAAATCCTCTTTACCACACCGTAGTGCATAACCCCCATTACTTATTTTATTTCTGAAAAGTGTCTCCTTCAGTGCATTATCATATGGTAATAAAGCTCTGTGTTGCTTGAGAGCTTGAATCAGTATTTCCTAAACTATGCATCTGCTGGTCTTTTGGCTAAAATGAATGAGGTTTTCATATGTACAAACTTGAATTGAAAGTGACAGGTCCGCTTTAACAAGTGGAGTGCCAGATGGTTGTCCAAATCATTGCTCCGCTAACCTGCCCAACATCATTAACCCCTTAGGGACCCTTGACGTACCAGGACCGTCACTGTCCTTGAACTACTCAAGGACCGATGACGGTCATGGTACGTCACGTACTTTTTACTTACAGCGCTCTACCGGGAGCGCTGTAAGTAAAAATAGGGCCTGAAATAGACCGCTCCAAGATCGGAGCGATCTCTTTCAAGCCCCATAGTGACGCGCCGATACACGTGACAGGTCACGTGTACCGGTGCGTCAAAGTGCCCCTATGCGGTCATTATGGGACGGAAATGTCCCGTGACCGCCGGTCCTTAAGGGGTTAAAGAGATGTCCCATTATAAATGAAGGGTCAATCATTCCTTTTACTTTGTACTAACACTGTACCATTGCCAATGTTCTAATCTATGTTGTTTTTCTGTAATTTATTATAAAGTTTCCCCCTCCCAACTCTATTACAGATGTCAATCTTCTTCACTCAGATCTGACCAGGCAGATTTGTCTCTGTCTGTATAATGAAACCCCTGACCCCTAGATGAAGGAGGGAAGGTTTTTCCTTATCCTGATACAAGATTGTCCCTCACAGCTATCCATCTGGCCCAGCTTTCTGCTATAAGGAAAGAATAGTGACTTCTGTAAAAGGGGCAGGAGGGAGAAACTTTATAATTACACAAAAACTACCCCGATTAGAACATTGGCAACTGTACATAGCGTTAGTACAAGTTATATGGAATCATCGAACCTTAATTTAAAATGAGACATTACTACCGCTTTAAATTAATTGAGTATACGGGACATGAGTTATGACTTTGTATCTATTTACAATTCCTCCTGATTTATTTTTATATGTAGATCACATGAACTGACCTAGCAGGCCTCCAGCCCTGGAAGATAAGCCGTCTGCCTTGACAATGTAAAATCCCAGGTGGTTCAGCTGCAAATATGTTGGATGCTGGTAGTGATGGAACATGATCAACAGCTCCACGTCCCGTCCTATCCACACTGTGACATTGGATGGTGACACTCTGATAGCCAGCCTAGACATCTGGAGCACAGTTGAACGGTTGACAGGGACGGTCAGCTGGTTCTCCCCTTTAAGTGTCAAGTTCTGAAGCGTTATATTGATGACATAATTGGAACGTGGTCGGTTGATGACGATGGTGACGATATCAATGTACGTACGCATCCTGTTTTCATGGCCGATTTTCAGAGGGGCCTGCATTAAGTGTCCATTCACAGTGATACCTGCATTCAAAGACACAACCTCTTAACCCTTTCAGTGCCAGAGGCGTATGCAAGGCCTTGATCTGTAATGCATTGTGTACCGCTCTGGCACTGAAAGGGTTTATTAATGCACTTTCAGTCCCACTGCATATCAGTTTGTAATACAAGGCACCTTGTGCAGAAAGCAAAACAGTAGCAAATACAGAACAATCCAGCTGCACCATGGGGGTGGGTGGTATTCTCCAAATACCTTCTTCTTTTATTTAAAAAGATATTAACCCTTAACAAACTAGAGCGATAAATAGTTTATGAATTCTTTTGTTATGAATACACAGACTTACTGCTACAATTAATTGAGCATTTAAAAGAACAGTAATGTGCATATGGTTTGTTCCAGAAGGTGCATATGGTTTGTTCCAGAGGTACTCCTCTTTAGCAACCTGAATAAGGCCATCTTTTTTACCTGCATCATGGTCGGAGAGAAGCCTCAGGACATCTCCTGGTCGTCCGTCTAAGGTAAAGCACAGCTTTTCCTGGGTGACTGGTAAATTCACTACAAAATGAGGGTCTCCGTCCACTGTCAGACACAAGGAGACAACAGACATTCAATAAGATGAACAAAATAAATCTGCCTTTTCTGTTGGCCAGTACAAACTCATTTGCGTAAAATGTCACTCATTCAAATCTTGTCAAGATCCGCACTCCTACACGTGGCAAAATGTGACCGTTCCACTTTAAAGTGGAACTATCACTCACAACTATAACCCCCCCTCATAATTTGCCATCTAGCGATAAGCTTACCAATGGTACTGTTAGCCAGAAGAATTACCGCGTTACTCAGAAATCTGACTGACCGCCAGGCAACAGCTCTTTAGAGGCATCTGCGCTCCTCTGCCGTCAGTGCCTTCTGGTACCTAAAGGTATTATGCAACGCCTCCTAGAGGAGACCAGGACGGACACATGTCTGTAAGCAAAGATGTCTGCACCATTGCCTGGCCATCAGTCTCGGCACAAGTAGGATTTCTGAGCAATGTAGTAATTATTCTGGATAACGGTACCATTTGTAATCTTATCGCTAGATGGCTAGTTATGGAGGGTGGACTTTATTTGGGGTGATAGTTCCCCTTTAAGTATGCAGTTTGGGTCTCTTTTTCTATGCAGAGCACTGTAGTATGCAAACAAGCTGCAATCGGTTGTAATTTGTTTCATTGTATTACTTTTCAGATGAGTTGATTCTCCACATCTCTGCAAGTTCCTGCTCCTGGACTGCGCCCTCTGGACTGCGCCCTCTCAAGTAAGATTGTGTGTTCGTGTACCCAAGTCTGAGGTGCAATTCCTTGCTATATTGCTAATATTACATATAATATCTTCAGTTTAAACAATGGTATGCACTTTGTTGCATGACATTTTTGTATATCTAATTAATTACTTTCTATTTTACATCCCTGTTGAATATGCATGACTTCTGTAAATATTTCTATCAAAATGACAGGGATACAGTTGTAATGAGGCACAGTGCCCTCAAGGCCCAATAGGAACACCTTTATGCTCCTGTGGGAATATTTTTGTGTTGCACCAGGGTCCTCAAATTATTAGTTCCGCCACTTTTTTGTTTTACTTAATTCTAACAGGAAGCTTTAAATTACTCACCTGAAGACATGAATGTCTGAAGCCCAGGAGCACCTAGAGAGGCCACTTTAATAGCTGGAAAACAAAGAATACACATTGTGACATAATATTTAAATACAAAAGGAAAAGAAAAGGTTTAGTAATCTCCGACAAATTCATTTCTCAAAACTTTGAGTGCCAGAGAGGTATCCAGCGCTTTGCATTGCATTTTCCCCAAATGGGGATGTTAAGAAGGGCAACCTTTCAAAATGACCTATATCTTTTAGAAATGTGTATTTAAAACAGTAGTTTGAGAGATTTTAGGTTTGTCAGTTTATACAAATTAGACCATACTGGCTGTCATGCATTTCACACTGCTCTCCCACACACCTTCCTCTCCCGGTAGATAGATACTAACATTCCACACGTCTCTCCCTCACACTTGTGTCTCCCTACCAGCCGGATACTAACATTCCACACTGCTCTCCCTCACACCTCTCTCTGACGGATAGATCTGACATTCCGCACTGATCTCCCTCCCAACTACCACTCCATGTTGGCCAGTACTAACTCATTTGCATAAACTGACAGTCATTCAAATCTTGTCAAGATAGGCTCTCCTACCGATGTCAAAATGTGATAGTTCCACTTTAAGTATGCATTTTGGTTCCCTTTTTATGCAGAGCACTGTAGCATAGAAACAATCTGCAGTCAGCTGTAATTTGTTTTACTATATTACATACAGATTAGTTGATTCTTCCCTTAATTACTTTTTAAATACTCACCAAAGTCTTCATCTGTATCTAAGCTGGAGTCATAATCAAAATCTGCAAAGCAAGCACAACTTTAATGCGGGTGAAGAATGACCACCATAGTTGTGTTCCTGAGTGGGAGCATGCACAGGTAAACCAGGCCAGGAGCGCCCCCAGAATATACATAGATGTTACTTTACTACTGATTTAATAACAAGTCACATGACTTACAAATGTTAGAAAACTCAGAGCCAGATTTACCACTTAGCAAAGTAGGCAACCAGATTTTGAAGAGGGCCTTAGATATGCGGATTTGTGGGAGTGGCCAGGGCAGTCCCTGTGTTCCTGGACAAGGGTCGTCTGATTCATTAAAGTGGATCTGTCACCTCAATATATTGTAACATAAATATTTAGGCTATATAGCGAACGTTACTAAAACTGTCTTAATTTTGTTTTGTTTTCTTTAGCTTTATTTGTTGTAAATTTAAGTCATAAAGTCGGCCCTGTGGCTACTTCTGCATAGACTGCGGTTACCTGCTCTGTACCCCAGTCCGCCTCTCTGCCTCCCCTCCCTCTATCCAGTCTCCTCCGATGACGGAGGCTTCTATCTGTAAGCTGGAGTGGTCTCATTGGCAGAGATCGATATCTAGCCAGTGAGAGGGCACCAGCTCACAGGCAGAAAATCTCCGTCATTGGAGGAGACTGGATAGAGGGAGGGGAGCAGAGGCAGAGCGACAGACTGCAGTCTATGCGGAAGTGGCTGCAGGACAGACTTTATAACTTAAATTTACAACAAATAAAGCTAAAAAAACAAATTAAGACCGTTTTAGTAATATTCACTATATCGACTAAAGGGGAACTACCACCCCGCAATAACTTAACCTGCATTCATTCTTCATCTGGCGACTAGCTGCTTAGTAGCTCCAAAAGGGACTGACAGCACAGGTGCACGGACGTCACAGTGACGAGATGTCCGTGCTTCCTGCTCCTGTGAGCATCGGTAAAACGGAGAAATCTTCGGAACCAAGTAATATTTCTGGCGACTAGCGCTACTAAGCAGCTAGTCGCCAGATGAAGAATGAATGCAGGTTAAGTTATTGCGGGGTGGTAGTTCCCCTTAACTATTTATGCTACATTATATTAAAGCGACACATCCACTTTAATCCGTTTACATACCCCTTCAGTGGCATCCCTGGGATCTTTCTTTACCCCAGCCCTATGAGTGCGAAAAAGACCTAGGGTAGGAGTGTCCAAATTATGATATTAACAGATAAACCAGGATTCTCAGGGCATAACGGAAGCGTTGCCAGATATTTAGAATGGTGTCTAAGTCATTTTTTAAATGTTGCCAGCTAAGCATCAGTGGGTGGGGCCAAATGTGGAGTCAAGTGGAAATGGGGTTGTGAATGTGGAAGGGGTTAACAGAGCCTAGAGTTCCTTGCCTGGGGAACTCCTGAGATAGGAATCTGGACTTAAGAAAACTGAAATCGGACTTACCTTCAGGATTGTATGTTGCTTCAATTCCTGCACAGCAAAAAAACAGATTATGAATCTCTATATAAGCGGGTAAATTGAAGCCATCTGCGGATGTTCAACTACAACTCCCATCATCCTCTGCCAGCCAAAGACTGGCTGAGGATGATGGAAATTGTAGTCAAAACAACAGCTGGAGGATGCACATTGCATTCTAATGCTCTAAATCAGTGGTTCTCAGTGTTTTTACAAAAGGTCACCCTAACCGGAAATCTGACTTTTTTTTGGCTGTATAATAACTGGTACGAGTGCGTGAATATAGTTATTTTTAGATCCCATGATTATAATGAAGGAACAAGAATATAGTGCATTACAATTAGACGCGTTTATGTCCACACTTTCATTAAAAAGGGGCACATTAAGTTGATGCCCACGGCACAACAAAGTTCCACGGCGCCCTGGTTTACAATCACTGTTCTAGATTGTCACTGACACAAAAAGAATATAAGTAATGCTGATGTTTAAGAAAGAAAGCAGATGGGTTAAATGGTCAATCATAAATACTTATTATGAAAATTATTTATTTTGTAGGGTTTTCTCTGCCAAGTAAAACAAGGGGTACGCTCACTGCTGGGAGTTGATTTGGTCAAAAGTTATTACAGAGCAGATATAAATTTTTTTGTATTTTTTATTTTTTTTTTATTTTAAGATTTTGAATTCAAGATCATTTTGCAGCTAGGTGGCGCTGTCACTCTTACTGCCTGCGAAAAGATCAGTGTCACAGACACAAGCTGTCTGTAGAATGCAGAATCAGCAGAGCCACCTGGCAATAAAACATCTCGAACTCAAGCAATCTGTTACCTCTCGCTAATACCCTTTGATATAAGCATCTCGCAGTATTGTACGTATCATTGTTTTACTCAAAAGCAGAAGACTTACAATGTATATATTCTCATAATTAAGGCTTACCAGCCCTTTAATATCTATAACGAACCTGTGATCTCTTGTGCTATAAATCTGTATTGAGGAGGTGGGTTCAGGGACTCTACATATGATGGATATGAGTAAGTGCCATGAAACAGTTCAATATCATCAGGGAGGATAAGAAGTCTCAGGGAAGTGGGGTTCATAGGCATTGATGTGGGTACCGTTGGAGTTCCTTGCACCTCATCCAAAGGTCGTTCTGTCAGGGGCAGGTTGGTGATCTCACGAGAGGCAGGAGGAGTTGGAGTGAATACTTCTGTTGGTGGCACAGTGATGGAACTGGTCGGAACTACTGAAGGTACAGTAGTTGGAGAGGCTCTCTCTGTCTGGGCTTTGATTGGTCCCACTGATGTAGCAGTGCGTGGACGCAGAGAGACAGTGGGGTGTAAGGGAACAGTGTGCTTGGGATCTGTGTTTATGGTGAGAATTGTACTACCAGCTGAAGCCACTGTTGTCAACTTCTCAAATACAGGATTAGTTGTGAGTATTCCAGGGGTAACAATTGCGTGCCCTTTGGTTCCTGTAACCTGGACAGCTACCGCTGTTCTGGGAGAGACTGGTTTAGTTGTGATTATGGTGCTAGATGATGATGTTGATGTGGGTTTGGTACTTTTAGAGCTCATTTTGGTCACTCTGGGTACAGGGGTGATTTTCTTTTTCAGAAAAGAAGTGCTGGAAGCAGCAGTAGTGCTAGCTGGATATGCTGCTATGGTAGATGTAGGAGCTGCTGTGGCAGATGTAGGAGCTGCTGTGGTAGATGTAGGAGCTACTGTGGTAGATGTAGGAGCTACTGTGGTAGACATGGGAGGAGTAGTAGCTTGGTTCATCTTCATATCCTCTGGATCTTCTGGCTTGACCACAATCAAGGAAGTAACAGGAGTCACAAAGTTGTATTTAAGGGATAAGTTGGTAGCTTTCTCAGTTAGAAGCCTCCGGGCCACAGTGTCATTCACCTTGATCCTCGCCTGCAGCAAGTCCTGGATTGTGAAATAGGCCCAGAGCCTTTGAACAAACCACTGGATCTCATCCACATTTCCTGAGCATCCAAAACTGGGTTGTGTGGCATTGCCTTCCAAAGAGATGTCATTTTCCAGACTCACTTTCTGTTTCTGGTCATAAGCTGTCAGTCGAACCTGGAGATCCTTGGTACCCGACTTCAGTTTCCCTGCCACCACCAACTCGGAGCCCTTAAAGTAATTGGGGAAAAGCGTCTGTGTGACATTTTGTGCAGTGTCTCCAAGATAAGCCAACTCAATGTCAAATAGTAGTGGGCTGGCAATCTCATCATAGAAGCCCTTTAGTTGCAGAGTGGCATCAGAATATTCATAGATGCGCCTTGCTATGCCACGGTTCTCCAGGGAAAGTCTGCGCATCAAGTTATAGTCTGCATCTTCACCGAATGCCAGGCAAAAAAGTGAAATGGTGCCTCTCATGGCCTTGTGTGCATTGGTGAGGATGCGGCCTGTGGATGTGACACCTGAAGTGGCTTCTCCATCTGTCAGGAAGATGATGAGCGGAATCTTCTGTGAGGCTGCACTCTTTTCCACTTTATGGGACGTCTGGTTGAAGATCGAAGCAGCAGCAAGGAGCGCAGCATTAATATCAGTCCCTGAGGAGACAGACACAGCATTGGTAACTTACACTTGGCATTTTCACTAACCCTTTGAGTGCCAGAGTGGTACTCAGGGGGCTAAGGACCACATGGGTGCACAACTCATTGCAAAGTCTTTTAACCCTTTGAGTTGCGCTGCAATGCGTTCAATACCTCTCTGTCACACAAAGGTTGGAAGCGAACTTTTCATAATATTAGAGCATTACACATTTGATATACTTCTGTTGTTCATTTTACTCTGTTATGTGGAGATTAAGAAATAAATATATATAAGTATTTTTGTTCACAACCCACACCCTCTCATGACATCATCCCTTCATTTCAGTGTTATACCATAGGAATAGTATTTAAATATTCCTAGGTGACTCAGAGAGTTGCTGGGTGTTACTGCAGTTCTTTATATCCACCAGTTGCCCTCCCATGCTTTCTAGATCAGCCCAGTCATAATTGCTTCCACAGTTCATTTTTTGCAGTGCCTTGGGCACACCCTGTTACTTTCAGAACTGCAGGGGTTATAATGTTTTATTTTATTTTTTGAGTGCACCCGAGTATGTATTTCTGAGGGGAGAGAGAGACACACAAATAGTGTGTAAAGAAGCAAATGTATTTTTAGAATGTAAATCTCCACAAAAGGATGTTAGGGGGGACTATCCTGTTATGGAATAGTTAATAACTCCAGAAAGTCAATGGTGACCTCACTCCTGACAGTAAAGCTGCAGGATGTAGTATAATCTGAGCTGCCTAAACATGGGATGACTGAGAGAGAAAAACTCTCTAGGTGCAGTGACAAGGAGTGGTGAGGGAGGAAGCCAAGTCCAGAAATACCTCCTCAAATATGCTGAGATGCTATCGTCTGTCAGTCGCACTCCATAATTCGTCAATAAGAGGATGAATGAAGTTCACTTACATCCATCTGCTTCGATCTTATTCACAAATTCCTTGGCACTCTTTATGTTCTGCGCTGTGGCCTGGATGGATTGGCCAGGCCTCCACACATGTACTGTATCAGAGAAGGTGATGATGTTGAAGGAGTCATCTCGGTGGAGATCATTTAGGATAACATGCATGGCACTTTTAGTCTGTCAGAGGGGAGATACTTCAGAAAATCACACTGAGTTGTAATAGCATATTAGACCCCATGCACAATAACTGTACTTTTACATATAATTCCACTTGTTTGTTTGACCCTAGGGCTCCAGAATGTTAATCTGCCTCTACTGATCTACTGACCTTTAGGAGCTAGATACCCTGACCCTTTAGGACTTTATCAGTATGCCCTACCTGAAGGAACAGAGGTGAACCATTTATTTACAAACTATCGGCTCTTATACAGAATATATTATAAACGTGTGTGTATCTATCTATTTATCATATATAAATATAAGAAGCTGTTACACGGGCCACAGTGCCACTGCCCCCAGGTCGCGGGGCAGTCATGCTTAGTAGAGACTGCCCGCGCCGCATCAGCCGTGGCGCGGGCAGTCTCTACTAAGCATGACTGCAGCATGCGCAGCAGTGTCTACTGCGCATGACGCGGCGTTACACACGTTTTAGCGAATTGTTATATAGGATATAAAATATATATATATATATATATATATATATATATATATATATATATATATATATATAAAATTATGTTTACATACGTGTGTGTATAATATGCATATATGTGTGTTGTGTGTGCATGCGTGCTTGCAAATTCTCTCCTTTTAACATTTAATACCTGGCTTGTTAGAGGCAACACAGGACATATTTTTGCCACCACTTGAATAGTAAAATCCATGTGTACCTGTTTCATTTTGGTGCCAAACATCGAACCACTAACATCAATGACGAAGATCACGTTTTTCTGAATTGTTGGGAGTCCACGAGGAGCGAAGTAGTGAACAAAATATCCATTGTAAATCTGGCATTATAGACATAAGAAGCCATTGGAAAAAACTCACACAAAAACATATGGGCAGTAGCAGATCTAGTAAATGAGTTTACTGATGCAAAATCATTTTTGGGGCCCAAATTAACTGCAGTCTACCAAAAACCCATACATATATTCTATTTTTGTGAGTTCTTTATTACAAAACAAAGGTCCTTTTAATCCCAGCATTCAAGTGATAGTCATACTTAATATGTAAAAAAATATATATTGCACTGTTTATCCAACTGAGAGATGTTTTATTTAAACGTTAGTGTAGCTCAAACATGTGTTTGTTTTTTTTTGTTTTGTTTTTTTTTGCGTAATCCTTTCATGGCCTGAAATTTTAGGCTGGTGTTGTTGCTACATCAGTCTATGGACAGCTTTGTTCTGTTGAACATAAACTTCCATGGGATATTGCAGCAACAGCGACTCTGTAAAATTTAAGGCCATGATACTGCATCCAAAAAAATTCAAGTTTGAACTGCTGTGACTTAAGAGTACAAGATCTTTTGGCAGTGGGAATACCCTTGTTTATTTTATACCAACTCATTATCTAATAACACTTAGACTAACTTGACAGTGATCCAAAACACCATCCAACCCTAGCCACCCTGGATGAGGCAAGTATTAGCCAAACAACTGTAACCTTGGCTCCTGAGACCAAGCTCAAGGAGCCATATCCTGAATCAGGAAAACAACCCAAAGAAACCAGGGCTTCATACAGAGAGCACCCTGCTACACTGTGTAGAGAAGCTATATCACATACCCAGTTCTTGGCAAGCAGAACGACTCCTACCACCAGATCACAACCACCCGTTCCCCTCCTTGCCCTACTCTTGAAACACGCACCAAGGGGCGTTTGGTACCGGAATCTCATAACCAGACTTGGAGGGTGGGAAACTCCTCAGTATTCACCTCTAAATGGCTGCAGGAAACCCACAATTCCTTGTAGCAAATCACTCCCAGCCCTCAGTTCCAGCCTTACGCTGGCCGAAATAGAAGAGCACCTTGCTACCTAATCCCTGTTCCTTGCTTCCGGCTCTATCAAGCCCCACTTCGCCACCAATTCCTTCAGGCTCCGGGGGGTTTCATCATCTTTAACAGCTTGAATTCTAAAGCGGTCCCCAACACATCACTAAGGATTAACTGGCAATATGAAATAGACAAGTAATAAGGTCTTACCTGAACATCCCCAGCAAGGTCTTTCAAGGTGACATCATACTGGATGACAAAATCCGCTGCAATTCCAGAGCTGGAATGGGAAGCCTGCTCCTTAGGAGATGGTGTAAAAGTAACACGGGCACAGTGTGTGCCCTGCTCTACTTGAGTGTTTGGAGGAATTTCAGTCTCCCCTGCAGGACAGAGTGTGTGAATTTATCAAACAGAGAACAGGTCAGACTTGCAGGAATATATGCACAGTACCATAGGTCAGACCTGCAGGAATATATGCACAGTAACATTCTCCTATTTATCAGTGTATTTGCTTTTGTATTGGTAGGATAGTACATTGGTAAGCAAAGCATGGAAATGTGCTCAACACCGCTATAAGTCCTTCCAATGATTCTATATAAAGAATAGTTCCACTGTTAACCCTTTGAGTGCCAGAGGTATCAACGCATTGCATTCTAATGTGTTGGATACCACTCTGGCACTCAAAGGGTTAGTCGTCTGAGGTTGTTGCTCCTCCCTCTGGTTAAACGTTTGGACCAATTCCCAGAGAGCTACAGAGGATATGTAAAGAAATGGACAAATCAAAACAGCCTCAGAGCGTAGCAGGTAATCACAGAGGCAGAACATCCGTCTCAAACCCTCTGCTCCAGACAGGTACTCACATTTGGTTGATGCTCCCCTAGCCTATAAGAATCTTCACAAAATCGCCTGTATTTATGTTGGCCATTCTTATTTATTCCTTTGAGTGCCAGAGGAGTGTGCAACGCATGGGCAGCCATCTGTCAGTCAAAGGGTGAACATAACGTTATGAGATATTTAACTCTGTTTGTTCTTTTATTCAAATTAGAAAGGACTGTCTGGCACAGCTGTATGCCAGATTGCCTGAGCTGTGTAGAATATTAGTTTCTTTTCCATCGTGCAAATGAATTTTTTTATAGGATTGCGTCATTTTTTTAAATTGTGCATGTGGCCTCATGTCACATGTTGGAGAAGGAAGTAAACATTTGACTCCAACAGAACATAGAGATCCCCACTACTATTTTACACTACCATTCAAAAGTTTGGGGTCACTTAGAAATGTCCTTGTTTTACATCATTGCAAAATGAATAGAAAATACAGTCAAGACGTTGACAAGGTTAGAAATGATGATTTTTAATTTAAATAATAATTGTGTTCTTCAAACTTTGCTTTCATCGAAGAGTCCTCCATTTGCAGTAATTACAGCCTTGCAGACATTTGGTGTTCTAGATGTCAATTTGTTGAGGTAATGTGAAGAGATTTCACCCCATGCTTCCTGAAGCACATCCCACAATTTGGATTGGCTTGATGGGCACTTCTTACATACCATACGGTCAAGCTGCTCCCAGAAACAAGGAATTTCAAAGTGACCCCAAACTTTTGAACGGTAGTGTATATTCAGAATTATTCATGAAAACGGCTACTTCCCAGAGTGCAATGGGCCACCCATACCTCTCACTGTGTTGGTCATCAGGCGGCTAGTACGCAGAGGAAGCACTTGGATATACTCTATCCCTGTGCGCTCAGAGACTGTCACCTCCACAGTAAGGTTCTGGACCACCTGCCCAGGCCGCACACTAACAGCATGCTCATATTTTCCAAGTTGCCTACGCAACAGCTGTTCATAGGTCAGCGTGAAGGTCATCTCTCCTCCAGCCTCAACATTCATTGATACACGGAACTTCTCTATCTCTCGGTCCCTGGGGAGATGAGATGCACATTAGCTTATTCAATGCATCTTTGCGATGCTGGAAAAAGGCAGCTAAGTAAGTGAAGGATTTAAAGTAGAACTGTCACTTTGTAACCATTTTAAAAATCATCTATATTTATGTTGGATTTTTTTTTTATTTAAAATAATACTTTGAGATATTTAGCTTTGTTTGTCAGTTTGTGCAAATGAGCTGGTACCGGCCAGCAGAAATTTGGCAAGTGGGAGATCAGTGCAGAATGTTATATTTGGATGACAGGAAGCGGCAGTTGGCATGGGGTGCAGTGCAGGATGGGATGCCAGCCAATACTGTCTAATTTGCATATACTAAGCTAAATATCTCAAACAATTTTTTAAAATAAAAAATGTCTAACGATAACTGATGCTTTTGAAAGCTCTTAACTTTTGTACGAAGTGACATTTCTATAGGGATTTTCCTTTTTGAGTGAAACAAGGCTAAACGCACGCACACACAAACACCTGTTTTATTAAAGTACAATTTTCTATTGTTGTCACCAGGTGGTGCTATTCACATGTACCATGGAGAACCATCTCTGAATGCATTCTAACATCCTGTTCCTGAAAAATCATTACTATATTATGTGTTCTGTATCAGTATATTGGGACTTATGTATAAAAGCAAAGTGTAGCTATTCTAGGGCAAATCAATTAGCATAATCTGTAGCGTAGGTGAAAAATAAAAATCCCCATTGATTTAAATGAGGCGTTTAACCTCTTCAGGTCTCAAATGCATTGAGAAGCAATTGTGAAGAACTGTGGAGTATATGTAGGAGTTAGACAAACCAAGTGCACCACGGGGGACAAAAATACCTGAAATTCACGTTGATTTAAATGAGTATTTTAGTCCCTTGAAATGCTCAAGATATCGCCAGTGCACTGAAAAACAATATGTTAGAGATCTCTGTGACATTCTCCCCCCGGGACTACAAAGGAGCAAGTGGTGGCCGGCAGCCCTGCCCCAGACCTTTGACCAGGAACCACCGGATGCCCACATCTTGGCATTCGGGCAGACTGTAAGGAGCTGCCCGTCAAGCACCCATAGATTCAATTTCCAGCCCTTCATTGTGGAACCTGTAATGGTGAGACACGGAGACCTGAGTGCGGAAAATGGTCTGGGGCCTTGGGGACTTACCAACACCACCAGAGAAAACAAAGTATAGTCCAGGTGATGAGCTAAAGCACCAGACGTTGTACTGACCTCTCATCCCTGTGTTGATGTTCCAGTGTAAGCACACACCCACGTGCAACTCCAATGCTATATCTGGGAAATCTCTGAATCTGACAGAGACTTCATTACAGGGACCCCAGGGACAGAGTGTGATTCTGTGGTTACCCCACCCATTTGCTCTCCCAATACGCCCCCACTCTTCACCTAGTTCTGCCTATTTTTTGGAACAAGTCCCCACCATTGCCACACCTACTTTTATGACACCCCACTCACATTTATAACAAAATCATTTGGACACTCCCACTTCCACCCATATTTGTTCTGCTTGAATGTGTCTTAGCCAGTCCAGTATCACTGCTGTCAGCTGGTCCATCCCATGTTTTAAAATAAATTGTTATATGCTTCTATGTGGTGCAAGGTGGGATTTTGTTAGATTTTTAATTATATACAATGAGATATTGTAGGGTTGTGTATGTATAATTTGTGTGCTGTGATTTCTTTAAGTACATTCTCTTGTAAGCATCTTTGGCTGGTTTAGCACCATGGCTAACTCCTACCAAATCCCATGACTAGGCACTAGAGTGTCTACAGGCACTCAGGATAAACATTGTCCTGAGTACGAGTCCTTTTACCCAGGAACAATGAAAGACACAACAGATTGTCCTCTAAAAACCTAGACGGCTGGTGCTGGACAAGGGACATCAGACCAGGTTTGTTTACCTTTGGTATTTATAAATGAATAAGAAGAGTTGGTGGTCCAATGGCTAAATTGTATCTCCTGGCCTACAGATTTGGCTCCGGGTCTGTTCTCTATTTGGCATTAGGTTCCTCCAGAATTATTTCACTTTGTTTTTCGACTTAAAGGGGTAGTATTACTTCAAAATTACTATCCATCATATTGTAGCCCTTAATAAACTGAGTTAAATGACACCAGCGGCATCTCTCAAACCTTTATGGTTTAAGAGATATCCAATTTCAAAGTTTCCTCTCCCCTGCTGTCAGCGTTCTGCTGCCAGCAGGAGAATCCAGTCTCTGAATCAAGCGGAGGCTCTTCAGCAGAGCCGATATCTCGTTTTGGAAGGAAAAATGATTAATTGAAACCAAGCACACGTAGAAGACTGTTTCAATGAATCATTTTTCCTTCCATAACGAGATATCGGCTCTGTTTAAGAGCCTCCGCCGGTCCCGGGACCGGATTCCCCTGCTGGCAGCAGAACGCTGACGTCAGGGGAGAGGAAACTTTGAAAGCGGCTATCTCTTAAACCATAAAGGTTTGAGAGATGCCGCTGGTGTCATTTAACTCAGTTTATTAAGGGCTACAATATGAGGGATAGTAATTTTGAAGTAATACTATCCCTTTAAGGCCCAATGCATTTTTTCTGTAATATCTGGTATAGCTGGTTTGTGTTCGTTTTATCTATCCAGTGGGCAGGAGACTTTCACATATGAATTCTTTTGAATCATTTTCTGTTTTCTGAGAATCTCCCAGTATGTCCCAGTCTCCCCTGGCAGTACATGATCCCCCACTCTCCCTGTGAGAATATTTAGAAATAATAAACCTGCTATTCTTTCCCCTGGAGCTACCTCTTATATCCTCACCTTGTTCCAACATGAGCTGTAGTCTTCCCCTGTTTCCTGGCTTCATCATACATTTTTTTAGCTTGATGTTTCTCCTTCACCTCTGCTACGTAGGTCTTACCATTAGATGTCCTGTAAGAAAAAAAAGAGATGTCAAATCAGGGCTGGATTAACATTTCAAGGGATAGTAATGTTTAACAATAAAGGCAGCTCCAATTAATCTTCATAGTATTTGGACTTTGGAGAGTGTTATTTCAATACTGTCCGAGTTGTAGTTCAAGAGTAATTCAATGATAAAGTATCCCCCTCCCGCCCCTTTTACTTATGTAACACCTGAGAACAGAAATGTGGTGTCCAGATGGCTTGCAGAGAGGTACAATTTTCAATTGGCATAATGTAAAAACCTGATAAACCTGTCAAGGGGGGGGGGCAGGGTTTTCATTGTTCTCACAGTAAGAATATTTTTCCCTTGCTGTGATCTGTCTGGTCTGTGGACTGGATTCCACATCTGAGGTGAGCAGTGTTACAATAGGTACAAGGGACGGGAGGGGGATACTTTATCATTCAATTACTCTTGTACTACAACACTGACAGTAGTGAAATAACACTCTCCATGGCCAAATACTATGAAGATTAATTGGAGCTGCTGTTTTTGTGAAACATTACTATCCCTTTCAGGCACCTCTAATCAAGGCAGTGTAGGTGTCTATATTCGAAACATATTCCTTGAAAGCTAAAGATGCCTCCAGTATATGTCTGTAACATCCTAGGAGTTAAATGACACACTAGATACAAAAGTCAATTTTGGGACATCCAGTTGTTGGAAACTGCAACTCCCATCACCCCAACCAGCCATTTGAGGCCTAACAATTGAGTAACCCTGCAATAAAATCAGTGAATTATTAAGCAATCATATGGAAGAAAACAAACTTCCAAATATGGAAGGAAAATTAATGGCAGAAAAAGTTCACAGAAGAGAAACGGCTCCCCTTACATAAATACAGATGGCACGGAGTACAGAGGAACCACAACAGAATCCTCCTTGTATCACAGTTTAACCAGGAGAGGTCCTGTCTGGGAGCTGCATGGAGTGCGTACATGTGTTGGACATCTGGTTTAGATTGAGTGTACACAGCTGGGCCCATCTAGATGCTTTCAACATTTTTTATTCCTTTTCCATGTTTTGATCCGAGTGTGGCTTCATATTTTTTCTATGTTTTGATCTTAAAGTGGAACTGTCACTTTGCAACAGGCGATTTTGTAAAAAGCTTTCAAAACCTCCTAAATTACTGGTAGCCGTGTTTTATATAAAATAATAATTTGAGAGATTTAGCTTTAATTTGTCTGTTTATGTACATTAGATCGTACTAGCTGGCATGCCAGATAACATTCCACACTGCTCTCCCTCTCCCCTGCAAGTTTCTTCCGTCCAGTACTAGCTAGTTTACATAAACTGAGAAATACATAGAGGGCTATCTCAGTCTATTGTTTGGAACAAAAATGGCCAGTGTAAAGATCAGTTTATATTACGGTACGTTTTGTATAGTGTTACTTCGCTCGGTGAGCGCCCTCTACTTGCATTCTATAAAAAGAGTCTCTGTGGGGACATCTAATCACATAGAAAGCACAACTATGTGCCTTGGTAATTCTCCTGTTTTCAATTTTGACTATATACCGAGAAGCCATTGGAGCCTTGGTACATAAGAGTGGTCACTGTTACAAGGCTAGCTGCACTCTCTCCATAGGTTCCGTGGGAATCAGGTGATCGATGTGGTCAGGGATTACCGGGGGGGGGGGAGGTGAACACTTCCAGATACCTTACCTGATTCCCTCCCCCCCGAAAAAAGGGGAAAAAAAAGAAACAACCTCCCTTTGCCTACACCTCCCCTTTTTACCTCTCCATTGCAAAATTTTACTGCACATCAATGTATAACTATATCATTTATAATACTGTGTACTTCCAATTAGCAACTGCAAAATGTATTGTTATGTTACATCCCTAAAATCTCATTCTATACTTGCATTTTATAGATAGACACAATTTGGTTGTTTGTGCAGTGCTGATGCTATTAATGTACTGAGATTAGTTCCTGGTGCTCTAATGTTCAGAAAGGTAGATCGTTATCCCTGGCCCATTAACACTCTCACTTCTGAGACCTCTATCCAGGGCCGGATTTACATCTCAGGAGCCTGTAGGCATAGAAATCTGAAGCCCCCCCCCCAATTGGTCATCGCCACGTCTGGACACCTCCAGAATGCTCCAAGTCTCCACATTACCCCCATATCCATATTGCCTTCACATTTCCCCCCATCAGCTCCAACTTGCCTCATCAGCTCCAACTTGCCCTCACATTACCCCCATCAGCTCCAACTTGCCCTCACATTACCCCCATCAGCTCCAGCTTGCCCTCACATTACCCCCATCATCTCCACATTGCCCCCATCAGCTACAACTTGCACTCACATTACCCCCATCAGTTCCAACTTGCACCATCAGCTCCACATTGCCCCGTTTCCTACCTCCCTGATGGTCTAGCGGCAGGAAAAGTCTGTGCCTGCTTCTGCACAGACCTGTACCTGCTGGAGCTCCCGCGCGGCCTTTTCTTTAGGAATGCAGGAATGACATCATCTCCCAGTGCTCTGCATTACTAAAGAACCACCGAGGGAGCAACAGCAGGATCTTACCAGGCAGCAGGCAGCGGGTAGGGTGAATGAAAATATATAAAAAAAAAAAAAAAATTTGATTACAATGACAGGTGCCCCTCTGTGGGGTGCGCCTGTAGGCAGATGCCTACTCTGCCTTATGGCAAATCCGGCCTTGCACCTATCAAGACTGCTGTTGTAATGCGTGTCCTGAAGCCCTAGAAAAAGCAGTGCAAATGTCAGACTAGATCTTGGGCTTCAGAAAACAAAAAGAGAAATGTTACAGGTACTAGCAGGATGTATTTAAGTGTATATGACCCCAGGTCATTTTTAGATGTTCATTTTTGTTTCATTCTTAAAAAAAAGTCAGTATACCACAATTATGTTGAGATGGAGAGGGTTAATAGTTATCCGCTTGCTACAGACCTGTTTAATGTATTACTCTGCAGTGTGTTGATAACAGATCTAACATCCCAGGAAATAATATGGGGTGCTTAGTCCTCTTATAAATTAATATGACCCATGTCCTGACTTACTTCACAAACTTGGCAGTGGTGAAGGGTTAAGGCTCCATATTTCATTCTGATTTGATCCCCTACCAGGGAATGGATGAAGGGGTCTGGTGACCCCTCCCTCAGGCCAGAGAGGGATTAAGGCTCTGTAGGGCCCTAGGCAAGGTACCAATTTGGGGCCCCACATCTCTTGATCCGGTGCTTCTGACACAGTGCTGCTAGCAGGTACTGAGATTATGACTGTAATGAACTGGGGGCAACTGGATGATGCTGGTCTCCTTCAACCAAAAGAGTGTCTGACACAAGATGTTAGCAGCAGTAACATCAGGGCATCTGTCCGTGACCCATCACTTCATCCAGGACCCCTCGTATTGCCATGGACCCTAGGCAGTAGCAGAGGTTGCCATAATAGATGATCAGGCTCTGCAGGCTCTGGTCAGATTTTATTACATAGAATCAAAGCACTCTGTATTAATTAATACACTTTCCTACTTTACCAGAGAAAAGGCCAATATTACAGCAGTTTAGGACCTATAAAATTAATATTAATTTTTACACATTCCTCCCCAACAGGAAAATTAAAGGGGACCTCAGAAGATCCATTCTTCCCTTGGGATATTAACCCCTTAAGAAACAGTGTGGTCTGCAATGCAGTGTCTACATGTAACCCTTTGAGTTCCAGAGGGGTACCCATCGCATTTCTTTGGAATGTGCTGGATACCCCTCGGGCACGCAAAGGGTTAAATCGGTGACAATACATATTCGTCCCCTATTGTGCAATTAATTTGCTCCAGAATTGCTCCGTTCTGTTGCAAACCAATAGCACAATAAGGGATGCACGATACATTCCATAGTTAAAATCCCTATTTAAATCAATGGAAATTTGGGAAATCTTTATTATCGCTTTATAATGCAGTCGGTTAACCCCCAGTATTGTCCTAATTCTTCTTGGCACATTAGCCTCAGTGACACAAACATGAAACAATAGTGGCCTCTCATCCTGACTTCAGACTGTAACCTTGCACCTTTTTGATGAACAAATAATTTTGATTCCTAGTTTCTCTCTCTCTCTCTTTTTTTTATTATTTCTCAGAGAAGAAAAAAAAATCCCAAGTGACTAGAACAGATATTCCTCTGTTTGCAGGTCTCCAAGCTAGCCAGAGTGTAAAAGAGACACGCATAGACTGCTGGCCAGCATAAACTTTAGAAGGACACGCTCTGGCCAAGATTAACTTGGCCTGAATGACAAACCCTTTCCTTGTCGCAGGGCACTGTGTGTTCTGGTATTCCTTGCAAAATTTCTTTCCCCTCTTCTGTTTACCCTTCGGTGACTTTCCAACTAATACTTCAAAGAAGGAGTTTATTTTTGAATTATTTTTCTGTGGCCAAAATCAACAAAAACGATATGGAAACGGCAGCACATTCGCCTGCTAATGCGTCCATCTTATAATTACCTAGTGACAAGGTTACTTACACTTTGACCAAAACATGGGGGCAGAATGTTATTGCTGAACGCAAATAAACTAGCCGGGGATAAAAAATAACATATATTTTGCAGAAGACCTATTTACATCTTGAGGCTGAGGTACTAAGAAGAATTGCAACAGTTCTGAGGAAACCAACTGCACCATAGTCAGTGGCGTAACTATAGGGGTCGCAACCATGACTGGGCCCGTCACTCCAGAGGCCCGGCTGCCCCCTGCGACCCCCTCCTCCTGGCGCCGCAAGCTCCCTCTCACGCTCTAGTAATGCAGAGCGCTGGGAGATGACATCATCTCCCAGCGCTCTGCATTACAGAAGAGGACGTCGCACCAGGCTCCCTCTCCTGCCACTCCACTGGACCACCAGGGATTGGGAGGTAGGAAATGGAGGCATTGTGGAGGGCCCGGGGGCCAATGTGTTCGGGGGTTGGGGAGGGGGCCCATGGCACTTCTTGCACCAGAGCCCGGCCCATTCTAGTTACACCTCTGACCATAGCGGACAAATAAATATTCCTCAAAATCTCAAATTGAGTTAAATGAGGCTTTCCTTTGCAAAGTGTTAGAGGCCTCTGTAGCATTCAAGGGGTTAAAAGCCCGATTTAAACCAATGAAGACTTTGTAACTGTCTCCCATATGCAATTAGTTTGCTCAAGAATTACTCCAGTTCACATTCCATCAGTTTTGGTTATGTCTCAGTAGAGTTTGCACAGTTGCTGGAAAAAAATACCAGCCATCGTCCTGCTGATGTATTATTATCATTGGCTTCTAGTAAAATATGTACTAGCAAAATACTGTCTAGGCAGTAACCCTATGTCACAGAAATGTAAATATAAATCTAAAATTACTGTGAGCATAAGAAAAACCCTGCCCACTTGACAGGTTTTTTCAGGTTTATCGTTATGCTCACTGAAGATTGTCCCTTGTTGTTATCCATCCAGACAGTCATGCTGCTCTGAGGTGAGCAGTGTTACATCAGTTAAAGGAGTGTCAGGGGGATACTTTATCATTCAATTACTCTAGAACTACAACTCGGACAGTACCATAGCCCAAATACTATGAAGATTAATTGGAGCTGCTTTTATTGTGAAACATTACTATCCATTTAATAAAGAGAGACGTAAGAAACAGTGCTTACCTCTCTATTCCTAAAGGGGTTATGTAGGTTCATGTGCACTACCTGCTTCAGTCTGAAACTGCCAGAACTGTCATGTCTGCTTGCATGAACAAACAAAGAAATATTGTGACAAGCACTCACTGAGAACAAACAAAATTAAGTGTTTTGTTCTAAAGCATGGTAGCCTCTCAGAGGTTGTAAAAGTCATGTTTTTCGCTCCCATGTGCCATTGCAGAGAGGAAATCGCCATGTCCATATCAGGCTAGTCCCACCCACAGACAGTCTAGCTCTGAAATGTTAAGCAAATCCTCTCTGCATGAGAGAATCAATACAACCCACAGACATACTTTTTGGCCTATTTGGGCTTCGTTCGTGTGGTGCAGCTGATTCCCTCTGAGCACGTCTGTCATGTCCGCTTCCATGAACAGGACATACAACGGCACAAGGGGAAAATGAATAGGGGAAATTAGGATTTTCTGGTCATAAGAAGGTAAGTGGGGGGGTTATGAGTGCAGGTGAAGAAAATGGGGGACATGAACTAAGATGTGATTAAGTGGTGGTGACTTCTCTAGTGATATCACTTCTCCACTTCCTATGTTACTCTATAGACCCTATGCACTAAGATCCCCAGAGTTGGAGAGCTCTTAGTGCATTGGCTCCATAGAATATCATAAGAACAGGAGCAGTGATATCACCGGATAAGTTATTTCCAGTTTATCACCTGTGTATCAGTGCATAACCCCCAGTGTATTACAGTGGAACATGTTTTGGCCTGTCCAGTAACAAGTAGGTTAAACTGATTGGAATTTGGGACATGGGAAGAAAGCTTTGGTCAGCCTGAAAAGTACAGAAACTTGGCTTCAGATGAGGGACACATTGTGGCCAAATGCTCAGTTCTATCACAGTCCAGTAAATCCACAATTAGCTGGGAATTTATTTGTGCTGCTTTCTTCTTAATCAAAATATATTTATCACAGTACAAACTAATTAAGATAGACATAGTTGGAAACATCTGACTTCAGTGCCTCCCAGGAAACTAAAGAGTGCTGGGGTGCAATGTCCCAATGATGTTATAAATAAGGTGAGGCTTAACCCTTAAAGGACCCCCTTTATGGTAAGCTGAGTGGGTAATGCTTTGCTTTGCAATGCATTGCCCACCCCTCTGGTGCTTAAAGGGATAGTAGTACTTAAAATGTAAAAAAAATATATGTTCCCTGAGGGAATCCCACTGATGAAAGGTGTTTTTATTCTAAAGTTATAACAGCTTAAAATTTAACAATTTTTAGTTGCAATATCGAAGTGGCCTGAAATGGTCTGGTGGTGCTGTTGCTACACTATCCTATGGAGCTTTATGGTCAACTGACCAGAGCTGTCCATAGGATGGCGTAGCAACAGTATCACTCTACAGTTTCAGGCCATTTTGATACTGATAGAAGAAGATCCCGGGACCTGCAGGCGGCTTTTCAGCAGAGCCGAAATACCACAATCTTCATACTTCATTGGAACGGTCTACAAAGTGTGCCTGGTGTGCAAGCACACTTTGTAGACCGTTCCAATGAAATATTTCTTCTTAAGTATCGCAATCCCGGCTCTGCTGAAGAGCCTCCAAGGGTCCTGGGACCGGATTCCCCTGCAGTCAGCTAGAGCACTGACGTCAGGGAAAGGGGAGGGAGCCGTTTTTATTGTGAAACATTACTATCCCTTTAAGTAATGACTACAACATTTTGTCCCCCTCCTAAATACTCGAGTTTATAGCACCTTCACATAATCCTAAACTTACATTTAAGTTGCAATTGTAGAACTTAGTAGGGTACAGTTCTGGTGTAAATGAACTGTGCACCATAGGAGAAGGATGAAAATTACTATGGGATTTAAAGTGGGCTTTTAAGAACTTGATTGCTCGAGAGGTCTTAAAGGGATAGTAATGTTTCACAACAAAAGCAGCTCCAATTAATCCTCATAGTATTTGGGCCTTGGAGAGTCTTATTTTAATGCTGTCCGAGTCGTAGTACAAGAGTAATTGAATGATAAAGTATCCCCCTCCCGCCCCTTTTACTGATGTAACACTACTCACCTCAGAGCAGCAAGACTGTCCGGATGGATTACAGAGAGGGACAATCTTCAGTGATCATAAGGAAAAACCTGAAAAACCTTTCAAAGGGGGCAGGGTTTTCCTTATGATCACAGTAAGAAGATTGTCCCTTACTGTGACCTGTCCGGTCAAGAGACCAGATTCCACATCTGAGGTGAGCAGTGTTACACTAGGTAAAAGGGGCAGGAGGGGGATACTTTATCATTCAATTACACTTGTACTACAACTCTGACAGTATTGATATAACACTCTCCATGGCCCAAATACTATGAAGATTAATTGGAGCTGCTGTTTTTGTGAAACATTACCATTCTTTTAAATTGATTTTCAAGAAGAATACAAGGGTATAGGCACAATGAAGGATACTATGAATTATGTAAAAGTACATTGAATAGTCCCATCCACTATGTCCTGGCACAGAAAATACCCTTCACCAATAACAAGAACAAAAAAAAAAGCTTTAACCCATTGGTATTGCTTCGAATACATTGGGGATCTCTCTAGCATACAAGGTGTTAATTATTAGACTGTAAAAGGGTATGAAATTGGTGCAGGGACATTGAGATTGCTTTGGCCTCACCCACATTTCAGATGTGGGTACGACCAGCACAGCTGAGGCTTCGCCCCTTAAAATGTGATCTGTCATTGCAACTTATAACTTTATCAAGGGCAGTATCTGCAAATTTCTCCATAGATTTCAGTGGGAATCTGTTACATAAAACCAACACTAACTCTTGTCAACTGCAGCATTTTGTAGGCCTAGGATTTCCTGTATATTGGCACCATTCACTTAGTCTTGGTGTGAGAGACTTACAGCGTGAAGTTTGATATGAAGGCTGAGCTGGGCAACTCCAAGTCAAAGATGGCGTCTTTAGCTTCAGAGTGGGGGTTGACCATAACAGTCTGCACCTTGGTGAATGCATACCGAGAGACTATGGTGGACTGAATGTATAGACTGCTGACTGTCAACTAGGAGAAATTAAACAAATTGGTAATGGTTAAATACAATACTTAAACTGGTATTTATTTAACTACTAGTTTTAAAGCCCGTGTACACGGCCAACACTGGTGGCGCTGCAGTCATGCTCAGTACTGACTGCCCGAATGCTCCGTGGCTGATACATAGCGGGGGCGCTTCCGAATTCAGACTGTAGTCCTCTCTGCACACGTTCCTTGAACCAAGTGCCACAACGCGTTCGGGCAGTCTCTACTGCGCATGACTGCAGCGAGCACAGCCATCTCTACTGCGCATGACGGCTTCTGACAAACATCCTTAGCGAATTATAATATAGGATAATAAGCATGACTTAACCTTTTGAGGGCTAGATACCTCTCTGACATTTGGTTTTAATTAGAAATAACTTATGAACTATCACATGCGTAAAATAACCTTTTATACTGTGTTCTAGTCATCGGCTTACGGAATGATGAAAGATATTAGACACCAACACCTGGAGAGCGACAGGTTGCCTACCCCTGTTTATAGACACCACTGCCCCCTACTGGAAAGCTTTTCCATTGTTCAAATATGTTTTTCTTTACCTAGACTTCCTAAATGTGAACTGTACTGAGATCTGTCTTTTGAGGCTTTTAGTGGACATGGGGACATAATGTATATACAAAGAAAAATTAGATATTCCAGAGAATACCAACTGTACCATAGGCAACAAAAATATCCCATTGATTTAAATAGGGCTTTTAACCTCTTGGAAGCCATAGAGGTCCCCAACTGGAATGTTTAGTTGTTCATTATGGTGCATTTAGTTTGGTCCACTTTTGCATTTGTACATATTGCCCATAGCCCCCTGTAAACCTCCGTCCTTTTTACAGCAATATTTTTCTGTGCTATGAAGGCGATTGCTTTGTACTGAGCTAGAACCAAATATCTGCAAACATGGGATCTTTTTCTTCTAGAGTCCCCCAGATGACTCGATTCACATCACAAAGGGGTGGGGCTTAATGGACTGTGTAATAAGGTTGGCAGGAAGTGGGCAGAACAGGGTGGGTAAGGAAGAGAAGTGGACAGGAAATGGGGCAAACAGGGTGGGAAGGAGGAAAAGTGGGTGGGAAGTGGGAGGAACAGGACGGGAAGGACTAGAAGTGGCAAAATTTCATAAGAGTCTCCCCACCACTGGAGAATCGGCCTTTGTCCTCAGAGACCCAGTAATTCACTGCAAAAACAGGAGTCTCTAGGGCAAATCTAGAGTGTTTCCAGGTATGAACAGCTGTCCCTTAAGCTTTTCCACTGACTTCAAGTGGTTAACACGCCACTTCCGGTACGTAACCTGATGAGTATGGGCAAATGGTTCCCAGACAACACTGGAAAGGTTTGGACCCCATAGAATGGATATCCTAAAGCTATCCGTGATCAGAGGTGTAAATAATCAGGTGATGTACTAAGCAGAACTGTAATCAGTTATGGGGCATACCATTTGCACCATAGGGGGAAATAAAAACTCCCCAAATGCTCATTGATTTAAAGGGATAGTAATACTTAAGTATTACTAATCCCTATATTAAAGTCCTATTAAAAAGAAATGTATTGCCCACAGTGTCATCTCTCAAACCTTTATGGTCTGAGAGATAATACCTCCTAATGTTGCCCTCCCCCTTCTCCGAAGTCAACGTTGTAGCTGACTGAATAGAAATACGGTCTGAGATCATCAGGCAGCTCTGCAGCACTAAAACAGTCTTCTACATGTGCTTGCAAACCAAGCACAAAAAAAACCCAAAGCACTTACCATTTCAGTGAAAGTTTTCTTTTTTATTAACGCGATCACGGCTCAGCTGCAGAGCCGCCTGAAAGTCGTAGGACTGGCCTCCCTGCAGTCAGCTAGAACGCCGACTGTGGGGAAGGGGGAGGGCGAGGGCAACTTTAGGAGCGATTATCTCTCAAACCATAAAGATTTGAGAGATGACACTGGGGGCAATACATTTATTTTTAATAGGACTTTAATATAGGGATTATCCCTTTAAAGGAGAGCAGGAAATATTTGTTATGGAAAAAAATATATTTATTATAGGACTCTTTCTGTTCAGTAAAACAAGGATATTGAGTAACTGACAAACAGTTCTCCATAGACTAATGAGTCGCTTCCTTTTGTTACTCTAGGAAACATTCCTCTTAATAATTAATACCATCGGGAAAAATTAAAAATTCCCAGAACTCCCATGGATATAAATGGAGTGGATATCTCCTTGAATGCTAGGAAGGTCTCCAGTAAATTGCTAATCGATGCCTTGGCGTAACATAGTAAATTAGGTTGAAAAAAAACACAAGTCTATCAAGTTCAACCTTTGCCTTATAACACAGAGAAATTAGAACTATACCAGCTTTCCTGCTACCAAATCAGTATTAGTCTGTTTACAGGAATTTCATTTTATACTCACTAATCCACACTATAACCCTGTATTTTCCCTTTTTTAAGAAATGTATCTAGTCTTCTCTTAAATGTACCCATTGCATCTTCCATTACCACATCTTTGGCAAGGAACTCCACAATTTAACAGACCTTACAGTAAAAAACCTTTTTCCTTTAGTGAAGTTGAAACCACCATTTCTCTAATCTTAAAGGGATAGTATTACTTCAAAATTACTATCCCTCACATTGTAGCCCTTAATAAACTGAGTTAAATGACACCAGCGGCATCTCTCAAACCTTTATGTTTAAGAGATAGCCGCTTTCAAAGTTTCCTCTCCCCTTCTGTCAGCGTTCTGCTGCCAGCAGGGGAATCTGGTCTCTGAATCAAGTGGAGGCTCTTCAGCAGAGCCGATATCTCGTTATGGAAGGAAAAATGATTAATTGAAACAGTCTTCTACGTGTGCTTGGTAACCAAACACACATAGAAGACTGTTTCAGTTAATCATTTTTCCTTCCATAACGAGATATCGGCTCAGTTTAAGAGCCTCCGCCTGTCCCGGGTCCGGATTCTCCTGCTGGCAGCAGAACGCTGACAGCAGGGGAGAGGAAACTTTGAAAGCGGCTATCTCTTATACCATAAAGGTTTGAGAGATTCTGCTGGTGTCATTTAACTCAGTTTATTAAGGGCTACAATATGAGGGATAGTAATTTTGAAGTAATACCATCCCTTTAAGGGGTGTCCCCTGGTTATTTGATCAGGCCTTGGGATTAATAGCTCACCAGAGAGATCCTTGTATTGACCACTCATACACTTGTACATTGTGATAAGATCTCCTCTTAGTCGTCTTTTCTCTCTACTCTTTTCTCTACTGCACTGTACTATTATGTTGGTTAACCCTTTGAGTGCCAGAAGGGTATGAAACGCATTGCTTTAGAGTTATGCAACACATTGCAAAGCAATGCGTTGCATGACCTCTGGCATTCAGAGTGTTAAAAACATGATTAATGCCAGTCGGGGTTTGTTTATGTCCCCTATGATGTAGAGTGGAATTCCTCTAGTTAATCGCTGAGCATAAACAAAACTGTTCTTGCTGTAACTTGATAAAGGCCATCTTTAACCCCTTTAGTGCAAAGAGATATCCGATGCATTGCTTCACAGTGCATTGGCACTCAGAGGATTAATCTTTTATGGTTTAGTGCGTGTATGAACATATAATACATATGGAAGATGTATTGCTCAATAATTATAGGAGAATACTTTAGTAGTTTTGCCTTCCTCTGTCTGGACAATATATGTACATTTTGTTTTTTTAGATGGTGAGGAAGCCATGAAATAAGTAGCCTTTTGTCCGACTCCATATGTTTTAGCTCTCAGACAGCTCTTCCTGAAGGAAGGATATGGGAGACTCTTGTAACGTCGCTTACTGACATCACGGGAAGTACTAAACCACCTGCTCCCTTTAAAGGGATAGTGATGTTTCAAAATAAAAGCAGCTCCACTTAATCTTCATAGTATTTGGCCCATGGATAGTGTTATTTCAATACTGTCAGAGTTGTAGTACAAGAGTAATTGAATGATAAAGTATCCCCCTACTGCCCCTTTTACTGATGTAACACTGCTCACCTCAGAGCAGCAAGACTGTCTGGATGGATCGCAGAGAGGGACAATCTTCAGTGATCATAAGGGAAAAACCTGTCAAGGGGGGCAGGGTTTTCCTTATGATCACAGTAAGAAGATTGTTCCTTGCTGTGAGCTGTCCGGTCAAGAGACCAGATTCTACATCTTAAGGGAGATGGCTTAAACTAGGTTAAAGGGGCGGGAGGGGGATACTTTATCATTCAATTACTCTTGTACCATAACTCTGACAGTATTGAAATAACACTATCCGTGGCCCATATACTATGAAGATTAATTGGAGCTGCTTTTATTTTTAATCTGTAGTATCCCGTTAACTGTGACTTTGCTAAGCTTGGCCCTGTAAAACTCACTCTGCATTGCACAATGATGCTTTACCTAAGTTATAAAAAGACACTGTGGGACTTATTCATCAAACAAAAGAGACACAATTGTGGAGAGAACCAGTTGCAGCAAAGGGTTGAATGAAAAATCCACAAATAAACTTTGATTTATATCAGTTCTCTGGGGCAGGGACTGATTCTGTGGATGTGGGGAGTTTCTAATAAAACATTACCCACTTCTGCCACTTTCCAGTCTGTTCCTCCCACTTCTCCTTCCCCAGCCTATTCATTATACGTTTTCTTAATTTTTTAAGCTCCGCACCCACTCACAATTAAGCCCCACACCTTTTTGAGATCACATCGCTTTTCTCCCCCAGCAGCACCACAGGACTCCGCACTCTGGGTAGTCCACAACAAAAAGTTCCCAGGTATGTCTATAGGTGCCTTTGGTAATTTAAAGAGGAACTTTCATCCGCTATAAAGCCTCCCTGCTATAATTAAGCAGGTAGCGACTAGCTTTAGAATATATATTTTACCTCTGAAATGTAGGCCTTTCTAAAGAAATCAGTCATTGTTGGAGACTGGAACCCAGGCTACAGCGCAGACATCTTGTCTGCGCGCCTGCGCTGTCAGTCCCGGTCTCCTGTAAGAAGCATTGCAGCGTACCACATGGTAACCAGAAGGACTGATGGCGCAAGCGCGAAGACTGTGCTAACCTGGCCAACAGTCTCCTACAATGATTGATTTCTTTAGAACGGGCTACTTTTCAAAGGTAAAATATTTATTCTGAAGCTAGTCGCTACCTGCTTAATTATAGCAGGGCGACTTTATATCGGATGAAAGTTCTGCTTTCAGTTCTAGAAAGGCCTGAGTCCTCTAGCATTCAAGAAGTTAAAAGCCCAATTAAAATTAATGGGAATTTTAATTTATTCCCTGTGTTGTAGTTGGTCTGCTCCAGAATTGCATCTTTAGCTCAGGAGTAGCCAACCCTGGTCATCAACAGCTACAAATAGTTCTTGTTCATACCAGGGAAGTTCTTCTCTTTGAGACCATGGATGGAGGACGTCAATGACTATTCAAGTCATAAAAGGGGCAGGGCTTAATTGGACGTCGCAATGCACTGGATACCTCTCTGGCACTCACAGGGTTATAAAAAGTTTCTTTGTAATAACTTTAGATTAAAGGATCTTCCATCATCGTAAAATGTTACTGCTCCTTGAAATAATGTTGGAATAATCATTTTTGCTATTCCTTTAAAATGCCTCTGAATTGAGCTTGCCACAGAAATCCTTTTAGCTCATGTTTGTGAATGATGAACCCAGGGACATTGGGGAGCGATTGATTGGGGGCTTTCATAACCAAGAGATGCAACCACAGGGTTGTTGTGTAAACATCCTGCCCACCTCACATTCCTGAGATATTTCCTCCCCTGGACGGATGGAGTGGGGACTCTTTATAAGAGCGACCTTTTAATCATTAAACGGAAAGGGACATGCAAGAGCCATGCCAAGAATACATGCAGTGTGTAGGAGGAAGAGGCAACATCTCACTGGTGTTATAGATACTCTGGGACACTTGAAAATACTTGTACACTTGCATCACCAAGCTGCCTATAATTATTTGCAGTCTTTCTTAAAGGGGAATTGTACACTAAGAATAAGGGACTCTTTATTAAAGTTGGCCTGTCACCTTATGGCTAAGTTCAGACAGCTAACATAATAGCATCATTTTTAACACTGAGCTAAACGCACCCATGTAGAACAGCCTGACCTTAGTGGTGCTGTCCTCACAGGCGTTTTCTTTCTCATGAACTACCAGCATCTTCGTACCTGGGAACTTCGTCCCCCTGGAGAGGGCTCATGTGCTGCAACCAGGGGTATTTAAATGATGCGATTTGAGTCATAAAGGGGTTAGGGCTTCGTAGGGTGAGTGGGGCTTATCAGCATTGTACTTGAGAAGTGGGCAGAAAAGGGTGGGAAGCCGGAGAAGTGGCAGGGAAATGGGAGGAACAGGGTGTGAAGGAGGAGAAGTAGGAGGAACAGGATGAGAAGGAGGAGAAGTTGGTAGGAAGTGAGAGGAACAGGGTGGGAAGGAGGAGAATCGGGAGGGAAATGGGAGGAACAGGAAGGGAAGGAGGAGAAGTGGGTAGGAAGTGGGCAGAAAAGGGTGGAAAGGAGGAGAAGTAGGCGGGAAATGGGAGGAACAGGGTGGGAAGGAGGAGAAGTGGGCAGGAAATGGGAGGAACAGGGTAGGAAGGAGAAGAAGTGGGCAGGAAATGGGAGGAACGGGGGGGAAGGAGGAGAAGTGGACAGGAAATGGCAGGAACATGGTGGGAAGGAGGAGAAGTGGATGGGAAGTGGGAGGAACAGGGTGCGAAGAAGGAGAAGTGGGCAGAGTTTCAGAGGAAACTCCCCACCACCGAAAAATCAGCCTTTGTCACCAGAGACCCGGTAATTAACTCTAAAAGATGCAATGCATGGATACCTCTCTGGCACTCAAACAAGAGTGCCAACAAATGTAGCCAATTTGTAGTTTCTACCCTCCCTCTGCATTCATTCATTACAAATATTCCATGTTTAATAAGACCTATATAGAAAATGCTGGCTAAGAATACATCATTTTTAAATTGAAATTAATTGAAAATTTGAAATTTAATTTTTTAGAAGCTAAAGCAGAGCAATTTCTGAAGCAAGCCAACTGCACCATGGGGAGGGAGAAATTAAAACAAACTGGTAATTATTTAAATGGGGTTTTTAACCCCTTGAATGCTAGATTTGAATGAATGAATGATTATTTCTCTGTCGTCCAATACTGGTTACTGGTAACTTTGGGTGAGCGATCAGCCCCTTTAAGCAGGCAGGAACAACTCTGAGAAGTGACTGCTGGGTGGAGCCTACCTCCTCTCCTTAGCTTGCAGCTAGCCAATCCTCAACCAGTAAGATGTGTTCCTTGGTCAAGAGACAAGGCAAGAGAACAGTTCTGCTATAATTTTAGTTTTTTTATTATTTTTCTGTTAGATATGGGATACCACCATTAGGCGGATTACCATCGCTGACAATTCCCATCACCCAAATGTGGATAGCTCAGTTTACCAGGTGCTTTTGTGGACCTAAGTCCTGTGGGGAAAATCTTGGCTGCAAGTTCTTTCCCCAGGAGTTTCCCACTGAGGCTTCTTCTTGATATATGGTAATCTGAAGACAGAAGAGCTGCTGAAAAAGGTGAGCACCCTTTGAGTGCTGAGGTCCACATGTCCCATGCTTCCCCTCCGCACAGGGGTCTCTGTTGGAGTTCCTATTACATACTCATACTCTCATTGAGTTTATTCTGTATGTCTGTGAGGTGTTTGGAGCAAGTTTCTGTGGTAACTTATCCCTTTTGTTGCTGGTTAGCATCTTTTGGGGGTGTTGTGGGCACTTTCCCTACTGGGACCAGTGCTTATTGGGTCTACTGACTTCTAGTGTGCTTATGAATGGTTTTACATTTGGTATTCACCTTGTTAACTTTAGCGTTTGCGCGTTTACCATATAGATGCCATGCTCCATTCACTTCTATGGGACTTTACAGTTTGGGACGTATCTCTGCAACCACTCCAGGTAGTGAGGTCAGAGATGGCTCATTTTGTGGGTTTGCCCTTCCTCTGTCCTCTGGATTTGGTCATGTTGGGGGCTTTAAGGAGCTTCAGGCACTGTTGGAGTACTCCATTAGCAAAACTAGGTTTCCCATGAGCGCTTGCTTCGCTCGCACTTCTGATTGGCTCCCACCATGGCAGCCATTTTGTGCATTCGCTGATTGAGTATCCTACTAGATAAGTCTAGCGTTTCTGGGGTGATTTTATTTATCATACGCACTTTGTGGGTGTTTCTGATACTTTGATCGTTTGACTCTGTGAGAATGTCTACTCCATTAGACCTTGGGGCTAGGCATAACACTAAGGATACTGGGGTGTCTGTGTTCTCCATTGCTCATTGCTCCTCGTGTCACTCAAGGTTACCTAGAAAATTCTCAGGTCATGTTTGCCCAGCATGCACTACTGCCCCTGAATCCCCTGCAGGGACCTCCAGCCATGCACTAGAGCCAGTTTGGATGCAAAAGTTTAAGGCCACTACCAGGGACCTCTGGTCCACCTTACAACTCCTTTCATCCACCTTGCAAGGGGTCTTCCACTCATGGCAGGCCCCCAGCCCTATCAAATCTTCCCTGCCTAAACCGCCAGGTATACCTGACGTGTCTGATTCCTCTGACGAGGAGTTATTGGTGGACTCTGATGATGAAGACTGTTCTCCTTCCTCTCAGTTTTTTGGGGATCACTTTGAGGCTGATCCTGTTCCCTCAGCTGAGGGCCTGATCAGGGCTTTGTTGAACCCCCTGAACATTCCCTTGGTACAAGAGGTTTCTTCTGATCCCTCCAATGTGTTTCAGGAGCCCGTTAGGCCCCATACTTGTTTTCCACCTAACCCCACTCTTCACTGCTTGTTGTCTGAGGAGTGGAAGTTTCCAGTGTCTCTAGGAAATTTGCTAAGCTTTATCTGTTCTTTGAAGTTATCCTAGCTCAGTGGGTTCATCCCCCACCAAGGTGGATACCCCTGTCTCCAGGCTTTCTAAGTCTACTGCCTGGCCTGTGGCAGATGCGTCCGCTATGAAAGACTGGACTGACAAAAAGCTTGAGACCTCTCTCAAGGCCATTTTTGCGACTGCTGGTTCTGCCCTGCGTCCCACATTTGCTGCAGCATGGGTGAATAGAGCCGTGGCTGTTTGGACTGAACAGCTCCCTTTTGCTGTCCGTCAGGGAGCTCCTACTGCTGTCATGTTGCGGCTTCTCGCCAACATCTCTGAGGCTCAGTATTATGTTTCTGCTGCCCTGTTTGACACTGTCGTCATGGTAGCCAGGGCATCAACTATGCCTGTGGTAGCCAGACAGGCTCTTTGGCTCAAGATCCGGTCTGCTGACAATGCTTCCAAAAGGGCTCTCCTGTCCTTGCCCTTTCAGGGCACCTCACTTTTTGGGCCTGATCTCAAGGATCTGATCAGTGAAGCCACTGGAGGGAAGATTACTCACCTGCCAGTGGTCCAGAGGAAGAAGAAGCCTGTCAAAATGACTCGGCTTTTTCATCTCTTTCAGGCTGACTCATTCCAGGCGGCCCAAGTGGTGCCTCAGGCTCTGCACTCCTCATCCAAGCCTAAGCAGCAATGGAGGTCCAAGTCCTCCGCTAAGCCCAAGGCTTACAAACCTTTTTCTGTATGACTCGCCAAATCCGGGTCCCCACCCGCAGGTATGTGGCCGCTTATGCCACTACCTCTTGGCTTGGGAGGCCTCTGTGGAGGACCCGTGGGTTTTGCGGGTGGTGGTTACGTGGTACAGGATCCCTTTCACCTCCCTTCCTCCTTCTCGGACCTTCTCTTCTCACTCTCCTCTGGGTGCAGAAAAGCGCCGCCTTTTAGAGGGCGCCATTCAGGCCCTTCTAGACAAGGCGGTCTTGGAACCGGTTCCTCCTCAGGAACGGGGGTTGGGGATCTCCTGCAAACTCTTTGTGGTTTCCAAGAAGGATTGCGGCTGCCATCCCATTTTGGATTTGAAGGATCTCAACTCCTTTTTTGGTCAGGTCCCAGTATCACCAGGAGTCACTATGCACAGTGATCACTGCCATGTTCCCTGGGGAATTTCTGGCCTCACTGGATCTTCAGGATGCTTATCTGCACATCACCATTCATCCAGAGAGTCGGCAATATCTTCGCTTTGCCTGCAACTGAAGGCATTTCCAGTTTTCAGCCCACCCATTTGGCCTGACCACAGTCTTCAACAGAGTCCTGGGAGCACTGACTTCCGTTCTCCATCAGAACAGCATCAGAGTTACCCCATACATGGACAACCTCATTCTGAAGGCATCTTCTCCAGAACTCCGTCATTAGCAAGTGCAGGATTTTATTTATGCTTTGTCCTGTCACAGGTGGATCATCAGTCTGGACCAGTCGGACCTTGTCCCTTCACAGAGGATGGTGTTTCTTGGCCTCCTTTTTGACACTCAGAGAGGGATGGTGTTTCTCACGGATGAGGTGGCTCATCAGATAGCACTGATGGTCCAAGCGGTCCTGTCTTAGGATCCGGTTCCAGCCAAGAAGTTGACATCCCTGGTGGGGAAATTCATTTCCACCATAGAAGCGGTTCCGTTTTCCATGGCTCATACCAGGGAACTTCAGATGTTCCTAATCCTGGCATGCAGGGGTAGACCGGATCTCCTGGAAAGGTCCCTATCTCTCCCTCTTCATGTGGAGCTGAGCCTCTTATGGTGGCTCAGCCTGAGCAATCTCCTGAAGGGCAGGCCATTCCTGGTGCCATTCTGGACAACAGTGACGACAGACGCCAGCCTCTCCGGATGTGGAGCGGTCCTGGGGCACTTGAATGCCCAGGGCCGGTGGTCCCAGGAGGAATCTCTTCTTCTGGCTTCTGGCATTATTTCATGCCCTGCGACACTGGACCATTCAGCTGGAGGATTGCCCGGTCAGGGTACAGTCGGACAATGCCACAGTGGTAGCCTATGTCATCAAGCAAGGTGGCACAAAACGTCTTGCAGCTTGGCTAGAGGTCAAAGCTATTTTGTCCTGGGCAGAGGAGCATGTCCCTGCCATTTCTGCAGTTCATTTTCCTGGCGTAGACAACGTTCTGGCAGACTTCCTCAGTCGACACACAGTGGACAGCGGAGAGTGGGAGCTGCATCCATAGGTTTTCGACCTCATTGTCCAGTTGTGGGGTCTTCCGTGCATCGACCTGATGGCAACAAGACACAACAGGATGGTTCCAATGTTGTGCCCTTGTTGGGCAGATCCCCTGGCTCTAGTAGTGGATGCCTTGTCGATCCCATGGGATTTCCCTCTGGCATACATCTTTACTCCCATTCCCCTGTTGAACAGGGTGATACGGAAACTTTGACTGAATCGCTGCCCAGTCATTCTGATTGCTCTGTACTGGCCTCGGCAGGCTTGGTTTCCAGAGCTTCTGGATCTCTCAGTGGAAAAACCTCTTCAGCTTCCCTCCCGTCAGGATCTTTTTCTACAGGGTTACCTGTGGAAGGAGTATGTTCATTGTCTAGCTTTGACGGCTTGGAAATTGAATCCTCAATTTTGAAGAAGAAGGGTTTTTCTTCTAGTGGGATGGCTACTATGAGTAGTGCCCATAAGCCTGGTTCCTCTAAGGCCTACCATCGAGTTTGGTCTACCTTTCTCTCTTGGTGTGCTGATAGGGACCTGTCTCAGGATTTTGATCTTTCTATAGTCCTTTCCTTCCTCCAGGATGGTATGGATAAGGGTCTCAGTCTGAGTTCTCTTAAGGTTCAGACTTCTGCTCTCTCTGTTTTCTTTCAGAGGCGCATTGCTATCCTTCCTGATGTCAAGGTTTTCTTCCAAGGAGTTGCTCATAACTGTCCTGTGTTTAAGACTCCCGCTCCTCGGTGGGCTGATGCCAGTTTTGGGAGGAAGATCCTGGAGGCAGCCTTGCCTGTCTAGGATCTCATTAGTCTCTCAGTACTTTTTCACTTTTGAGCCCTGTTGTCTTTAGTTTCGTGTGCTGTGTAACAGTTCTTGGGGGTCTGTTTTACCCCTGTTCTGTGTCCGTTGACACTTTGTGGTTATTGTTGAGCTATTCATGATCTGTTGGTTAGTTGATGCTCTGGTGACTTTGGGGGCCTGCGCCTGGTCCTTGCCTTTATTCCCGCCCTGGGGAACTTAATGGTTGGACATCCCAGAGTTACCAGTAACCTGAATTGGACAACAGAGAAAAGATAATTTTAGTCTTACCTGTTAAATCCTTTTCTCTTAGTCCATACAGGTTACTGGTCTCCCACCCTGTCAAGGGACCATGCTTGGCTCTCCTGTGGTAGAATGTGGGGGTCCTTTCGGGTTCATGCTCACAAGAGTCTTCCTTTCCCTTCTTACTACCTAGTCAATAGTTTTCAAATCTTACTGGATGGGGATTGGCTAGCTGCAAGCTAAGGAGAGGAGGTAGGCTCCACCCAGCAGTCACTTCTCAGAATTGTTCCTGCCTATTAAAGGGGCTGATTGCCTACCCAAAGTTACCAGTAACCTGTATAGACTAAGAGAAAAGGATTTAACAGGTAAGACTAAAATCCTCTTTTATCCACTATGGTGACGTTCGTTGCTCCTCGTTAGCTTCTTGAATACGCTCCCTTTAACCCTTTAACCCTTTGAGTGCCAGGGAGGTATCCAACTAATTGCAATGCAATATGTTGGTTTCCTCCATGGCACTCAAAGGGTTAGACAGAATGAAAACACCAACATTATTATTATTATTAATTTCACTGGGTGTTTGCCCTGGAGACCACATAGAAAGAATAATGAGAGCAGAAGCAATTTGGGTCAGTTCTGACCTCCAGCTGTTTCAGACTACAGTTCCCATGGTCCACAACCAGCCAGCAGTTGGTCAGGGATGATGGAAGTTGTAGTCCTCAACAGCTGAGGTCCAAAATCTGAATTCTCCAAAATTAGGGTGATCACAGCTCTTTTGCTGCCAATCAGGGTCACTGATGTCACTGGACGTTAGTGCGCAACTTGCTGTTTCTCAGAAACAGCGGAGGAAGAACTGTCTGCTGTGTTAAAACGTGAAGCTGCTGCAGAGCTACAAGAAAATGGCCACCAGGAAGAAATTAGTGCTGCAACTTTTGCAATCAGAAAGAATGGCTCAATTCTCTCTCTCTAGTGTTTCAAAACTCCATGGAATGCCATTTTCTTGTAGTCTTTTACAATTCTCATTTTCTGCTTCTGCAATCATTGAGCAGTTCAGGACTAGTCAATTGTTAGTCCACAGATTTTGGGGATACTAGATGGAAATTATACTCCACAGCAGTTAGAGGTCCAACAAATGATTAGTCTTGATATAGTGCAGTAATTCCCAATATTGGTCCTCGGAACACACCCACAGGTCACATTTTCAGTACATCCCTGCTTGTTCACGGATGGATAGCAAGTGGTTCAGTCATTTGATCGCACTACCTGTGCTTACTTAGGGATATCGTTAACACTTGACATGTTGTCATGTCCCAAGGACTGTCTGGAGCTGAGAAACACTGATGTAGTGTATAGAACTCTGATGCGTCATTCCAGGACTGTGTATTGGCCTACAAGGGGCCTGCCCAGGAGGCACAACACAAATTTAGAATACAGGACTGTGCTGGACAATCTGGGATCCATGGTCACCCTAACCTAGTACCAACAGTCTCAAACAACACGGCAATCTGTACTCATGCTTATATGTTTACTTACCTCTGACTTTGGAGCTCTGATCTGACGTTTAATTCTCTACAAAAGAAAAATACTTTTTTTAGACATAAGAAAAAACAAAGGGAAGGTGCTTATAGGGTTAATAAGAAACATATTTGGTTGTAACCACTGCGAGATGTTCCTAATATGATTAAATTTGCTTTTGGGGGATATTACGCTGCCCGCCACACAGATTTCATTCAGACCCATTGCTTCCCAAATCGCATTCCTCAAAAAGAAGAGACAATAACAGCAGACTAAATAAATAAATGTTGGAGGCGCATTCTGATCAATATGCAGATTTCTCCTTTATCCCTTTGAGTGCCAGATAGGTTGGATACTTCTCTGGCACTCAATGGGTTAAGTATTGTGGTGTAGTTTGGAAATGTTGCCATCAAGTTAACAAGCATCAAAAGGGCAAGATCAGAATGTCGCCTGCATGAAGAAGGCGATATTCTCATGTCGCCATTTTGACGGTCGCATCCTGCGGACAACTGATTCCCCTCATCTGCTTCCATACATACACAAGGACGGCCCGGTTAGGCAGAGCCCAAGACTTGCACACAGTCTGCCGTCTCTCTTAGCCTTTTTTTTGTTTTGTTTTTTTGTCCTGCCCTTCCTACTCGTGATTAAGCCCCGTCCTTTTTATGACACGAATCACGTAATTTTTCTGCCTTCAGCAGCATCACAGGGCTCCCCTCCGGGGGTGGGGTTAGGCAAAGAAGTTCCCAGGTATGCCTATGCAGACCGGTTGTTTCTCCAATTTTAAATATACCTTGGAAACCTTGCCCACTTTACCTCCTGTCCAGCCCATTTCCAGCCCACTCCTCCCACTTTATGACAAACCCACCTACTCTCCTCCTTAATCCACACACACCCTGATTAAGCTCCACCCATATTACAACATGAATCACATAACACTCCCACTCCAGCCCTTCTTACTACTCCGAGATCTGAGGTGAGGTATTTTCCCAGGTATGACCATAGGAAACAAATTAACATTGTCAGCATTGCTATTGATTTAAATAAGGCTTTTTAACCCCCTGGAATGCTTGAAACATCTCCAGTGCATTGCGAACCAATGCGTCTGAGACCTTTCTAGCACTCAGTGGGGTTAAAACCAACATTTTAATAAATTAGGATATTTAGTTCTTCCCTATGTCACAGTTGACTTGGCCAGAACTACTCCACTTTGCTTTGCACATAAGGACCTAATGAAGGAGTTAAATATAAATGACTTCGTGTAAACATAAAATTTATTGCGTAAATGTTAACCACGTGGCTCTTAGCGAGGTCTCCAGCTTTACGCAATGCATCAGAGACCTCTGTTACATCCAAGGAATTACATAATGTTCTGCCTCTGTTTTGTGTCTGTAAACTAGATCTGCTTGACATGAGCTAGAGAGAGATGGGGAAATAGTTATCAAGTCAAAAAGGAGCAATTGTGTGGGAAAGCAACTACACCCTCTTTATTAAAGAAGTAAACAATCTTTTGCTTTCAATGGGGATAAATATGGTGCATCATAATGTTTTGCCTTCATAAATCCGTAATTGAATGGTTAAAGGAACAGTACTGCGTAGTTGAAAAAAAAATGTTGATTAAAGGAGAATTAACCTCCTCATAATAACTTCCCATTTACCATATTATGATCAGAAAATCCCAATGGACTCTATGAATTTTGCCCTTGTGCTTTTGTTTGAGAGAGAAATTCAGTCAGTCCTGGAGAGGGGCAGATTATAGTGGAATGCCAGCCTGGGATAATTTTTTTACAAACTGGCCCTCTGGTTGGTATTTCATTACAATATATATAACTAGCGTTGCCTGTGAGATTGGTCACATTGTGCATGGTGGAGTCCTGGTGGATCACTGCAGCGGTGAGTCTCGCTGCAGAGATTTTCACAGGCGTGTGGGGGTGGGATTTGCCCCTGATTGGCTGAATGCAGCTGATCTCCTCCACCCTGCCTCCCCGAAGCGGGGCATACAGCAAATGAGAAGTCACTTGAGATATATAAAGAGTATCAATTACTCGAGGTACACTTGGACAAAGTCAGGGATTTTGTAGGCATATAATCAGGTGTATGATTAAACAATTATACCAAATATACCAAACAGGTGCTAATGATCATCAATTAATATGTAGGTTGAAACACAATCATTAACTGAAACCAAAACAGAGTTGTAGGAGGAATAAAACTGGATGAGGAACAGCCACACTCGGCTAACAAGGTGAAGTTGCTAAAGACCGTTTAATGTTAAAATTCATACACCATGGCAAGACTGAGCACAGCAACAAGACACAAGGTAGTTATACTGCATCAGAAAGGTCTCTCCCAGGCAGAAATTTCAAGGAAGACAGGGGTTTCCAGATGTGCTGCTCAAGCTGTTTTGAAGAAGCACAAAGAACCAGCTAACATTGAAGACCATAGATGCAATGGCAGGCCAACGAAACTTAGTGCAGCAGATAAGATACATCATGCATATTTCCCTTCGCAATAAGAAGATTTCCAGCATTGCCATCAGCTCAGAATTAGCAGAAAATAGTGGATCCTGGTATACCCATCTACTCTCTGGTAAAAATCGGTCTTTATGGAAGGCTTGCAGCCAAAAAGCCATACCTCCGACATGGAAACAAGGCCACGTGACTCAGCTATGCACGAAAACACAGGAACTGGGGTGCAGAAAAATGGCAGGAGGTGCTCTGGACTGATGAGCCAAAATGTTAAATATTTGGCTGTAGCAGAATGCAGTTTGTTCACCGAAGGACTGGAGAGCAATACAAGAATGAGCGTCTGCAGGTAACAATGAAGTATGGTGGAGGTTCCTTGCAAGCTTGGGGCTGCATTTCTGCAAATGGAGTTGGTGATTCGGTCAGAATTAGTGGTCTCCTCAACGCAGAAATGTACAGGCAGATGCTTATCCATAATGCAGTATCATCAGGGAGACATCCCCAAATTTATTCTGCAGCATGGCAACGACCCCAAACATACAGTCAAGTTCATTAAGCACTATTTTCAGTCCTTGAAGTCAGGGCTTAAAATTTGAAGTCCTTTGCTATTAGCCAGACCTGAAAAGTTACTCACCACTGCAAGCCAAAACATACCCACCAGGACTGAATTTCTACTCGCCAGGGCTAAATTTTCACTTGCCATTGGCTAGTGGCGAGTGGAAATTTTGAGCCCTGCTTGAAGTGATGGTATGGCCCCCTCAGAGCCCTGATCTCAACATCATTGAGTCTTTCTGGGATTACATGAAGAGACGTAACTGAGGCTGCCTAAATCCACAGAAGAACTGTGGTTAGTTCTCCAAAATGTTGGTACAACCTACCTGCCAAGTTGCTTAACAAACTGTGTGCAAGTGTACCTAAAAGAATTGATGCTTTTTTGAAGGCAAGAGGTATCCACTCTAAATATTGATTTGATTTATATTTTTCTTCTGTTCACTCACTATCATTTTGTTACAATGTATGAAAGGCTTTTGCAGAATCAAAGTATACTACATCAACAACAATTCCCTTCTTCAGATTACTCCTTACCCTTTTGTAGAATACAAGTAAATTAGTTTGACATAATCTATTCTTCATAAAACCATGTTGACGCCTACTAATAATAATGTTATTTATCACATAGTCCTGAATACGGCCAGTTAGTAACCCTTCTAATATCTTACCTACTACGGAAGTCAAGCTTACAGGTCTATAATTTCCAGGTTTAGATCTTGCCTCTTTTTTGAATAATGGCACTACGTCAGCTTTCCTCCAGTCACAGGGCACTGTGCCTTATCAGCATGAATCAAAAAATATTAAGTATAATGATCTTGCTTTTACTGAGCTGAGTCCTTAAGTACACTTGGATGTATGCCATAAGATCCAGGTGCTTTATTCACCATAACCTTTTCAAGTATATTTTTTTTACTTTGTCCTCAGTAAGCCATGTACCATGATGGAGGAAAGTATGTGATTCTGCCTATTTGCCCATAGGCTGCCATTCTTTCTTTCTTCGTATATACAGAAGAAAAGAATGTGTTTAAGTTTTCGGCCAAAGTCTTATCCTCATTAATCCCCAACAGCTGATTAATTTATCCCTAAAGCAATCGGATGCAATCATACATACCCATATGGGTGAAGACTCATGATCTTTTGGCTAACTCATAGACTCAGAAAATAAGATACTCTGTTGAATTTATACATCCTTCCAGTTGTGTATTTACATCTCTCTCCCCCATATATTTTCAGTACAATAAACAGCTAAATCTTGCTGTTCCGTGTAAACACATTTCTCTTGAACTAATGATAAGCATGGGAATTTAGCAGGAAATAATCTGCTGTTCTCTTGAGTTAAATGGGCAAATTTAACCATAATTACATGCAGCTTATTAAGAGACATATCCCACTGGCTTTTTCTTGTTAAATGTTCTGGATTTATCCCAGTTCTACACGTGATCGCATAAAACCTGCAATCACCAGTCCATTCCTTTTTTTAACACAGTTGACCTCTTTTGGTTATAAGTTTTTTCTTTAAAGTGACAGTCAACTTCCATTTTGCAGATGAGATATATGGTAATGCTGGGCTCTCTCATCCTGAGATTTCAGCCCCACACCCTGAGATCTGAGTCAAAACACTGAGAGTTACCAGGCATGCACTGGCGTAACAATAGGGGTCGCACCTGCGACCGGGCCCATCACTCCAGGGGCCCGGCCTCCCCCTGCGACCCCCTCTCTTGGCGCCCACAGCAAATAGGTCTGTGCCTTCTGATGTCCCTCTTCGGCGCTCTAGTAATGCAGAGCACTGGGAGATGACATCATCATGTTCCAGCGCTCTGCATTACTGAGAACCACGTGGGAGCTACAGCACTAGAGGTCTGTGCCGAAGGAGGCACAGACCTTTCATGTCACGCCACTAGACCACTAGGGAGGTAGGAGATGGACACGGGAGGGGGGTCAGTAAGGGCAAAGTGGAGATTGGGGGGCAAGGTGGAAATTGGGGGCGATGCGAGGCAGTGTGGAGATTGGGGGGCAATGTGGAGATTGGGGGCAGTGGGGGGGCAGTGTGGTTGGGGGGGCATGGCAGTTTCTGCACCAGGGCCTGGTGGCTTCTAGTTAAGCCTCTGTAAGTATGCATACATATAATTTATATAAGTAATAGAGATAATGATACACAAACTTGCCCAGGTCTTGAAGAGCAGCAAGCAAATTAATTTTTAAAGTTGCAGTTTTGGTCACATAATAAGATCGTCCTCAGAATGTGAGTGCTTCTTGCTTTGCAATGCATTCAGATGTTATGGTGCTGCCTATGGAGAGCTATTGTCACTGTTAATAACCCTTACACAGATTGCTCTGTCATCAGCTCCACCATTTCAGGCCATGAAGTTACTACACCAAAAAATTATAGGTTTGAGCTTCAATAAGTTTTGAGTACGACATCTCTCAGCAGTGGCAATAACCTTGTTTAACCAAGCAGGATAAACTCTCAACTATATTCAACAATACTATGCCTTTAAGAGCCTTCTGCAGAAAGTAAAAAGATAAGGAATTTAGGGAAAAAACAATTGCACCATAGGATTCAGGAATAAGAATCCTCATTGGTTTAAATGGGGCATTTAACTTTCAGATCTTACTAAGTCGCCATGCATTCATTAAACGCATGGCGACTAGCTTGGAAATCGATGTCTTACCTTTAAAAAATAGCAGATTGTAAAAAAAATCCTTGCCATTTGGGGACTGACAGGCAGGTTAGTGCGGTCTATGCGCCTGCACTGTCAGTTCCTTCCGGTAACCTTATGGTGCACTGTAGTGGTACACAATGGAGACTGGGACTGACAGCGCAGGTACGCAGACAAGATGTCTTCACTGTAGCCTGGGTTCTGGTCTCCAAACGGCAATCATTTCTTTATAATCTGCTATTTTTCAACTGTAACACATCGATTTCCAAGCTAGTCACCATGCGTTTAACCCTTTGAGTGCCAGAGTGGTATGCAACGCATTTCAAAGCAATGCGTTGCGTACCACCCTGGCACTCCAAAGGGTTAATGAATGCATGGCGACTTAGTAAGGTCTGAAAGTTCTGCTTTAACCCCTTGAAATCTGAGAAAAGCAATGCATTGACACCCTCTCTTTGCAGTTTAAAACCCCATTTAAATCAAAGGGCAGTTTTATTTGCCAGCTGTGGTGTACTTGATATGGTCAGGAATTGCTGCTCTCTTGCTTTCTGGAAAAGTAAAATTGCAAAGTGAAGTTTTCATAAGCCTCACTGATTTAAAGGGATAGGCGGTCACCCTTATTCCATCTGTTCTTTTTAGAGTCAAATCACATCAGTATATTTACCCCCCCCTCCATTATATGTAAGTGACTCACCTCTAAATAAGGGCTTCCCTGTCCGGTCCATTCTGTGTAGCCCATGTCAGGAATGGATGCAATCAGAAGTAGTAGATAGTAGCTTGTTGTGAACTTTCCACTGCATCTCATGTTGAGACCGTTTTGAGCGTATCTAAGGAGCACCTTGGGGAAGCCTCTGCTCTCTCACTTCACTCCGAACTGACAGAATTTTACTTTGCACTTTTAGAGAAGCTTTTCATTTGGGTGTTAAGGTCTATAAAAGATGCATTCATTCCTTTACAAGCCATGATTGTCCAGATGAGTTAGGCTTAATTGGAGACAGGCCAACTTCTAAACCTCTCTCTCCCCCCCTAGTTCTCCTAAATTAAACCAAAATATTTTGACGTTCAGCCCAGTTTTCTGAAGTGTGTCAATAGCCCCTTAAACAAAGTCAAATGCAGTGCAAGACATCAAAAAGACAGAAGCCTGGAAGCTGAGCGCAGTATTTACTTATTTACTGTGAAGTCGAATATGTCAACTGCTGTGCCTTCTGTCCGAGAGATTAGTGGTTAGCAAGTTCTTGAAGAACTAGCTTTCCAGAACCGACGATTGTCCTACAAGTGTGCCGGAAAGTTTCCACCAGGGGTTGCCAGATTGTCCATTTAACTCTTTGCGTGCCAGAGGGTTTCGCAATGCATCAGATACCCCTCTGGCACTCAAAGGGTTAAAACAGAACATTTAAGGAAAAAATGCACTCTGCAGCGTTGCATTGATGACTGCTTTAAACATTAAGCAGCACCTCTTAATTATATCCCCCACACATATCCATACGTTGGCTAGAAAATCCAAATGTCCCCTCTGAACGTTTTCCTTGGTCCTTGATTCAAGTGATGAGTTCTTCAAATGGTCCTGGAGGTCATGTCTGTGGTGGCGGCCATGACGGTTGCTGGCAGGAACACATGACACAAATGTAGCCCACTGAACATGGTAATATTAACACTTCAGGAACCAGAGAGGTATGGAACTCATTGCTTTGTGATGGATAGCCCTTTAACCCCTTAATGACAGCCCGATCCGGCAAGTGGGCAGGCGTTAAGGACCATGGAGCTGCTTTTTTCTCAATAAATTCTGGGATGGTAGAGAGGCATGCAGCCAAGCTGCCATCCCAGAATTCCATGACGTGTTAGGACCATCACCTTTCCTTAAGTGCTGGAACCGGCGTGATGGTCTTGGCACGTCATGTCACTAAGGGGTTAAAGGATTAAGTAGGCTCATCTACTATTTCATTTTGAAAAAAAAAATGCCAGCAACTGTTATGTTTGCCTTCATGGACCTATCATCCAGGACTGATTAAAGATGTGATCTCTTGAACAAAAGCAAAAGGGGAAATTCATAAGGGCCATTAGGATTTTCTGTCCAGAGAAAGGTAAGTGGGGTTTATCAATTCAAATATGTCCACTGTTCTGCCTATCCATTGGGAGATTAGCGATAAGCAAGTACTTGAAGAACAAGGGTTCCCATGTAGCCCAGAAGCATAACTACAGGGGCTAAAGAGGGCTCAGCCATGATGACGCCCAGGATCCTAGTGTCTCCATAGGCACCATGGTCCAGTAGCATACCTGGAAACTCTCCGGATCTGCCCCAGAGACTCCCCTTTTTTAGAGTTAATTACCAGGTCTCCGGAATAGAGGCTGATTCTCCGGTGGTGGTGAGTTTCCTGAGAAACTGCCCACTTCTCCTCCTTCTTACCCTGTTCCTCCCACTTCCTGCCCACTTCTCCCCCTTCCCACCCTGTTCCTCCCACTTTGCCTCCTTCTTGCCCTGTTACTCCCACTTCCTGCCCACTTCGCCTCCTTCCCACCCTGTTCCTCCCACTTCCTGCCCACTTCTCCTCCTTTCCACCCTGTTCCTCCCACTTTCCACCCTGTTCCTGCCACTTCTCCTCCTTCTTACCCTGTTCCTCCCACTTCCTGCCCACGTCTCCTCCTTCCCACCCTGTTCCTCCCACTTTGCCTCCTTCTTGCCCTGTTACTCCCACTTCCTGCCCACTTCGCCTCCTTCCCACCCTGTTCCTCCCACTTCCTGCCCACTTCTCCTCCTTTCCACCCTGTTCCTCCCACTTTCCACCCTGTTCCTGCCACTTCTCCTCCTTCCCACTCTGTTCCTCCCACTTCCCTCCCACTTCTCCTCCTTCCCACTCTGTTCTGCTCAATTCCCTCCCACTTTGTCACAGTGATGACAAGACCATCCTATCTGATTAAGCCCGCACCTTTATGACATGAAACACAACATTTACATACCACTGGTCGCAGCACATGAGCCATCTCTTGGGCTCAAAAGGATGGCGTTCCCAGTTACGTCCTGTAGCTTCTATTTGATTACCTTGATGGTACAGCCTCATCAACTATGTTACTATGTAAAAAAAAAAACAACAAAACCTCCTATATATATTTATCTTTTCCTGTAAGGAAAAAAAAAAGGTGAATATAATATTTATAGTCTCATATCATGCACCCAATTAGAAATCATTCAGTCCTCCTATTTCCCCAGAGCCCTATATTCTTTCACATTGCAAAATCTCACACACAGGGACCCCCTGCATATTTTGTATCATATAATGTTCATGCGAGTTGTGGATTTACAGACCTTGTCTTTTACAATACTGGTGCTAACAACCAGAAAAATGCATTCTTGTTTACTGATGATCTCCATCTGTTATTCCACATAGTCCTCATTTTACTGATGCTTCCCTAATAAATGGCCCCATTCCTTGCACTTCTTATTTTATGGCTACATCTGATATATTCTTTAACTCCTTATGACCCAAGAGGTGCGAGTCCTCAAGTGATTAATCAGCAACAAACACTGTGTTAAGAACGTCACCTTCATAGAGCAAAGCCAACACAGTATCACTAAAGCCAATGTGTTATCTCCCATGTCCTGTACAATGCGCTTATCATGTGAACCAAACACAGTGCAAGGAGTGCACGTTACAGCAACCATCAACTTTATTTAATTGGCTGGAACTCACTTTGGTCAGCCTGTGATTGGATCATTGGGAAGAGCATCTTAACAATTCAGTCAGACACTGTTACAGCTTACCTTGACTTCAGCATCACCTGCAGGCGCGAGGCTTCAAGAATGCTGCAGGCCTCTGTTTTATCTGTTTGCTTACTGTAGTCTCCTCCTGCCAACTTCCTACTTACTCCCTCTGAGCTGTTCCTCCTACTTCCTGTGGAGGGGTTTAAATGGCAGACTGAGGCCTGACTCAGTTGCCCTTGTGTTGTTGTTCATAGCAGTTCTGTTATCTTGGGCTCCGTGTATGACCTGTCTAGTCTTCCATCCATTCTAATGCTGATCTGTGGCTCTGTCTGACTATTTTTTTGCCTAACCCCTAATAGTGGACATCCAATCTGGTGCAGACTTGTGGCTGTGGCTCACTACCTGAACTGTGTATGACCCGGCTTGTCTGACTACCCCCTCTGGTGCTGACTTGTGGCTCTGTCTGACTATTCTTTAGTCTTTTCTCTTGGTGATCAGACACCCAATATAGTGCGGGCCTGGGGCTCTGATAGACTCGCATATCTGACTGCAGGCTGAGTCAGACCCTATTCCTCTTCGGATCAAGATCCTGGGTTCCTGGCTAAGGCCTAGTCTCCAGCACAGTGGTTTAGCATTGCAACCTATACCATACTGACTCCTGAACTTCTCTGGGTAACCGTGACAGACACATGAATTGCAATGCTTCAATAGCATTAAAGTTACTCACATTGAGACAAATTTATCTCTGTGTGAGTGAACAGTGGGAAGGTTGCCATGGCAATTGGTCTGTTGACAATTCAGACGCTTCTAAGATTAACCGGGTAACGATAAGGAAAGTTGTAGGAAAGGAAACCTTAAAAGCTAATTAACTGTGAAACTATTGTTATTTAAGGAGTGTGACGGACATCAGTCACCCTCTTCAGTACTTTACTATGCATTGAAATACAGGAGGCAAATATAGTTGTTGATAAGACAGAGACACCAGTGGGAGAACATTTTTGCCAAAATGGACACGGTGTCAGGGACATTAAATTAACTGTACTGATGGGCCTGTTACGCACTCAGAGGGCCAGAAAAATATGGGAAATGAAGTTAATGTTGAAGTTTAATACTTTAAATAATTACTAGTTGAAGAACCCGTGTACATGGGCCACAGTACCACCTAGCAACGGCCGCGGTGCAGTCATGCACAGTAGAGGTTGCGTTTGCCGCGGCTGATAGGGAGTGGTGCGCTCCATATTCAGACCGTAGTCAGGTGCGCAGAGAGGACTGTGGTCTGAATTCTGAGCCATTCTCCGTTATCAGACGTGTCGCGTGCAGTCTGTAGTGAGCATGACTGCAGCGTGCACAGCCGTCTCTACTGCGCATGACTGCTTCTGACAAACACACATTTAGCAAATTATTATATAGAATGTTTTGAATAGAGACTTCCTATCACTTTATCACATTGTGGATTAACCTTTCCAACAGTCCCAACAGTTCCTTCTCAGAGGAAGACTGCAATTTACCATTACCTGGGTCTGGACTGATTTTTTTTATCTGATTTTCATTCTAAACAATGCAGTGTGCGTTTGTATATAAGAGAAATGTTTTCATATTTACCTGTATAACATGCCTAAGGAATAGACCTGAAAGGCCTTAAAAGCTTGCATTCTAAATCTGCTTAGTTAGCCAATAAAAGGTATAAACGACTATATTTGCCTCCTGTATTTCTACGGCTAACACGGTATCAACTGTCCTCTGTATTGCAATACAGAATACACAGTTAGTACCTCTTAAAATATCAGGATATAAGCTCCAGAATAGGTGAGTTTAAAGGAGCTTTTGAAACACTGAAGACTTGTAGAATGTCTAATGGAGCTTGGTAATACATTTCACAGCACAGGCAATGTATGGTAAGCATGAATGTGAGAAAGTCACAAGTGAAATAAGTTGTAGATCAGAAAAGGAACCAATGAACTAAGGAAGAATATTTGTAAATGAAGAGTGGTAAGAAAAATGGAGTAGGATTATTGAGTGCCTATTCAACAGGCAGGTGATTGCAAACGAGTCTAAAGATGAATGGACGCAAGTGTAACAATTTGTGGAATATGACTGAGTGAGAAAATGAGGAACATTAAAAAGGGAAAATCAGTAAGGAAAAGGTTGCAATAGTCAGTATGGGAAATGATTAGCACGTGCATAAGGATTTTAGCAGTGTACTTGGTGAAGAAAGGCCTGATTCTAGCAATGTTTCATACGTGGCAGTTGCATGACGTTGTGAGATTTTGATTATGAAGTGTGAAAGAGAGGTTTAAATCCAAAGAGATGCCAAGGCAGTAGACTATTGTATTAGATGATAAGGTAGGGGTATCGAAGTTAAGGCTGACTGAACTAGGAACAGTGATTCCAAGGCAGAGTTCTTAGTGTTTTCCTACATAGAGAAAACAGCACAATCAAAATAATTTAGTAAAATATTGTGTGACCTGTGCTAAACCAGGATATCCTTAACCCCTTAGCGACAGGCAGCGTGCGCACACGGCCGTCACTTAACGCCCGTATCACGGTGACCGTGCTCCTCTTGCGACATTCTGTCAGTCTACACTCCTGCTCCACTCCTATTGGCTATACTGTGCTTGTCCCGCCCAGTATGGCCTTTATATACTGGGTTCTGGCACCTCTCCGGTGCCCTTTCGTTGTGTTCCTGTACCAGTGCTTGTTCCTGATCTCAGTATTCTCAGTGTATCGACCCGGCCTGCCTGACTACTCTGCATCTCGTCTCCTGCCTGTGAACTGACCCAGACTGCCTGACCATTCTGCTTCTCCTGCTCCTGTGCACCGACCCGGCTTGGCTGACGTTCCTGCTTCGTGTACCATCCCGGCTTGGCTGACGTTCCTGCTCCATGTACCGACCCGGCTTGGCTGATGTTCCTGCTCCGTGTACTGACCCAGCTTGGCTGACGTTCCTGCTCCTATTGGCTTGTCATTCGTGACGCTCCTGGTTGGTTGCGACCTCAGGGCGAGTTGCTCATTCCGTTACTGTCACGGCAGTGCTCAGTTGTGCAGTCTCCATTTACTGCTACGGCAGTGTGCATGTGGCCTAGTCTCCGTTACTGCTCCGGCAGAGTGCAAGTGGCCTAGTCTCCGTTTACTGCTACGGCAGTGTGCAAGTGGCCTAGTCTCCGTTTACTGCTACGGCAGTGTGCAAGTGGCCTAATCTCCATTACTGCTACAGCAGATTGCAAGTGGGCTATCTCCGTTTACTGCCACGGCAGAATACAAGTTGCCTGGTCTCTGTTACTGCTACGGCAGTGCCCACATCTCTCAGTCTACGTTACTGCTAAGGCAGTGATCACGTGGCCTAGTCTCCGTTACTGCTCCGGCAGTGCTCTATGTTGCTCAGTCTCTGTTACTGCTCTGGCAGTTCACGTTTGTCTGCTAACCTATTACTGGGCGTTACTGGGAACAGTCCAATACCACAGCCGTGGCCTACATCAATAAGCAGGGCAGAACAAGAAGTCTTGCCACTTGGTTAGAGGTCAAGGCAAAAGGGCAGAAGAACACGTTCCTGAAATATCCGCAGTACACATTCCTGGCGTAGACCACGTCATGGCAGACTTGCTCAGATGACACACAGTGGACAGCGGAAAGTAGGAACTGCACCCAGAGGTGTTCTCCCTCATTGTTCAGAAGTGAGGTCTTCCTTGCATCGACCTGATGGCGACAAGACACAACCGGAAGGTGCTGAGGTTCTGCTGTCACTGGAGGGATCCTCTAGCTCTAGCGGTGGATGCCATGTCTATTCCTTGGTTATTTCCTCTGGCTTACATCTTTCCTCCCCTCCCCATGTTGCACAGGGTGTTGCGTAAATTGAGACTGGAGCGTTGGCCAGTCATTCTGATTGCTCCATACTGGCCTCACAGGCTTGTTTTCCGGAGCTTCTGGATCTGTCAGTGGCGGAGCCATTCCGGCTCCCTTGCCGTCCGGATCTTCTTCTACAGGGTTACCTGTAGAAGGAGGATGTTCACTGTCTAGTCTTGACAGCTTGATAATTGAATCCTCAATACTGAAGAAGAAGGGTTTTTCTTCTGGTGTGGTGGATACTATGCTTAGTGCTCACAAGCCAGTTTCTTCTAAGGCCTACCATCGTGTTTGGTCGACCTTCCTATCTTGGTGTGCTGATAGGGACCTCTCTCAGGATTTTGATCTGCCTAAGGTCTTGGCCTTCTTGCAGGATGGTGTGGATAAGGGCCTCAGCTTGAGTTCCGTAAAGGTTCAGACTTCTGCTTTCTCTATTTTCTTTCAGAGATGCATTGCTTTTCTTCCTGATGTCAAGGTTTTCTCCAGGATGTTGCTCATACTCGTCCTGTCTTCAAGAATCCTGCTCCTTAGTGGAATCTTAATTTAGTCTTGGGCGTCCTTCAGCTCCCTCCCTTTGAGTCCTTGGCTACTATTCCTCTACGCCTGCTGACGTGGAAACTGGCCTTTCTCCTGGCGATCGTGTCTGTTCACCATGTTGTGGAGTTACATGTTCTGTCTTGCAAACCACCCTTTTTGGTGTTTCACAAGGACAAGGCGGTGCTTCGTACTTCTCATGAGTTCCTTCCCAAGGTGGTTTTGGAGTTCCACATTAATCAGGAGATTGTGGTGACTTATTTCTGCCCTGACCCTACCTCTGACAAGGAGAAGGATCTCCATTTGTTAGATGTGGTGAGTTGTCTCAAATTTTATGTATATCGCAGTAAGTCCATTAGACAATCTGATGCACTGTTTGTCATTCCTAAGGACCCCAGGGCAGGAAGACCTGCATCCAAAGTGACTATTGCGTCTTGGATCAAGTCCACTATTCGTAAGGCTTACGAGCTGAGGAAGAAGCCCGTTCCCTTTCGGGTTATGGCTCATTCCACCAGATCGATTGGGGTTTTCTTGGGCTTACAAGAATCAGGCCTCCGCTGATCAGTTGTGCAAGGCTGCCAGTTGGTCGTCTGTGCACACCTTTTTGAAGCACTACCGTGTTGATGTGCTGGCATCGGCTGACGCCAGCTTCGGGAGGAAGATCCTGGAGTCAGTCTTGCCTGTCTAGGATCTTTTCCAGTTCTTGGTGCTTCCTTCACTTTTGAGCCCTGTTGGCTCTAGGTCTGTGTGCTGTGTAACAGTTCTTGGGGTGTTGTTATCCCTTTTCAGTGTCTGTTGACACTTCAGTTGTTTTGTTGGGCTATCTCTGATCTGATGGTTCATATCTGCTCTGATGATTTTGGGGGCCTTGCGCCTGGTCCTTGCTTTATTTCCCACCTCTGGGAAACTCAGTGGTTGGACATCCCAACGTTACCAGTAACCTGTATTGGACGACAGAGAAAAGAGGATTTTAGTCTCATCTGTTAAATCCTTTTCTCTTAGTCCATACAGGTTACTGGTCTCCCACCCTGTCCAGGGACCATGCTTGGCTCTCCTGTGGCAGATTGTGGGGGTCCTTTGGGGTCATGCTCACAGGAGTCTTCTTTCCCTTCTATCTAGTCAATAGTTAGTGTCTCAAGTCTTTCTGGAGCTGGTTGGCTAGCTGCAGCCAAGGAGGGAAGGTAGGCTCCACCCCCTGCAGTCAATTCTAGAATTGTTTCTGCCTGCTTAAAGGGGCGGATCGCCTACCCAAAGTTACCAGTAACCTGTATGGACTTAACAGGTAAAAGGATTTAACAAGTAATACTAAAATCCTCATTTTCATAAATCAAAGTTTTGACCCCACTGTACCACTGTCTCCCCTCTGGGATTCGCAATAGAGTCTGCTCAGTGTCTGATGCCAGGTGTGAAAACTCATTATTTCCTCAAGCGGTGGTAGGTGTACACACATAGCATTGTGTGGTCTCAACACTCTTTGAGGCTGATTTAATGTAAATCCAAATTTATGAATGAGTGTTTCATTTTAGCGGAAAGGAAAACCTGTGTAGTTACAACTTTGCCCCTTGAATGCTAGAGAGGTCTCCAACACATTGCAAAGCAATTTTTTTGCCGATCTAACATACAAGCGGTTAAAGGGACACTATTTTATACTTTGCTCAGAACTCATTAGTTGCTTTAAATTGGTCCTGTGCCAGCCTGCTTCTGCAAATGACTATTCGTGTTAACAGTTGTTTGTGTATCTTATACCACAAGGGATAAGGATCCTTATCTGGCAATTGACTTGTTACAGTGATTGTAACAAAGTCACCACTATTTCTCTCCCTTAAAAAAAAGTAAACGTTTTAATTAAAAAAAAAATGGTGATTTGCCTGCTGATTAAAATAAACGAACTTCACTGCTGAGAGATTCTTTATTCCACCTTTATTACAGTTCAAACATATTTTTTTTCATTCAACAGTTGTTTTTCTTACTATGAGAGATCCACAGTCTATGACAAATACACAGTGAATTACAGAATATGATTTGCCTCTTAGACAGTAGTTGACATTGATGCATTTAAACCTCAAAGGTTTAAACATGATCAATGGTATGAGCTCTGATAACCTGTGAATGAAAATTCTCCGGCAGTGGTAGTACTGTTTTAATAAGCCATAATACAACCAGAATTAATATTTTTGATTAAACAAAGGAGCAGCAAACTTTTTTTTTATTCTCAGCCAGCATTGCTTCGCATTGTGCTAGAGACATCACTAGCATCCAAGCAGTTAATAATGCAATTTATCGTGAAATGGAAGCTGTTGCAACACATATAATAGACAAACTATCAGAAGAATGCATGTGGCTTTTTCTTGAATTGGTGTATAATGTTGATTAAAAACATTCCTTTATTTCTGCCTTCCTGTGTATAGCGTGCTAGGAATGCACCATTTAACTTATAGCTATAGGAATAAGAGACTCTTAACGGGGTAAATGTACGATTACGCCAGACTTTGCTAGCTTCCAATGGGTTAAATGATGGCCAGGGAAAAAGGGTAATTAAACTGGCAAATAAAATTTCAATAAGCTGGCCAGGAACCAGTTATGTAAAGTGGAAAATTAAGTGGACACATTAGTATATAAAACTTATCATTTTATCAATAAACTAGTTGAAGAGCCTGTTACACGGGCCACAGTGCCACTGCCAGATGGTCGTGGGGCAGTCATGCTCAGTAGAGACTGCCAGCGCCACGGCCAATACAGAGCTGGATGCTCCTTCGGAGTGCCGCTGCTCTGTATCAGCCTCGTCACGGGCAGTCTGTACTGCGCATGACTGCAGCACGAGCAGCAGTCTCTACTGCGCATGACTCTGTCATTACAAACTTTCTAGCGAATTATCATATAGGATAAGCTGGTAATTTATTCAGCCACCATAAACTAAAACAGCTGTGTGGTGCAGGGGCAATGGGATTCTGCTGGCCACACCCACAACTCAGTGAGTGTAGTAAGCTAATCTGAACTACTAATCACATTTAAGCATCTTACACGGTGGCCAGTGGGAGATTTGATCTTTGTATGGATATCGTTTCCTTTTAAAGAGATAGTAATATTTCTCTTTACACACAGCTCAGATCATTCATCATATTTAATAGTACTTCTGTCCGATGCTCTTACTCTGCAAAACTTTCTAGTTAGGCTGTAATTATATGAGGCAGTTGATCCCTTCCACCCCTTTTCACGATCGCAAACCACCTCCCCATGAATCTGAAAACTGGTGCTGGGACCGGACAGATCACAATGAGGGACAGTCTTCCCACTGTCAGCATAGGGAAAAACCTGTCCTCCTTGACGAAGGAGGGAAGGTTTTTCCGACAGCTGTCTGGAGATTCTCCCTCGTTGTGATCCGCTGTCAGATCTGGGACAGAAATACTTACGCTGGGAAAAGGGGTGGGAGGGGGAAACTTCATCATATAATTACAGTGTAACTAATATATTTATTTGCAGAGTGAGAGCATCGGACAGCAGTAGTATTAAATATGATGAATGATCTGAACTGCGTGTCAAGAGAAATATTACTATCCCTTTAAGAGATGATCCAGTTCTGAGGTAGGGCAGCTGAGTCTTCCCAGCTACAATGGCCCATTTAGCAGAGAAATGCCTTGGAGACGTCTCTGGCATTCAAGGGTTCACTTTTAAAAGGTTGCATGCGAAAAAGCATGCAACCACATAACACAGTAACCATGTCACCACAATAAAAATGCGACATGAGAATCTTGCACTGCATGATAGAGCGAGACTCTCATGTCGCCTACTGACAGGTCGCATCCCACTCTTGCTGCCCGGCTCTATCACCACTTCTCTGCTAATTTAATTTTCATGAGACCCAGAAGGGTACGCAATGCATTGCGTACCCCTCTTGCGCTCAAAGGGTTAACTGTAATTTTGATTTCTCCTCTATGCTGTAGCTGGTTTGTTCCAGAATTACATATCCTTTGATTCTTGAATTCAAAGGAAAGCAATTTGGGAGAAAACTAACTGCACCCTGGGAGGGAAATGAAAATGTAGGAGAAGCAGAGGGAATAAAAACATGAAAAAGTGGGGGATAACAGGGCGGGGGGCAGTCTATTTAAGTTATCACTCCTTACTTGGCTGCGTCACACAGGCCAGGGCGGATGCTTTGATTATGCAATACAAAACAGACCCTAAGAGGCTGATGTTTTAACTGAAGCTGGAATCATTTTGGAGCAAACCAAATGTAATATAGGAGACAAAGAAAGAAAAACGAAATCCCACTGATTGAAACCTTTGAGGGCCAGAGGCCATCTGGCAGTCAAGTGGTTAAATGGAGGTTTTTAACCACTTGCATGCTAGAGAGGTCTCCAACGCATTGCATTTAAATTATTGGGGAATTTTTGTCACTGATGGTTCTCCAGGACAACTCCAGGTAAGGTGCACTAAGGCAGTACTGTAAACTGCAATCCTAAAGGACCAAGACAATGCAGGGTTTTGGCACATCACTGGTTTAGCTCAGGCAGGGCCATATTTCCCAATAGGTAGATTAGGGAACATTGCCTCAATGGTGCTGACCACACCCAACTTCTGAATTGTGGGTTTGGCCAGGGCAATTTCAATTTCACTGCACCAGTTTTATATCCCTTTTATAGGCTGTCATTTAACCCCCAAAGCTATGCACTGGAGACCTCTCTAGCAACCATGGGGTTAAAGCTTTTTTTGTCCTTACTTATTATAGGCCAGAGGTATTTTCTGTGCCGGGAAATAGTGGATGGGGGTGGAGCCATGTAAGGAATGGGGGTGTGACTATGGATGGAGCTAAAGTAATCTTGAATTCCTTGCCTAGGGGTTCCTGGGATTTAAATCTGGCCCTGAGCTCAGGTGTCACAACCATTAGCTCAGTCCTTCTGACTAAACACCTGTGACAAATCAGGGCGATTATAAACAGGTGCACTGTCCGGCCTTTTAGGACTATAATTTGACAGCCCTGAACTAAGGTGTGATAAAGAGGAGATAACTTCTCACTGTGATAAACTCTTCACTTACTGTTGTTCTATGGAGTGTATGCAATATCACCTTTCAAGCTGGCTCTTCAGTTTTAGAGATGTTAGTGCAGAGGGGGGCAAAATCTGGCCTACAGGCTGGATGCGGCATGCTAACCAACATCCTACAAGTAAGTATTTTGCATAAAATACCAATGTTTACATTTTGCATTGAAGCCAGCCGGGTCATCACATCTAGAATCTGCCTCTGTATTTGCCAGCGCCCAGCGTAGTCATTGTGAAACAATGATGTCATCACACTGAGCCAACACCACTGTGGTCAGGATAGAGCACTGGTAGAAGAAGAAGCAAATTCGAGATGCGAGGGACCCATCATCTTCAATTACAAAATTGTGTCCTTTTATTTTATTTAGCAGGGAAGACATTTAAAGGGGAACTACCATCTCGCAAAAACTGTATCTCAATTAAGTCTTCATCTGGCGACTAGCTGCTTAGTATCGCTAGTTGCCAGAAATATTATCTGGTTTAAAAGATTTTCGATTTATTCGGAGGCTGACAGTAGCAGGAAGCACGGACATCTTGCCATAGTGACGTCCGTGCGCCTGCGCTGTCAGTCCCCTTTGGAGCCGGCCGGCTCCTAGCACCGCCTCCTAGACCCGGCTGGGACTGACAGTGCAGGCACGTGGACGTCACTATGGCAAGATGTCCGTGCTTCCTGCTACTGTCAGCCTCCAAATAAGCAGAAAATCTTTGAAACCAGGTAATATTTCTGGCGACTAGCGCTACTAAGCAGCTAGTTCCCCTTTAAGTCCTAATAGAGATACAGAAAATGTGTGGATGAACCTGCTGTCAGCTGATTTCAATAATGATGAGGACACCACAGGTCTTCATTCTTGTGACATCTGTTATAACAAAGTATATGTTTTTATTGTGTGTGCCTTCGTGTATATATGTGTGAATGTGTTTGTCTCAGTCTTTATATGTGTGTGAGATTGCTATGACTTTGTTTCAGTGTATGTGTATATATGTGTGTGTGTGTGTGTGTGTGTGTGTGTGTGTGTGTGTGTGTGTGTGTGTGTGTGTGTGTGTGTGTGTGTGTGTGTGTGTGTTTGAGACCGTATGTACTGTGTGAGTATAAGAATGTGTAAATTTGTGCAAGATTACTTGTGTTAAATGTATGTGAGACTGTGTGTGCGTGAGTTTGTGTTGGAGTTATTGTGTGAGTGTGTTCCTTAGTCCTAAAGACTACAGAAAATTGCACCTAATGAAGTTACAATCCAAAGATCGAGGCTCCAGGGGATCTGATCATTGTTTCTACTTTGGCATAAAAAGGTTGGTGTGATGCGATTTAGGCACTTACCTACTGTGTGGGTCCAATAGTTTATCATAACAGGGATGTTTGAAAAATGTCTGTGGTCCCAGGCAAAATTGTTGATAGAGGTCCCAAAATGATTTTTTTGGAACCTCTTTAATCTTTTGGATGCTAGAGATGTCTCCAGTGTACTGTGTCAAAATCCACTGGAAGCATCTAAGACAGTGGTTCTCAACCTGTAGGTCGGGACCCCTTTGGGGGTTGAATGACGATTTGCCAGGGGTCACCTAAAACCATCAGATATTTATATTTCGATTCATAACACTAACAAAATTACAGCGATGAAGGAGCAACAAAAATAATTTTACTGTTAGGGGTCTCCACAACTTGGGAAATTTTATCAAAGGGTCGCGGCCCTAGAAAGGTTGAGAACCACTGATCTAAGAGACTAATCTGAGTATTACACTTTGTTTTGTTCTTCACCTCAGTAAGGACCAGAGGACTGTACAAAGCGTTGCTTCACAATGCATAGGAAACACAAGCAGAATCAGCACCTCAAAGGAGAACCTCTTGTGTAAATCTTCACACCAGATATTATACCTGCATCCCTTCAGGATATCTATTTACAAGAATGATTCACCTGATGAAGTCACAAAATGTGATGAAATGCTTATGGAGATATTGTTTATGTGCTAATTTTATAGGAATTATATATATATATATATATATATATATATATATATATATATATATATATATATATATATATATATATATATATATATATATTCGTATACTACCACAATAAATGCTGGCTTTATAATAGCCCAGGTAGGGGTCCCTTTGTGATTGTGACTTCATTTGCAAGCAATTGGAAGAGGTTCTAGAGCTGGATGCAAATCCAGGTTCCGGTACTGAGATACTGAAGTGCAGTTTAAGCGAGAGGCTGGGTGAGCCACAGAATCTTGTGAGCAGACATCCTGAAGGGGTGCGGATATAATATCTGGTGGGAAGATTTACACACAGGGTCGCTCTTAGAGGCGCTATGCTCTGTTAGTTTTTTTTTGTCTGTACAGCTTACCTGGTTGTTAAGACTCACATGGCCCAGTGACAAGGAACACAGCAGCAGGCACTGAAAAGGGCAGGTGGTCCAATTGAAGACACATACGTTTCTGGGGACTCTGATGTGGACTCCTTGTGATCTTGTATCTATTATTCATTCATATCTCAAAAGACTGAGGTAGAGCACTGTGGTGTTAGGAAGTGGTCTGGGAGGTTGGTCCTATAATCAACTCTCCAGCTGCTTTCTTTTGTGTTTCTTTTTTTGATTCACAATGCATTGCAAGCCCATCTGGTGTTCAAAGGGTTAATTAACCCTTTGAGTGCCAGAGGGGCATGCAACACATTGCCCCCTGGCACTCAAAGGGTTAATATCCATTGGTAAAACAGTTACCATGCATTGTGCATCTTGCACCTTGCTAGCCATCTGATCACAAGATTCAGTTGGTTCATTACGAAAAAATGGGGACAAATGGGAGCCCAAGATGAGGCTCATGGTGAACAAGGGGTACACCCATGTACGAAAATGCCCCTGTGTAGCAGCATTTAGTAAGGTATTGATTATGGGATTTTTACTTTTGTAATTTTAGAGATATTGTCTGACAGTTTTCCAGAAGGGCTGTTATCTTTTACAGCGTGTCCAAACAATGAGTCCTAGTACTGATGGCAGCAGAACATTTCCAGCAAATGGGGTTACAAGGTTACAATTAGGGCACATTTTTTTCTTATGGGTATAACATACTATCCGTGTAATCATGTGTATTTGGTTTCAATTACTTGGAGCGATACTGAGAATTACAATTTTGTTTGTTTGTTTTCAAGCCAAATACTAAAAGAATAGTAATTTTAATGAGGGGGAATATATATATATATATATATATATATATATATATCAAAATTTCCACTCGCCACTAGCCAATGGGGAGTGAAAATTTAGCCCTGGCGAGTAGAAATTCAGCCCTGGTTGATATGTTATGGCTTGCAGTGGTGAGTAACTTTTCAGGTCTGGCTAGTAGCAAAGGACTTCAAATTTTAAGGCCTGTATATATATATATATATATATATATATATATATATATATATATATATGTATTTATTTATTTTAAATATGATATCAGGAGAACTACTGCGGTTTGAGAGAGAGGATTTGTGGCATATTTTTTTTTTTTATTAACCTCTACAAAACTGTAAAATTTTTATGGAACATTACTGTTCCTTTAAGGTACTCCAATTGCTGGGAGATGATTTATTCAAAATATATCACAGCTCAAAATAGTGTATCTTTATTTTAGTGTTTTAGAGAACTTCACAGTTGATGAACAGAAATTTTCTGTAACAGCTAATGAAGCAGCACCTCCTACTGGTCACTTTTATAGGAGTTTGTTTAAAGATAACAAAAGACAAAATCAAACAAGTTTGAATTGTTATAACTTTTGAATGCCAGCAGACAAATACTACAAGAAATAAATAATTTTTTTTCATAATAAAACATTACTATACCTTTAAAAATTCTGGTTCTTGGTAAATTTAAATTAGATATAAAAATCAGAATTTCCCAGATTATTCTTCCATATATAAAGGGCATTTTTGGTTTTAACTCCTTAAGGACCAGAGATCATAGGAGCGTTTTCCAGTTAAGGACTGCATAGAAGACTTTGGATCACCTGCACATGTGATTGAGGACATGTTCACTGTGCCAAATGAGGGTCTTACAGCGGTTCCTCAGGAGCTCACTTAAAGGGGCAGAACACTTTTTTCATGAAAAGAAAAAAAAAAAAACATTGCTGAGCTTTCCTTGTTGTGTTCCCAAAGCTATTGTGGTAGGGCGTGTAAGAAGTGATTGTTTTGGCTTTAATGGAGTGAGATAGTAGCACACATTTGGAATAGCACAGTGGTCACTAATATCGATCTATTATATAAAAAATATATATTCATATATTCACAACATTATTTCTGCAAAAACAACCAAAACGTGTCTATATAGGTTGGTGTACACGTATTAAAATGCAAGTTTAGGATCAGATTTACCATAAAATAGCTAAATAACATTCTAGTAGGAAGTTTAAACTTATCTAACCCAATTTCATATTATGTGTTAGTGTCCATTTGACCCTTTGAGTGCCAGAGGAGTATGCAAGTCATTGCTTTGGCGTACCTTTCTGGCTCTCAAAGGGTTAACAAAATATGCAGCGCCAAATCATCCAGGGAGTAATGGTCCATATTTATAAAAGGGAACTTGAATTATTTTGCAGTAAACCAAATGCACCATTTGGGGAAAAAAAAAATATTTTTTCAATTAAATTGGACTGATAACCCCTTTAATGTATGAGGTTTCCAATGTATTGGAGGCCTCTCTTGGATTCAAGGGGATACATAGCTCTGTTCACATTAATGGGAATTTTTATTTGACTCCTATGATGCAGATGGATTACCCCACAATAACTAAAGTTTGGTTTTATCAATAATATATAGTGTGTCCAAAATGATCCGCTCCAACTCCCATATACACACAACCACAGCGTTCCAGGAAGCCATAGCCCAGAATGCATTGCTCCATAAGCACATCCGTATTTCCTACTCCGTCTATTTGTGGTTTTCGCGCAAAGCCCCGCCTACCCATACACTGCAATCACGTGACTAGTGATGTCATTTAAGGTCCTGTACTTTGCTAGAATTTAACTGCTTCCTTTATGGTTCGTTAAAGGTTTTGGTGACAGCAGATTTTTCTCCTTCCCAAAGTAAGGTACTGCACTCTGCTCAAAGCTGGTATTGGTCTCTCTATCTCTATGCCCAAAACTGATACTGGGTTTTCTCTGTGCCCAAAGCTGGCACTGCCCTCTCTCTCACTGCACTCAAATCTGGTCCTGGTCTCTCACTTTCCAAAGCTGGCACTGGTCTCTCTCGGCCCAGAGTTGTCATTACTCTGTCTTAACCTCTTTGCCCAAATCTTGCCCTGCTCTCTGTATCTCTCTGTGGCCAGAGCTAGCACTGCTCTCTTTTTCTAGCCAGAGCTGTCACTGTTGTCCCTCTCCCACCCCACCTGGCACCTTTTATGTTAAACTGGTTTTGTTCTCTGCCCGTGACTGGGCATTGCTTTTTATCTCTGCACAAAGCTGACACTTCTCTCTCCATTATATATAATCAAAAGCTGGTATTGCTTTCTGTTTTCGATCGGTTTAATATGATACAAATTCCCCAGGTTGCTATTAATTTAACCCATTGAATGCTGGAGCCATCCTTTCTAGTTTTCAATTGGTTAAAAGCCCCATTTATAGAAATGGGATTTGTTTATTTTGCTCCATTTCCTATTGGTACATCAGCTTCCGTGTTGGATCTAGAGTAAAGTGACGCTCCAGTACGTGGATGACACTGTGAATTATATGATTTATTGATAACTTTCAGATGATTACTGTACTTTTTTGATCAAAACTGGGAGGTCAGATGCACCCATTACCCTGTGAGGTTAATGTAGTGTGAGAAAGTTATGCAGTTTGGGTACAAACTGCACTACAAGGAACAAATAACAATGCCAAAAATTGCCATTGATGTAAATGGGGATTTGAACCCCCTCAAATGCTGGAGGGCTACAATGCATTGCAGAGGAATGCATTGTGGACCTCTCTAGCATTCCAGGGGTTAAAAGCCCAGTTTAACTCAGTGGTGCACTTTGTCCCCCTAAGGCAGAGCTGTCCAAGTTCAGTCCTCCAGCGCCACCAACAGGCCTGGATGTTTGGATTTCTCTGATTACACACAGGTGAGATAATCAGTGGATCATTCATTGTGACTGACTCACCTGTGTGTAATCAGGGAAATCCTCACATCCTGGCCTGTTGGTGGCGCTGGAGGACTGAACTTGGACAGCCCTGTTCCAGGCATCCATAGTCTAGGCTCCCGAAGCTCCTGAACAGTGGATTAGACTGAGGGCGGAGTCATGTAAGGAGTGGGGGTGTGGCCATGGGTGGAGCCTCAGGAGCCTAGACTGCCTTGAATATGGATGTCTGGAACATGGCTGTCTAAGTTCCTCAACTGCCACCAAAGGCCAGGATGTAAGGATTTCTCTGGTTACACACAGGTGAGATAATCAGTGGATCATTCATTGTGACTGACTCACCTGTGTGCAATCAGGGAAATCCTTACATCCAGTCCTGTTGGTGGCCCCTGAGGACTGAACATGGACAGACCTGTTCTATGGTATAGTTGGTTTGCACTAGAATTGCTGTAGTTCATGCGGTGTTGCACGTCAACCATGTACTTATGGCCTGTACCTATATGTGATAAATGGGAAAAATGTTTTGAAAGACACAAGCACTGGGAATGTAAATATAAATATATATTTCCCCTATTTTATATTGAAAAACACATGTAAAAAAAAAACAACAAAAAAAAACAGACAAAAACAACAACATTGTCAGGGTTCCATCCTTGTTTTTACCCCATCAGCATTTTGGCTGCAAAATGCCCTTATAGAAAATAATTTTTTTTCTCCCATTCACAGAACCACCTAATAAGTGCGTGTTTTCCTTGTGGCAGTAAGGGTGGACCTGTCACACTAAGATAAGATTAGTTAATTTAACCCTTTGAGTGCCCGTGAGTTGCAGTGCACTGTGGAGCAAAGTGTTGCCTACCCCTCTGGCCCTCAAAGGGTTAAAAGAGGGCCAGAAACCACCTATATGTTGTCTTAGCCTAGACAATTGTCTTTAATGTGGTTTTTGAAAAATTGTTTGCGGCACAGTCTGGCACATTATGCTAATTAGTTTACATGCTGGGCCAATATCACCACATACTGTGGAAAAAAAAAATATAAAAAATTCCAGAAAAACGGCTACTACAATATTTAGGCAGTTTTTAACTTTCTCTAAAATGTGGCTTAGGATATCCTTTTTAATGGGTTAAATATACAAGGTACATCTTATGTTTTCTAAATATACTGTAACTTACTGTATACAGTGTGTATGTGTATGTATATATAAAATTTACTGTGCAAATCCTCCTCATTGTGGAGCAGGTACAGGAGCATATCCCGGTGTCTTTAAAAGTTGAATATGTGATTGCCAGTCACAGGTTACACATGAAGGTGTTTTACCCCGAGATCTGTCTTACTACTGGGGACCAATTCATTTGGTTCCCAGTAGTAAGAAGTGCAGGCCAGGTTGTTTCTGACAGAATGATTTCCCTCACTTCTCCACTGTGTCAGTGCTGACAGCTCACCCTGTTCAGAGATCTGATGCATCTCAGTGAGTTCAATTTTAGTGAGTCAGTAGGGAGCTGTCCAGAACGTCTCCTTGTAATGATAATGATAGGTGAGATCTGCTGTCAGAAACTGATTGCCTTGTGTCTCTTGCTGCCAGACAGGGAGCTCTGCCACACCTGACAGTGTCCCCAATCCCTCTAAAGGGATAGTAATAGTTAAAATGAAAAAAAAAAATGTTGTGGGGTTTATCCACCTGAGTAAAACAAGGGTACTCGCACTGCTGAAAGGTGTTTTATTCAAAAGTTATTACAGCTCAAAGTTGAATTTTTTTAGGTGCAATATCACAGTGGCCTGAAATTGTACAGTGGCGCTGTAGCTACATCATCCTATGGACAGCTCTGGTCCCAGGACCATAAATCTCCATAGGATGGTGTAGCAACAGCGCCACTGTACAATTTCAGTCCACTGTGATATTGCACCTAAAAAAATTCAACTTTGAGCTGTAATAACTTTTGAATAAAACACCTTTCAGCAGTGCGAGTACCCTTGTTTTTACTCAGGGGGATAAACCCTACAACATATATAATTTTTTTTACATTTTAAGTATTATCCCTTTAAAGGGATAGTAAAGTTTCAAAATAAAAGCCACTCTAATCTTCATAGTATTTGGGCCATAGAGAGTGTTATTTCAGTACTGTCACAGTTGTAGTTCAAGAGTAATTGAATGAAAAAGGATCCCCCTCCCGCCCCTTTTACTGATGTAACACTGCTCCCCTCAGATGTGGAATCTGGTCTCTTGACCGGACAGCTCACAGCAAGGGACAATCTTCTTACTGTCATCATAAAGAAAACCCTGCCCCCTTGACAGGTTTTTCAGTTTTTTTTCCTTATGATCACTGACGATTGTCCCTCTCTGTGATCCATCCGGACAGTCTTGCTGCTCTGAGGTGAGCAGTGTTAAATCAGTAAAAGGGACAGGAGGGGGATACTTTAATATTCAATTACTCTTGAACTACAACTCTGACAGTATTGAAATATCACTCTCCATGGCACAAATACTATGAAGAGTAATTGGAGCTGCTTTTATTGTGAAACATTACTATCCCTTTGATCTTGTAGTATTTGGGCCATGAAGAGTGTTATTTCAGTACTGTCAGAGTTGTAGTTCAAGAGTAATTGAATGATAAAGTATCCCCCTCCCGCCCTTTTTACCTAGTGTAAGACATCTCCCCTCAGATGTGGAATCTGGTCTCTTGACCGGACAGATCACAGCAAAGGACAATCTTCTTACTGTGATCATAAGGAAAACCCTGCCCCCCCCTTGACAGGTTTTGCCTTATGATCCCTCTCTGCGATCCATCCGGACAGTTTTGCTGCTCTGAGGTGAGCAGTGTTACATCAGTAAAAGGGGCGGGAGGGGGATACTTTATCATTCAATTACTCTTGAACTAAAACTCTGACAGTATTGAAATAACACTCTCCAAGGTCCAAATACTATGAAGATTAATTTAAACTGCTGTTTTCTGTGAAACATTACTATCCCTTTAACAAATTATGGCATATATAAACGATCTTGTGCCCTGATTTATACATGGGGTAATGGCTGTCAAGGATCTAATGAAGATGAAACTTACAATTTATGTGCCAGGGGCCTTCAATATTTTTTGGTGCATTGCACATTTCTCTTATACTCAGATTTATTTGTGTGTGTGTGTGTGTCTAAGTGAACAGATGCTTTGAAAGTAGCTGAAAAGACAGTTTGGGGATGCCAGTCCACACGATATGGAGGTTTTATGCCTTTGAGTCTGGATAGGATGCCATTGTGAAATTGCACATGTATATTTATGGATGTTTAAAATATACATCCAGGGGGGATTGGATGTGTTTGTGCACGTGTCCCAGACACATAAATATATTTATATATTTGTTGATTTAAATATCATTATTATTTTCTTTTATATGTATTGATGATCTGTTTATGAGTTGAAGGGATAGTATTGTTATATTTTTCAAAACAGATACTTGAAGCTAGCAAAAACCTCAACTAAATGACCCAAGTCCTAACTCTCAGACCAGCATGGTTTGAGAGATATTCAACAGTAAAGTTTCCCCCTCACTCCCCCCTGACGTCAGCGTCTAGCTGACAGCAGGGGAATTCTGTCCCGGGACCATCGGAGGCTCTTCAGCAGAGCCGAGATCGAGAGACCTAAACAGAGTTACTTCACTGGAATGGTATACAAAGTGTGCCTGGTTTGCAAGCACACTTTGTATACCATTCCAGCGAAGTAACTCTGTTTAGATCTCTCGATCTCGGCTCTGCTGAAGAGCCTCCGATGGTCCCGGGACCGAATTCCCCTGCTGCCAGCTAGACGCTGACGTGAGGGGGAAACTTTACTGTTGAATATCTCTCAAACCATGCTGGTCTGAGAGTTAGGACTTGGGTCATTTAGTTGAGGCTTTTGTTAGCTTCAAGAATCAGTTTTCGAAATATATAACAATACCATCCCTTTTAATCCCCTTTGTGGGGAGGGGGCTTCATATCATCTCCTGTTTTCTGTTTTGTGTCTGCCCTGAGGCTGTCACCTTTTGGCTCCATATTTTTGTTTTGTTTTGTTTTATTAGTTCCTTCAGACAATTAATGTCCAATCGTTTACCTCTGGATGCTATTGATGTATGCAGAGGAGGGGGATTTATGAGTGAAGGTTTGATGTTTGGCAGGGGTAGGGAGGAGCTGCTGTGTTACTTTATTCCTATTTGGAGATTTTTGCCAATCGGCTATGTGTAGCAAGTTTTAAAATTTGATGTTTGTAATTACTCGTTGAGTCTATGCTTAAGAGCTGATAAGCGTGAAAAAGCATCAGACGGAGTTGGGGGCACCCTGCCTATAGAAAAGTTTGGACCTACAAAAAGAAAGAAGACCAATTCTGGGGTAAGTGGGATGCAATGTGTTGGCAACCTCTCTCACTCAAGAGGTTAAAGGGATAGTAATACTTCGTTTTAACTTTATTTTATTTTGTAGGCATTAAAAAACATGAACGATATAAGTCTTATCTCTCAAACCTTTATGGTTTATGAGATATTCACAAGCAAAGTTTCCCTCTCTCTCCCCTTTTACCTAGTGTAAGCCATCTCTTCTCAGATGTGGAATGCAGTCCATAGACCAGACAGATAACAGAAGGGGACACTCTTATTCCTATGAAAACAATGAAATCCCTGCCCCCCTTGACAAGTTTTTCAGGTTTTTCCATTATCTTATTTGAAGATTGTCCCTCTCTGCAGTCTACCTGGGCACCTCCCTTCTGCCCTGGCTGTGAAGTTACATCCGTAAAAGGGGCGGGAGGGGGACACTTTGCTTGTGAATATCTCTTAAACCATAAAGGTTTGAGAGATAAGACTTATATCCTTCTTCATGTTTTTTTAATGCCTACAAAATAAAATAAAGTTAAACTGAAGTATTACTATCCCTTTAAAACCCCAATTTGAATCAACTGGAATTTGGAAATATTTTATTTGTCCTCTATGGTGCACTTTATTTGTTAGAGAATTGCTTCAGTTCCTCTCAGCGCATGAGGTTCAGTGACTTAACTGTATTAGAGGCAGAGGGGTGTCTGCACTGGCCACTCCTGGCACTCAAAGGGTTAAATGTACCTTGCCACTGAATGAGTCCACAGGAAGAACTGAAAGTTCAGTGTAAATAAATTAAAGTGGATGTATCAGCTAAAAGAGAGTGTTTGCCCATAGGTTTTGTTAGTAAAGTATTATTAGTGAATTTTTTTTTTTTTTTGGCTGTTTTTTTTTTTTTTCATGTAAATCCTTTTGCAGAGATGTAATCTTTAGGTCCGATAGAGCTGTGCTGAAGAATCAGTGTGCTGCATTATGCTGACCGGCACAGCTCTGTCTGTCTGCCTAATTCTCCTCTCACCTCTCTCCCAGTTGCTCCAGGGAGTGCATTCACGCTTCCCTTCGGTGTGCTGTGAATGTCTGCTATCGTTCTAGCAAGCTCCGATAAGCATTATACTGAGGTTGCTAACCGGAGCTTGCTTAAACGCTAGAAGCCGTTCACAGCACACCGAAGGGAAGCGTGAACCGCACTCCCTGGGGCAGCTGGAGAGGAGGAGAATTAGGATGTGCAAAAGAGCTGTGCTGCGCACATTATGCGAAAGTACACAGCACAGAAAATTAAATGACTGCAAAGGATTTACATTTAAAAAAAAAACAAACGCTTCCCTAATGATACTTTGCTAACAAAACCTATGGGCAAACATTTTTTTAGGTGATACATCCCCTTTAAAAATGAGTCTATGATTTGGGTTTTGATATATTCTTTTCTGTACAGGTCGGTTCAGGCCAAGAAACAATGTCACAGCAGAAGAAGAGAGGTCGGCCCATCGGTGCGCGGGACACTTCACACCTCCAGGTAAAAGCATCAGAGTCGCTGAGACATTTATACGAGGGCTAAAGTGTAGAAAATATGTGGCAAGCCAACTGCACCGTAAGGAACAAATAAAGAATTACCAAACCTTACATCAACGGAAGTGGGGCTTTTAACTCCTTTTATTGTAAAGAGCTGTCCAGTTCATCTTCGGATTCAAGCACTGAAAGGGCTAAACTGTCCATCCAAATAAGTGAACGTTTTTATTTATTCTCTGTTATTTCTGGGGTAGTCAGTTGTTGGACTTCCATCTGTTGGGAACGGTTTACTACTGAAATGTCACCCTTTATTTGGTGACTATCAAAAGATTGAAATCAGAATGGTTTATTGATGAAAGGGTGACCCTTAAAGGGTTAGTAATGCCCATATTTAAGTTGAATCATTATTGTATATGTTTAAAAAAGTAAAGTACCTGGAGAATGTCCCATCTCTCAAACCTTTACGGTTTGAGGGATATTCGGTGCTAAAGTTCCAACCTCCTCCCCTTCTCCTGAGGTCAACGTCTAGCTGACAGCAGGAGATCCCGGTCCTGGGACCAGCCGGCGGCTCTTCAGCAGAGCCAAAATAACAATATTTGAAAAGAATTCCTTCATTGGAACGGTCTACAAAGTGTGCCTGGTTTGCAAGTGTACTTTGTAGACCATTGCAATGAAATTGTTCTTCTTAAAGATCGCTATTTTGACTCTGCTGAAGAGCCGCCTCGAGTCAGCTGACACAGATCTCCTTCTGTGGGCATTACTTACCCTTTAATAAATTAAAGTAATATTGTAGATATTCAAAAAAATCAATTGATGCCAGTCCGATCTCTCAAACCTTTATGGTTTGAGAGATATATACGGTGGTAAAGTTCTCCCTAAAGGTTTGAGAGATCGGACTAGCATCAATTTATTTATTTTTCGAATATCCACAATATTATTTTTATCAATACAAGACATTCCTAACCCTTTACATGTGCGGCATCAGAATGTCGCCCTTTTGATGGTCTCTAAATAGACATACCGTTGGGAAATATATTTTCCACCATTGCCAACAAGTAATTATGAAGCTGACTTTGATGTAGATTTGCAATAAAAAATACCTTGGGATGTCCATGTTCCAAAAATGTATCATTTTGTGGGTGTGCTTTTCGATTTCCAGGCTAGCATTCGCCAATCTGTAAAATGTCATTTTTAGAGAATGTGATATTCACATTGTAATTTAGGCACAGTAATGCATGTGTGTGTGATTGCAAATATCTACTGGATATATATTTTATAGTTAGAATGTAAGTGTTGTGATACTCGCACTGTTTAGCAATTTGCTGGCGATTCCTTTGGCGCTCAGGTTTATTATGTCGCCAGAAGAAAGCATAGTGTATCCTGGTGGCGGGTGGGAGCTAATATTTTGTTTGAGTTGCTAAACTAGATTAAACAAAACAATTGGGTAACCTGGCTTAAAGGGGGACTATAACCTAGTGGCTGTGTTAACTCATTGGTTCCCAGCGAGGTATCCAACACATTGCCTCTCTGGCACTCAAATGGATAAAAGAACACACAGAAAAATATGATTATATCATTTGAAATATATACATCCAGCTAGCACACTGTTGGTCAAAATGAGGTCCTCCAGCTGTTGGAATACAACTCCTGTCATCCTCTGGCAGCCAGTGATGGTAGTTGTAGTTCATCAACAGCTTGGAGACCTCACATAGCCCAGCACTGAGCCAGCATCTGTAAAATGTAGTTGGAGTGTTAGATCCCTGAAATCTAATTAGAAACTTGTGTTTTAATTCATGTGTAGATTATCCTTTTTAGACACAATTTGCTTAATTTTTTGGGCAGAGGTAATGCAGATTAGTACCCACTGTTCTGTTCAGAAAGACTGATGAATTATTTCAGCCCATTTCCCTACAATAAACACTATCACTTCTATCGAAATAGCTATGATAATGGGTGGGGCTAATGTCCATCCCACTGGTTTGTCAGCCAAATGATATTGGCTGTCACTCACGTGGACTTGCTGTTGATTGGATCAATGTAGTGAGCAACACAGATGTCCACTCCTCTGTAAGAGCGATGCACTGCGTTCCATGAGGAAAACCAAAACTGAAACTTCGGTATGTTCTCCATTGAACACAAGAATGCTTCGTCAAGCTGCATATGGACTGCTGAAGAACGGCAAAATTACCTCTGTGAATGATCCTAGCCGCACCTCATTGTTTTCATTGCAGCTTAGAAAACTCAAACTAGGCCTTAACACTGTGAGTGTCAGAGGGATGGGCAACATGTATCGGATAGCCCTTTGGCACTCAAAGGGTTAATTTAACCCACTGAATGTCAGACGTACCTTTCTAGCACTCAAGGGGTTAAAGAGATTTTTTAAAAAAAAAAAGTTGTTCCCTATGAGGAGTTTGCTTTGATCCATAATTGCTCCTCCATTCTTTTCTCCATAAGGCCCTAAAGACAACATCCATGAAACAGGCCGATATCGTCTAATGTCTTATAACTAGTAAAATGCTTATAGTTTGTCTCAGAGACCATATGTGCTTGTTTCAAATATAATAATCTTTTTTAGAAAACTCCAAATACTTCCAGATTCCGTTACTGCACCACATGCAGGAAGTGAAATAGCGGCTATTTTGTGGCATCTAGTCCTACCAGATGGCAATCACATATCCTTAATCTTTCTTTCGTTTGCACTGTTCATTCAATAAAGTTTCTTTCATTGCGCTATGTATTTAAATTGTGCTGTCTGCCACAGGGCTGTTATTCAGGTAAGTAAAGAGATACAGTTCTGGAAGTTATGAACCACGCTGTAATGAACGTAAAAAGTATTCCCCTGATTCCCAGTGATTTTAACTCTTTGAGTGCCAGAGGGGTATGCAATGCAGTGCAATGCACTGAGTACCCGTTTGGCACTCAGAGTTAAAATCCGCTTTGAAACCCCCTTTGTTCTCCCCTATAAGTTCAAGTTCGTTTGCCCCACAACTGCACTCCTGGAGCCTCCTGAATCCAGCTTGAAGGACCTTGATCATATTTTTAACCCCTTGATTGATAGAACGGTCTACAATAAATTTAAATGGATAGTAATGTTTCACAAAAACAGCAGCTTCAATTAGTCTTCATAGTATTTGGACCACGGAGAGTGTTATTTCAATACTGTCCGAGTTGTAGTACAAGAGTAATTGAATGATAAAGTATCCCCCTTCCTCCCCTTTTACCTAGTGTAAGCCACCTCCCCTCAGATGTAGAATCTGGTCTCTTGACCGGACAGGTCACAGCAAGGGACAATCTTCTTATGTGATCATAAGGAAAACCCTGCCCCCCCCAACAGGTTTTTCAGTTTTTTTCCTTATGATCACTGACGATTGTCCCTCTGTGTGATCCATCCGGACAGTCTTGCTGCTCTGAGGTGAGCAGTGTTACATCAGTAAAAGGGGCGGGAGGGGGATACATTATCATTCAATTACTCGTGTACTACAACTCTGATAGTATTGAAATATCACTATCCATGGCCCAAATACTATGAAGATTAATTTGAGCTGCTTTCATTATGAAACATTACTATCCCTTTAAAATCAATGCTTTTTGAGACTTTTGCAGTATTCCTAAAGTTAAAAATACAATTCAAATCAATAAGAATTTGCTGAGTTTTCATTTCAACCGTATTGTTCAGCTGGTTGTCTTCAAAATTGCACCAATTTACCTTTATGAATCAGGCCCCTAATTAACATTTTCTTAGGGTATCTTTTGTCACAACAAAGCATGTCTCTTTACCTTCTCTGCCTTGGTTCATTTGTATGCAGGAGTGGTGGCTCACTGGGTTGGTGTGTGATAGTGGGGAGAGCTAAGTCATGGGTTCAATTCCCGCTGTCTCCAGGTTTATTCTGGTGTGCTCAGAGCAGCCTCTGGGGAGACTACTCCTGGGCTGTTTATACCACACCACAGAGAAATCTGTGCTGCAGGACTGTATTGCAGGAGGCCTGAGAGACGGTGGCCTTCCTGTCAGCAAGCAGCACACATTATGAGCAATTCTGGAGCAAACCAACTGAACCATTTTTATGGGAGATTTTAGCCCTTTGAATGCTAGAGGGGTATCCAACATATTTAAAATCAGTGCATTGGATACCCGTCTGGTAATTAAATGGGTTAATCCCTTGATTAGAAGCTTCTGGCATTCAAGAAGTGAAAAGCTCCTTTTGAATCCATGCAAAGTTTTGCTTTACCTGACCGATTGTGCGTTTGGTTTACTCTGGAATTACAACTTTTCAGCCTGATGCTGAACTTCATAGCGATTTATTGATTTCTTGCATTGTATCTGGATCAGGCTGAAGATGTGGATATGGAAGAGGATCTTTCTTTCACTCAGACACAAACAGCAACGCAGGTGCAGAGGAACCTGGAAAAGCATTCTGCAGAGCAAGTGAACCTTAAGGTACAGTAAAATCACAGGTATAATACACCTCTCTCTAATATCTAGGTCTACATTCTACACAAGAGTTTAGGGGAAAAATATACACACCCTTGATTCCCTCCCTCTACCCACCCAAAATGTAGAATTCTGGTGTATGCTCCCTTCCCCTCCCTCTGCCTACCTCCATCACTGTGATACCCACTAGAGGGCATGCTTACATTTGCCGTTTGCTTATTGCATCTCCCTGTGAGGACCTCTGTCTTAGTCAGGTTAACTGTAGTGCCTTGTGATGACCTTTGTGTTATCACAGGGCACTAACATAGCTATAATGTGTAGAGATCTGTGCAGTGGATCGATGGTAGTGCCCCGTGAGGACATTAAGATCCTTACAGGTCACTACTGTTGGCTTGAATGTATAAAGGTCACTACTGTTGGCTTGAAAGACGATAGATCCTTACAGGGAGATGCAGGAAGCGGGTGGCAAATGCAAGCATGCCGTCTGGAGGGGGTCACACTGATGAAGGTGGGAATATATTGAGGTGTGTGGAGGGAGAGAGGGGAGCAGACAGATATATATAATATGTGTGTGTTTAAATATGGGTTGGTGGCACTCGCTGTTAGTAGTCACGTTAATGCCTGGGTGCACATCCTCAGAAACTGATACATCCAAAGTTGCAAATGATAGACGACACTCTCAGGGTCTTGTTTGAAAATGTCTGACTTTTCAAACAAGACCCTGAGAGTGCCGTCTATCATTTGCAAATTTCTGTGTGTGTGTATATATACTATAATATAGACAGGGCTTATAATTGTAAGTCCTTTGTTACTAGCCAAACCTGAAAAGTTACTCTCCACTGCAAGCCAAAACATACCCACCAGGGCTGAATTTCTACTCGCCAAGGCTAAATTTTCACTCGCCATTGGCTAGTGGCGAGTGTAAATTTTGAGTCCTGATTTAATATATATAATATAATATAATCAGCCTGGGCTTACCAAGACAAGACCAAACAGAGAGTTCAATCTTTTAATGTGTAGACTGTGCTTCACACAAGCAAACGTTTTTGGTCCTTCAGTGCCTTGATGAGGTTCAATGAAGGACCAAAAACGTTTGGTTGTGTGTAGCACCGTCTACACTTTAAAAGATTGAACTTTCCATTTTGTGTGCTGTCTCATCTTGTGTATAATATATACACACACACTCACACACACACACAGACACACACACACACAACTTCACATAATGTGCAAATGGCCAGAAATATGTGTATTATACCCAAGATTTTAGGGTATGTAGGTGGGCTGCCATGTTATAAGATATAGACCAGATTCATGAAATGGCGCACAGGGCAGCATATCCAGTGCACTGATCTTCTAGTGATCCGCCACCATATCATTACCTCCGCATATGTGCATACAAATATAGTCTCTATATTTTATATCCTATTTATCTTATGCATAAGACCTCCTTGCAGGTTGATATTGGATCTGGCAGCCTGAGCCTGGAGAGTGAAAATAGCAGATTTAGCCGGAACTTGCGCATTAATAAATGAGTACCAGATGTGATCCAGACATTGATACGGTTATAAAATGAGGTTACACCTATTTTCTTGCTAGCGGCCAGATTGTACAGTAACCTCTTGAGGGAGTGGAGGGGTGTGCAATGCGTTACACCCCTCTAGTCCTGAAGTGTTTCATCACTTCATAACCAGACATGTTTAAAGGGAACAAAAATTCCCAGTGAGTTAAATGGGGATTTTAATCCCTTTACTGTTAGACTCTCCATTTTAGCGGTTGAATTTTTTTTGCTGAAAAATTAGACTTTTCTGTATTATATACTTCCCCTTTAACCTCTTGAGTGCCAGATGTCACCCTTCCAACACTCAAGAGGTTTGTTAAATTTTATAAAATACTGAAAATAAAAAAATTAACTCCAGACTCCTGTTTGTCCTGATTTCTTGCAGCTTTCTCCACAGCACTTGATCCTTATTTTTCCCTTTCAAAATATGGACTTTTAACAAATAGGTCACTTCTATCTTGATGGGCATCATAATGTAGCTGTAGCTTATATACTCTTTGTTAGTTAATGTGAGAATGAAATAACTTTGTACATTATGTATTTGTAGGTGGGTGAGGTAGTCCAGTACCTGTTGATAAGAGATCAAAAAAAGCTGCCAATTAAGCGGGCAGGTGAGTCTATTTCCTACTCTTCCTGCATGGGGCGGTGATTCCTTACAAATCTTTTTGCAGTCCCATGAGCTGTAGTCACTGCCCAGTTGTAAATAGTGGGTCTTGTCATGCATCTGATTTAACCCTTTGAGTGCCAGTGGGGTAGCCAATGCATTAGAAAAGCAATCCGTGGGCACTCAGAGTGTTAAAAGGGAATAGATACCTTGTAATAATAAACTCCGTCTTGCCTTACTGTGGCTAAAAAATATTAATGCTCTCCTATGAACTATGTCCATCTGCCTCTGTTCTAGAGAGAACCTATTCAATCAGTCCTGAATGCATTGTCCATGGGGGCAGAAGTGACCTTTTCTTGCAGCACCAGAGGACCTCACACTATGCTCACTGACCATAGTAATCCTAAGCCTTTAAAAGTATAGTAACACGTAATATGCAAATACATGTGTTTATTATCCTGAGTAAAACGGGAGTACTCCCACTGCTGAGAGGTGTTTTTTTCAAAAGTTATTGCTGCCCAAAATTGAATCTTTTTAGGTGCAGTGTCACAGTGGCCTGAAATGTTACAGTGGAGCTGTTGCTACACCATCCTATGGACATCTCTGGTCAGTTAATCATAAACTTCCGTAGGATGGTGTAGCAACAGCGCCACTCTACAATTTCAGGCCATTGAGATATTGCACCTAAAAGTTTTGAACTGTAATAACTTCTGAATAAAACATCTCTCATCAGCACTGGGAGTACTCTTGTTTACTCAGGAGGATAAACCCTACTATGTAATTTTTTTTTTTTTTGCATATTAAGTGTTACTATTCCTGTAGGGACTAAAAGGGCCTGCAATAAAGGAGCTGTAAACTTTTAATGAAATCCTATGTTATAGGGCTTTTCGTGTTGGGGGAAACAAGGTTACTCACGCTGGCCGTTGTTTTATTCATATATTAAAACCATTCAAACTGTAATGAAGTGATAAAGTTGTTACTATTGTTCTCTATGGAGAACTGTTGTCAGTGACTCACCTCTCCCATATAATTAAATAGAATAACTGGCTGAACACCAGGTGAACTATAGGTGGACTTTCTTTTTACTGTTACAGAGTAATGTTATTTTTCAAATCAAACCGTTTAAACTGTAATAACTCTGGAAAGACGCATGTCAGCAGCAGGAAGAGCAGAAAAAGTCCTATAACATAAATGTATTCATGTGTGATGGTCAAAGGCCAAAACTAATGCAAGCTGCAGATTCTTGGTAATGGAAATGTGAAGTAATTTAGTGACAAGTATGGAATCCCATTGATTTAACCCTTTATGTTCCAGAGGGGTACACAACTCTCGGGCACTCAAAGGGTTAAACTTTTCTTTTGCTTGTTTAGTTTTTTTGATTGCTAGAGTGGTCTCCTACACATTGTGTTCATACATCAAAATCATCACTTATGAGCAGATTGATACGGGATAGGTGACTTTGGCTCTCTTGTTCTTGTGGTGTATATCTCCCATCTGTTGGTTGGTGATGATAGGAGATGTAGTCTCCAACACTTGGAAAGCTGAAGGCTACCTACCCCTGGTCTAGCTCTTGTCACCAAAATGTGCAGCTGGATGCATAAACTTTTTTTTGCTCTTACAGATATCATAAAGAATGTGGTGAAGGAATACAAGGATGTATATGTAGAAATTATCCGCCGTGCACAAATAACACTGCAGCAGGTTTGTTTAAAAGGGTGTGAGTGATGAGTTAACCCTTCAAGGACCAGAAGACTGTGCAGCGCATGTCGCCTACCAGCTTTTAGTCTGCACAAAGCTTAACCCTTTGAGTGCCAGAGCAAACACCTCTGCCACTCAATGGGTTAAACAGCCGATAACTAGTGCTTTCTGATTTTCGTTCAGTTTAAAGGGATAGTAATGCTCCAATTAATCATCATAGTATTTGGGCCATGGGCAGTGTTATATCAATACTGTCAGAGCTGTAGTTCAAGAGTAACTGAATGATAAAGTATCTCCCTCCTGCCCCTTTTACTGATGTAACACTACTCACCTCAGAGCAGCAAGACTGTCCAGATGGATCGCAGAGAGGGACAATCTTCAGTGATCATAAGAGAAAACCTGAAAGACCTGTCAAGGGGGGCAGGGCTTTTATTGTTCACAGTAAGAAGATTGTCCCTTGCTGTGATCTGTCCGGTCAAGAGACCAGATTCCACATCTGAGGGGAGGAGACTTACACTAGGTAAAAGGGGCAGGAGAGGGATCCTTTATCATTCAATTACTCTTGTACTACAACTCTGTGATCATAAGGAAAACCTTGTCAAGGGGGGCAGGGTTTTCCTTACGATCACAGTAAGAAGATTGTCCCTTGCTGTGATCTGTCCGGTCAAGAGACCAGATTCCACATCTAAGGGGAGGCAACTTAAACAACTTCTGTAAAGCTCTGTGTACTTGTATTCCTCTATATAAATAAAAATGCACATCATATGGAGGGGTTACATTTTTCTCATTGTGGACCTGTCTAGCACTTGAGGTAGTTAAAAGCCCCATTTAAATTTTAAAAATAGAGGGAATTGTGTAGGCATTTAAAGCAGAACTGTCACTCCAAATAAAGTGCCCCCCAAATAATTATTCATATAACGACACACACAGAAAAACTTCTATCATCCAGAATAAGTACAGCATTATTAAGAAATCCTACTTGATCCGAGCATCAGCGCAGACATCTTGCATTAGAGACATCTGTGTGTCTGCGCTGTCCATCCCGGTCTCCTCCAGGATTGGTGAAGAGGACTAGCATTGTACCTTAAAGGAATAGTAATGTTTCACAAAAAAAAGATGCTCCAGTTAATCTTCATAGTATTTGGGCCATGGAGAGTGTTATTTCAATACTGTCAGAGTTGTAGTACAAGAGTAATTGAATGATAAAGTATCCCCTCCCACCCCTTTTACTGATGTAACACTACTCACCTCAGAGCAGCAAGATTGTCTGGATGGATCACAGAGAGGGACAATCTTCAGTGATCATAAGGGAAAATTTGAAAAACCTGTCAAGGGGGGCAGGGTTTTCCTTATGATCACAATAATAAGATTGTCCCTTGCTGTGATATGTCCGGCCAAGAGACCAGATTCCACATCTGAGGGGAGGTGTCTTACACTAGGAAAAAGGGGTGGGAGGGGGATACTTTATCATTAAATTGCTCTTGTACTACAACTCTGACAGTATTGAAATAACACTCTCCATGGCCTGAATACTATGAAGATTAATTAGAGCTGCTTTTATTGTGACACATTACTATCCCTTTAAAGTACAGGAGGTGACTGATGGTGCAGGTGCACAGATGCCTCTACAGCAAGAAGCCTGCCCGTAAATCTCAGATCAAATAGTATTTCATAATAATGCTTGACTTGTTCTGGCTAATACTAGTATTTCTATGCTTACCGCTATATGAATACATATTTGAGTAGCACTTTATTCAGAGTGATAGCTCCACTTTAATGTGTCTCGTCTAATGCAGTTGGTTTTGTCTTCTTTACCTTATTGACTATGGTCCCAAGTAGCAGGAAGTGTGAATCCATTTCCCATTACTAAAACCACGGTATGCTTTCGGTTTCTCCTTCCCAGGTGTTTGGCTTCCAGCTGGAGGAGATTGACACAAAGACGCACACCTACATCCTGACCAATCGTCTGCAGCGTGTGCAAGGGGATGGCATGAGGGTGTAAGGCTTTCAGGGTGTACTGGGGAATTAGCAGGAGGCGATATTTAGGGTCAGCTGTAGCCTTTCAGACTTGTAAAAATTATTGTTCCCTTGAATGCTAGAAAAGTCGCCGCCACATTGCTTTGCAATACGGTGGAGACCTTTCTAGTATTCACAGGGTTAAATTGAAAGTATACCCTCTGAATAAGCAGCTCTTCATTTAATGGAAAATTGGTCTTTATCATAGCAAAGTCAGTCTTGTAGTCCACTGTCAACTGATTCATTTTTCAGTCGGATAAAGACTAGTGACCCTTATGATACATTTAGGACTATTGAAGGTCATTTTTGTTGTTGTGAGGGGATGTGACCTAGAGGCGGACTTCAACGGCTAAATATGCCTGACTTCTGTACGAAGGACACTTACCTAGGTAGGTCAGTGCGTTCATTCTTCTTGTTTTTGAGCCACTTTAATCTTTGTGAATATTTCCCATTTAATAATTGAATAATTATGACACCATTTAAGACTACTCAAACACGACAGTGGCCATTGAAGGAAATTCTTTCTGGAGCTGATGCAGACCATCCAAGCAAGCAGAGATCAAAATCACACATGTGACCCGTGAAGTCATAGCAAAGCATTTGGTAATGCAATTTACATGTTCTGCAGCAGCTGAGGCTCTTGTGGAATATGTTTTTAGTGCTTGGACTTGTTGCTTTTTCAGTTATGCTTGTGTATGCAATGTAAATGATGGCCTTTAAGGTTTATTTGCTCTGTACTAAAACGTTATTTGCCTGCCACCGGCAGGGCAGTCGTTTAAGGTACCGACAGGTAGATTGGGCTTTTATTAGTGTAACCTATTCTGATGATCAGATTATTCCATCCACTTTGTGTGGTTCTTCTCAACCGACTTCATTCTGCCATGTGCTTAAAGCTAAGTTAACTTTGACAACTGGAAATCTTGTTTCTGGGGAGGGTGTGTGTGTTCGTGTTGGTTACATTACCTTGTTATAATTAAGGCCTGTGTTCCGCAATGTTAGTATGTTAGTACTCAGTGAGAACCAAAAGGTCAGATTTTCAGGATACATCTGCTTAATCACTGGTGAGTAATCACTGACTTAGCCATTGTGATTGATACTGACTATTTGATTTGGTAGAATGCAATCTGGTTCGGTCTGTATGGTCGGTTTGTGTTGCGTAGCCAGACCATGTTTATATCAATCATATGACTGGCTGGTTCTTTGAAGTTATGTTTTATTTAGGACAACTAGTAACAGATCTTTACTGCTGCAATGATCAGTATGTGACCTAACTGAATGTCATACTTTTTCTTTCCAGAGATGACAGTGTGTCAAAACTGGGTTTACTCACAGTCATTCTGAGTCTCATCTTCATGAAAGGGAATACTGCAAAAGAATGTAAGTGCTATGACCACTGACCGTCATTAGACTCTTCCATTATTAATACCTTGGATGCAGAGTCTGCAGCATATCAGGGACTGACCCTTTAACCCTTTAAGTGCCAGAGGGTATGCAATGTGTTGCATACCCCTCTGAAAATCAAAGGGTTAAAGGAATAGTAATGTTGCACAATAAAAGCAGCTCCTATTAATCTCCATAGTATTTGGGACATGGAGAGTGTTATTTCTATACTGTCCGAGTTGTAGTACAAGAGTAATTGAATGATAAAGTATCCCCCTTCCGTACCTTTTACCTAGTGTAAGCCACCTCCCCTCAGATGTGGAATCTGGTCACCTGACTGGACAGATCACAGCCTGGGACAATCTTCTTACTGTGAACACAACGAAAACTCCGCCCCCCTTGACAGTTTTTTCAGGTTTTTCCTTATGCTCACTGAAGATTGTCCCTCTCTGCGATCCATCCGGACAGTCTTGCTGTTCTGAGGTGAGCAGTGTTACACTAGGTAAAAGGGGCAGGAGGGGGATACTTTATCATTCAATTACTCTTGAACTACAACTCTGACAGTATTGAAATAACACTCTCCACGGCCCAAATACTATGAAGATTAATTGGAGCTGCTTTTATTGTGAAACATTACTATCCCTTTAAATAGAATAGTTATACTGTGTATAACTGTGATCAATCCTGTGCTTGAGTTTTTCATACCTGCAGCATCTCTGGCTTTTGTTAAGGTGTATGTCAGTAGCTGGGTACGTTATGTGCGTAGTAATAGATTTAGTGATAGTTTTATCAATTTGGATTGTGTCCATGAGAATACTGGTACTTATCAAACAAAACTATTAAAGGGATAGTAATGTTTCACAATAAAAGCAGCTCCAATCTTAATAGTATTTAGGCCATGGAGAGTGTTATTTCAGTACTGTCATAGTTGTAGTTCCAGAGTAATTAAATGATAAAGTATCCTCCTTCCCTCCATTTTACTGATTTAACACTGCTCACCTCAGAGCAGCAAGATTGTCCGGATGGAACACAGAGAGGAACCATCTTCAGTGAGCATAAGGAAAAACCCGTCAAGGGGGGCAGGGTTTTCCTTATGATCACAATATGAAGATTGTCCCTTGCTGTGATCTGTCTGGTCAAGTGACCAGATTCCACATCTGAGGTGAGCAGTGTTACTTTAGTAAAAGGGGCGAGAGGGGGATACTTTATCATTCAATTACTCTTGTACTACAACTCTGACAGTATTGAAATAACACTCTCCATGGCCCAAATACTATGAAGATTAATTAGAGCTGTTTTTTATTATGAAACATTACTATCCCTTTAACTGTCATGTAGACAAAAATAAAATCACAGATCTGATTTTCATTTGATTACCTCTACATACTTCTGTACCTATCGCAATTTGTCATTTAGAGGGATAGTAATGTTTCATAATTAAAATGGCTCTAATTAATCATCATAGTATTTGGACTTTGGAGAGTGTTATTTCAATACTGTCAGACTTGTAGTTCAAGAGTAATTGAATGATAAAGTATCCCCCTCCCGCCCCTTTTACCTAGTGTAACACTGCTTACCTCAGAGCAGCAAGACTGTCCGGATGGATCGCAGAGAGGGACAATCTTCAATGATTATTAGGAAAATCCTGTCAAGGGGGGGGCGGGATTTTCCTTATGATCAGAGTAAGAAGATTGTCCTTTGCTGTGATCTGTCCATTCAAGAGACCAGATTCCACATCTAAGGGGAGGCGGCTTACACTAGGTAAAAGGGGCAGGGGAGGAAGATTTTGTCATTCAATTACTCTTGTACAACAACTCCGACAGTATTGAAATAACACTCTCCATGGCCCAAATACTTTTAATATTGGAGCTGCTTTTATTTTGAATCATTACTGTCCCTTTAAAGACCAGAGGGGTGTCCCAACTCTTTGTTTAGCAATATGGTGTGTCCCCCTCTGGTTCTTATTGGGTTAAGGGAAATTACGATGGGGGGGGGGTGCCCAGAAGGGATTTTAAATTGAAACGCCCATTTAAGGAATCTGTTTAACTTTGCCGTAAAATGTATAGTCTAGTCTACGTAAGCTAAAGCATTCTACACATTGCTATAAGAGCGGTTTGAAATGCATCACTTAACCCTGTAAAGATCTGAGAGTAGTGCATTGCAATGCACCCACCCAGTGCCTTGTATGGTTATACTTTCCTTGTAGAGAAGGGGCTACTTAGTGTGATAATCGGTGACACTTAAGCCCAGTGAGTGACAGGGTTGTGAAATGAATAGTCCTACAGAGGTAGGTGGTGGGCCATCTGTATAAAAGCAGTGCAATACAAGGGCGTGCCAGCTGCACCTTGGGGAACAAATCCAGTTCCCCACTGATTTAAACAACACTTTTAAACCTTTAAATGCTAGAGAGGTCTCCGAACCAATTGTGAAACCAATGTATCGGAGACCTCTATTGTAGTCAAGGGGTTAACTCTTTGCATGCGAAAGTGGTATCACAATGCATGGGGTGCCTCTCCAGCATTCCTTGTTGCATCTATTTGTATCAATGGGAATAGTATAGAAAGGTCGGTTTGCATTAGAAATGTTAATATTATCTTTGCACATAATGTTTGTTTCTCTATCGTCCAGTACAGGTTACTGATAACTTTGGGTAGGCAATCAGCCCCTTTAAGTAGGCAGGAAAAATTCTAGAAATGACTGAAGGTGGTGGAGCCTACCTTCTGTCCTTAGCTGCAGCTAGCCAACCAGCTCCAGAAAGATTTGTTCCTTGATGAAGATAACAGACAAGAGACCAGTTCTGCTATAGTTTTAGCTATTTTTTTTTAATTTTTCTGTTAGATATGGAATACCACCATTAGGTGGATTACCATTACTGACAATGTCCTTAGATGTAGCTAGCTCAGTATCCAGGTGCTTTTTGTGGACCTTAAGCCCTGGGGGGAAAATTTTGATTCCAAGTGCTTGACCAGGAGTTACCCACTGAGGTTACTTCTTACTGCATGGTAATCTGAAGACAGAAGATCTGCAGGAAAGGTGAGCAACCCTTTGAGTACTGCAAAAAGAGAAGAAAGGGCACAGGTCCCTCTAAGAGCAAATCTGTATGTTAAATTGAAAATAAATCCCCTATTTAATCATGCTCACCAGATTCAGGATAAATCAGCGCACATCAATGGAGTCAATGGTCGTCTCTCCAGGATCTCCTCCACTGAACAGACCATTAATATTAGATTTCCAAGGTTCAATTCCAAATTATTTGGGAAACTGAATTATTTATTTAAAATCAATATAAAACACTGTACTGAAAGTAAACGCCCGACGCATTTCGTGTTACACTAAACACTAGAGCTTTTTCCTCTCTCATACGCCCCAGGGTGTGGAAAAACGCCATCTCTTCTGGACAAGGATGTTCTGGAACCCGTTCCAATTCAGAGCAGAGGTACGGGTTTTTACTCAAACCTCTTTAATGATCTCAATTCCTTTGTGATCCCGTCTCATTATCACCAGGAGTCCCTGAGAACGGTTATTGCTGCTATGATTCCGGGGGAATTTCTTGCTTCTCTGGACCTTCAGGACCCGTATTTTACATATCCCCATTCATCCAGAAAGCTGGCAGTATCTCAGATTTGCCTGCGATCAAGGGCATTTTCAGTTCTCCGCTCTTCCCTTTAATCTGACTACAGCGCCTCAGGTCTTCAACTGTGTCTTGGGAGCCTCAGTCTCTGCTCTCCACCGGGATGGCATCAGAGTTACTCCATACATGGACGACCTGCTTCTGAAAGCCCCTTCTACGGAACTTCTTCGTCAGCAAGTTCAGGACTGCATTCACGCTTTCACCCATCATGGGTAGATCATCAACTTGGACAAGTCAGATCTTGTCCCGTCCCAGCGTCTGGTCTTCCTGGGCCTTCTCTTCGACACTCAGCAGAGTATGGTGTTTCTCATGGAGGAAGTGGCTCACCAGATCGCACACAGGGTTTCTGCTGTTCTAGCTCAATATCCAGTTCCAGCCAAGAAGCTGTCCTCTCTCTGCTTGGAAAATTCATCTCCACCATGGAAGCAGTCCCCTTTTTCTTGGCTCACACCACTGAGCTCCAACGGTTTGTGATCCAGGTATGCAAGGGTCAGCTGGACCTTATGCAGACTTCGGTATCCCTCCCTCTTCATGTGGAACTGAGTTTGTCGTGATGGCTTGACCTCTCCAATCTCCTGAAGGACAAGTCCTTCCTGATATCCTTCTGGACCGCGGTGACGACGGATGCCAGCCTCTCCTGCTGGGGAGTGGTCCTGGGTCGCCTGAGTGCTCAGGGACAATGGTCTCTGGAGGAATCTCTTCTTCCCATCAATGTACTGGAACTTTGGGAGATACTTCACGCCCTTCGTCACTGGACGCCCCAGCTGGAAGAATGCCCAGTCCGGGTTCAGTCCGACAACGCCATGGCCATGGCTTACATCAACAAGCAGGGCGGAACAAGAAGTCTTGCCACTTGGTTAGAGGTCAAGGCTATTTTGTCCTGGGCAGAAGAACACGTTCCTGCCATATACGCAGTGCACATTTCAGGCGTAGATGACATCATGGCGGACTTCCTCAGTCGACACACAGTGGACAGCGGAGAGTGGGTACTGCACCCAGAGGTGTTTAACCTAATTGTTCAGAAGTGGGGTCTTCCTTAAAACGACCTGATGGCGACAAGACACAACCGGAAGTTTCCAATGTTCTACTCTCGCTGGAGGGATCCTCTAGCTCTAGCGGTGGATGTCATGTCCATTCCTTTGTTATTTTCTCTGACTTACATCTTCCCTCCCCTCCCCATGTTGCACAGTGTGTTACGGAAATTGCGACTGGAGCATTGCCCAGTCATTCTGGTTGCTCTGTACTGGCCTGGACAAGTTTGGTTTCTGGAGCTCTGGATCTGTCAGTGGCAGAGCCGTTCCGACTCCCCTCTCACCCGGATCTTCTCCTCCAGGGTTACATGTGGAAAGAGGACGTTCATCGTCTAGCTTTGACAGCTTGGAAATTGAATCCTCAATATTGATGAAGAGAGGTGTGTATTTTTTTTTTTTTTTTTCCCCCATTGTGGTGGCTACCATGCTTGGTGCTCGCAAGTCCGTTTCCTCAAAGGCCTACCATCGTGTCTGCTCAACCTTCCTATCTTGTCTCAGGAATTTGATCTGCCCACAGTCTTGGCCTTCTTGCAGGGCGGTGTGGATAAGGGCCTCAGTTTGAGTTCCCTTAAGGTTCAGACTTCTGCTCTCTCTGTTTTTCTTTCAGAGGCGCATTGCTATCCTTCCTGATGTCAAGGTGTTTTTCCAGGGCGTTGCTCATACTCGTCCTGTCTTTTAGGCTCCTGCTCCTCAGTGGGATCTTAATCTGGTTCTGGGTGTCCTTCAGCGTCCTCCCTATGAGTCCTTGGCTACTATTCCTCTACACCTTCTGACATGTAAAATGGCCCTTCTCCTGGCGATCGTGTCTGTCCTGTAGACCACCATTTTTGGTGTTTCACATGGACATGGTGGTGCTTTGCGCACCTCTCAAGAGTTCCTTCCGAAGGTGGTTTCAGAGTTCCACATCAATCAGGAGATTATGGTGCCCTCTTTCTGCCCTGACCCTGCCTCTATCAAGGAGAGGGATCTCCACTTGTTAGGTGTGGTGCGTTATCTCAAGTTTTTTATATATATATATAAATATATATTGCAATGAGTCTATCAGGCATTCAGACTTGCTGTTCGTCATTCCTGAGGGTCCCAGGGCAGGAAGACCTGCATCCAAAGTGACTTGCTTCTTGGATCAAGTCCACTATTCGTAAGCACTACTGTGTTGATGTGTTGGCATCGGTTGATGCCAGCTTTGAGAGGAAAATCCTGGAGGCAGTTTTGCCTTCTTCGGTTCTTGGTGCTTTCTTCTCTTTTGAGCCCTGTTGGCTCTTCTAGTTCAGTGTGCTGTGTAACAGTTCTTGGGGTGTTGCCCCTGTTACGTGTCCATTGACACTTTATTGTTGGGCTATCTCTGATCTGATGGTTCACTTATGCACTGTTGACTTTGGGGACATGCACCTGGCCCTTGCCTTACTTCCAACCTCTGGGAAACTCAATGGTTTGACATCCCAATGTTACCAGTAACCTGTATTGGATGACAGAAAAAAGAGGATTTTAGTCTTACCTGTTAAATCCTTTTATCTTTGTCCATACAGGTTACTGGTCTCCCATCCTGTCAAGGGACCATGCTTGGCTCTCCTGTGGCAGACCGTGGGTGTCCTTCGGGGTCACGCTCACTGGAGTCTTCTTTCCTTCCACTATCTAGTAATAGTGCCTCAAATCTTTCTGGAGCTGGTTGGCTAGTTGCAGCCAAGGAGGGAAGATAGGCTCCACCCTCTGCTGTCATTTCTAGAATTGTTCCTGCCTACTTAAAGGGGCGGATCGCCTACCCAAAGTTACCAGTAACCCGTATGGACTAAGAGAAAAGGATTTAACAGGTAAGACTAAAATCCTCTTTTTGTTTCAACCCCATGTGTTTCTCTAATCACTGCCTCTTTGATTAGGCTCTGTGTTACATGAGAGAGACTTGTTACTTACACCCTCAAAACATTTTATTATAATTATTGTACTAAAAAGGTTTCTGTGAAATAGAAAATATCCACTGGCCTGTTTGCTTTACTGAAACTGAGTGGGTCTGTCACCTACCAGCTTTCCGTCTCATTAGAAATGGCTTAGTCTGTTGCTGGCCCTTTCTCAGTGAGGGAATTACCACTGCTTTAACCCTTTGAGTGCCAGAGGTATGCGTTGGCTACCCCTCTTGCACTCAAAGGGTTAATGTTATCCATTTAAACATCCTGTATCTGGTGTTTATTGTTTTTCAGTCATCGTAATGGTTTTAGTGATTTTTGGTTTAGTAGTTGGGTACTCTTTGACCTTGTCGGAGTTTAGCTCAGACCTGTGTGGCACAGCCTGCATAATTATTGACAAGTCCTGTAATTGCCTTTCTCCTCCTCCCCAGGAAGTGGATGGGGTGGAATAAGTTAACCCTTTGAATGCCAGAGGGGTATGGAACACATTACGTTATGCACCCCTCTGGCACTCCGAGTTAAAAGGGAAGAATATTCATGCAGATCCTCTCACTGAGATGAGGACTTGGGAAAAGTGACAGATCCTCTTTTAAAATTCTTATTCATAAAGCTATAGTGGAGCAAACCAATAGCATTAGACGGTGGAAATGAACTTTTTCATTTATTTAAGTGGTGATTGTAACCTCTTGAATGCTAGATAGGTCTCTGCTGCGTTTCTTCACAGTGCATTTATCTTGATGATTAATGCTCCAAGCCTCAAATTGTGCATTTCATTCTAACATTCCTTATTTTCTTTGTGGCAGCTGCTATTTGGGAGACCCTGCGGCGCTTGCGTATAGATCCAGGGTATGTTTTCCTGCCGGACATCTACTCTCATTTCTTCATTAGTGTCTTTATGTGCTTTGTACACTGATATTTATTTTATTTTAATCAAGGGAGAAACACTCTGATTTTGGAGATGTGAAGAAGCTTGTGACGGACGAATTTGTTAGACAGAAGTAAGTCTATGATGGGGTCAGCAGAGAACCACATGAGGTCAGTCAAAATGATGTGTCTGCTGCAGGAGCCCCAAAGTCTGGTCTTCATCCACCATGTAACAGGTCTTAGAGAAAAAAATAAATAAATTAGAAGGATTTTTCTGGCAAGTAAAACATGAGTACTTAAACTGCTGGGAGAGTATTCATTGGGTTAAACTTTAACATTGCAGTGCCACCTGGTGTCCAAACAGTTAGTTTGCATTCTGTGATGGATGTGAGCCACAGTACAGTTCTCCATAATAGGCGATATAACAATTCAAAAGTGTTGGAGCTGTTACTAACTTTAAAATAATTAATCTCCCAACAGTGGGTGGAACATTGTTTTACTCAGCTGAAAAAGCCCTACCATGTGTTTTTCTCCCATAATAAAAGTTGACTGCTTCTTTAAAGCTTCATGTAAGTAGTTTTTGCACACATTCTTTTCACATACACATTCTCATTTCATTCTGAGACATGCGTATGACAGTTAAATTTGGAGCACTTCTGAGGCACATCCACTGTACCATAGCGTACAATATAGACTCCCATTGCTTTATGGTGGCTGTTCAGTGTGCAGTTACGCTGTGACCCATATGTATAAAAGCAAAGTTGGGCAGTTCTGTGGACAAACATTTCCATTAATTTTAGATGGAAGTAGAAGAGGTCTCTTCACATGGTAATAAGGTTTGAAGCAATGTTGCTCCTTATGAGTGACTTTCAGACACATTGTTGCTCTGTGTGCCAGACTGGTATCCAATGCAATCATAATATTCATTCAGCATACTCACAGATTTAAAAGGCTACACATCAGACAGACTGAGGCGAAAGAGCAAGTGTGGGATATTTCAACTGCCTCGATACAGATTAGTCTGGACCAGATATAAAGCTGCTCCCCTTGATAAGATGGCTGTCATTAACGCTTTGCGTGCCAGAGGGGTACGCAACGTATTGCTTTGCAGTGTGTTGAGTACCCCTCTGGCACTCAAAGGGTTAAAAACAAGAGCAACCCAAAGCCAGAACAAGCAACACAAGAAGACAAATGTCTGCGCTACTATGAAACAGAAATATTTTGCCCACCACCATATGCAAAATATTAATTATATTAAAATGTTGGTCATTTTTGGAAAGCTGACCGTTTATTGAGAACGGGACTTTGACCCGGGAGAGTTCACTTCTCCTGAAGCTAATTATAGGTGAGCATGGACCGCTTCATCAGTGGGCACGCAGAGTATATGGTGGTATGAGGGAAATCATTTCTGTTTGAGCAAATCGCTCCCAATTGTCCTCTCATGTTGATCGATTTAGATTGGACTTTTAAACTCTTCATTGATAGAGTTCTCAAATAAATTACTTTGCAAAAAACCATGGCCTTTGTATATTAAATGGTGTTATATTACGTCTTGGCATACCTAAAATGACAACTTCATTTGTCGACCGTGGGTGTGTGTGTTGGTGGGGAGATTTTTATGTTTATGTAGGCCTTCTTAAAAAAAAAAAAGGCAGAAGTAGTGTTTGGATCCTACAAATCCCATCATCCCCAACTAGCTGTGGGCAGGTTGGCATTGATGGAAGTTGTAGTTTGCAAGACGTAGGGGCTATTCACCAGTATGAGATAAAGAGGTGATAACTTCTCCAGTGATATCGCTACAATTCCTGTGTTACTCTATGAAGCTTATGCACTAAGTTCTCCCAAACATTTGGGTCTTACTGCATTGGCTCTATAGAATAAAATCGGAGTTGATGACATTATAACCACATTATTACCCCTTTGTGCATAATCCCCACACCCCCTAGAGTTTCAAAGAAATAGTAATCCCTAAACGTGAACTAAATTAAAAGTCCATGTATTGCTGTGCACTACTGTTCTATTCCGATAGCTCAGAGGTTAATACTTAATCTCCAACATGATCCTGCAGGGTCGGATGAAGGCTTTCCTTCTCTTCAAGCTTGATGGGCAACTGGTAATATATGGTCAGAGAATGAGCAAGCTTTCTCTCTGCTCAAACCTTGTATTACTCTACTAGAATTGCACAAAGACAAAATCTACTCTTTGAGCGATTGCACTAGTAGTATTGATTGAGAAATCAGGAAATATGTTCCTTCTTGGATATCCTATTACAAGTCATTGACCAAGCTGTAAGAAATAGATGCCTTCACTCAACCATGTAGGAACTGGCGCAGGATTAGATGCGTAACCCGGTATTAACCCCTGAGCTACCTAGTTGTAGTCATGGACACCTGACTAGTAAAGTTTCAGGGTTTCCTATTCCTTTGAATATGGTAACAATATATATATTGCAGGGTTTGTCCTGTTGGTATGTTTTATTAAACATTATGACATTTCAAGCCATACAGGTATTGCGCCAAAAGACAATGCAAATTTGAGCTGCAGTAAATTTTTGATAAAATTATTTCAGCACCGGTGGCGTACCCCTCCTTGTTATACTCAGGATAAACCTTGCAATATATTATATATGTAATATAGCCATAATGCCATAATAGGTGAGCCTATCCCTTTAACCCTTGTATACCCGTCTGCCATTGAAAGGGTTAAAGGTCAATAAAAATTACTTTCAGGCTAATAAAACTGCCCCTGAATATATTACTAACCTATCAATATGCAAAGTCATACTGTCCTTAAGCTCAATAAGTCACTGGTATTGCAGTAAAAACACATCTGCAGGAATCGGGCTGCACCGAGTTCACAAGAGCTGCTCTGTGCGCCTGCGTGGTCAGTCCCTTCCTGTGCCTTAAGGCACCAAGGAACGCCAGTCACCAATGCTGGCAGTGAACGGGACAGACAGGGCGGACTCAGAGGTACATTTCCTCCAAGATGTCTCCGCTGTCTGTCCTCTGTTCCTGCCGAACATGTGTTTTTTTTTTTTTTTCTTTTTCTGCAATACCACTGACTTATTGAGCTTAAGGACAGTATGACTTTTGCATATTGCTAGGTTAGTAATATATTCGGGGGCAATTTTATTAGCATGAAAAGTTCCACTTTAAGTGAAATGTTATCTGGTCATCCATGCAACACCATTTGAAAATACATAGGTTGTTACAATAAATAATCCATTGTGTGAGATATTTGTAAAGTATAGAACATGATGTGTGAAATAAAGCGGATCATTTTATTTATTTATTTATTTAATTTTTTTGTATGTAGAAATAAAGTTGTCTGATGTCTTTTCTCCAGATACTTGGAATATAACCGAATCCCACATACAGATCCTGTGGAGTATGAATTCCGCTGGGGTCCAAGAGCATTTAAAGAAACATCCAAAATGAAGATCCTAGAATTTGTCTCCAAGGTGAGGAAACTCCACAACATTCAATCAATTAGTTTAAATCTGTACACTAGAGGTAGTAAATTTTGTACCTCCAGCTGATAGGAGATGATGGGACCCATAGTACTCCCCACCCCATCAGCCAACGGATGTCTGACAGTTGAGTACCCCAAGAAAATGAGTATTCTGGGCTTTATGTAGAAAGGAAGACGAGCCATTCCGGAGCATACCAGCTTCACCATTTGGGTATAAATATGTCCCAAATTCTCACTCATTTGAGCTTTTAACCCCCATGAATGTTATGTTTAACACATTAAATAGGAAGGTCCAGGCCTCTACTTTCATATTGTCCTCATGTAGCTTTAATTGCATAATACAAAAGGACTTGGAATGCTCTTTCCAGTCTCTGCACTCTGAGCATGTATTTAAGCCACTGTTATACGACTGCCATGTTCATCACACACCTTTCCCCATTTGGAGAAAGCATCACACGTAGTTTAACTGTGGCTTGAATATGCTTTTGAAATGGAGAAGGGGACCCCAACCCCTGTATTAAAGACTTTTGAAACTAAAGGGGGGGGGGGCACATCATGCTTATTCATTTTACACTTAAAGTGGACCGGTTACCTTGATTAAATTTTGCATATATGAAAACTTCATTAAAAACAGCCTGTGTGTGTCATATTAGGCAAAAGAAAGGCAAATGTGTAGTTAAGGAGTATGCTAATTGTGGTACAAGTGTCATTCCATATGCTAATGAAGATCTGTGCCGCACCAGGAGACTTTTTCCCAGAAATAATAGTATGAGTATTTCCTGAACTGTACATCTGCTGGACTTTTAGTTATCATGAGAAACAGGCAGGTCTGAATGCAGTTTTCAAGCATGTTAAGAAAATTATATATATCAAGGTGACAATCCACCTCGAGAATGTGATTGCCTGCTGTGAAATTACTAACCCTTTGAGTGCTAGTGGGGCATGCAACTCATTGCTTTGCAATGAGTTGTGTATCCCTCTGGCACTCGAAGGGTTAAAGCCTTTATAATGATGTATCATCTCCATTGTGGTAAAAAATAACTTATTTTATTCATGAACCAGAGGTTTGTGCAAAATATTGCTTAGTACCACAAAGCACACTCCTCCTGGTTCTTAAATGTTGAATACACTAGTGAGAGAGGGTTGATGGATCTCCTTTCTTCAGTTATAAAAAGTTACTTAACTAGTGAGAGCAGTGTGGAAGGGGTGTCCAAGTGGCTATGGTGAGTTGTAGAAGACAAAAGTAGTTCTGAGGTATTTTGTTTTCAGTTTATCTTTAAACAGTAATTCCTGAATCCTCATTTTCTAGATTCAAGATAAAGATCCCAAGTCGTGGACAACCCAGTACAAAGAGGCCCAGGAACAGGCAGCAGCTCCAACACAGGCTGCTGGCCACTGAGCAGTAAGGATGTTATTCATCACTGGAACCCCATGGGATTCTAGGATTCTACTAAAGGAAGGTCAGGAAGTACGGTGCACACTAACAGTGCCACAGGGGACAAATGAAAATGCAGATTTTTAATCCCATGAATGCTAGAGAGGTGTCCAACACACCTCTCTAGCAAGCGAGGGGTTAAAAAGTCAGTTTAAATAATTTGGAATTTTGGGACCTTTGTTTGACCCCTATGGTGCAGTTTCTGCATCAGTGTTTTATTTTACAGACAGACGACAGGACACAAGACCACTGATTCTTGGGACATTTATTGAACAAGTTAACATATCTCCAGGAAAGCTAGATCTTCTCTGCCTTCGGCACCAATGCTGCACACTTATTGCCACGGCATATACAGTTACGTTACAGTTTTAGTCTTCCAATTTAAAAAGGAATTGTTTTTCTACATTGTACTATTGCACTGATGCCTGTACCTAGCACAGCAGAGAGGTTCTGTGCATCCTCGGTGTGACTTGCTATACAGAATTCTGAATGAGGACAAAAATGAGCCGGTGACGTCACCTTAGGACAGACTGCGGATACAGCTGTGTCCCGCAGCCTTTCAATCTTTTCCGTCTCCAAGTATTGTCTCATTCCAACCTCCTCCGATGACGGAGGATGTCTCCATGTGGGCTGGATCGCTCTCTGCCTGTGAGAACTCCAGCTTACGTGAACAAATCCTCCATCATCAGAGGAGGTTGGAACAAGGCACTACTTGGGGAGGGAACAGAAGAAGATTGACAGGCTATAGGACAGAGCTGTACCCGCAGTCTGTCCTGAAGGTAAGGCCCTGGCTCATGTTTAAAACTGTAAATTGTGCCATAGACTGATATATAAAATAATATATTACGTGTTGTCGCTATAGGAACATTACACAGAGGTGATAGCTCCCCTTTACCAGTAGTTAAGGACTCTTCCACGGCATGTGATATGCACTGTATCTGTATACATAAAGGAAGCAAGCATCCAACAGGGACACTTTTGCAAAACTAAGAAGTGGCTAAAGGCTGATATTTAATTATTCAAACAGTTGATTATTATTATTTTTATACAAACTCTTGAATGTTACTGATTGGTACTATATAAAAATGACAACCATCCACACACTGCTGTAGTAATAACACCACCTTAAAGGGATAGTAATGTTTCACAATGAAAGCAGCTCCAATTAATCTTCATAGTATTTGGTCCATGGAGAGTGTTATTTCAATACTGTCAGAGTTGTAGTACAAGAGTAATTGAATGATAAAGTATCCCCCTCCCGCCCCTCTTACCTAGTGTAAGCTGCCTCCCCTCAGATGTGAAATCTGGTCTCTTGAATGGACAGATCACAGCAAGGGACAATCTTATTACTGTGAACAATGAAAGCCCTGCCCCCCCCTTGACAGGTTTTTCCTTATGGTCACTGAAGATTGTCCTTCTCTGCAATCCATTCGGACACTCTTGCTACTCTGAGGTGAGCAGTGTTACATCAGTAAAAGGGGCAGGGGGGGATACTTTATCATTCAATTACTCTTGAATTACAACTCTGACAGTATTGAAATAACACTCTGCACGGCCCAAATACTATGAAGATTAATTGGAGCTGCTTTCATTGCGAAACATTACTATCCCTTTAAACCATTGTGCGCCAGAGGGGTACATAATGCAAGGCGAAGCAATGTGTTGTGTACCCCTCTGGCACTCAAAGGGTTTAAATAACAGCCATGAATGTACTCTATCCAAATAATGTAAGTTTGCAGTGTAATAACTTTGGAATGAAGGGAGTACGTATTTGTTACTCAGGAGGGTAATGTCTACAGTGTATATACCTTTTCCATAGTATGCAGTACTTTCCCTTAAACTCTTTGGGGGGAGATTCACTAAGTGGTGATAAAGTGGAGATGACTTATCCCTCCTTCAGTTCCTGTGTTATTCTATAGATCCTACTCACGAATATCTCCAAAGTTAAAGAAATCTTAGTGCATAGGCTCTGTAGAATAATATAGGAACTGGAGAAGTTATCTCCACTTTATCACCACTTAGTGTATCCTCCCATTTGAATACCAGAGAAGTATCGAACTCGTTGCAGTGCAATGTGTTGGGTGTTAGATACCTCTCTGGTACTTGAAGGGTTAAGTATCGGAGTTGCACTGTTTACATTTCTGTAGACTTCTACCACTCTATCATATTATTTATATGGACACATACTAGGATGATAATTAAAATGTCAGCCTTTAATAAATAGGAACGTTTTGGTAACACCACCATGTAGTTATAAAGGTTTAATATATTTAATACATTAGCAGCATCCAAGGAATTAAGGGTAGAAATTACATAGCACCTCTCGGTACAGTGACATACTTAGGCAGGTTTCCTTCAGCCCGCAGGTGTGTGTGCGTCTCTCTATATATTGATTTTATAACCGACTGCTGTTTGAAGGACATCTGCCTACGTAAGTTCTTCCAGTTAACAAATGAATGGGACAGTAAGTAACACTTAATATGCAGAAAACAATATATTGCAGTAAATATTCTGAGTAAAACAAGGGTAATCAAATTGCTGGAGTGTCTTATTAAAATGCTATTGCAGCTCAAACTGAAATTGTACAGTGGCGCTGTTGCTACACCTTGCTGTGGGCAGCTCTGCTCAGTTGACCATAAACCTCCATAGGATGATGTAGCAACAGCGCCACTTTAACATTTCGGGCCATTGAAAAACTGCACCTAAAAAAATAAAGTTTGAGCTGCAAGACCTTTAGAATAAAACACCTCTCAGCAGTGGGGGTCCCTTGTTTTTACTCAGGAGGCAACACTGCGTATTAAATGATTCTCTCCCTTTAAGAGCCACTTTGATTTAGATTTTACAACCTCTTTAATCTGTAGCGACCGATGACGTGCCATGACAGTCATCAGTGTTAAGTATATTAAAGTGACAGTAATGGCTAATTTTAACAAATTAATATCTACAATATTAGTTTGTATTTTTTTAACTGATATAAATCCAGTCTTTCAGACTTCTATAGTTTTATAGATATTCTCTTCTAAATCCCCCCCCCTCCCCTTTCACAGACATTAGCGCTGTAGGTGATAGGAGGAGATTCGGGTCGTGCTATCCGATGGTGGCTCTTCAGCAGAGCCAAAATAGTGCCATGTAAAAAGAAATACTTCATTAGAACGTTCTATAAAGTGTGTCTGTTTGCAAGCACACTTTGTAGACCGTTCCATTGGCGTATTTCTTTTTACATGGCACTATTTTGGCTCTGCTGAAGAGCCACCATCGGATAGCACGACTCTAATCGCCTACAGCGCTGATGTCTGTGAAAGGCGGGAATTTAGAGGTGAATGTTTATGCAAGTTTAACAAACAGGTCTTGCATCAGTTAGTTTACTTTTTTTAATACCTACGATATTACATTGTGTCTAAATCAGCCATTACAGTCACTTAAAGGACCAGTGACGGCCCTGGCACATCATGCAGTTTTGTGATAGCAGCATATCCCAGAATGTATCTGTTAAAAAAAACAAAAAAAAAAAGTGCTGTGCAGCCCTTAAGGGGTTAATACACCTAGGCGTTGCAAAAAAATATTTCTGAAATAGAAATACTTTGGCAAGCCAAATGCACTGAGTGATGCCATTTTGTGTTTGGGTGGCGAGTAAATGGTCTCTGCGCTGTGCTACTGATACAGATAGTCTGGCCTCAATAATGTGAATATGGTTCCTGTATTCCAGCAAGCCAAAAGTCAGTTTAACCTCTTGGTTGCTAGAGAGGTCTCCAAAGCTCTGTAAAGAGATTAAAGGAGATGTTAATATTGGGTGGGGAGGCTCGAAAAAGTATATAGTCCTGACCATAGCAATGCTTGTATTGTTCTGCAAAGCAATAGGTTTTATAATGATAATATGGCCTAGTACTAACCAGTTTTGCACTATAATGGAGTTTGTCCCTGCTCAGGGCCTGTATTCCAGTCAGCGATCACAGCACAAAGTAGCCGCAGCTTCACCGGAAATTAATCTAAGTAGGATTGGTTGAGAGTGAATTACAAGCATTGCAATAGTCAGGGCGGTATGCCTTTTCAGAAAGGGTTAGTTTCCAAGGTTTACTTAGCTTTTTAAAGGAGCAGTAAAGTTTTTCTTAAAACTGAACTAGCACCCCACAACAAGCTTCTCCTGAAGAATTACCCATCTGGCGACTAGCTGCACAATAGTGCTACTCGTCAAAATTATTACCTCCTTATAGAATTCCTACTGCCAGGAAACAGCGCAGACATCTTTGTATAGTGACGTCTGCTCTAAGACATGTAGCTAGGAGCTGTTTGGTACCGGAAGGGACTGACAGTGCAGGTGCGCAGACGTCACTATACAAAGATGTCTGCGCTGTTTCCTGGCTGTCAGTCCGGGAGCAGTAGGAATTCTATAAGGAGGTAATCATTTTGGCGAGTAGCACTATTGAGTATCTAGTCGTCAGATGGGTAATTATTCAGGGTAAACTTTTTATTGTGGGGTGCTAGTTCCGCTTTAAACCCTTTGAGTACCAAAGGAGTACATAACACATTGCAGAGCAGTGCATTGTGTACTCCTCTGGCACTCAAAGGGCTAAGCAAAATGAGTGTTTTCCTACTGCTGGAATTTTCATTAGAAAACTATTATAGCTCCTTTAGCCGTGAGAGGTGTGCATTGCTATGTGTTGTACACATCTATGGTCATTAAGGGGTTAAGAAGTTAATTGTTTAAATACTGTATAAATGTGTTTAATAAAAGATGTCACTTTTTTGTTTTGGAAAACATCCCTTTCTCCCTTTTTACTGTACCCCTCTGTGTACTGGGATATGTCAGTGTGATTTCCTCCTACAGTCATCTTAGAAACTCGGATCTCCTGGCTGTTGTTTTGTGTCCTGTGGCCTCTACAAAAGGAGGTGACTAAATGGGACACTGAACATCTGTCATCGCACTCCAGATACCGGAGGCTTAAATACAACACAAAACCCAGAAGTGGGACACTGTCACTGCACAGGAATACTTAACCCTTTGAATGCCAGTAGGGGTGGCATTCAAAGGGTTAACACAGATGGTAAACACTAGAAGATTGCGTAGCGAGGCACAGCATCACCATCTTGACTTGGAGTGTTCTGTGCTGGGCCTTTACAGTAGTATTAGTAGCTGATCTTTAACCCTTTGAGCGCCCCTCTGGCACTCAAAACGGTAAATGTGGTTCTTAACTCCTTGAGTGCCTAGAGAGATCTTGGCATTCGGTTGGTTAAAAGCCCCAATTAACCCTTTGACTGCCTGTGCAGTATGCAAAACATTGTAGCCCTCAAAGGGTTAAATCAATGGGAATACTTAAAGCTCTACAGTGCAGCCGGTCTGGCCCACTTAGGGACTTTTATGCACAAAGTGGAGCACTTCTGGAGCAAATCGGCTGCGACACAGAGGACAAATTCCACTGATTCCTACTGTTTTAAATGGGGCTCTTAGCACTTCAATGCTAGCGAGTTCGCCTACACACTGCAAAGCAATGAACTGAGGTTTCTCTAGAACTTGAGTGGTTTAAACCTGTGTATGTATCAGAGGTTAAAGTACCACCTAAATCAGGGGTCCTTTCTATCTGCCCCAGAATTACTCCACTTTTACCTTAGACAGCTATGTAAACGATGGGATTTAACCCCTTGTGTAGTACTTGTTTTTCGTCACTCTTCAAAAATGTTCTGTGTCTGCCCCAAGCATTCTAAGATTCCGCTGGCTCCAAATTTAACGCTTTGAGTGCCACACACTGTCATTCAGATAGGTAATTAAGTTTTCCAGGCAGTTGACTCCGTAGTGCCTCCGATTTTCTGGTTACTGACACCAAGTTTAAAAAACAAAAAACACCTATTGTTAAAAAAATAAAATCTTCTCTTTCAGTCCTGTTAATAATGTTCAGGTACAGTATCCAGCGCTTCTAGTGGGTCACGAGACACCGCCACGTTCTGGAAGAGAGAAGAGAGTCATGGTATTACGTTGTAATCCTCATTTCAACCCTCTGGCACTCAGATGGTTAAGTGATAGTCCAGTGTAATGTTGTAAATGATATATTTATATAATATTAATGTGGAACTTTCAGCTGTTAATAATTCGCCATTCATTCATTAAGCATATGGGGACTAGCTTGGAAATACGTGTCTTACCTATAAAAAGTGGCAGATTCTAACAAAATCTTTACCGTTTGGAGACCGAAAGCCAGGTAACAGTGCAGACATCTTGTGTGCGCTGTCAGACCCGGTCTCCTGTGAAGCACTGCAGCATGACACATGGTAACCGGATGCGACTGCATTACCCTGGCCGTCAGTCTCCAAACGGTAAAGATCTCTTTACAATCTGCCACTCTTTATAGGTAAGACACGTATTTCCAAGCTAGTCCCCATATGCTTAATAAATGCACTTTAAAGGGTTTATCCTGCTGAGAGGGGTTTTATCCGTAAGTGATCACAGCTCAAACTTGCATTTTTCAGGGTACGGTACCTCTGTGGCCTGAATCTTTACAGTGGCACTGTTACAGCATCCTGTGGAGGGTTAGTGTCATTGACAGTAATTAACAATAAGATTCTGAGACAACAGCGCCACTGTAAAAATTCAGCCCACCGACCGACTGCACCCTGAAAAATGCAGGTTTGAGCTGCAGTAACTTCTCTCAGCAGTGTGATCCCCTTGTTTTAGTCAGAAGAATAAACCTTGCACTTTGTTTGTTTTCCATACTAACCCTTTTTGTGCCAGAGGGGCATGCATCCCCTCTGGCACTCAACAGGCCTAAGCTATACTGTCCTTATCCATTTAATTATGCTAGGAGTGTTAACCATTTGAGGGCAGGGGGTACAGCACATTGTAAAGCACTGCATTACAACTCCTTCTCCTCAAAAGGTGAAATACATTTATTTACATGATTGAGGGTTGAATTGTCTCTTTTTGTAGCAGACAGGACATCTACACAAACTGGTGTATTTTGAAAGGGCAGTAAATCTGTATTATGAAAAATCCTCATTTCCTGGCCATATGGCAGCATTCACCAAAGGGTTAAACCCCTTCTCAATACTGGTAAGAGGGAAGAACTTGCTTATAGATTTCACAGAATGCTTGTGTCCCTGTCTTTTTCATGTCCTTTCATTTGGGACAGGAACTTCCTTTGGGGGACAAGTTGTTTCTTTAAGATTACCTGGGGCCTTTTATGGCCTGGCCAGCATCAGATCTCACCTCCTGGCAGGGTCACCAGAAAGGAGGTCCCTGTAGCAATGGATGACGGCTGTAGTGTTCTGCTGATCGGTCATGCTCCCTCTCAGTGTAGGTGTATGTGACCCACTGAAGCGTGTGGAGCAGCACTATGACCACATCAGGTGGAAGTCTGGTAAGGTACGTAGGTGGTATAATGGTCCTACTAGAGGTTTCCTTCTCCAAGGTGAGAAGGGCTTGCATGGGGCCAGTCTCCCCTACATCGTAGACGTGTGTTTGTCTGGTGGCCTGTGGCCAGCTCTAGGGAAGCTGCAGTTGCAGGAGTTTGGAGAAGACTGCATTGGCACTGCTGGTAAGTGATCCTTGAATGAGATTTTTCTTTCCTTCCTTCTTTCTTTCTGTTTGTGGATTTGCTTACTGTTTTTGTGATACTTTTCCTGCAGTTGCTATGTCTCTATGAACCCTGATCCTCCTCTCAGTTCATTGCATGCTAAGTCCATGTGGGAAGCCTCTATCAGTTAACTCCTACATAGATTTTTTTTTTTTTTTTAATTTTTGAAAAAGTGCGATGGGTCACTGGTCTGTTTTTCCAAAGCTTCAGGCAAAATCTTTGGTCCTGTTTTACAGAACTCCCAATCTTCTCATCTATTTAGCTTGTGACCAAGTGGCAGTGGAAGTAAAAATCTGCTAGACTTGTAAAGAGCCACAGCTACCATGTATACCTTCCACTACTGAGATGGTTACATTGTCAAACAGGCTTTATGTGGAGCTATTTAAGAAAACTATCTAGACCTTCAGTGGTAGAAAAGGTTTTCTTATCAGAAGAATCTTCCTGGGTCCCAGGTGATGCTGGTTTTTCTATCAAAAGAAGTTGGACTATTTAGTGGGTTTTGATGAAGCATTGGTTGAACGTCTGATTAAAGATGTCTACTAAACTCTTAATTTGCATCATGCTGTGGAACAGTCTTCGAAAAATTAGCATATTCTCATCTCTTTTTAAGAAGAAAGGTGTATATATTTTTTCCTTTGTCTGAGATTACCAAGGACATTATCCTAACGAAGTGGAAAGGAAATGAAGACCATCTGGTAGACTCCCCAGTATGTAACCATTTACTCTTAAGCATGTTGGATTTAGTGGTTGAGCAGGAAAAATCTAGAGAATCGTTTGGACACTTCAAAATTATTCATACCAGGATGCTCTCCAAGTCTAATGACTACTACTAGAATGTTATTCATACCTGTTAGTTGGTCTCTTCCAATGATTTCTATCCTTACCAAAGAACTGAGCAACAGGTCCCTCATGGGAGGTTCACCTACTGTATTTTGCTCTGATGGGCATCCCAGGATGTGGCTGTAAGATTCTTCAGGACTACATGCAAGTTTCATGCAGCAATAAGACCCTTTGCAGCTAGTCTTGGCTGCACATACCATATGATATTTTGAGCCTATTTTACATATCTCCTTGAGGATGTTCTCTTTTATGTCATCTTTTTGACAGCTATAATCTTGGTGAGAAGTGTTTTAAAACTTAAGAACATCATCCTTTTACTGTATTCCTCCAAGACGGTGGTCCAAAGACAAGCCAACAAAGTTATACTCAAGGTAGTTTCAAGATTTCATCTCTCTCATGATGTCATCCTACCACCCTGAGGAAGCATAGAGGCACATACCCTTCTCTGTAATTTGGACCTTTTAAAGGTGGCTGAAGGTGTATCTTACAAGGACACAAGACCTCAGGACGTCTGCCAGACCCTTATTCCTTCAGGTTACAGGAAGGGAGAATCTCCTACAACGCTATGACCTACACAGGCAAAGGATGTCCAGTACCTTCAGCTTTTAAGGTGAACTTTTCCCTAGTAGTGGCTACATATTGGGCAGTAGAGGCAGTGGTGGAGACAGAGGACCAGGTTTTTGTTGTCTGAACCTATCTTCAATTTCCACATCCATCAGACACTACTGATTGGACGTCAAACTTGTTTTGGAAAAAGGACTTATTTCTGTGGTTCTTGCATAATTTAATAAAATGCTGTAGTCTTACATTTTTTTGGCATTTATTTTTGTTTTACTTCCCTGGGGTTTGAGCCTGGTACTAACCTTTAGTGAATACAAATCCTGGTTTGAAAAAGGGAGAATACTATTGACTTGCAGTTGAGTGCTGACACATTTATGGCAGGAAACAAAAAGAACAGTAAGATGATATAATGTTTCCTCATGTTCGGCCTCATTCTACTGTGAAATTCTTTATTCAAAAGCGCAAAGTTGCATTGTTTTCCATTATTTAAGTTTTTTTTTTACCAGCCAGGTGGTGCTGTTGCGATTATTACCTATGAAAAGCTAAGTGTTGCAGACACCAACTTTCCATAATGGATGTAACAATAGCGCCACCTGGCAGCAAATTCAGATTATCAGAAAAATTCCATGTTACTAGTAAGTGAAATGTCTGGAGTTTTCCAAAACTCTGCATGAATTAGGCTTTTACTCCTCAGCACATTGTGTAGTCCATTGACTATCTGACTTCTGGTGGGAAGAGAACCCGAATACACCAATCCTTTAACCCCTTGGATTCTGAGTCCACACAGAGCCCACAAGACAGACAGACCTTACGGAAAGTCCTCTTCATCTCCTGCAGCCTCCCCAGTCAGGTAAGTGCTTCAGTATTCCACACCGCACAGGAACAATACAAAGGGCCTCACTCCCTACACCCTTTCCCTGCCAGACAAGCTGCCACCTCAGCCCCTACACCCTTGCACTGCCACATACCCTGCTACTCCAGCCCCTACACCCTTCTACTCCCAGACACGCTGCCACCTCACCCCTTACACCCTCTCTCTGCCAGACAACTTTCTACCCCAACCCCTACACCCTTTCACTGCCAGACACGATGCCACCTCAGCCCCGACACCCTTTCACTGCCAGACACGATGCTACCTCAGCCCCGACACCCTTTCACTGCCAGACACCCTGCCACCTCAGCCCCGACACCCTTTCACTGCCAGACACGATGCCACCTCAGCCCCTACACCCTTTCACTGCCAGACACCCTGCCACCTCAGCCCCGACACCCTTTCACTGCCAGACACGATGCCGCCTCAGCCCCGACACCCTTTCACTGCCAGACACGATGCCGCCTCAGCCCCTACACCCTTTCACTGCCAGACACGATGCCGCCTCAGCCCCGACACCCTTTCACTGCCAGACACGATGCCACCTCAGCCCCGACACCCTTTCACTGCCAGACACGATGCCGCCTCAGCCCCGACACCCTTTCACTGCCAGACACGATGCTACCTCAGCCCCTACACCCTTTCACTGCCAGACACGATGCCACCTCAGCCCCGACACCCTTTCACTGCCAGACACGATGCTACCTCAGCCCCGACACCCTTTCACTGCCAGACAACATTCTACCCCAACCCCGACACCCTTTCACTGCCAGACACGATGCTACCTCAGCCCCGACACCCTTTCACTGCCAGACACGATGCCACCTCAGCCCCTACACCCTTTCACTGCCAGACACCCTGCTACCTCAGCCCCGACACCCTTTCACTGCCAGACACGATGCCACCTCAGCCCCGACACCCTTTCACTGCCAGACACGATGCCACCTCAGCCCCGACACCCTTTCACTGCCAGACACCCTGCCACCTCAGCCCCGACACCCTTTCACTGCCAGACACGATGCCACCTCAGCCCCGACACCCTTTCACTGCCAGACACTATGCCACCTCAGCCCCGACACCCTTTCACTGCCAGACACGATGCTACCTCAGCCCCGACACCCTTTCACTGCCATCTCATTCCTTACACCCTTTCACTGCCAGACACGATGCCACCTCAGCCCCGACACCCTTTCACTGCCAGACACTATGCCACCTCAGCCCCTACACCCTTTCACTGCCAGACACGATGCCACCTCAGCCCCGACACCCTTTCACTGCCAGACACGATGCCACCTCAGCCCCGACACCCTTTCACTGCCAGACAACATTCTACCCCAACCCCGACACCCTTTCACTGCCAGACACGATGCTACCTCAGCCCCGACACCCTTTCACTGCCAGACACGATGCCACCTCAGCCCCTACACCCTTTCACTGCCAGACACCCTGCTACCTCAGCCCCGACACCCTTTCACTGCCAGACACGATGCCACCTCAGCCCCGACACCCTTTCACTGCCAGACACGATGCTACCTCAGCCCCGACACCCTTTCACTGCCAGACACGATGCCACCTCAGCCCCGACACCCTTTCACTGCCAGACACTATGCCACCTCAGCCCCTACACCCTTTCACTGCCAGACACGATGCCACCTCAGCCCAGACACCCTTTCACTGCCAGACACGATGCTACCTCAGCCCCGACACCCTTTCACTGCCAGACAACATTCTACCCCAACCCCTACACCCTTTCACTGCCAGACACGATGCCACCTCAGCCCCGACACCCTTTCACTGCCAGACACGATGCCACCTCAGCCCCGACACCCTTTCACTGCCAGACACCCTGCCATCTCAGCCCCGACACCCTTTCACTGCCAGACACGATGCCACCTCAGCCCCGACACCCTTTCACTGCCAGACATGCTGCTACCTCAGCCCCGACACCCTTTCACTGCCAGACACGATGCCACCTCAGCCCCGACACCCTTTCACTGCCAGACACCCTGCTACCTCAGCCCCGACACCCTTTCACTGCCAGACACGATGCTACCTCAGCCCCGACACCCTTTCACTGCCAGACACGATGCCACCTCAGCCCCGACACCCTTTCACTGCCAGACACTATGCCACCTCAGCCCCGACACCCTTTCACTGCCAGACACGATGCTACCTCAGCCCCGACACCCTTTCACTGCCAGACACGATGCCACCTCAGCCCCGACACCCTTTCACTGCCAGACACTATGCCACCTCAGCCCCGACACCCTTTCACTGCCAGACAACATTCTACCCCAACCCCTACACCCTTTCACTGCCAGACACTATGCCACCTCAGCCCCGACACCCTTTCACTGCCAGACACTGCCACCTCAGCCCCGACACCCTTTCACTGCCATCTCATTCCTTACACCCTTTCACTGCCAGACACGATGCCACCTCAGCCCCGACACCCTTTCACTGCCAGACACTATGCCACCTCAGCCCCTACACCCTTTCACTGCCAGACACGATGCCACCTCAGCCCCTACACCCTTTCACTGCCAGACACACTACTACTTCAGCCCCTACACCCTTTCACTGCCAGACACTATGCCGCCTCAGCCCCGACACCCTTTCACTGCCAGACACGATGCTACCTCAGCCCCGACACACTTTCACTGCCAGACAACATTCTACCCCAACCCCTACACCCTTTCACTGCCAGACACACTGCTACCTCAGCCCCTACACCCTTTCACTGCCAGACACTATGCCACCTCAGCCCCGACACCCTTTCACTGCCAGACACTATGCCACCTCAGCCCCTACACCCTTTCACTGCCAGACACGATGCCACCTCAGCCCCTACACCCTTTCACTGCCAGACACACTACTACTTCAGCCCCTACACCCTTTCACTGCCAGACACTATGCCGCCTCAGCCCCGACACCCTTTCACTGCCAGACACGATGCTACCTCAGCCCCGACACCCTTTCACTGCCAGACAACATTCTACCCCAACCCCTACACCCTTTCACTGCCAGACACGATGCTACCTCAGCCCCGACACCCTTTCACTGCCAGACACACTGCTACCTCAGCCCCTACACCCTTTCACTGCCAGACACTATGCCACCTCAGCCCCGACACCCTTTCACTGCCAGACACGATGCTACCTCAGCCCCGACACCCTTTCACTGCCAGACACCCTGCCACCTCAGCCCCGACACCCTTTCACTGCCAGACACACTGCTACCTCAGCCCCTACACCCTTTCACTGCCAGACACTATGCCACCTCAGCCCCGACACCCTTTCACTGCCAGACACTATGCCACCTCAGCCCCTACACCATTTCACTGCCAGACACGATGCCACCTCAGCCCCTACACCCTTTCACTGCCAGACACACTACTACTTCAGCCCCTACACCCTTTCACTGCCAGACACTATGCCGCCTCAGCCCCGACACCCTTTCACTGCCAGACACGATGCTACCTCAGCCCCGACACCCTTTCACTGCCAGACACCCTGCCACCTCAGCCCCGACACCCTTTCACTGCCAGACACGATGCTACCTCAGCCCCGACACCCTTTCACTGCCAGACAACATTCTACCCCAACCCCTACACCCTTTCACTGCCAGACACTATGCCACCTCAGCCCCGACACCCTTTCACTGCCAGACACTGCCACCTCAGCCCCGACACCCTTTCACTGCCATCTCATTCCTTACACCCTTTCACTGCCAGACACGATGCCACCTCAGCCCCGACACCCTTTCACTGCCAGACACGATGCTACCTCAGCCCCGACACCCTTTCACTGCCATCTCATTCCTTACACCCTTTCACTGCCAGACACGATGCCACCTCAGCCCCGACACCCTTTCACTGCCAGACACTATGCTACCTCAGCCCCGACACCCTTTCACTGCCATCTCATTCCTTACACCCTTTCACTGCCAGACACGATGCTACCTCAGCCCCGACACCCTTTCACTGCCAGACACTATGCCACCTCAGCCCCTACACCCTTTCACTGCCAGACATGCTGCTACCTCAGCCCAGACACCCTTTCACTGCCAGACAACATTCTACCCCAACCCCTACACCCTTTCACTGCCAGACACGATGCCACCTCAGCCCCGACACCCTTTCACTGCCAGACACGATGCTACCTCAGCCCCGACACCCTTTCACTGCCAGACACGATGCCACCTCAGCCCCGACACCCTTTCACTGCCAGACACTATGCCACCTCAGCCCCGACACCCTTTCACTGCCAGACACGATGCTACCTCAGCCCCGACACCCTTTCACTGCCAGACACGATGCCACCTCAGCCCCGACACCCTTTCACTGCCAGACACTATGCCACCTCAGCCCCGACACCCTTTCACTGCCAGACAACATTCTACCCTAACCCCTACACCCTTTCACTGCCAGACACTATGCCACCTCAGCCCCGACACCCTTTCACTGCCAGACACTGCCACCTCAGCCCCGACACCCTTTCACTGCCATCTCATTCCTTACACCCTTTCACTGCCAGACACGATGCCACCTCAGCCCCGACACCCTTTCACTGCCAGACACGATGCCACCTCAGCCCCGACACCCTTTCACTGCCAGACACGATGCCACCTCAGCCCCGACACCCTTTCACTGCCAGACACCCTGCCACCTCAGCCCCGACACCCTGCCACCTCAGCCCCGACACCCTTTCACTGCCAGACACTATGCCACCTCAGCCCCGACACCCTTTCACTGCCAGACACGATGCCACCTCAGCCCCAACACCCTTTCACTGCCAGACACGATGCCGCCTCAGCCCCGACACCCTTTCACTGCCAGACACTATGCCACCTCAGCCCCGACACCCTTTCACTGCCAGACACGATGCCACCTCAGCCCCGACACCCTTTCACTGCCAGACACGATGCCACCTCAGCCCCGACACCCTTTCACTGCCAGACACGATGCTACCTCAGCCCCGACACCCTTTCACTGCCAGACAACATTCTACCCCAACCCCTACACCCTTTCACTGCCAGACACGATGCCACCTCAGCCCCGACACCCTTTCACTGCCAGACACTATGCCACCTCAGCCCCGACACCCTTTCACTGCCAGACACTATGCCACCTCAGCCCCTACACCCTTTCACTGCCAGACACTATGCCACCTCAGCCCCTACACCCTTTCACTGCCAGACACGATGCTACCTCAGCCCCGACACCCTTTCACTGCCAGACAACATTCTACCCCAACCCCGACACCCTTTCACTGCCAGACACGATGCTACCTCAGCCCCGACACCCTTTCACTGCCAGACACGATGCCACCTCAGCCCCGACACCCTTTCACTGCCAGACACGATGCCACCTCAGCCCCTACACCCTTTCACTGCCAGACACCCTGCCACCTCAGCCCCGACACCCTTTCACTGCCAGACACGATGCCACCTCAGCCCCGACACCCTTTCACTGCCAGACACGATGCCACCTCAGCCCCGACACCCTTTCACTGCCAGACAACATTCTACCCCAACCCCTACACCCTTTCACTGCCAGACATGCTGCTACCTCAGCCCCGACACCCTTTCACTGCCAGACACGATGCCACCTCTGCCCCGACACCCTTTCACTGCCAGACACGATGCTACCTCAGCCCCGACACCCTTTCACTGCCAGACACGATGCTACCTCAGCCCCGACACCCTTTCACTGCCAGACACGATGCTACCTCAGCCCCGACACCCTTTCACTGCCAGACACGCTGCTACCTCAGCCCCTACACCCTTTCACTGCCAGACATGCTGCTACCTCAGCCCCTACACCCTTTCACTGCCAGACATGCTGCTACCTCAGCCCCTACACCCTTTCACTGCCAGACACGCTACCCTACACCCTTTCACTGCCAGACATGCTGCTACCTCAGCCCCTACACCCTTTCACTGCCAGACACGCTACTTCTTCAGCAACAACACCCTTTCACTGCCAGACAACATTCTACCCCAACCCCTACACCCTTTCACTGCCAGACACGATGCCGCCTCAGCCCCGACACCCTTTCACTGCCAGACACGATGCCACCTCAGCCCCGACACCCTTTCACTGCCAGACACGATGCTACCTCAGCCCCGACACCCTTTCACTGCCAGACACGATGCCACCTCAGCCCCGACACCCTTTCACTGCCATCTCATTCCTTACACCCTTTCACTGCCAGACACGATGCTACCTCAGCCCCGACACCCTTTCACTGCCAGACAACATTCTACCCCAACCCCTACACCCTTTCACTGCCAGACACGATGCCACCTCAGCCCCGACACCCTTTCACTGCCAGACACGATGCCACCTCAGCCCCGACACCCTTTCACTGCCAGACACCCTGCCATCTCAGCCCCGACACCCTTTCACTGCCAGACACGATGCCACCTCAGCCCCGACACCCTTTCACTGCCAGACATGCTGCTACCTCAGCCCCGACACCCTTTCACTGCCAGACACGATGCCACCTCAGCCCCGACACCCTTTCACTGCCAGACACCCTGCTACCTCAGCCCCGACACCCTTTCACTGCCAGACACGATGCTACCTCAGCCCCGACACCCTTTCACTGCCAGACACGATGCCACCTCAGCCCCGACACCCTTTCACTGCCAGACACTATGCCACCTCAGCCCCGACACCCTTTCACTGCCAGACACGATGCTACCTCAGCCCCGACACCCTTTCACTGCCAGACACGATGCCACCTCAGCCCCGACACCCTTTCACTGCCAGACACTATGCCACCTCAGCCCCGACACCCTTTCACTGCCAGACACGATGCTACCTCAGCCCCGACACCCTTTCACTGCCAGACACGATGCCACCTCAGCCCCGACACCCTTTCACTGCCAGACACTATGCCACCTCAGCCCCGACACCCTTTCACTGCCAGACAACATTCTACCCCAACCCCTACACCCTTTCACTGCCAGACACGATGCCACCTCAGCCCCGACACCCTTTCACTGCCAGACACTATGCCACCTCAGCCCCGACACCCTTTCACTGCCAGACACGATGCTACCTCAGCCCCGACACCCTTTCACTGCCAGACAACATTCTACCCCAACCCCTACACCCTTTCACTGCCAGACACTATGCCACCTCAGCCCCGACACCCTTTCACTGCCAGACACTGCCACCTCAGCCCCGACACCCTTTCACTGCCATCTCATTCCTTACACCCTTTCACTGCCAGACACGATGCCACCTCAGCCCCGACACCCTTTCACTGCCAGACACTATGCCACCTCAGCCCCTACACCCTTTCACTGCCAGACACGATGCCACCTCAGCCCCTACACCCTTTCACTGCCAGACACTATGCCGCCTCAGCCCCGACACCCTTTCACTGCCAGACACGATGCTACCTCAGCCCCGACACCCTTTCACTGCCAGACAACATTCTACCCCAACCCCAACACCCTTTCACTGCCAGACACGATGCTACCTCAGCCCCTACACCCTTTCACTGCCAGACACGATGCTACCTCAGCCCCGACACCCTTTCACTGCCAGACAACATTCTACCCCAACCCCAACACCCTTTCACTGCCAGACACGATGCTACCTCAGCCCCTACACCCTTTCACTGCCAGACACGATGCTACCTCAGCCCCTACACCCTTTCACTGCCAGACACGATGCTACCTCAGCCCCGACACCCTTTCACTGCCAGACACACTGCTACCTCAGCCCCTACACCCTTTCACTGCCAGACACTATGCCGCCTCAGCCCCGACACCCTTTCACTGCCAGACACGATGCTACCTCAGCCCCGACACCCTTTCACTGCCAGACACACTGCTACCTCAGCCCCTACACCCTTTCACTGCCAGACACTATGCCACCTCAGCCCCGACACCCTTTCACTGCCAGACACGATGCTACCTCAGCCCCGACACCCTTTCACTGCCAGACACCCTGCCACCTCAGCCCCGACACCCTTTCACTGCCAGACACGATGCCACCTCAGCCCCGACACCCTTTCACTGCCAGACACGATGCTACCTCAGCCCCGACACCCTTTCACTGCCAGACACGATGCCACCTCAGCCCCGACACCCTTTCACTGCCAGACACGATGCTACCTCAGCCCCGACACCCTTTCACTGCCAGACAACATTCTACCCCAACCCCGACACCCTTTCACTGCCAGACACGATGCTACCTCAGCCCCGACACCCTTTCACTGCCAGACAACATTCTACCCCAACCCCTACACCCTTTCACTGCCAGACACTATGCCACCACTGCCAGACACTGCCACCTCAGCCCCGACACCCTTTCACTGCCATCTCATTCCTTACACCCTTTCACTGCCAGACACGATGCCACCTCAGCCCCGACACCCTTTCACTGCCAGACACTATGCCACCTCAGCCCCTACACCCTTTCACTGCCAGACACGATGCCACCTCAGCCCCTACACCCTTTCACTGCCAGACACTATGCCGCCTCAGCCCCGACACCCTTTCACTGCCAGACACGATGCTACCTCAGCCCCGACACCCTTTCACTGCCAGACAACATTCTACCCCAACCCCAACACCCTTTCACTGCCAGACACGATGCTACCTCAGCCCCTACACCCTTTCACTGCCAGACACGATGCTACCTCAGCCCCGACACCCTTTCACTGCCAGACAACATTCTACCCCAACCCCAACACCCTTTCACTGCCAGACACGATGCTACCTCAGCCCCTACACCCTTTCACTGCCAGACACGATGCTACCTCAGCCCCTACACCCTTTCACTGCCAGACACGATGCTACCTCAGCCCCGACACCCTTTCACTGCCAGACACACTGCTACCTCAGCCCCTACACCCTTTCACTGCCAGACACTATGCCGCCTCAGCCCCGACACCCTTTCACTGCCAGACACGATGCTACCTCAGCCCCGACACCCTTTCACTGCCAGACACACTGCTACCTCAGCCCCTACACCCTTTCACTGCCAGACACTATGCCACCTCAGCCCCGACACCCTTTCACTGCCAGACACGATGCTACCTCAGCCCCGACACCCTTTCACTGCCAGACACCCTGCCACCTCAGCCCCGACACCCTTTCACTGCCAGACACGATGCCACCTCAGCCCCGACACCCTTTCACTGCCAGACACGATGCTACCTCAGCCCCGACACCCTTTCACTGCCAGACACGATGCCACCTCAGCCCCGACACCCTTTCACTGCCAGACACGATGCTACCTCAGCCCCGACACCCTTTCACTGCCAGACAACATTCTACCCCAACCCCGACACCCTTTCACTGCCAGACACGATGCTACCTCAGCCCCGACACCCTTTCACTGCCAGACACGATGCCACCTCAGCCCCGACACCCTTTCACTTCCAGACACGATGCTACCTCAGCCCCGACACCCTTTCACTGCCAGACAACATTCTACCCCAACCCCTACACCCTTTCACTGCCAGACATGCTGCTACCTCAGCCCCGACACCCTTTCACTGCCAGACACGATGCCACCTCAGCCCCGACACCCTTTCACTGCCAGACACGATGCTACCTCAGCCCCGACACCCTTTCACTGCCAGACACGATGCTACCTCAGCCCCTACACCCTTTCACTGCCAGACATGCTGCTACCTCAGCCCCTACACCCTTTCACTGCCAGACAACATTCTACCCCAACCCCTACACCCTTTCACTGCCAGACATGCTGCTACCTCAGCCCCTACACCCTTTCACTGCCAGACACGATGCCGCCTCAGCCCCGACACCCTTTCACTGCCAGACACGATGCCACCTCAGCCCCGACACCCTTTCACTGCCATCTCATTCCTTACACCCTTTCACTGCCAGACACGATGCTACCTCAGCCCCGACACCCTTTCACTGCCAGACAACATTCTACCCCAACCCCTACACCCTTTCACTGCCAGACACGATGCCACCTCAGCCCCGACACCCTTTCACTGCCAGACACGATGCCACCTCAGCCCCGACACCCTTTCACTGCCAGACACCCTGCCATCTCAGCCCCGACACCCTTTCACTGCCAGACACGATGCCACCTCAGCCCCGACACCCTTTCACTGCCAGACACTATGCCACCTCAGCCCCTACACCCTTTCACTGCCAGACACGATGCCACCTCAGCCCCTACACCCTTTCACTGCCAGACACACTACTACTTCAGCCCCTACACCCTTTCACTGCCAGACACTATGCCGCCTCAGCCCCGACACCCTTTCACTGCCAGACACTATGCCGCCTCAGCCCCGACACCCTTTCACTGCCAGACACGATGCTACCTCAGCCCCGACACCCTTTCACTGCCAGACACCCTGCCACCTCAGCCCCGACACCCTTTCACTGCCAGACACGATGCCACCTCAGCCCCGACACCCTTTCACTGCCAGACACGATGCTACCTCAGCCCCGACACCCTTTCACTGCCAGACACCCTGCCACCTCAGCCCCGACACCCTTTCACTGCCAGACACGATGCCACCTCAGCCCCTACACCCTTTCACTGCCAGACACCCTGCCACCTCAGCCCCGACACCCTTTCACTGCCAGACACGATGCCACCTCAGCCCCTACACCCTTTCACTGCCAGACATGCTGCTACCTCAGCCCCTACACCCTTTCACTGCCAGATACGCTGCTACCTCAGCCCCTACACCCTTTCACTGCCAGACACGATGCTACCTCAGCCCCGACACCCTTTCACTGCCAGACACTATGCCACCTCAGCCCCTACACCCTTTCACTGCCAGACATGCTGCTACCTCAGCCCCTACACCCTTTCACTGCCAGATATGCTGCTACCTCAGCCCCTACACCCTTTCACTGCCAGACACACTACTACTTCAGCCCCGACACCCTTTCACTGCCAGACACGATGCTACCTCAGCCCCGACACCCTTTCACTGCCAGACACACTGCTACCTCAGCCCCTACACCCTTTCACTGCCAGACACTATGCCACCTCAGCCCCGACACCCTTTCACTGCCAGACACGATGCTACCTCAGCCCCGACACCCTTTCACTGCCAGACACCCTGCCACCTCAGCCCCGACACCCTTTCACTGCCAGACACGATGCCACCTCAGCCCCGACACCCTTTCACTGCCAGACACGATGCCACCTCAGCCCCGACACCCTTTCACTGCCAGACACTATGCTACCTCAGCCCCGACACCCTTTCACTGCCAGACACCCTGCCACCTCAGCCCCGACACCCTTTCACTGCCAGACACGATGCCACCTCAGCCCCGACACCCTTTCACTGCCAGACACGATGACACCTCAGCCCCGACACCCTTTCACTGCCAGACACGATGCTACCTCAGCCCCGACACCCTTTCACTGCCAGACAACATTCTACCCCAACCCCGACACCCTTTCACTGCCAGACACGATGCTACCTCAGCCCCGACACCCTTTCACTGCCAGACACGATGCCACCTCAGCCCCGACACCCTTTCACTGCCAGACACGATGCCACCTCAGCCCCTACACCCTTTCACTGCCAGACACCCTGCTACCTCAGCCCCGACACCCTTTCACTGCCAGACACGATGCCACCCCAACCCCGACACCCTTTCACTGCCAGACACGATGCCACCTCAGCCCCTACACCCTTTCACTGCCAGACACCCTGCCACCTCAGCCCCGACACCCTTTCACTGCCAGACACCCTGCCACCTCAGCCCCGACACCCTTTCACTGCCAGACACCCTGCCACCTCAGCCCCGACACCCTTTCACTGCCAGACACGCTGCTACCTCAGCCCCGACACCCTTTCACTGCCAGACATGCTGCTACCTCAGCCCCTACACCCTTTCACTGCCAGACATGCTGCTACCTCAGCCCCTACACCCTTTCACTGCCAGACATGCTGCTACCTCAGCCCCTACACCCTTTCACTGCCAGACACGCTACTTCTTCAGCAACAACACCCTTTCACTGCCAGACAACATTCTACCCCAACCCCTACACCCTTTCACTGCCAGACACGATGCCGCCTCAGCCCCGACACCCTTTCACTGCCAGACATGCTGCTACCTCAGCCCCTACACCCTTTCACTGCCAGACACGCTACTTCTTCAGCAACAACACCCTTTCACTGCCAGACAACATTCTACCCCAACCCCTACACCCTTTCACTGCCAGACACGATGCCGCCTCAGCCCCGACACCCTTTCACTGCCAGACACGATGCCACCTCAGCCCCGACACCCTTTCACTGCCAGACACGATGCTACCTCAGCCCCGACACCCTTTCACTGCCAGACACGATGCCACCTCAGCCCCGACACCCTTTCACTGCCATCTCATTCCTTACACCCTTTCACTGCCAGACACGATGCTACCTCAGCCCCGACACCCTTTCACTGCCAGACAACATTCTACCCCAACCCCTACACCCTTTCACTGCCAGACACGATGCCACCTCAGCCCCGACACCCTTTCACTGCCAGACACGATGCCACCTCAGCCCCGACACCCTTTCACTGCCAGACACCCTGCCATCTCAGCCCCGACACCCTTTCACTGCCAGACACGATGCCACCTCAGCCCCGACACCCTTTCACTGCCAGACATGCTGCTACCTCAGCCCCGACACCCTTTCACTGCCAGACACGATGCCACCTCAGCCCCGACACCCTTTCACTGCCAGACACGATGCCACCTCAGCCCCGACACCCTTTCACTGCCAGACACGATGCCACCTCAGCCCCGACACCCTTTCACTGCCAGACACGATGCTACCTCAGCCCCGACACCCTTTCACTGCCAGACACCCTGCCACCTCAGCCCCGACACCCTTTCACTGCCAGACACTATGCCACCTCAGCCCCGACACCCTTTCACTGCCAGACACGATGCTACCTCAGCCCCGACACCCTTTCACTGCCAGACAACATTCTACCCCAACCCCGACACCCTTTCACTGCCAGACACGATGCTACCTCAGCCCCTACACCCTTTCACTGCCAGACACGATGCTACCTCAGCCCCGACACCCTTTCACTGCCAGACACACTGCTACCTCAGCCCCTACACCCTTTCACTGCCAGACACTATGCCGCCTCAGCCCCGACACCCTTTCACTGCCAGACACGATGCTACCTCAGCCCCGACACCCTTTCACTGCCAGACACACTGCTACCTCAGCCCCTACACCCTTTCACTGCCAGACACTATGCCGCCTCAGCCCCGACACCCTTTCACTGCCAGACACGATGCTACCTCAGCCCCGACACCCTTTCACTGCCAGACACCCTGCCATCTCAGCCCCTACACCCTTTCACTGCCAGACACGATGCCACCTCAGCCCCGACACCCTTTCACTGCCAGACACTATGCCACCTCAGCCCCGACACCCTTTCACTGCCAGACATGCTGCTACCTCAGCCCCTACACCCTTTCACTGCCAGACACACTACTACTTCAGCAACAACACCCTTTCACTGCCAGACAACATTCTACCCCAACCCCTACACCCTTTCACTGCCAGACACGATGCCGCCTCAGCCCCGACACCCTTTCACTGCCAGACACGATGCCACCTCAGCCCCGACACCCTTTCACTGCCATCTCATTCCTTACACCCTTTCACTGCCAGACACGATGCCACCTCAGCCCCGACACCCTTTCACTGCCGGACACTATGCCACCCCAACCCCGACACCCTTTCACTGCCAGACACGATGCTACCTCAGCCCCGACACCCTTTCACTGCCAGACACGATGCCGCCTCAGCCCCGACACCCTTTCACTGCCAGACACTATGCCACCTCAGCCCCGACACCCTTTCACTGCCAGACACGATGCCACCTCAGCCCCGACACCCTTTCACTGCCAGACACGATGCCACCTCAGCCCCGACACCCTTTCACTGCCAGACACGATGCTACCTCAGCCCCGACACCCTTTCACTGCCAGACAACATTCTACCCCAACCCCTACACCCTTTCACTGCCAGACACGATGCCACCTCAGCCCCGACACCCTTTCACTGCCAGACACGATGCCACCTCAGCCCCGACACCCTTTCACTGCCAGACACTATGCCACCTCAGCCCCTACACCCTTTCACTGCCAGACATGCTGCTACCTCAGCCCCTACACCCTTTCACTGCCAGATATGCTGCTACCTCAGCCCCTACACCCTTTCACTGCCAGACACGATGCTACCTCAGCCCCGACACCCTTTCACTGCCAGACACTATGCCACCTCAGCCCCTACACCCTTTCACTGCCAGACATGCTGCTACCTCAGCCCCTACACCCTTTCACTGCCAGACATGCTGCTACCTCAGCCCCTACACCCTTTCACTGCCAGACATGCTGCTACCTCAGCCCCTACACCCTTTCACTGCCAGATATGCTGCTACCTCAGCCCCTACACCCTTTCACTGCCAGACACACTACTACTTCAGCCCCTACACCCTTTCACTGCCAGACACTATGCCGCCTCAGCCCCGACACCCTTTCACTGCCAGACACGATGCTGCCTCAGCCCCGACACCCTTTCACTGCCAGACACTATGCCACCTCAGCCCCGACACCCTTTCACTGCCAGACACGATGCTACCTCAGCCCCGACACCCTTTCACTGCCAGACACCCTGCCACCTCAGCCCCGACACCCTTTCACTGCCAGACACGATGCCACCTCAGCCCCGACACCCTTTCACTGCCAGACACTATGCTACCTCAGCCCCGACACCCTTTCACTGCCAGACACCCTGCCACCTCAGCCCCGACACCCTTTCACTGCCAGACACGATGCCACCTCAGCCCCGACACCCTTTCACTGCCAGACACGATGCTACCTCAGCCCCGACACCCTTTCACTGCCAGACAACATTCTACCCCAACCCCGACACCCTTTCACTGCCAGACACGATGCTACCTCAGCCCCGACACCCTTTCACTGCCAGACACGATGCCACCTCAGCCCCGACACCCTTTCACTGCCAGACACGATGCCACCTCAGCCCCGACACCCTTTCACTGCCAGACACGATGCCACCTCAGCCCCTACACCCTTTCACTGCCAGACACGATGCTAGCTCAGCCCCGACACCCTTTCACTGCCAGACAACATTCTACCCCAACCCCTACACCCTTTCACTGCCAGACATGCTGCTACCTCAGCCCTGACACCCTTTCACTGCCAGACACGATGCCACCTCAGCCCCGACACCCTTTCACTGCCAGACACGATGCTACCTCAGCCCCGACACCCTTTCACTGCCAGACACGATGCTACCTCAGCCCCTACACCCTTTCACTGCCAGACATGCTGCTACCTCAGCCCCTACACCCTTTCACTGCCAGACATGCTGCTACCTCAGCCCCTACACCCTTTCACTGCCAGACATGCTGCTACCTCAGCCCCTACACCCTTTCACTGCCAGACACACTACTACTTCAGCAACAACACCCTTTCACTGCCAGACAACATTCTACCCCAACCCCGACACCCTTTCACTGCCAGACACGATGCTACCTCAGCCCCGACACCCTTTCACTGCCAGACACACTGCTACCTCAGCCCCTACACCCTTTCACTGCCAGACACTATGCCGCCTCAGCCCCGACACCCTTTCACTGCCAGACACGATGCTACCTCAGCCCCGACACCCTTTCACTGCCAGACACCCTGCCACCTCAGCCCCTACACCCTTTCACTGCCAGACACGATGCCACCTCAGCCCCGACACCCTTTCACTGCCAGACACGATGCTACCTCAGCCCCGACACCCTTTCACTGCCAGACATGCTGCTACCTCAGCCCCTACACCCTTTCACTGCCAGACACACTACTACTTCAGCAACAACACCCTTTCACTGCCAGACAACATTCTACCCCAACCCCTACACCCTTTCACTGCCAGACACGATGCCGCCTCAGCCCCGACACCCTTTCACTGCCAGACACGATGCCACCTCAGCCCCGACACCCTTTCACTGCCATCTCATTCCTTACACCCTTTCACTGCCAGACACGATGCTACCTCAGCCCCGACACCCTTTCACTGCCAGACAACATTCTACCCCAACCCCTACACCCTTTCACTGCCAGACACGATGCCACCTCAGCCCCGACACCCTTTCACTGCCAGACACGATGCCACCTCAGCCCCGACACCCTTTCACTGCCAGACACCCTGCCATCTCAGCCCCGACACCCTTTCACTGCCAGACACGATGCCACCTCAGCCCCGACACCCTTTCACTGCCAGACATGCTGCTACCTCAGCCCCGACACCCTTTCACTGCCAGACACGATGCCACCTCAGCCCCGACACCCTTTCACTGCCAGACACGATGCCACCTCAGCCCCGACACCCTTTCACTGCCAGACACGATGCCACCTCAGCCCCGACACCCTTTCACTGCCAGACACGATGCTACCTCAGCCCCGACACCCTTTCACTGCCAGACACGATGCCACCTCAGCCCCGACACCCTTTCACTGCCAGACACTATGCCACCTCAGCCCCGACACCCTTTCACTGCCAGACACGATGCTACCTCAGCCCCGACACCCTTTCACTGCCAGACAACATTCTACCCCAACCCCTACACCCTTTCACTGCCAGACACGATGCCACCTCAGCCCCGACACCCTTTCACTGCCAGACACGATGCCACCTCAGCCCCGACACCCTTTCACTGCCAGACACGATGCTACCTCAGCCCCGACACCCTTTCACTGCCAGACAACATTCTACCCCAACCCCTACACCCTTTCACTGCCAGACACTATGCCACCACTGCCAGACACTGCCACCTCAGCCCCGACACCCTTTCACTGCCATCTCATTCCTTACACCCTTTCACTGCCAGACACGATGCCACCTCAGCCCCGACACCCTTTCACTGCCAGACACTATGCCACCTCAGCCCCTACACCCTTTCACTGCCAGACACGATGCCACCTCAGCCCCTACACCCTTTCACTGCCAGACACTATGCCACCTCAGCCCCTACACCCTTTCACTGCCAGACACACTACTACTTCAGCCCCTACACCCTTTCACTGCCAGACACTATGCCGCCTCAGCCCCGACACCCTTTCACTGCCAGACACGATGCTACCTCAGCCCCGACACCCTTTCACTGCCAGACACACTGCTACCTCAGCCCCTACACCCTTTCACTGCCAGACACTATGCCACCTCAGCCCCGACACCCTTTCACTGCCAGACACGATGCTACCTCAGCCCCGACACCGTTTCACTGCCAGACACCCTGCCACCTCAGCCCCGACACCCTTTCACTGCCAGACACGATGCCACCTCAGCCCCGACACCCTTTCACTGCCAGACACGATGCTACCTCAGCCCCGACACCCTTTCACTGCCAGACACCCTGCCACCTCAGCCCCGACACCCTTTCACTGCCAGACACGATGCCACCTCAGCCCCGACACCCTTTCACTGCCAGACACGATGCTACCTCAGCCCCGACACCCTTTCACTGCCAGACAACATTCTACCCCAACCCCGACACCCTTTCACTGCCAGACACGATGCTACCTCAGCCCCGACACCCTTTCACTGCCAGACACGATGCCACCTCAGCCCCGACACCCTTTCACTGCCAGACACGATGCCACCTCAGCCCCGACACCCTTTCACTGCCAGACACGATGCCACCTCAGCCCCTACACCCTTTCACTGCCAGACACCCTGCTACCTCAGCCCCGACACCCTTTCACTGCCAGACACGATGCTACCTCAGCCCCGACACCCTTTCACTGCCAGACAACATTCTACCCCAACCCCTACACCCTTTCACTGCCAGACATGCTGCTACCTCAGCCCCGACACCCTTTCACTGCCAGACACGATGCCACCTCAGCCCCGACACCCTTTCACTGCCAGACACGATGCTACCTCAGCCCCGACACCCTTTCACTGCCAGACACGATGCTACATCAGCCCCTACACCCTTTCACTGCCAGACACGCTGCTACCTCAGCCCCTACACCCTTTCACTGCCAGACATGCTGCTACCTCAGCCCCTACACCCTTTCACTGCCAGACACACTACTACTTCAGCCCCGACACCCTTTCACTGCCAGACACGATGCCACCTCAGCCCGACACCCTTTCACTGCCAGACACGATGCCACCTCAGCCCCTACACCCTTTCACTGCCAGACACTATGCTACCTCAGCCCCGACACCCTTTCACTGCCAGACACGATGCCACCTCAGCCCCGACACCCTTTCACTGCCAGACACGATGCCACCTCAGCCCCGACACCCTTTCACTGCCAGACACGATGCCACCTCAGCCCCGACACCCTTTCACTGCCAGACACGATGCCACCTCAGCCCCTACACCCTTTCACTGCCAGACACCCTGCCACCTCAGCCCCGACACCCTTTCACTGCCAGACACGATGCCGCCTCAGCCCCGACACCCTTTCACTGCCAGACACTATGCCACCTCAGCCCCGACACCCTTTCACTGCCAGACACGATGCCACCTCAGCCCCGACACCCTTTCACTGCCAGACACGATGCCACCTCAGCCCCGACACCCTTTCACTGCCAGACAACATTCTACCCCAACCCCTACACCCTTTCACTGCCAGACACACTACTACTTCAGCCCCTACACCCTTTCACTGCCAGACACTATGCCGCCTCAGCCCCGACACCCTTTCACTGCCAGACACGATGCTACCTCAGCCCCGACACCCTTTCACTGCCAGACACACTGCTACCTCAGCCCCTACACCCTTTCACTGCCAGACACTATGCCGCCTCAGCCCCGACACCCTTTCACTGCCAGACACGATGCTACCTCAGCCCCGACACCCTTTCACTGCCAGACACACTGCTACCTCAGCCCCTACACCCTTTCACTGCCAGACACTATGTCGCCTCAGCCCCGACACCCTTTCACTGCCAGACACGATGCCACCTCAGCCCCGACACCCTTTCACTGCCAGACACCCTGCCACCTCAGCCCCGACACCCTTTCACTGCCAGACACGATGCCACCTCAGCCCCGACACCCTTTCACTGCCAGACACGATGCTACCTCAGCCCCGACACCCTTTCACTGCCAGACACCCTGCCACCTCAGCCCCGACACCCTTTCACTGCCAGACACGATGCCACCTCAGCCCCTACACCCTTTCACTGCCAGACATGCTGCTACCTCAGCCCCTACACCCTTTCACTGCCAGACATGCTGCTACCTCAGCCCCTACACCCTTTCACTGCCAGACACCCTGCCACCCCAACCCCTACACCCTTTCACTGCCAGACAACATTCTACCCCAACCCCTACACCCTTTCACTGCCAGACACGATGCCACCTCAGCCCCGACACCCTTTCACTGCCACCTCAGCCCCTACACCCTTTCACTGCCAGACACGATGCCACCTCAGCCCCGACACCCTTTCACTGCCAGACACGATGCCACCTCAGCCCCTACACCCTTTCACTGCCAGACACCCTGCCACCTCAGCCCCGACACCCTTTCACTGCCAGACACGATGCTACCTCAGCCCCGACACCCTTTCACTGCCAGACACCCTGCCACCTCAGCCCCGACACCCTTTCACTGCCAGACACGATGCCACCTCAGCCCCGACACCCTTTCACTGCCAGACATGCTGCTACCTCAGCCCCTACACCCTTTCACTGCCAGACATGCTGCTACCTCAGCCCCTACACCCTTTCACTGCCAGACACGATGCTACCTCAGCCCCTACACCCTTTCACTGCCAGACACACTACTACTTCAGCCCCTACACCCTTTCACTGCCAGACACTATGCCGCCTCAGCCCCGACACCCTTTCACTGCCAGACACGATGCTACCTCAGCCCCGACACCCTTTCACTGCCAGACACACTGCTACCTCAGCCCCTACACCCTTTCACTGCCAGACACTATGCCGCCTCAGCCCCGACACCCTTTCACTGCCAGACACGATGCTACCTCAGCCCCGACACCCTTTCACTGCCAGACACTATGCCACCTCAGCCCCGACACCCTTTCACTGCCAGACACACTGCTACCTCAGCCCCTACACCCTTTCACTGCCAGACACTATGCCGCCTCAGCCCCGACACCCTTTCACTGCCAGACACGATGCTACCTCAGCCCCGACACCCTTTCACTGCCAGACACACTGCTACCTCAGCCCCTACACCCTTTCACTGCCAGACACTATGTCGCCTCAGCCCCGACACCCTTTCACTGCCAGACACGATGCCACCTCAGCCCCGACACCCTTTCACTGCCAGACACCCTGCCACCTCAGCCCCGACACCCTTTCACTGCCAGACACGATGCCACCTCAGCCCCGACACCCTTTCACTGCCAGACACGATGCTACCTCAGCCCCGACACCCTTTCACTGCCAGACACCCTGCCACCTCAGCCCCGACACCCTTTCACTGCCAGACACGATGCCACCTCAGCCCCGACACCCTTTCACTGCCAGACACTATGCCACCTCAGCCCCTACACCCTTTCACTGCCAGACATGCTGCTACCTCAGCCCCTACACCCTTTCACTGCCAGACATGCTGCTACCTCAGCCCCTACACCCTTTCACTGCCAGACACCCTGCCACCCCAACCCCTACACCCTTTCACTGCCAGACAACATTCTACCCCAACCCCTACACCCTTTCACTGCCAGACACGATGCCACCTCAGCCCCGACACCCTTTCACTGCCACCTCAGCCCCTACACCCTTTCACTGCCAGACACGATGCCACCTCAGCCCCGACACCCTTTCACTGCCAGACACGATGCCACCTCAGCCCCTACACCCTTTCACTGCCAGACACCCTGCCACCTCAGCCCCGACACCCTTTCACTGCCAGACACGATGCTACCTCAGCCCCGACACCCTTTCACTGCCAGACACCCTGCCACCTCAGCCCCGACACCCTTTCACTGCCAGACACGATGCCACCTCAGCCCCGACACCCTTTCACTGCCAGACATGCTGCTACCTCAGCCCCTACACCCTTTCACTGCCAGACATGCTGCTACCTCAGCCCCTACACCCTTTCACTGCCAGACACGATGCTACCTCAGCCCCTACACCCTTTCACTGCCAGACACACTACTACTTCAGCCCCTACACCCTTTCACTGCCAGACACTATGCCGCCTCAGCCCCGACACCCTTTCACTGCCAGACACGATGCTACCTCAGCCCCGACACCCTTTCACTGCCAGACACACTGCTACCTCAGCCCCTACACCCTTTCACTGCCAGACACTATGCCGCCTCAGCCCCGACACCCTTTCACTGCCAGACACGATGCTACCTCAGCCCCGACACCCTTTCACTGCCAGACACCCTGCCACCTCAGCCCCTAAACCCTTTCACTGCCAGACACGATGCCATCTCAGCCCCGACACCCTTTCACTGCCAGACACGATGCTACCTCAGCCCCGACACCCTTTCACTGCCAGACACTATGCCACCTCAGCCCCGACACCCTTTCACTGCCAGACACGATGCTACCTCAGCCCCGACACCCTTTCACTGCCAGACATGCTGCTACCTCAGCCCCTACACCCTTTCACTGCCAGACATGCTGCTACCTCAGCCCCGACACCCTTTCACTGCCAGACATGCTGCTACCTCAGCCCCTACACCCTTTCACTGCCAGACACACTACTACTTCAGCAACAACACCCTTTCACTGCCAGACAACATTCTACCCCAACCCCTACACCCTTTCACTGCCAGACACGATGCCGCCTCAGCCCCGACACCCTTTCACTGCCAGACACGATGCCACCTCAGCCCCGACACCCTTTCACTGCCATCTCATTCCTTACACCCTTTCACTGCCAGACACGATGCCACCTCAGCCCCGACACCCTTTCACTGCCAGACACTATGCCACCTCAGCCCCTACACCCTTTCACTGCCAGACACGATGCCACCTCAGCCCCGACACCCTTTCACTGCCAGACACGATGCCACCTCAGCCCCTACACCCTTTCACTGCCAGACACCCTGCCACCTCAGCCCCGACACCCTTTCACTGCCAGACACGATGCCGCCTCAGCCCCGACACCCTTTCACTGCCAGACACGATGCCGCCTCAGCCCCGACACCCTTTCACTGCCAGACACGATGCCACCTCAGCCCCTACACCCTTTCACTGCCAGACACCCTGCCACCTCAGCCCCGACACCCTTTCACTGCCAGACACCCTGCCACCTCAGCCCCGACACCCTTTCACTGCCAGACACGATGCTACCTCAGCCCCGACACCCTTTCACTGCCAGACACGATGCCACCTCAGCCCCGACACCCTTTCACTGCCAGACACTATGCCACCTCAGCCCCGACACCCTTTCACTGCCAGACACTATGCCACCTCAGCCCCGACACCCTTTCACTGCCAGACACGATGCCACCTCAGCCCCGACACCCTTTCACTGCCAGACACGATGCCACCTCAGCCCCGACACCCTTTCACTGCCAGACACGATGCCACCTCAGCCCCGACACCCTTTCACTGCCAGACACCCTGCTACCTCAGCCCCGACACCCTTTCACTGCCAGACACGATGCTACCTCAGCCCCGACACCCTTTCACTGCCAGACACCCTGCCATCTCAGCCCCGACACCCTTTCACTGCCAGACACGATGCCACCTCAGCCCCGACACCCTTTCACTGCCAGACACTAATGCACCTCAGCCCCGACACCCTTTCACTGCCAGACACGGTGCTACCTCAGCCCCGACACCCTTTCACTGCCAGACAACATTCTACCCCAACCCCTACACCCTTTCACTGCCAGACACGATGCCACCTCAGCCCCGACACCCTTTCACTGCCAGACACGATGCCACCTCAGCCCCGACACCCTTTCACTGCCAGACACTATGCCACCTCAGCCCCGACACCCTTTCACTGCCAGACACCCTGCTACCTCAGCCCCGACACCCTTTCACTGCCAGACACGATGCTACCTCAGCCCCGACACCCTTTCACTGCCAGACACGATGCCACCTCAGCCCCGACACCCTTTCACTGCCAGACATGCTGCTACCTCAGCCCCTACACCCTTTCACTGCCAGACATGCTGCTACCTCAGCCCCTACACCCTTTCACTGCCAGACACGATGCTACCTCAGCCCCGACACCCTTTCACTGCCAGACACCCTGCCACCTCAGCCCCGACACCCTTTCACTGCCAGACACACTGCTACCTCAGCCCCGACACCCTTTCACTGCCAGACACGATGCCACCTCAGCCCCGACACCCTTTCACTGCCAGACACTATGCCACCTCAGCCCCTACACCCTTTCACTGCCAGACACGATGCCACCTCAGCCCCGACACCCTTTCACTGCCAGACACTATGCCACCTCAGCCCCTACACCCTTTCACTGCCAGACACGATGCCACCTCAGCCCCGACACCCTTTCACTGCCAGACACGATGCTACCTCAGCCCCGACACCCTTTCACTGCCAGACACGATGCTACCTCAGCCCCGACACCCTTTCACTGCCAGACACTATGCCGCCTCAGCCCCGACACCCTTTCACTGCCAGACACGATGCCACCTCAGCCCCGACACCCTTTCACTGCCAGACACGATGCCACCTCAGCCCCGACACCCTTTCACTGCCAGACACGATGCCACCTCAGCCCCGACACCCTTTCACTGCCAGACACGATGCCACCTCAGCCCCTACACCCTTTCACTGCCAGACATGCTGCTACCTCAGCCCCGACACCCTTTCACTGCCAGACACGATGCCACCTCAGCCCCGACACCCTTTCACTGCCAGACACCCTGCTACCTCAGCCCCAACACCCTTTCACTGCCAGACACGATGCTACCTCAGCCCCTACACCCTTTCACTGCCAGACACGATGCTACCTCAGCCCCTACACCCTTTCACTGCCAGACACACTACTACTTCAGCCCCTACACCCTTTCACTGCCAGACACTATGCCGCCTCAGCCCCGACACCCTTTCACTGCCAGACACGATGCTACCTCAGCCCCGACACCCTTTCACTGCCAGACACACTGCTACCTCAGCCCCTACACCCTTTCACTGCCAGACACTATGCCGCCTCAGCCCCGACACCCTTTCACTGCCAGACACGATGCTACCTCAGCCCCGACACCCTTTCACTGCCAGACACCCTGCCACCTCAGCCCCTAAACCCTTTCACTGCCAGACACGATGCCACCTCAGCCCCGACACCCTTTCACTGCCAGACACGATGCTACCTCAGCCCCGACACCCTTTCACTGCCAGACACTATGCCACCTCAGCCCCGACACCCTTTCACTGCCAGACACGATGCTACCTCAGCCCCGACACCCTTTCACTGCCAGACACGATGCTACCTCAGCCCCTACACCCTTTCACTGCCAGACATGCTGCTACCTCAGCCCCTACACCCTTTCACTGCCAGACATGCTGCTACCTCAGCCCCTACACCCTTTCACTGCCAGACACACTACTACTTCAGCAACAACACCCTTTCACTGCCAGACAACATTCTACCCCAACCCCTACACCCTTTCACTGCCAGACACGATGCCGCCTCAGCCCCGACACCCTTTCACTGCCAGACACGATGCCACCTCAGCCCCGACACCCTTTCACTGCCATCTCATTCCTTACACCCTTTCACTGCCAGACACGATGCCACCTCAGCCCCGACACCCTTTCACTGCCAGACACTATGCCACCTCAGCCCCTACACCCTTTCACTGCCAGACACGATGCCACCTCAGCCCCGACACCCTTTCACTGCCAGACACGATGCCACCTCAGCCCCTACACCCTTTCACTGCCAGACACCCTGCCACCTCAGCCCCGACACCCTTTCACTGCCAGACACGATGCCGCCTCAGCCCCGACACCCTTTCACTGCCAGACACGATGCCACCTCAGCCCCGACACCCTTTCACTGCCAGACACGATGCCACCTCAGCCCCTACACCCTTTCACTGCCAGACACCCTGCCACCTCAGCCCCGACACCCTTTCACTGCCAGACACCCTGCCACCTCAGCCCCGACACCCTTTCACTGCCAGACACGATGCTACCTCAGCCCCGACACCCTTTCACTGCCAGACACGATGCCACCTCAGCCCCGACACCCTTTCACTACCATCTCATTCCTTACACCCTTTCACTGCCAGACACGATGCCACCTCAGCCCCGACACCCTTTCACTGCCAGACACTATGCCACCTCAGCCCCGACACCCTTTCACTGCCAGACACTATGCCACCTCAGCCCCGACACCCTTTCACTGCCAGACACGATGCTACCTCAGCCCCGACACCCTTTCACTGCCAGACACGGTGCTACCTCAGCCCCGACACCCTTTCACTGCCAGACAACATTCTACCCCAACCCCTACACCCTTTCACTGCCAGACACGATGCCACCTCAGCCCCGACACCCTTTCACTGCCAGACACGATGCCACCTCAGCCCCGACACCCTTTCACTGCCAGACACTATGCCACCTCAGCCCCGACACCCTTTCACTGCCAGACACCCTGCTACCTCAGCCCCGACACCCTTTCACTGCCAGACACGATGCTACCTCAGCCCCGACACCCTTTCACTGCCAGACACCCTGCCACCTCAGCCCCGACACCCTTTCACTGCCAGACACGATGCCACCTCAGCCCCGACACCCTTTCACTGCCAGACATGCTGCTACCTCAGCCCCTACACCCTTTCACTGCCAGACATGCTGCTACCTCAGCCCCTACACCCTTTCACTGCCAGACATGCTGCTACCTCAGCCCCTACACCCTTTCACTGCCAGACACGATGCTACCTCAGCCCCGACACCCTTTCACTGCCAGACACCCTGCCACCTCAGCCCCGACACCCTTTCACTGCCAGACACACTGCTACCTCAGCCCCGACACCCTTTCACTGTCAGACACGATGCCACCTCAGCCCCGACACCCTTTCACTGCCAGACACTATGCCACCTCAGCCCCGACACCCTTTCACTGCCAGACACGATGCCACCTCAGCCCCGACACCCTTTCACTGCCAGACACTATGCCACCTCAGCCCCGACACCCTTTCACTGCCAGACACGATGCTACCTCAGCCCCGACACCCTTTCACTGCCAGACACGATGCTACCTCAGCCCCGACACCCTTTCACTGCCAGACACTATGCCGCCTCAGCCCCGACACCCTTTCACTGCCAGACACGATGCCACCTCAGCCCCGACACCCTTTCACTGCCAGACACGATGCCACCTCAGCCCCGACACCCTTTCACTGCCAGACACGATGCCACCTCAGCCCCGACACCCTTTCACTGCCAGACACGATGCTACCTCAGCCCCTACACCCTTTCACTGCCAGACATGCTGCTACCTCAGCCCCGACACCCTTTCACTGCCAGACACGATGCCACCTCAGCCCCGACACCCTTTCACTGCCAGACACCCTGCTACCTCAGCCCCAACACCCTTTCACTGCCAGACAACATTCTACCCCAACCCCTACACCCTTTCACTGCCAGACACGATGCCACCTCAGCCCCGACACCCTTTCACTGCCAGACACGATGCCACCTCAGCCCCGACACCCTTTCACTGCCAGACACACTGCTACCTCAGCCCCTACACCCTTTCACTGCCAGACACTATGCCGCCTCAGCCCCGACACCCTTTCACTGCCAGACACGATGCCACCTCAGCCCCGACACCCTTTCACTGCCAGACACGATGCCACCTCAGCCCCTACACCCTTTCACTGCCAGACACCCTGCCACCTCAGCCCCGACACCCTTTCACTGCCAGACACCCTGCCACCTCAGCCCCGACACCCTTTCACTGCCAGACACGATGCTACCTCAGCCCCGACACCCTTTCACTGCCAGACACGATGCCACCTCAGCCCCGACACCCTTTCACTGCCATCTCATTCCTTACACCCTTTCACTGCCAGACACGATGCCACCTCAGCCCCGACACCCTTTCACTGCCAGACACTATGCCACCTCAGCCCCGACACCCTTTCACTGCCAGACACGATGCCACCTCAGCCCCGACACCCTTTCACTGCCAGACACGATGCCACCTCAGCCCCGACACCCTTTCACTGCCAGACACCCTGCTACCTCAGCCCCAACACCCTTTCACTGCCAGACACGATGCTACCTCAGCCCCGACACCCTTTCACTGCCAGACACCCTGCCATCTCAGCCCCGACACCCTTTCACTGCCAGACACGATGCCACCTCAGCCCCGACACCCTTTCACTGCCAGACACTAATGCACCTCAGCCCCGACACCCTTTCACTGCCAGACACGATGCTACCTCAGCCCCGACACCCTTTCACTGCCAGACAACATTCTACCCCAACCCCGACACCCTTTCACTGCCAGACACGATGCCACCTCAGCCCCGACACCCTTTCACTGCCAGACACTATGCCGCCTCAGCCCCGACACCCTTTCACTGCCAGACACGGTGCCACCTCAGCCCCGACACCCTTTCACTGCCAGACACGATGCCACCTCAGCCCCGACACCCTTTCACTGCCAGACACGATGCCACCTCAGCCCCGACACCCTTTCACTGCCATCTCATTCCTTACACCCTTTCACTGCCAGACACGATGCCACCTCAGCCCCGACACCCTTTCACTGCCAGACACTATGCCACCTCAGCCCCGACACCCTTTCACTGCCAGACACGATGCCACCTCAGCCCCGACACCCTTTCACTGCCAGACACGATGCCACCTCAGCCCCGACACCCTTTCACTGCCAGACACCCTGCTACCTCAGCCCCAACACCCTTTCACTGCCAGACACGATGCTACCTCAGCCCCGACACCCTTTCACTGCCAGACACCCTGCCATCTCAGCCCCGACACCCTTTCACTGCCAGACACGATGCCACCTCAGCCCCGACACCCTTTCACTGCCAGACATGCTGCTACCTCAGCCCCGACACCCTTTCACTGCCAGACACTATGCCACCTCAGCCCCGACACCCTTTCACTGCCAGACACCCTGCTACCTCAGCCCCGACACCCTTTCACTGCCAGACACGATGCTACCTCAGCCCCGACACCCTTTCACTGCCAGACACCCTGCCACCTCAGCCCCGACACCCTTTCACTGCCAGACACGATGCCACCTCAGCCCCGACACCCTTTCACTGCCAGACATGCTGCTACCTCAGCCCCTACACCCTTTCACTGCCAGACATGCTGCTACCTCAGCCCCTACACCCTTTCACTGCCAGACATGCTGCTACCTCAGCCCCTACACCCTTTCACTGCCAGACACGATGCTACCTCAGCCCCGACACCCTTTCACTGCCAGACACCCTGCCACCTCAGCCCCGACACCCTTTCACTGCCAGACAACATTCTACCCCAACCCCTACACCCTTTCACTGCCAGACATGCTGCTACCTCAGCCCCGACACCCTTTCACTGCCAGACACGATGCCACCTCAGCCCCGACACCCTTTCACTGCCAGACACGATGCCACCTCAGCCCCGACACCCTTTCACTGCCAGACACTATGCCACCTCAGCCCCGACACCCTTTCACTGCCAGACACGATGCTACCTCAGCCCCGACACCCTTTCACTGCCAGACACCCTGCCACCTCAGCCCCGACACCCTTTCACTGCCAGACACGATGCCACCTCAGCCCCTACACCCTTTCACTGCCAGACACTATGCCGCCTCAGCCCCGACACCCTTTCACTGCCAGACACGATGCTACCTCAGCCCCGACACCCTTTCACTGCCAGACACCCTGCCACCTCAGCCCCTAAACCCTTTCACTGCCAGACACGATGCCACCTCAGCCCCGACACCCTTTCACTGCCAGACACGATGCTACCTCAGCCCCGACACCCTTTCACTGCCAGACACTATGCCACCTCAGCCCCGACACCCTTTCACTGCCAGACACGATGCTACCTCAGCCCCGACACCCTTTCACTGCCAGACACGATGCTACCTCAGCCCCTACACCCTTTCACTGCCAGACATGCTGCTACCTCAGCCCCTACACCCTTTCACTGCCAGACACACTACTACTTCAGCAACAACACCCTTTCACTGCCAGACAACATTCTACCCCAACCCCTACACCCTTTCACTGCCAGACACGATGCCGCCTCAGCCCCGACACCCTTTCACTGCCAGACACGATGCCACCTCAGCCCCGACACCCTTTCACTGCCATCTCATTCCTTACACCCTTTCACTGCCAGACACGATGCCACCTCAGCCCCGACACCCTTTCACTGCCAGACACTATGCCACCTCAGCCCCTACACCCTTTCACTGCCAGACACGATGCCACCTCAGCCCCGACACCCTTTCACTGCCAGACACGATGCCACCTCAGCCCCTACACCCTTTCACTGCCAGACACCCTGCCACCTCAGCCCCGACACCCTTTCACTGCCAGACACGATGCCGCCTCAGCCCCGACACCCTTTCACTGCCAGACACGATGCCACCTCAGCCCCGACACCCTTTCACTGCCAGACACGATGCCACCTCAGCCCCTACACCCTTTCACTGCCAGACACCCTGCCACCTCAGCCCCGACACCCTTTCACTGCCAGACACACTACTACTTCAGCAACAACACCCTTTCACTGCCAGACAACATTCTACCCCAGCCCCGACACCCTTTCACTGCCAGACACTATGCCACCTCAGCCCCGACACCCTTTCACTGCCAGACACGATGCTACCTCAGCCCCGACCCCCTTTCACTGCCAGACACCCTGCCATCTCAGCCCCGACACCCTTTCACTGCCAGACACGATGCCACCTCAGCCCCGACACCCTTTCACTGCCAGACACTAATGCACCTCAGCCCCGACACCCTTTCACTGCCAGACACGGTGCTACCTCAGCCCCGACACCCTTTCACTGCCAGACAACATTCTACCCCAACCCCTACACCCTTTCACTGCCAGACACGATGCCACCTCAGCCCCGACACCCTTTCACTGCCAGACACGATGCCACCTCAGCCCCGACACCCTTTCACTGCCAGACACGATGCCACCTCAGCCCCGACACCCTTTCACTGCCAGACACTATGCCACCTCAGCCCCGACACCCTTTCACTGCCAGACACCCTGCTACCTCAGCCCCGACACCCTTTCACTGCCAGACACGATGCTACCTCAGCCCCGACACCCTTTCACTGCCAGACACCCTGCCACCTCAGCCCCGACACCCTTTCACTGCCAGACACGATGCCACCTCAGCCCCGACACCCTTTCACTGCCAGACATGCTGCTACCTCAGCCCCTACACCCTTTCACTGCCAGACATGCTGCTACCTCAGCCCCTATACCCTTTCACTGCCAGACATGCTGCTACCTCAGCCCCTACACCCTTTCACTGCCAGACACGATGCTACCTCAGCCCCGACACCCTTTCACTGCCAGACACCCTGCCACCTCAGCCCCGACACCCTTTCACTGCCAGACACACTGCTACCTCAGCCCCGACACCCTTTCACTGTCAGACACGATGCCACCTCAGCCCCGACACCCTTTCACTGCCAGACACTATGCCACCTCAGCCCCTACACCCTTTCACTGCCAGACACGATGCCACCTCAGCCCCGACACCCTTTCACTGCCAGACACGATGCTACCTCAGCCCCGACACCCTTTCACTGCCAGACACGATGCTACCTCAGCCCCGACACCCTTTCACTGCCAGACACTATGCCGCCTCAGCCCCGACACCCTTTCACTGCCAGACACGATGCCACCTCAGCCCCGACACCCTTTCACTGCCAGACACGATGCCACCTCAGCCCCGACACCCTTTCACTGCCAGACACGATGCCACCTCAGCCCCGACACCCTTTCACTGCCAGACACGATGCCACCTCAGCCCCTACACCCTTTCACTGCCAGACATGCTGCTACCTCAGCCCCGACACCCTTTCACTGCCAGACACGATGCCACCTCAGCCCCGACACCCTTTCACTGCCAGACACCCTGCTACCTCAGCCCCAACACCCTTTCACTGCCAGACACGATGCTACCTCAGCCCCGACACCCTTTCACTGCCAGACAACATTCTACCCCAACCCCTACACCCTTTCACTGCCAGACACGATGCCACCTCAGCCCCGACACCCTTTCACTGCCAGACACGATGCCACCTCAGCCCCGACACCCTTTCACTGCCAGACACACTGCTACCTCAGCCCCTACACCCTTTCACTGCCAGACACTATGCCGCCTCAGCCCCGACACCCTTTCACTGCCAGACACGATGCCACCTCAGCCCCGACACCCTTTCACTGCCAGACACGATGCCACCTCAGCCCCTACACCCTTTCACTGCCAGACACCCTGCCACCTCAGCCCCGACACCCTTTCACTGCCAGACACCCTGCCACCTCAGCCCCGACACCCTTTCACTGCCAGACACGATGCTACCTCAGCCCCGACACCCTTTCACTGCCAGACACGATGCCACCTCAGCCCCGACACCCTTTCACTGCCATCTCATTCCTTACACCCTTTCACTGCCAGACACGATGCCACCTCAGCCCCGACACCCTTTCACTGCCAGACACTATGCCACCTCAGCCCCGACACCCTTTCACTGCCAGACACGATGCCACCTCAGCCCCGACACCCTTTCACTGCCAGACACGATGCCACCTCAGCCCCGACACCCTTTCACTGCCAGACACCCTGCTACCTCAGCCCCAACACCCTTTCACTGCCAGACACGATGCTACCTCAGCCCCGACACCCTTTCACTGCCAGACACCCTGCCATCTCAGCCCCGACACCCTTTCACTGCCAGACACGATGCCACCTCAGCCCCGACACCCTTTCACTGCCAGACACTAATGCACCTCAGCCCCGACACCCTTTCACTGCCAGACACGATGCTACCTCAGCCCCGACACCCTTTCACTGCCAGACAACATTCTACCCCAACCCCGACACCCTTTCACTGCCAGACACGATGCCACCTCAGCCCCGACACCCTTTCACTGCCAGACACTATGCCGCCTCAGCCCCGACACCCTTTCACTGCCAGACACGGTGCCACCTCAGCCCCGACACCCTTTCACTGCCAGACACGATGCCACCTCAGCCCCGACACCCTTTCACTGCCAGACACGATGCCACCTCAGCCCCGACACCCTTTCACTGCCATCTCATTCCTTACACCCTTTCACTGCCAGACACGATGCCACCTTAGCCCCGACACCCTTTCACTGCCAGACACTATGCCACCTCAGCCCCGACACCCTTTCACTGCCAGACACGATGCCACCTCAGCCCCGACACCCTTTCACTGCCAGACACGATGCCACCTCAGCCCCGACACCCTTTCACTGCCAGACACCCTGCTACCTCAGCCCCAACACCCTTTCACTGCCAGACACGATGCTACCTCAGCCCCGACACCCTTTCACTGCCAGACACCCTGCCATCTCAGCCCCGACACCCTTTCACTGCCAGACACGATGCCACCTCAGCCCCGACACCCTTTCACTGCCAGACACTAATGCACCTCAGCCCCGACACCCTTTCACTGCCAGACACGATGCTACCTCAGCCCCGACACCCTTTCACTGCCAGACAACATTCTACCCCAACCCCTACACCCTTTCACTGCCAGACACGATGCCACCTCAGCCCCGACACCCTTTCACTGCCAGACACGATGCCACCTCAGCCCCGACACCCTTTCACTGCCAGACATGCTGCTACCTCAGCCCCGACACCCTTTCACTGCCAGACACTATGCCACCTCAGCCCCGACACCCTTTCACTGCCAGACAACATTCTACCCCAACCCCTACACCCTTTCACTGCCAGACACGATGCCACCTCAGCCCCGACACCCTTTCACTGCCAGACACGATGCCACCTCAGCCCCGACACCCTTTCACTGCCAGACATGCTGCTACCTCAGCCCCGACACCCTTTCACTGCCAGACACTATGCCACCTCAGCCCCGACACCCTTTCACTGCCAGACACCCTGCTACCTCAGCCCCGACACCCTTTCACTGCCAGACACGATGCTACCTCAGCCCCGACACCCTTTCACTGCCAGACACCCTGCCACCTCAGCCCCGACACCCTTTCACTGCCAGACACGATGCCACCTCAGCCCCGACACCCTTTCACTGCCAGACATGCTGCTACCTCAGCCCCTACACCCTTTCACTGCCAGACATGCTGCTACCTCAGCCCCTACACCCTTTCACTGCCAGACATGCTGCTACCTCAGCCCCTACACCCTTTCACTGCCAGACACGATGCTACCTCAGCCCCGACACCCTTTCACTGCCAGACACCCTGCCACCTCAGCCCCGACACCCTTTCACTGCCAGACACACTGCTACCTCAGCCCCGACACCCTTTCACTGTCAGACACGATGCCACCTCAGCCCCGACACCCTTTCACTGCCAGACACTATGCCACCTCAGCCCCTACACCCTTTCACTGCCAGACACGATGCCACCTCAGCCCCGACACCCTTTCACTGCCAGACACTATGCCACCTCAGCCCCGACACCCTTTCACTGCCAGACACGATGCTACCTCAGCCCCGACACCCTTTCACTGCCAGACACGATGCTACCTCAGCCCCGACACCCTTTCACTGCCAGACACGATGCTACCTCAGCCCCGACACCCTTTCACTGCCAGACACTATGCCGCCTCAGCCCCGACACCCTTTCACTGCCAGACACGGTGCCACCTCAGCCCCGACACCCTTTCACTGCCAGACACGGTGCCACCTCAGCCCCGACACCCTTTCACTGCCAGACACGATGCCACCTCAGCCCCGACACCCTTTCACTGCCAGACACGATGCCACCTCAGCCCCGACACCCTTTCACTGCCAGACACGATGCCACCTCAGCCCCTACACCCTTTCACTGCCAGACACGCTGCTACCTCAGCCCCGACACCCTTTCACTGCCAGACACGATGTCACCTCAGCCCCGACACCCTTTCACTGCCAGACACCCTGCTACCTCAGCCCCGACACCCTTTCACTGCCAGACACGATGCTACCTCAGCCCCGACACCCTTTCACTGCCAGACACCCTGCTACCTCAGCCCCGACACCCTTTCACTGCCAGACACGATGCTACCTCAGCCCCTACACCCTTTCACTGCCAGACACTATGCCACCTCAGCCCCTACACCCTTTCACTGCCAGACACTATGCCACCTCAGCCCCGACACCCTTTCACTGCCAGACACGATGCCACCTCAGCCCCGACACCCTTTCACTGCCAGACACGATGCCACCTCAGCCCCGACACCCTTTCACTGCCAGACACGATGCCACCTCAGCCCCGACACCCTTTCACTGCCAGACACGATGCTACCTCAGCCCCGACACCCTTTCACTGCCAGACACACTGCTACCTCAGCCCCTACACCCTTTCACTGCCAGACACGGTGCCACCTCAGCCCCGACACCCTTTCACTGCCAGACACGATGCCACCTCAGCCCCAACACCCTTTCACTGCCAGACACGATGCCACCTCAGCCCCGACACCCTTTCACTGCCAGACACGATGCCACCTCAGCCCCGACACCATTTCACTGCCAGACATGCTGCTACCTCAGCCCCGACACCCTTTCACTGCCAGACATGCTGCTACCTCAGCCCCGACACCCTTTCACTGCCAGACACGATGCCACCTCAGCCCCGACACCCTTTCACTGCCAGACACCCTGCTACCTCAGCCCCGACACCCTTTCACTGCCAGACACGATGCCACCTCAGCCCCGACACCCTTTCACTGCCAGACACCCTGCTACCTCAGCCCCGACACCCTTTCACTGCCAGACACGATGCTACCTCAGCCCCGACACCCTTTCACTGCCAGACACCCTGCCACCTCAGCCCCGACACCCTTTCACTGCCAGACACGATGCCACCTCAGCCCCGACACCCTTTCACTGCCAGACACTATGCCACCTCAGCCCCGACACCCTTTCACTGCCAGACACGATGCTACCTCAGCCCCGACACCCTTTCACTGCCAGACAACATTCTACCCCAACCCCTACACCCTTTCACTGCCAGACACGATGCCACCTCAGCCCCGACACCCTTTCACTGCCAGACACGATGCCACCTCAGCCCCGACACCCTTTCACTGCCAGACATGCTGCTACCTCAGCCCCGACACCCTTTCACTGCCAGACACGATGCCACCTCAGCCCCGACACCCTTTCACTGCCAGACACCCTGCTACCTCAGCCCCGACACCCTTTCACTGCCAGACACGATGCTACCTCAGCCCCGACACCCTTTCACTGCCAGACACCCTGCCACCTCAGCCCCGACACCCTTTCACTGCCAGACACGATGCTACCTCAGCCCCGACACCCTTTCACTGCCAGACAACATTCTACCCCAACCCCTACACCCTTTCACTGCCAGACACTATGCCACCTCAGCCCCGACACCCTTTCACTGCCAGACACAATGCTACCTCAGCCCCGACACCCTTTCACTGCCAGACACCCTGCCACCTCAGCCCCGACACCCTTTCACTGCCAGACACGATGCCACCTCAGCCCCTACACCCTTTCACTGCCAGACATGCTGCTACCTCAGCCCCTACACCCTTTCACTGCCAGACATGCTGCTACCTCAGCCCCTACACCCTTTCACTGCCAGACACGATGCTACCTCAGCCCCGACACCCTTTCACTGCCAGACACACTGCTACCTCAGCCCCTACACCCTTTCACTGCCAGACACTATGCCGCCTCAGCCCCTACACCCTTTCACTGCCAGACACTATGCCGCCTCAGCCCCGACACCCTTTCACTGCCAGACACGATGCTACCTCAGCCCCGACACTCTTTCACTGCCAGACACACTGCTACCTCAGCCCCTACACCCTTTCACTGCCAGACACTATGCCGCCTCAGCCCCGACACCCTTTCACTGCCAGACACGATGCCACCTCAGCACCGACACCCTTTCACTGCCAGACACCCTGCCACCTCAGCCCCGACACCCTTTCACTGCCAGACACGATGCCACCTCAGCCCCGACACCCTTTCACTGCCAGACACGATGCTACCTCAGCCCCGACACCCTTTCACTGCCAGACACCCTGCCACCTCAGCCCCGACACCCTTTCACTGCCAGACACGATGCCACCTCAGCCCCGACACCCTTTCACTGCCAGACACCCACCCTGCCACCTCAGCCCCGACACCCTTTCACTGCCAGACACGATGCCACCTCAGCCCCGACACCCTTTCACTGCCAGACACGATGCTACCTCAGCCCCGACACCCTTTCACTGCCAGACACCCTGCCACCTCAGCCCCGACACCCTTTCACTGCCAGACACGATGCCACCTCAGCCCCGACACCCTTTCACTGCCAGACACCCTGCCACCTCAGCCCCTACACCCTTTCACTGCCAGACATGCTGCTACCTCAGCCCCTACACCCTTTCACTGCCAGACATGCTGCTACCTCAGCCCCTACAACCTTTCACTGCCAGACATGCTGCTACCTCAGCCCCTACACCCTTTCACTGCCAGACACTATGCCACCTCAGCCCCTACACCCTTTCACTGCCAGACATGCTGCTACCTCAGCCCCTACACCCTTTCACTGCCAGACACCCTGCCACCCCAACCCCTACACCCTTTCACTGCCAGACACGATGCCGCCTCAGCCCCGACACCCTTTCACTGCCAGACACTATGCCACCTCAGCCCCTACACCCTTTCACTGCCAGACACGATGCCACCTCAGCCCCGACACCCTTTCACTGCCAGACACCCTGCCACCTCAGCCCCGACACCCTTTCACTGCCAGACACGATGCCACCTCAGCCCCGACACCCTTTCACTGCCAGACACGATGCCACCTCAGCCCCTACACCCTTTCACTGCCAGACACGATGCCGCCTCAGCCCCGACACCCTTTCACTGCCAGACACGATGCCACCTCAGCCCCGACACCCTTTCACTGCCAGACACTATGCCACCTCAGCCCCGACACCCTTTCACTGCCAGACACGATGCTACCTCAGCCCCGACACCCTTTCACTGCCAGACACCCTGCCACCTCAGCCCCGACACCCTTTCACTGCCAGACACGATGCCACCTCAGCCCCGACACCCTTTCACTGCCAGACATGCTGCTACCTCAGCCCCTACACCCTTTCACTGCCAGACATGCTGCTACCTCAGCCCCTACACCCTTTCACTGCCAGACATGCTGCTACCTCAGCCCCTACATCCTTTCACTGCCAGACACTATGCCGCCTCAGCCCCGACACCCTTTCACTGCCAGACACGATGCTACCTCAGCCCCGACACCCTTTCACTGCCAGACACCCTGCCACCTCAGCCCCTACACCCTTTCACTGCCAGACACGATGCCACCTCAGCCCCGACACCCTTTCACTGCCAGACACCCTGCTACCTCAGCCCCGACACCCTTTCACTGCCAGACACGATGCTACCTCAGCCCCGACACCCTTTCACTGCCAGACAACATTCTACCCCAACCCCTACACCCTTTCACTGCCAGACACGATGCCACCTCAGCCCCGACACCCTTTCACTGCCAGACACGATGCCACCTCAGCCCCGACACCCTTTCACTGCCAGACACGATGCCACCTCAGCCCCGACACCCTTTCACTGCCAGACACGATGCTACCTCAGCCCCGACACCCTTTCACTGCCAGACACGATGCCACCTCAGCCCCGACACCCTTTCACTGCCAGACACTATGCCACCTCAGCCCCGACACCCTTTCACTGCCAGACACGATGCCACCTCAGCCCCGACACCCTTTCACTGCCAGACACGATGCCACCTCAGCCCCTACACCCTTTCACTGCCAGACACTATGCCACCTCAGCCCCTACACCCTTTCACTGCCAGACACGATGCCACCTCAGCCCCTACACCCTTTCACTGCCAGACACTATGCCACCTCAGCCCCTACACCCTTTCACTGCCAGACACTATGCCACCTCAGCCCCGACACCCTTTCACTGCCAGACACGATGCCACCTCAGCCCCGACACCCTTTCACTGCCAGACACGATGCCACCTCAGCCCCGACACCCTTTCACTGCCAGACACGATGCTACCTCAGCCCCGACACCCTTTCACTGCCAGACACACTGCTACCTCAGCCCCGACACCCTTTCACTGCCAGACACGCTGCTACCTCAGCCCCGACACCCTTTCACTGCCAGACACGCTGCTACCTCAGCCCCGACACCCTTTCACTGCCAGACACGATGCTACCTCAGCCCCGACACCCTTTCACTGCCAGACACCCTGCCACCTCAGCCCCGACACCCTTTCACTGCCAGACACTATGCCACCTCAGCCCCGACACCCTTTCACTGCCAGACACGATGCCACCTCAGCCCCGACACCCTTTCACTGCCAGACATGCTGCTACCTCAGCCCCGACACCCTTTCACTGCCAGACACGATGCCACCTCAGCCCCGACACCCTTTCACTGCCAGACACCCTGCTACCTCAGCCCCGACACCCTTTCACTGCCAGACACGATGCTACCTCAGCCCCGACACCCTTTCACTGCCAGACACTATGCCACCTCAGCCCCGACACCCTTTCACTGCCAGACACTATGCCACCTCAGCCCCGACACCCTTTCACTGCCAGACACTATGCCACCTCAGCCCCGACACCCTTTCACTGCCAGACAACATTCTACCCCAACCCCTACACCCTTTCACTGCCAGACACTATGCCACCTCAGCCCCTACACCCTTTCACTGCCAGACACGATGCTACCTCAGCCCCGACACCCTTTCACTGCCAGACACCCTGCCACCTCAGCCCCGACACCCTTTCACTGCCAGACACGATGCCACCTCAGCCCCGACACCCTTTCACTGCCAGACACTATGCCACCTCAGCCCCGACACCCTTTCACTGCCAGACATGCTGCTACCTCAGCCCCTACACCCTTTCACTGCCAGACATGCTGCTACCTCAGCCCCTACACCCTTTCACTGCCAGACACACTACTACTTCAGCAACAACACCCTTTCACTGCCAGACAACATTCTACCCCAGCCCCGACACCCTTTCACTGCCAGACACTATGCCACCTCAGCCCCGACACCCTTTCACTGCCAGACACGATGCTACCTCAGCCCCGACCCCCTTTCACTGCCAGACACGATGCTACCTCAGCCCCGACACCCTTTCACTGCCAGACACACTGCTACCTCAGCCCCGACACCCTTTCACTGCCAGACACTATGCCGCCTCAGCCCCGACACCCTTTCACTGCCAGACACGATGCTACCTCAGCCCCGACACCCTTTCACTGCCAGACACACTGCTACCTCAGCCCCTACACCCTTTCACTGCCAGACACTATGCCGCCTCAGCCCCGACACCCTTTCACTGCCAGACACTATGCCGCCTCAGCCCCGACACCCTTTCACTGCCAGACACGATGCTACCTCAGCCCCTACACCCTTTCACTGCCAGACACACTGCTACCTCAGCCCCTACACCCTTTCACTGCCAGACACTATGCCGCCTCAGCCCCGACACCCTTTCACTGCCAGACACCCTGCCACCTCAGCCCCGACACCCTTTCACTGCCAGACACACTGCTACCTCAGCCCCGACACCCTTTCACTGCCAGACACGATGCCACCTCAGCCCCGACACCCTTTCACTGCCAGACACCCTGCCACCTCAGCCCCGACACCCTTTCACTGCCAGACACGATGCCACCTCAGCCCCGACACCCTTTCACTGCCAGACACTATGCCACCTCAGCCCCTACACCCTTTCACTGCCAGACACTATGCCACCTCAGCCCCTACACCCTTTCACTGCCAGACACGATGCCACCTCAGCCCCGACACCCTTTCACTGCCAGACACGATGCTGCCTCAGCCCCTACACCCTTTCACTGCCAGACACCCTGCTAACTCTCTTACACGCCTATATGTTGTACAATAATGTTTTAAACAGACAGACAAGGCCGTTCCACACTGCTAGTGTACAAATAGACAGGAGGTAAATAGCCAACCCGGTCCTCTGGAGCTATCAGTATCCCAGATTAAGAATCAGCAGCTCGTGAACTGTAATACACGTGATTATAGTATACAGTGTAGGTAGCTTTTATCTCTTGGATACCTCCCTGGCACTCAAACACATTGCGCAATGCGTTGGATATACCTATGGAATTCAAAGGGTTTAGGACCAGGGTTGGCTACTTTTGATCTGGTGTGTTGTATTTTTATTTCACCAGGAGACTAGTAATTCTGGATAAACCAACTGTACTAGAACAGACAGATTCCACAAATCCCTGTTGATTTAAATGGGGTTAAATTCAAGGTAATAAAAGAGACACTATGTTGTGTAACCCCCTTAAATACGAGAGGCCTCCAAGCACCAGGTGGAATTTTCAACCTTCAGTAAGTAATCCCCAATTACTTATTATTACGCTATTTCCACGAATAAGAAGCTACTAAGGTTTCTGAAGCATGATTTGGAATCATAACATCATATGCAACGGACATGAGTAGGACGTGCAGTCATCTTATTGAGTGATCTAACCTCCCTGTCTGTACCTTAACCCCTTAATGATCAGCGGTCATGGGGTGTGTGGTCCTTTTAAGGACCCGATAGAGAATTTTGGCGTGCCGCCCCACGTGACTGATCACGTGGGGCGGCACGCCGAACTGAGGGACTGAAAGAGATCGCTCCGCTCTTGGAGCGCGGTGAGTAATAGTACGTGACGTATCAGGACCGTCACTGGTCCTTAAGTGCCGGACCAGCGTGACGGTCCGGGTACGTCACCGGACTCTAAGGGGTTAAGGTACGGTGCAACCCCCCCTTTGGCAAATAACCTATCCGCGTACAGGCAGGGATGGACAGCGCAGCCGCACAGATCACTCTTCAGCAAGATGTCTGCACTGTCCTAATGATGTACGTTGCATACAATGTTATGATTCCAACTCCCGCCGGCAGTTAGCGTAATAATGTTACTTATTTCCATGAATAAGAAGCTATTAACAATTCACTGGGGATAAAGTATTGTAACATGATAATTCCACTTTAAATCAATGGGTGGGAATGGTCCCCTTCAAAATTACTCCAGTTCTACTTACTACATCACCCTTTATCTATCTACAGGGCTACCATCTGAACTCTTGGGGCCCAGTACAAACATAAAGGTAACCAGCCCCCCCACACCCCATTAGCACTGCAGTATATGTAAAGACAGAGCCCTTGAAATGGACAGATTGTAAGCTCTACAGGGCAGGGACCTCTTATCCTAATGTATACTCACCTGTTGTTCCCCTTATGACTGCCTACATAAGCACTTAATCACTGTACTTATTGTACCCCTTCTATATTAAATGTAATCTGTAAAGTGGAGCTATATAAATAAAAATATACAACACAATGTCAGAGCGACAGAGATTCTTTCCAGTTCCCTGCTATTCAATTTACTAAAAGTGGAAGTTTCACCTTTATTAAAGTTTTGCATATTTTTCATGATAACAAAAAGTCCAGAAGATGTATAGTTTAGTGAAGTCACTTTTTATTTTTCCCATAAATAGGTGTGACTATTTCCTGGTATTACACAAAGCTTCATTAGCATATGACGCATCACTGATGCCGCAATTAGCATATGGAAGTGTGAATATCTCCTTAACTGTACATCTGCTGGTCTGTTGGCTAACATGACACAAAAGCAGTTTTCAAATATGCAGACTTGAATTCAGGTCAAAGTTCCACTTTAAAAAGAGGGCCCCCACAACCCACGTAGGACAGTTTTGTTGCCCCCCTTTTGACGTGGTCCTCTCTCCTCCTCCTCCCTCACACTGCAGGGGTCTCAGTGTCTGAGGTGATTCCCCCATTGCTTGGCTGGGCCCCATACATGGATACTGCCTGAAACCCCTGATGGCAGATCCTGTCTATAAAATACATTTTTTATATCCTATTTGCATGGGTACAAGAAACAATAAAAGGGTGTAGAGATAAATCAGTTCTATGCAGATAATTAATATGAAGTACAGCATTTGGCTAGCAGTGATAAAGTCCACTGATCTTATGTTTACTTACTGATGGCCGTTCCCTGTGTGTGTTTACTGCTTCAATATTCAAATATATGGATTCTACTTTACAACCTGTAAAGAAAATATACAGCTCCCATTAGTTACTATACACAGATCTAAGCACAAATTGCATTCTATCTTAAAGATCAAGATGATTATAAAAGTAGTATTATTCCTTTCACGTGCACTGTGCACCCCTCTGGTCATCAAGGGGTTGAAATATCCTAATTTCCGTCCCTACATGCAGAAGTCTAAGGACCCTATGTTAAAATGACTGTTTGGAAATACAGATGTAAATTGGAATATTCAAGTGTCTAATTCCACTCTTAATATCATAATTTCAACACCATATTGTCTGAACTTGGAGAAAAGAAACTTCATACAGACATTTGGGGCCTTCAGTTCAGAAATGTGTAGTAATTCAGGGGAAAACCATCTGCACCAGGTGGGAGAAATAAAAATTCCCCAAATCCCCTATTGATTCCAATGGGGCTTTTTAACCCCTTGAAAGACAGAGGTCATCAACACATTGCATCACAATGTGCTGGAGACCTCCAGCACTCAAGGGGTTAAACAATCATTTATAACTTGCTTTCATTTCTCGCAAAATACTTGGTGCTCTTATTCATCAAATTAAAGAGGTGCAACCACTTTAATCAAGAGACATTTGTTTAATTTTTACTTCGACCCTATGGAGCAGTTGGTTTATTCCAAAACTGAACCTCTATAGGTTGGTGAGTAAGAGCCTTCATTGTTTCACAGTTTGAAAATCAAGACCTTTCAGACAAAATGAACCAGACAAAAGAAAGCGTTATTTCCAACAGACAAAATATGGGACCAGAAGTCCAAGTGTTGGTCTGTATGTTTAGTGAATGACCGGGTTTTGAAATCTCAGCTGTTTTTTTAAAAATGGGCAACGTTTGTTTGATTAAAAATAAATAAATAAATGCACACATTGTATAGCATATAATGATGAGTAAAAACAAGGGTACTCACACTGCACTGCTGGGAGAGGATTCATCCCAGAGTTATAACAGTTCAAACTCAAGAAGGGATGGAGCAGTTACCATCACATTCTGTGAAGAGCTGTAGCCAGCCATCTCTTCCATAGAATGACTGTCTGGACACCACTGAGGAGATGTTCAAAGGTGTGATAAACAGGAGAGAATGTCTTCAGTGTGATAAATCCTCCAACAGTTTAAACTGTACAAACTATAACCCTTTGAGTGCCAGATGTGTACGCAGTGCATTGAGTACCCCTCTAGCATTCAAAGAATTAAATCTGAAACTGTCTTCCGGCTGTGGGACGGCTCTTGTTTAACTTAATAGGAAATGTCTGGTGACTATGTATATATTTTATTTATAATAAACCTTTTCAATTCTTTTAATGCATTCTGCAATAAAATATTAATTAAATGTGACCAAAGAATCCCATATTATGGAGACTGAAGAAACATCTAAGTGTACTGTGGAATGAGAGAACCCGAACACAAGAGAGACTGGTTACTCACCATATGCCACTGGCGTCAATTTCAACACTGTATGGAGGGGGCATTTGAGATATGGCAGTTCTTCTGGGGGAAAGTAAAACCAGAAAGTGATGGAGCACATCTATAAAGAGTTTACACTTTGCTATTTCCTACAGACATAACACTGCACGCTTTACACATCTATAAAAACAAGCCGGTTACCTGCACTCTTATCCAGGAAGTATGCCAGTAAGCAGCGCATGACAGCCTGGTGACAGACCACTAGAACGTTCTCCTGTCTCTCCAGCTCCATTATAACTGGTTCAAGTCTCTGTACCAGGTCCTCGTAGGACTGTAGAATTGGCAATGAAAAGGATGGTGAATGTCTGATTCCTTGTCCCCAACATGGACTACCCATTACATCAACATTTACAAGATTAGACAATTGTTATAATGTAACATTGTGGAAAGAACACAAATAGGAGGGTGTCCAATCATGCCTGTTATCCCAATAGACTCGCTTTTAAATATAAAAAGTGTAAATATACTCACAAATAAAACTGTTACTCAGGGGCTTATACCCACAAATAACAAAATGCGCCAGCAGAGAAAATACCTGTCTCTGCTCAGGTCTCCTCATGTATGGAAGAAATTCAGGAACCCTGCTGTTGTCTTTGTTTCCAAAAAAAAGGATTTTTAATGCAAAGAATAATAAAGTTTTACAAATAAAACATGCTCAAAATGAGCATTAAAATAATGAAAACACTAACAATGAATTCCTTAAAAAAATCAGACTTATTGGCTCTGCATAATGTTTCATAGCTCCCTAGCTACTTTCTCAAATGCAGTCAACTCGCTGCCTAAAAATCTTTCCCTGAGGAAGTACTACTGAACGGGGGACAGTGGTGAAAGAATATCCCCTGAGCACAGTTGTCATGAACATAGAAGTGTTGCACTGACCACGATTTATGTGAGTATATTCTATAAAGAGGTGAAGGGTGGTGAATAGACCTGCTTACAAACAATATTGCACCTTCTTCTTCTTTTGTCTTCACAATAATGTAACATTGTGGTTCTCTAAGAGTATCCCGAGGAGCCCCAGTGTTACCTTAAGTAGCTGTAGGGGTTCCACTGAACATATTTCAGCAATGGCAGGCAGGGGGATAATACAATTACTTGGCTGTGCTTACATGATACATTTTAGCCTTATATTGTACCCTTAAATTATCCATACAAACCTGCATTCAAATACATTTGCTATGAGTACTAGATTAACCCCTTGGCGAGTAGAGAGGTCTTCAGCACATTACCAACTAATGCACTAGTGACCTCTAGCATGCAAGGTGTTGAAATGCTTCACTGTTGGGGTTCCCCAGAAATTTCTCGTTAAATTAAAGGGTTCTACCTCAGCAAAAGGACTGAACCCCCTGGGGTAAACATATGAAAGTCTTCGGACTTACCTCTCCTTTGGGATATCTGTAACGATACTTGTCCTGGTCTCTCAGTGCAAATTCTTCAGGGAAGTTATCTTGGATCTCTTCATACGTCATCTCCTCACACACACCCTGCGGACAATAGAGAAGCAAAGAGGCATAGGTTTAGATTCAAATGGGGTTTTACTCACTTAGATATTCGAAAGGAGTCCGGTGCATTACAGTGTGAAAGACTGGGTTCACTTTTGAAAGGTCGCACGCAAAAGAGAGTGCGACCATTTCACTCTTTAACCATGTCGCCTAGCGACATGACAGTGAGAGATTGTCATGTCACCTAGTCAGTGGTCACGTACATTACTCCGGTGATTGTCTTCACCTTCCATTTGAGCCTTGACAGTTTTTTTCTATTTTTGCTTACCTTTCTGCCAGGGCAGCCTCCTTCCGCAGCTTTAGGAACAATTATATAAAAACCCCTACACAAATACGTATGTGAGCCGACCCTGCTTCTCGCCACCACTTTCTCTGCGTGTTCCGCTCCTCCCTGTCATTCTGCACGCAGAGAAGGGGGGAGAAAGGCATGGTTATAGTGTCAAAAGGATACTGAAAGACTGGATTGGTTACCTAGTGTGCAGGTCATTTTCCCAAGAATTACTCCACTTCCCACATTACACTATCTTTGTGTGTCTATAGTAAGAGGCACATACCCTTTTTACTCCTAAATCTGCAAACTTAACCCTTTGAGTGCAAGAGGGGCATACCCTCTGGCACTCAAAGGGTTAAAGGGATAGTAATACTTTGTTTTATCTTTATTTTGTTTTGTAGGCATTAAAAAAACATGAAGAACAATATAAGTCTTATCTCTCATACCTTTATGGTTTGAGAGATATTCACAAGCACAGTTTCCCCTCCCGCCCCTTTTACCTAGTGTAAGCCATCTCTTCTCAGATGTGGAATCCAGTCCATAGACCAGACTGATAACAGAAGGGGACAATCTTCTTCCTATGAGAACAATGAAAGCCCTGCCCCCCTTGACAAGTTGGTCAGGTTTTTCCCTTATCTTAATTGAACATTGTCCCTCTCTGCAGTCTAACTGGGCACCTCCCTGCTGCTCTGGCTGAGCAGTGTTGCATCAGTAAAAGGGGCGGGAGGGGGATACTTGGTCACTGAATTACTCTTGTACTACAACTCTGACAGAATTGAAATAACACTCTCCAAAGTCCAAATACTATGATGATTCATTAGAGCTGCTTTTATTATGAAACATTACTATCCCTTTAAGTAGCAGCAGCAGCTTCCGGGTACAGCCATTTATCCTGAAAACCCTACTTCTGTTGCAAATAATATTCTATGCAATTACTTCAATGACGAAGCCTTTTGACTGAATAGTGTTCGAACACAGCATGGCTTCACACTGCAACACCTCTCTAGCACTCAGTGTTAAAGGGCCACTAACAAAGAAAAATATATTAAATTCAGCCTTTTACTAGTATAACAGCAGGCAACAACATTTGACTCTCCAACTGTTGGGGGGGGGGACTATAACTCCCATTATCCATCAGCTGTAGATATAAAGGTTTCCTACCTGTGAATTATATAATCAACTCTTACTTCCACTTAATGGGGAGCATCGTTACATATTTACAGTGGTAATTTTACAGATCAGCTCCAAGTTTCATCCTACCTCCTTCATGTGCGGATGCGGAGAGTGGTAGCCTCATTCCTACTGGCTGTGCAGGGAGGTATCACAGCACAGGAGCCAATAGGAATCATCAGCTGCCTCTCCATAGCTCACAGCACCAACTCTGGGGAGAAGCCAATGGCTGTAAGTTTATAATGCTGTTAATCCCAGAGGTGGCAACAGCAGCAATTCTCCAGCAGTCTGAACTTTAACATGGCTACTGCCCTTTATCAGTTACCTGTAAATAACATTATTACACTATATAAACAGTCTGTAGGCTGGCATCTTGTCCCATACCAATTCCCTTACTCACAGCATCAATCTCATTCAGAGCCTTCCACTGCTCATATGGGACTCCAAGGGCTTCTGCAGTCTGGATAGTGCGCTTCATGTGACTCGTCCACACCTTCAGGTCTGTGATTTGCTGAGACTTTACAAAGTTGCCCAGAGCATGTGCAAACTACACGAGAGAGGGGAGAGAAGAGTGTGAGAGACAGCAAATAATGGGAGAATGCAAGTGGAACAAGCTAATGGAATAGTACAAAAATCAAGTAACATCCTGATATATAGGGGCTGGGGAGCAAGTCAATTACTGCAGATGGGACAGAGCAGAGATCATCCAAGCTGCTACCACAGAGGCAAAGCAAAATGCTGCAGATTGGAAGGAGGAAGACACAGTAACTGCCGGACACACAACTGTGATGGGTAAACGAATGAAAATGGTGAACTGATGATGTTGATGGGGGGGGGGGGGGGTGCAGAAAAGAATAAAACCATAGCAATGAGTAAGAAGAAACTGTTGTGAAACTGTCGCATACAGCGTGAGGGAGGTTAACAAGTGCCAGCAAAGTACTGCGTCTTGAGTCTATGCCAACAACATCCCTGAATTTGTGGAAGTGGTCCTAGAAGAATTAATGTTGTTTTGAAGGCAAAGGGTGGTCACAAAAATATTGATTTGATTTAGATTTTTCTTCTGTTCACTCACTGTGCATTTTGTTAATTGATAAAAATAAACTATTAACATGTCTGTTTTTGAAAGCATTCTTGTTTTACAGCATTTTTCACACCTGCCAAAAACGTATGCACAGTACCGTACTTTTTACCGGTTCAATCATATCTTTAACCCCTTATTGACCCTTGACGGTCATAGTACGTCATGGGTTGTTATACCCTTAACGACCCATGACATGCTATGACCGTCATGGAATTCTGGGCTCTGCACGCCATTCGGGGAGTCTGGAATCCGAATCGCCAAAAAAAAACAAACAAAAAAACAAAATGCTCTGTGGTGCTTAAGTGACCACAACGTGTCTGCGCGGCCAGTCGTTAAGGGGTTAAATCAGAACTTTCACATAACGCCGCAAACGATAATTACATTAGTGATATCTACAGACTTATATTTGAAAATAAAACTAATTGCTGCATTAATGAAGAAAGAACCTTTTACGCAGACGGGCAGCAGGGAACAGCGCAGACATCTTGCAGAGCCGACTTCTCTGCCTCTGCACTGTCTGTCCACTTCAACTTCACAATTGGCGAGTTGAATGCCACTGCGCAGAAAGACACCAGACGGTACTGACAGTGCAGGCACACAGAGCGCCTCTAGCAAGATCACAGCCTGTGCCTGCAGGTTCTTTTCTTTCATTAATGCAGCAATTCGTTTTATTTTCAAGTATAAGTCTGTGGATATCGCTAATGTAATTATCATTTGCGGGGCTATGTTATTCAGGTGAAAGTTCTGGTTTAAGAACTGGTGCCCAAAACTGTACTCTATATTGTAGGTGAGGCACAGCCGGATCATCCATTATGGCAACCTAGGCTAGTGCCTAGGGGCCCTGGCTGCATGTGTTGGGTGACAGACCAAGGCCCTGCTGGTGCTGCTGCTAATATCCTGTGCCATTTGCCCTTTATGTTTAAAGAGACCAGCATCATCCAGTTGCTCACAATTACATTAAAGCCACAATGCCAATATCTGCTAGCAGAACTCTAGAAGCACCAGATCAAGCCATGTGGGGCCCAAAACTGGTACCTTGCCTAGGGCCCTATGGAACCTTAATCCATCTCTGAGCTAAGGCCTTACCATGAACTTAGAAAGAGACAGAATTAGATACCCGTCCCATAAATCAATGGCCCTTTTTTACATGACGGTACATTTCTGTCTCTTGCAGCAGCTGAATAACACTGTGCACTGTCTATTGTGTATCAGTATTTCAGAACATTCCCAACAATCCTTGAAACAGTTCCCATTTAGTGAATATGAACTGACTTGTTTCGGAAACCCACATGCCTTAATTTATCTACCGCATCATTGCAAGTAAAGAGCAAAGGACAGCATAGCCAAATGACTCCCCATCTCTGTTTTAAATAGGGATTTTAACCCCATGAATGCCAGGGACGTCTCCAACACATTTCAAAGCAATGCACTGGAGACCTTTCTAGCATTCAAGTAATTTAACTGTTTGTCTGCTAAAGGGCTATCCAATGCATTGCCCACAATGTGGTGTATATGTTTGTAGCATCCAAAGAGTTAAAGCCTCATATAAATAATTTTTTTTTTCTTTAACCAGTTGAGTGTCAGAGGGATATGCAACTCATTGCTCTGAGTGGGGTACGCAACGCATTGCAAAGGGTTCATTTGTCCCCTGCAGTGCAGTCTGTTTGCCCCAGAATTTCTCCACTTTTTTACTTCTGCATATAGCCCGAAGTGACCAGTGGGGGTTTATTATCTCTGAGTGGGGTTGTCAGAGATCAGTCCAGTGGAGTCTCACCTGTTTACCACGCTGTGACAGCCCAGAGTCTCCCCCAATCCTGCCCAGGAGGTTAAGCTCGCTCTCTCCATGCCGACACAGGTAGATAGAGCGGGGGGTGACGTGGATATTCATTAGGTAATATACAGCACGACTCTGCACGTGATCCTGAACTCTGTTCACCAGGTACCGACTCCCGACGTTGAAGATCTTAATGTAGGACAGGGAGCTAACAGAGGAAAAGGAGCAAAATATAAAGTGTCAAAAAAAGCAACATGCATAAATAACGACAGGCTATATATGGAATTTAGACACTCTGATGAGATGAGATGGAATTTTGAATAAACCAATTTCACCACAGGGGCAAATAAAAGTTTCCATCAAATTTAAATGCGACTTTTATCCTCTTGAATGCTACAGAGGTGTCCCAATGCACTGCAAAGCAATGAGTTGGAAACCTCTTTGGCATTCAAGGGGATAAAAGTTAAATTTAAAAAAAACGATGAGAAATTTTTCTCCGTATTTACAAAGGACAGTCTGCTAACAAGGAAGTACTGAGTGCAAAGAAGAGTATTGTCCCCGTAGTCTGTTGAAATCCCATTTACTCTATTATGTAAATGAACAATGCTATCTAAATACAAGTTGCTCTTATTGGAAACAGCATGTGGTACAATTCACAGATTTATATGCACGTTTCCATAACTTCACAGAACATAAGCGTTAGGGCAGGCAGGTCAAACATGCGGCCCACAGGCCAAAAACATGCAGCCCGGTTACCAGCAATGTGAGGCCCTCCAAAGAGAAACTTTTTAACCCCTTATTAACACATGACGTGCCAGGACCGTCAGGCCGATTCAGGCACTTAAGGACTGGTGACAGCCCTAGCACACCACTCTGCTATCCCAGGATTCACTGAGTGAAGAAAAAAAAAAAGCTCCGTGGTCATTAACTGTTCACTTTTAAAAAGTCGCACACAAAACAGCGTATGACGTCATGGCGCTATACACATGTAGCCGAGATTAAAAGGGCAAGATGAGAATCTCACCCTGCCAGAAAGGCGAGAGGTTCCCATGTCGCTGCTATTAAACATCGCATCCAGTACTTTATTTTATTACATCTGTACTGGGCATCCAGCTTGACCAGATGAGCAAACTGCATTGTTAACCCCTTGAGTGCAGCTCAGCGCTGCTCCCGGCTGTCATCCCCCTTGTGTCTGCATGCTCTGCTCCACCCTGTCATTCTGCATGCATAGAAAAGAGGAGAGAGAGCCCGGAGCAGCACTGAGGTGCACACAAGGGGTTAACAATGCACACCTGTGATTATGCAATGAACACGTTACATTTCTTAATGTACAGTGGTGGGTGTTACGTGGCCGCCCTATTGGCCATATGTAAATAGAGTGTGGACACTGCATACGGTGCTTGTTTCTATTATTGACTATGGATCTTTTATGCACTAATTCCCTTTACCCTTATTTTCCCTAAGGTACTTACATAAGGATTTATATACTGTGGGAATGCGCCTTTATTTTAAACCTTTTCTTTACCGTCTGTAACTTTTTGGAGATATTTTTCCTTATGTATTGGGTTACACTAGGTATTTAACCCTTTGAGTGCCAGAGGGGTACACAAAGCACTGCAAAGCAATGCATTGTGTACCCCCCTGGCACTCAAAGGGTCAAGGGGGTGGTGTGCACTGTGAGATTATCTTGATAATCTCACACACACACACACACACACACACACACACATGCACCCTAGCAGCTAGTGTTGCAGCCTGCCTTGGAGGTAAATGTTGAGTATGTGGCCCTCGACTGTATTTGCTTTGGCTAGGGTACTGCATGTTCTGTTTTCCAGAAGGCTGGGGGGAAGGGATTTTCACTCCCCCCTCCTGCTAGGTCATTTATGAATGTCAGCATTTTTACGTTTACAGTAAACTCCAGTAAGGGAAACATCTGCACTTATGAATGACTAGTCCAAAGCTTCACATGAATCAAGTGGAAACCAAATATTCAAAACATTTAAAGATATCTCCCTATATAAGTCCTTCTGTTGAACACTTATTATTTGGGCGTAGTTCCCTTTTAAAACTGAATCATTAGGATAAAATGCATCAGGCAACAGTTACCATACACGTGTCTGATAGGTATTGTTTTTCCTTATGGGGATTAGAATTAAGTGCTTAATAAAAGAGAAATCAAACAGAAAACAGAATTGTACTCTAAGAAATGTATCAATGTCCCTCATATCCACTGGTAGTCGCAGAACAACACATACACTGCTACTCCAGCCTTGGGGGTCACAGAACGACATATACACTGTCTGCTACTCCAGCCTTGGGGTCAGAGAACGACACATACACTGTCTGCTACTCCAGCCTTGGGGTCAGAGAACGACACATACACTGTCTGCTACTCAATCCTTGGGGGTCACAGAACGACACAAACACTGTCCAGTATTACTTACAATGGTTATGTGGAACCGTTCTGTACTTTAGGAGACCCCGAGGTTCCAGGGAACCCAGCCTGAAAACCACTGTAACCATCGCTACCATTAACGACACTTAATTCTTTTTGACAATGTTTAAGCCCACCAACACAGTTCATTTTGACTGTAAGCTTTGCAGGGCAGGGACCTCAACATGTCCACACAACAACACAATCAAAATAAGCTGTTACTTGTAATAATAAAAACCACCGTTTAAAAAAACCCAAAAAACAACCCTCTGTGGTAAATCGTACGTATTTCACACTTCTTGGTGCTTAATTATAGACTAATGTAAGCGGCCCAGTTATAGGACACTGAATATTCCAGAATGAATCCCTTTTATTAACCCCTTGGGTCCAAGATTAACTGTACTGAGCAGGGCTGACAAGTAAATATACAACATTATCAGTGTTACCATATATGAAATCAGAGATAGTGTACATCTGGTCAGTACTGATACTTGTAATTATCCCTACCATTGTGCAAATATTGACAATCCTTGCAGTGAGAGCTACTACACCTGCCGGATGCCTCAACTAAGATTGTGTATTGTGTATAGAGATGGTGAGATTGTGTACTTGTATAGAGAGATGGTGAGATTGTGTATTTCTGTATAGAGAGATGGTGAGATTGTGTACTTCTGTAGAGAGAGATGGTGAGATTGTGTACTTCTGTATAGAGAGATGGTAAGATTCTGTACTTGTATAGAGAGATGGTGAGATTGTGTATTTCTGTATAGAGAGATGGTGAGATTGTGTACTTCTGTAGAGAGAGATGGTGAGATTGTGTACTTCTGTATAGAGAGATGGTAAGATTCTGTACTTGTATAGAGAGATGGTGAGATTGTGTACTTCTGTATAGAGAGATGGTGAGATTGTGTACTTCTGTAGAGAGAGATGGTGAGATTGTGTACTTGTATAGAGAGATGGTGAGATTGTGTACTTCTGTAGAGAGAGATGGTGAGATTGTGTACTTGTATAGAGAGATGGTGAGATTGTGTACTTCTGTAGAGAGAGATGGTGAGATTGTGTACTTCTGTATAGAGAGATGGTGAGATTGTGTACTTCTGTAGAGAGAGATGGTGAGATTGTGTACTTCTGTAGAGAGAGATGGTGAGATTGTGTACTTGTATAGAGAGATGGTGAGATTGTGTACTTCTGTATAGAGAGATGGTGAGATTGTGTACTTGTATAGAGAGATGGTGAGATTGCGTACTTCTGTATAAAGAGATGGTGAGATTGTGTACTTCTATATAAAGAGATGGTGAGATTGTGTACTTCTATAGAGAGAGATGGTGAGATTGTGTACTTCTGTATAAAGAGATGGTGAGATTGTGTACTTCTGTATAGAGAGATGGTGAGATTGTGTACTTCTGTATAGAGAGATGGTGAGATTGTGTACTTCTGTAGAGAGAGATGGTGAGATTGTGTACTTGTATAGAGAGATGGTGAGATTGTGTACTTCTGTACAGAGAGATGGTGATATTGTGTACTTCTGTACAGAGAGATGGTGAGATTGTGTACTTGTATAGAGAGATGGTGAGATTGTGTACTTCTGTATAGAGAGATGGTGAGATTGCGTACTTCTGTATAGAGAGATGGTGAGATTGTCTACTTCTGTACAGAGAGATGGTGATATTGTGTACTTCTGTACAGAGAGATGGTGAGATTGTGTACTTGTATAGAGAGATGGTGAGATTGTGTACTTCTGTATAGAGAGATGGTGAGATTGCGTACTTCTGTATAGAGAGATGGTGAGATTGCGTACTTCTGTATAAAGAGATGGTGAGATTGGTGAGATTGCGTACTTCTGTATAAAGAGATGGTGAGATTGTGTACTTCTATAGAGAGAGATGGTGAGATTGTGTACTTCTGTATAAAGAGATGGTGAGATTGTGTACTTCTGTATAGAGAGATGGTGAAATTGTGTACTTCTATAGAGAGAGATGGTGAGATTTTCTACTTCTATAGAGAGATGGTGAGATTGTGTACTTCTATAGAGAGAGACAGTGAGATTGTGTACGTCTATAGAGAGAGACGGTGAGATTGTGTACTTATATAGAGAGAGATGGTGAGATTGTGTACTTCTATAGAGAGAGATGGTGAGATTGTGTACTTCTGTATAAAGAGATGGTGAGATTGTGTACTTCTGTATAAAGAGATGGTGAGATTGTGTACTTCTGTATAGAGAGATGGTGAGATTGTGTACTTCTGTATAGAGAGATGGTGAGATTGTGTACTTCTGTAGAGAGAGATGGTGAGATTGTGTACTTCTATAGAGAGAGATGGTGAGATTTTCTACTTCTATAGAGAGATGGTGAGATTGTGTACTTCTATAGAGAGATGGTGAGATTGTGTACTTCTATAGAGAGAGACAGTGAGATTGTGTACGTCTATAGAGAGAGATGGTGAGATTGTGTACTTCTATAGAGAGATGGTGAGACTGTGTATTTGTATAGAGAGATGGTGACATGACGTGTACTTCTATAAAGAGAAGGGTACATGAGAAGGTGTACTTTGGCACTCAAAGTGTTAAAAGAATGTGAGAAATGTAAATATAAAAAACTTGTTGCCTAAAATAGTTTAGCTCGTGCCCTATGGGGCCGCGACACTGATGACCGTCAACAGTAAAAACCAGTGTACTTTCTAAGAACTGGAGACGTCGCTGGCAACTGCAGCCCTGTTGTGTCTGCACCAAGGAATTAGCCACAATTGGTCATGGGTAGGACATGGTCTCTCCACCCAACTGTCTGCAGCTTTATTTTATTGCATTCTTAGAAGGCAACATAACAAATATCTATGTTAAGCCCTGCATTTTACTAGTTAAAACACTGCTAGCGCCTCCTCTGGCAGAATCAGTATTATAAACTTACAGCAGTCAGTGTAAGGTCCCCCCTCCCCCCGGGATTCTCCCCAGAACTTGTGCTTTGACTCCTATTGGCTGCTGTGATATTAAAGCCACCAGCAGCTTCAGCTCTTGGTGGAAGTGGGACAAGAAGACTGGGTAGTTCCTGTACAATTAGGGCTGCAAGTTAAGGGGATAGTAATGTTTCATAATAAAAACAGCTCTAATTAATCATCATAGTATTTGGACCTTGGAGAGTGTTATTTCAATACTGTCAGAGTTGTAGTTCAAAAGTAATTCAATGACAAAGTATCCCCCTCACGTCCCTTTTACTGATGTAACACTGTTCAGCCAGATCAGAAGGGAGGTGCCCAGGTAGATTGCAGAGAGGGACAATCTTCAATTAAGATAAGTGAAAAACCTGAGAAACCTGTCAAGGGGGCAGGGCTTTCATTGTTCTCATAGGAAGAAGATTGTCCCCTGCTGTTATCTGTCTGGTCTATGGACTGCATTCCACATCTGAGGTGAGCAGTGTTACACTAGGTGAAAGGGACGGGAGGGGAACTTTATCATTCAGTTACTCTTGAACTACAACTCTGACAGAACTGAAATAACATTCTCCATGGAGCAAATACTATGAAGATTAATTGTAGCTGCTGTTTTTGTGAAACATTATTATCCCTTTAAGAATATTGCAACTGCCAAAGGTGCACTTTGTGCCAGGGCTGGTTTTATATCACAGCACCCATCCAGCAAGCCATATTAGGCACCCCAAGTCCCCCCTACACAATTAAATAATAATAATTAAAGGGAAAAAATCACTATAGATTAGAAGTGTCTGGCGCAGAGAGACGAATTGCATGGTCACACTACAAACTGAGAATGGCCAGCATGGCTGAGTAATAACGCTCAGTTCTGCTGTCAAGACAGTTGGGGGCACAGTGCCTGCATTAACATAAAGACTTGTCCACTGAAACGCTTGTCTCTGGATGAGAACACTGGACTCAGCCAATCAAATATAAAACATCATCCGTGACAGCAGCTTTCCCCTTCCAGCAAGCACATCACGGTTTCCTTGCAGGAGCTACAACAGTTACAATGTCGTGTAGGAATAATGCACAACTCTAGGCCTCCAGCAGCTGAAATGTGAGGCCAAAAAAGTCTTTTGTCACAAGGGCAACGCTTTGCATATCAAAAGAAATAATAAGTATTCTTCACTTCTTATTTAACCTAACCTCCACAAAAACTCTATGCACTGCAGCAGATCAATCACTGCACTTCCTACAGAGCACAAAGTGAAGCCGTTTCGTTAATGATGGCATTCTAGTAATCAGCCACTATGTGCTCTGAAAATTCAGTTAGTAATAATAATTGCCATCTAGAGCTTTTACACCCACAAACCAATACAGAAATACAAGGAATAAAAGGCTCCGTACATAAAAACACCACATTTTGACTTGGCGGCTTAAATTATTTTCATTTAGTTTTATTCCCAAAGTCTTTGTGACAATTATATTGCCAGAAACTTTCTTATGAGTCAGATAAACTATTTGAGTCTGTGAGGTGAAATTTTACTGGCTCCCAGGAATCTCCCCCACCCCTTCTAAAGATCACAATTAACTCTATTGGTGCCAGAGAGGTATTCAATGCAATGCAGTGCTTTGGATACCGCTCAGACTCTCAAAGTTTTAACTAATGTGACCAGTTCACTGTATTAATGCGGGATGCTTGTGAAATCTGCACACTGCAGAACTTAATAGGACCATTCCTCCCACCTTAATAGGACCATTCCTCCCACCATTACTGGGGGCGCCACTGGTCATGAGGCATTACCGAGAATTTCTTGGTTACTTTACCTAACACAGGTATTCTAAATTAAAGAAGCAGGGCCAATAACAATGTTTCCAATAATACAGGGGTGCCAGGACCGTCACCAATCCTTAACGCCCGGCCCGTCATGACAGTCCTGGTATGTCATCTGTTGTTAAGGGGTTAATATAGAAACAGACGGCAGGAGGCTGGCCTAGTAACCTGACCTCTGCATTCTCTCCTGCCTTCACTCATAATAAAGTAAACCTGCAGTCCTGGTGTTTTTCAGCTGCTCAATATCCAGTATGAACCAGTGCAAGAATTCTGCACGTTGTGGTCATGCTGGGGAAGAACATGATTGACGTGCACTACCATAGTGTCCTTATTTTCTAAGGCCAGTGTCTGTTTTTGGCTTTCTGACCCTTGATCAGGTCAGGTCCCTGTTTTTTTCCCTGCTTTTAACCTTATTCTATATGCTTTTTATTAAATGGTTTATAGGTTATTAGTGTAAAAGCCCATGTACACCGGTCTCTTAACCCTCTGAGTGCCAGAGGAGTATGCAACACATTGCTTTGCAATGCGTTGCGCACCCCTCTGGCACTCGAAGGGTTAAGAGACCGGTCCTGCTCTGCATCCTAGGGCCGATGCAGTCATACACTGTAGAGACTGCCTGAAAGCACATAATTCTCCCAGCACAGTACTCCCAGCATTCCTACACCTCCCAGCATTCCGTGCTCCCAGCATTCTGTGAGTTCGGGCAGTCTCTACTGAGCATGACAGCTTCTGACAAACATTCTAGCGAATTATTATATAGGATGAGCTACCCCACCAGTTAGCACTACATATTAAAATAATGCATTATATAGGCATATCATTGTAGTTTTATGTCTGTTGTCTAAGGTTTTCTGTTGGTGTCACTGTACACAGTATTATCGACCAGTAGTGGTTCTCTGAGATGTGAATGTCCAGGGGAAATGGTTTGGAATGCTGGCACATAAAACACTACATAACCAGAAAGGGGAAAACACAGGCACAGAGAGAGGCCAATGACAGCTCAGAGTGATTTATTATAAGGAGGACACAAGGTTGCAGACAAATGGGGAAAGTTAGTACCATTGCTTTACTCATTCAGATCTAATCTGGTGCTCAGTTTCACTGTATCAGGCACTCGAAGACAGATGGCCCTTATGTTCAAAAGAAAATAGACTATTTCTGTGACAAAACAACTGTACCATAGGGTAGGAATGAAAAAAAAATCCCATTGATTTATTTTAACTATAATTTCCTATGATAGCTTAACATTGTTCTTTTCCACCACAAGGAAAGGGAAAAAGGAGTAAACAACATAGTACGATGAATATTAAGAATATAGGTAACGCACGGTACTGTGTTAGCCATGGAAAAATCACGAGACTGGCAGAGTAAAAATGATACCTTTATTTAAAATTAGCACCTGCAATAGAATCCAGCCCTACGTCTCTTGTTCAGGTATAATTGGAATGAAGGATGAATACACAATACATGACAGTTTAAAGACTCATGCACATTATTTTAACATTTAAATTCTACTGGCGGTGTAATCAGTCTTGTTTGTATTTTCTGCTCCACTTCAAAGAGACTTTTCTGGATCTTATGTAATGAATTATAGACCATACCGACAAGAATATACACTGCCAGTAGAATCTAAAGGGTTAGTAATGTAAAAAAAAATTATTTTGTATTTAGAAGAGCTTAAAAAGTTGAGCTAAAGGCAAAAAAACATCTCTCTCTAACAGCTGTGGTTTGAGAGATACAGGCATTTAAAGTTCAATGTCTCCTGCTTGGGCACACATTTAAGACCATTCCAGTGAAGGGATTCATTGTCAATAACGCGATTGCGGCTCTGCTGCAGAGCCTCCGTGTCGACCAACACTGATCTCCTGCTGACAGCTTTACAGATGTCAGCAGGAGACATTGAACTTTAAATTATTGTATCTCTTAAACCATAGCGGTTTGAGAGAGACATTTTTTTGCATTTAGCTCAACTTTTTAAGCTCTTCAAAAAAATTTTTGACATTACTAACCCTTTAAATGTTAAAATAATGTACATGAGTGTTTAAAGGGATAGTAATGTTTCACAAAAACAGCAGCTCCAATGAATCTTCATAGTATATGGGCCATGGAGCGTGTTATTTCAATACTGTCAGAGTTGTAGTACAAGAGAAATTGAATGATAAATAATCCCCCTCCCGCCCCTTTTGCTGATGTAACACTGCTCACCTCAGATGTGGAATCTGGTCACTTGACCGGACAGATCACAGTAAGGGACAATCTTCTTACTGTGAGTATAAGGAAACCCCTCTGAGGTGAGCAGTGTTACATCAGTAAAAGGAGCGGGAGGGGGACAATTTATCATTCAATTACTCTTGAACTACAACTCTAACAGTATTGAAATAACACTTTCCATGGCCCAGATACTATGAAGATTAATTGGAGCTGCTTTTATTGTGAACTATTACTATCCCTTTAAAGCCATTTCTTGTACATTCAGGCTCCATTCCTATTACACCTGAAGAACAGACCTAGTTGTGTTGAAAGCTTGTATCCTAGAACCAGTTAGCCAAAAAATGTATCACTTTTACTCTATATTCTTTATTTACATAGCACCAACTGATTTTGCAGCGCCGCACAATAGGGGCTCTAATGATGTCCTAGTAATAATTTCTCATTCATAAGGTCAAGTTGCTCAGTTTCCTTATATACTTTTCAAACTGGAAATAATAAATGAGGAAGATGAAAAAGGAAGAAAGACATGAAAAAGGAGGAAAAACAAATGGGAGGGGGGGGGTCCCCAGGAAATAGATGAGAGAGAACTAGAACTCAAGAGGAATTGTAAGAATCTATGGGCCTCATTTCTCAAGTTAATGAGAAGCTACTTTAGAGGAAACCAACTGCACCATGCGGGAGAAATGACAATTCTGCAAATCACCATTGATTTACTGTAGATGGGTCTTTTAACCCCTTGAATGCTAGAGAGGTCTCCAACACATACCTCTCTAGCATTCAAAGGAGTTAAAAAGGCCCATTTACATCAATAAGAATATTCATGCCCCCCCCAACCCAAGGTGCAGTTGGTTTGATCCTGAATTGTTCTGTAGCTTGATAAAAAGAGGCCCATAATATCCTTACTTGATCATTCTCTTAGAAAGGGTACACTGTGTATGTACTCACAGGCCCTATGAAAGTACCCAGACTTTGGGTTCCCTGTCAATGAGATGTCATTAGACCTTAGACAGAGGGTACATTTTAGACACCAGGGAGGACCATGGCATTTGGACACTACACAAAGGAGTCTGAGGAGTGGAGGGGAGGTACCTGGCTTATACCAACGCTAGGGGTTATCTAGTGAAGCCGATTATACTTCGAGACTGGTTTTGCCTCTTGAAAAGGTGAGTGAGATTACTATCCACTTGCAAAGGTGTTTTGGCAGGGTGAAGGAGCAATACTAGATCACAGATAAGGTGGAGTTGGAATACATCTGAATACTAAATCATTTTGAAAGCTTGCCTTATTTTTTGCTAGCAAAATTTAAAAAAAACAATCCCCCATCCCCCCCAAAAAAAACCTCCTTTCCTAACCCAGAGCGGAAGAGACATTAGGAATTACAGATACAACTCATTATTCTATTCCAGAATTTCTATATACAAAGTAGGTGAACATTATGTCTGTTATACATATTGGATTTCTTACATATATGGGGAAAGTTAGGATCAAACTTATGAATCGTACTGGGTGTGAACTCAATTCTATGGATCAGCTTAAGATGTGTCTCCCTAAAATCTGCCAAAGCGTTAAGTTTTATGGTGGTAAATTTTATCTTCTTGATTGCTTACCCACCGATGATACAGCCCAACTAGAAAAAAGGGGTTCCCATATATTCCCATATTTGATTCAAGGATTTAAAAGCCATGTGTAAGTCAATGGGTATTTTCATTTCTCACCCACGGTGCAATTCGTATGCTTAAAAATCCCTGCAGTAACAACACCAGAGTTTGAGGCTTTGTTTAACCCCATAAGGACCAGAGAGGTGTGCAACGCTTTCTTCACGCATTTGTGCTGCGCAGGTCCTCTCTGCTCTCCTTCACATGGAGAGCATCACGGGATAGGCAGATGTTGGCATGCCAGCAGCTGGAGACTACAACTCCCATCATCCTCAACCAGACGTTAATGGGAGTTGTAGTTCCCAACATCTGTATTGTCAAATGTTGCCACCCTGCATTACCATTGGTTTGCTGATCCCACTCAAATCTATGTGTCCGTCCTTCTCTCCTAACTGGGGGGAGATGCAATAAGTGGTGATAAAGTGGAGATAACGTCTCCAGTGATATCACTTCTCCAGTTCCTATGATATACTATACATCCTATTCACTAAGATCTCCAAAGCTGAAGAAATCTTAGTGTATAGGCTCCATAGAATAACATAGGAACTGGAGAAGTGATAAACTGGAGAAGTCATCTCCACTTAATCACCTATTTATCACTCTTTATCACTCCCCCTGGCGTGTCTCTAACTTTCTCTGTGCTGTCTCTTTCTAGGTGTCCTCCAGTTACTTAAAACTCAACAAAACAACAAAAGAAACTCAAAATATTTCTCCCTTTTGCAACAACAAGACTTTCCTTTGAAATCTCTCTCGCTGTCAACAACTTAAAAGGCAATCAGACCTCAGAAGTCCATTGCCTGGGGCTCATCTTTGACCTTCTTTCAGTCACATTCAGTCACTCTCTAATTTCTGCTGCCTCCACCTACAAAATACATCATACATTTGACCTTGTACAACACACTACTGGTTATATTCAATTTTAACGTTACTTAAGTAGTACATGTGAAATGGCTTGCTTTTTCTTTAAAGGGTAACTACCATGTAGGCAGTGCCTGATTTCCATATCAGGTCTGCTAGGTGAAGACCTGGTAATGAAGCCGGGGCTGCTTTGTGAGCCCGGAGGAGCAACAGGGAAGCCCAATGAGGAACTGAAAAGAGACCTCTAATGCATCGTGTGAGGACCACATTACTGTTATATTGATAACAATGGCGAATTATAGCCTGTCATCTATTCAACAATATTTATCTGTCAAGTCAATGACAGTACTGATATGTAACAGACATCTGTTCTTGAACTGTGCTGTACTGGCAGGCAGGGGATTAGGTCTTACCTGTCTACTAGTTCATGTGTGCTGGTTAATTAGGTATAACAAATAGTTTTTTTTTAAATATCTCAGGCGGGCCGCACCATGGAGTCAGGTGGGCCACACGCTGGATACCCCTGACTTAGACATTGCAGTGTCTTCATTACTTTAATCAACCTGACTCTCTCAAAGTCATGGTCTTGTTCGAGCCGGGTGATGTCACAAGTTGCTTTGGTGCTTGTGGGATCTCCCTGAAAAGACCACAGTAATGCTCTGTCTGAGACAATCAGCTTTTCACAGGCCTTAAGAGCAACAGCACCACTTGGCTACAAAATATCCTGAATTCAAACTATCATAAGAATACAAACTTACGTTTTAATAACTTTTGAAAGAAACCTCTCCACTGGAAATACCCTTGGTTTACTCAATAGGAAACGCTCTACAGAGTAATTGGGGCATACTGCTAACCCCATAGTGACAATTGACAATTGACAATTGACTTACCAGGTACGTCCCACAAAAACTGTCACTTAGTGACAGAGGATGTACCTGGTAAGTCCCGGAAGTCCGGGTCTCCATGCAGCTGCACGCCGTTCGGAGACTCCGGAATCTTTAAAAAAATAAAAATGTTAGCCGGGCGTTAAGGTGACAGCCGCATACGCTGTCACTATGGGGTTAAGTGTTCAAACCTACATCCATTTTCCTTGCTATTGCAAACCTTAACCCTTTGAGTACTAAAGGAGGGGGTACCCCTCTGGCACTCAAAATCAGTGGTGTCAGAAGAAATTTTTCCGGGGGGGCAAAGCCATAATATGACCCCCCCAGGCAAGCCCATCCAGACTCTTTGTTTATATGGAGGAGGTAATTGTAGGGGGGGGGGGGAGTGCTCCCCTTGTCCCCCCCCGGATGCCCACGCTCAAAATGTTTACAACTATGCAAAAAAAAAGCATTAAGATTAGTACAGAAATACAGCCGTTGGCTGGCTGTGGATGATGGGATTTGTAGTCCAAAGATTGACTACCCTTAGTGTAAAGCTCATCTTTGTAAATATATCAAGACTCCT